>CM070519.1:35625565-36225565 GCA_036346375.1 Guadua angustifolia
TATCTGATGTAACTAACTAATGGCATATTGTATCTTGCTGTAATCACTAGGCTACGACCACAAATCTTAAAATTCGATCAACTGCATTACATGGACACACCACACAAAGCAACATTTTACAGCACGAGCTAGTAGCAGGTGAAGCTCTAGGAAGCTAGTAATGTAAAACATTCCAATAGTAGAAGCATCGAGGCAACGATAGAGCCCACTGGTTGATGAGCACAACGCGGTGGTCGTGCAACTCATGGATGATCATATCGCACACGGTTGTCTTCCCGGCGCCGCCCCTTCCAAACCCTTGAGAAATCAAATCGCACAAGAAAAATCTCAAAATAGAGCCTCATGTGGAGGAGAGGGGGTAGCTGGAATTATCGGTGACGAAGGGCTGCTTGGCGATCGAGGGGAGACGAGCTCGGCGGCGGCGGTGCCGTTGCATGAGAGGCATTCGGGTAGAGGCGCGAGCTTGGGGGTGGAGACACTCGGGGGCGGAGACACGACGTGGGGAGGCCCTCGTGGAGTTGCTCGGTCGAGGAGGCGCTTAGGAGGGAGGGAGGCCTGAGGGCGAAGACGACGCTCGACCGGGGTAGGGGGAGCCAGAGTCGCCGTTGGATGCCGAACGCCGGATGACGCCGAGGGACGGGGGCCTGAGGGAGGGGAGAGCTGGACGCCGAGGGAGCGCCGAGGGAGAGGGAGCGCTGGACGCCGTCGAGGGACGGCCTGACGGGAGGCGATCTCCTCAGATCTGGGCAGTGGGCACACGGGAGACGGGACTACGGGAGGGAGACAGGGAGAGAATAGGAGTCGGCTCGGTTCACGGGAGAAAAAGAGAAAAAGTGCCTGACGAGTGACGGATTGAGTACAATAATCCGGATATCCGAATTCCCGAATACCCGATATCCATTTTCCGACCCACATTTTCCGGATAGTCTGCGTTCCGAATCTGACCCGATCTCCGTTTTCAACTATCTGGATCCGGATCCGACCCGATATCCGATTTGCTTCTCGGATCCGATTCTAACCGGATCTGGCTCCGGATCGGGCGGGAATTATCCGTCCCGTTTTTACCCCTAGTTGGACTTGAGTAGCAGCTCGCTCTTCTTCCCCACCGTCTCCTCAACGAACTCGTACTCCACGCCCTTCAGCTTCAGCGTGATCAGGACGCGGATCACGAACGGGCTCGCCCATCCGCCGAGCACACGCACCGCCGCTGATTCGTCTTTGGTCGACGACATTTTTACTGGATTTCTTGGTCTCTGGCTGGTAGGTCTCTTATGGTATCAAAACTGTGATGATGTTGCCGTGACGATTGAGGTTGTTGCTGCTGTTGTGTTTATAACTTTATATCAACCTTGTTTTAATATTTTGTGGCTTCGACGTACGCCATCGCGTGCGTCATGGTTTGGGCAGCTGCTTTTTCCAGTATTTCGGTGCTCCGTGGTGTCTGTACTGGCTGGACTAACGTTTGTTGATGTGATCCCTTTCATCATCGAAGCGAAGGTGCGGCGGATCTTCTGTGGTCTGCGAAGAAAAACGATCATCACGCCTCCTCAGTATCGGTAATAGACCAAAGGTTTGCTTTTCTCAATAAAGGCAAGAAGGATCTAAGAGCCAGTTCGATGGTTATAGTTTTTTTAAAAAACTACTTTTAGTTTTTTAGATTGAGAAGGGACTGTAGCTTTTTTTTCTCTAACGGACTGTTTGATAAATAACTAATTTTTCTAATAAGCTATATAATAGGTCCAACCAAACTTATAGCTTTTGACTTCTTCTGGTTATATATGATTTCTAACTTATGTCAAAAAATCATTTAAAAGCTATTGGAAGACTTATTAGCGCTAATTTAAAGCCTGCTAAACAACCACTAAGTTTTATTTAGAGGTGTTTACATAAATAAAACCGATTGCAGCAGAGAAAATAGCACATCCAATTGCATGTTGGCGGCTGCCACCCCACGGTCAATCGCAAGAAAGACTGGCTGGTTAGCAGGTTAGAACATTATACCGCCACTGCATCCAGCGATCATGATCGATCAAACCGAGTCAGCTAGCGAGCAACGAATTAGAACGAAAGCTGCAAGCCTCACTGCATGCTAGCTCCTATACGTTCATCCAATTTGGTCTTTTAATTTCTCACTACGATGATCTCAGTTAAGTCCGAAATTTTGCAGGATGATGTGCCACTCCATCCCCAATCCCAACGAATTTTTAGTAGCGTTTCGATCTGTAAACCACGTGGACGGGACCACGAATAACGTCCGGCGTGCACATCTCCCCGGCTGGCACTTTGTAAATTGGTCGTATGCATTTTGCAGAGACCGGGATTTCATCCTTTTATCTAAAAAAAAAAATCTCCCGGGCTAGTTGGCAGTGGGATGCTCACGGACCCGAATCTTTTGCGTGGGCAACATGATCGAGCACTTAGGCTTTTTTTGTAGGCTAAAATAAAGTGAATTAAGTTTATATTTTTGATCTAAAATATAGATAAAATGATTCATCTAAACACTCTTAATATACTCATAACTCCAGCTCTATAAATCTGTGGAGCTAGGAATACCCAACTTCTGGAGTCCTACCAAACACACCCTTAGAGATGGTTTTCGCATAGTTGGACTTTACTCTCTTTTTTCGTTCAGTAGCCTAATCATAAGTTCAGAGGTTTTATTATCGCAGGAGCTACCACCGAATTATTTTATTTTATTTTTACCTCTTGATATCTTTATCTTTTAAATTTTTAATAACTCTTGATGCTAGCTCAACAGATAATTGATAATTTGGTATCTCCTAACCATAGTATATAAAGTCTCTTAGTTTCCTTCACTGAATTATTATACCATGGACCATGTATTAACACAACGATTCCAGTGATCAGACGTTGCAAGGGACAAGCTAATCGCCAGGTGGCATGCGCAAAGCGAGTTATCCTGCGTTTGATGTACGGGACGCCGGTCTTACTTCAGCACATTATTTACTTCGGATATTTTTTTAGTGAAGCAAGATGAAGAATGACAGGATGAATTTGCATTGCATCATTGGATGGTTTACTTGTATGTTTATTTCTTGCACAGGAAGAAAGCACGAGAGACATCACACGGGAGCATACTGGTGGTCAGTGGTCAATGATCCACAGGCGCACGGCACTGATCATATCAACTCCTGTGCAGAATTTTTAGCAGTGCCGGCGCTAGATTCTTGACCTGTGCAAGAACAGGATATTGTTGTCTCTACATGCTCTGTTTTGTGGGTGCTCCGTAGGCAAAGTAAATGGAATTCATCAGTGGGGCAACAAGGCAAGTTTAACATGATTGGGGGATTTGGATAATGCATTGCTTGCATTACAAAACTAAATCGGAAAAGTAAACCAGAATACAACGAGTCAAGTCAAAGACATGTTTTTTATTGTTGCTGTCATACATTAAAGTACCGGTTGGCTGCATGCCTGCGTGTACGTCGGTACATGGGGTCAGCATTTCGTTTAGTGAATGCGGAGATAAAAGCAGCATCTTTCTAAGAACAACTGACACGTAGGGTCCTTTAATAAGTATTATTCGTTGAATTTTATGTTTTAGATGGAGCATGTCAAATATCACTACAGAAAGCACTTATTTTCCACGGCCAAATATATGGTGGACGGCCAAAATACCTCGTCCACCAAAACTAGATTTAAGGTCGACAGCCGAAACAATAGCCCTCGACCCTAAGCGGAAAAAACCGCGCCAAACCGTCCCGCCGCTAGAATTGGGTACTGTGGGGCATTAAGGTCGACAGCCTAAAGTATAGCTGTCCACCATAATTTATGGTCGACCACCAAAATGTGACCGTCCACCCAATGGTCGCCACCGGGCCCAATTGGCAGTGGCAAAGGAACTTAGGGTGGACGGCATTTTTCTGGCCGTAGACCTTAATTAATTAGGTGGACAGCCGCGTGGCCGTCGACCATAGCTAGGGTGGACGGGACATTTTGGCGGTCGACCATAACTAGCTTGACCTAGCTTGCCCCCAGCCCGACTCGATCGATCCTGCCTTGCCCCCGAAATTGGTCACAGATTTCTCCCGCGTCGATTCCTCGACGCCGCCTCTCTGCCGGCGGCCGCCTCCGGCCGGTGGTCTAGCCGCCCGTCCGGCCCGTGCGTCGCCTCACCCGCCGAACGCCGCCTCGCCGCCTGAGGCTCTGCCGCTGCCCAATGACCTGCCCGCTGCCCGGCCGCTCGCGCCCCTCCGCCCGCCGACGCGCCCCGCCGTGGTCAGCCGCCCCATCCGCTCGGCGTCGCCTCCCGCTGCCGAGGGCTCTGGCTGGCCAAGAACCTTCGCCCGTCTGCCCGGCGCTCCGCCGCCGCCTGCGGCAGCTTGCCTGGCCGGTGGTCCACCTCCGCCTCGGCTGCCTGCCTCTGCCTGCCGAGGCCGCCTCCTCCGCTGCCGCCTCGCCTCCCGCCTACCGAGGGCTCGCCGCCTCCCGACACGTTGCCGCCACCCCGAGGTAAAAACACAAAAGGCTTAGAGAATTGAAGTGATGTTTTTGGTTGCTTATTTTAGAACTTGATCGAATGTTCCACATGCACGGATCTGATTCGATGTAGACTAGCTTATCTTTCATGGCAAACATTATTGCACTAGCATGTTCAATTGCATTGCCCACAATAGGAAGCAAAATAACACCGATAAAAGCCACCGGTAGGTTCAACGAATCGATGCTGCCCACAGCGACAATAGAGCAAAACAATGACCAATTACATCCTTGCAGAGGTATACAGATGACCAGAAGACTAACACCGTATTGATACCATGGCATGTGTAGTTCATCGTCCTACAAGGTAGTTATTAGATATATATCCACTGCTCATGAAATTTTCCATGTGAATGTGGCAAGCATCAATCATCGATATCCAAACAACTAGTTCCAAATTAAAATGAACATTATCCCGACATCGAGAGTGACCCACTATCAACAAAATGGAGTCGCCATCATTTGGTCATCTTGTTCTACTAGGGGAGATAAAGAATACCTTAATGGCATTAACGGTATTCAGAAGGACAGACACCCAAAGAGTTAACACCGCGAGCCATGTAATGGCCTCCCACATGTCAATCTCTGCCTTCATCTTCCTCCGTGGCATTCTCATTAGGCACTTCTTCCCTGCAGAATGATAATATATGGTGAAACATCGACATGCAAATAGTTCTTTAGCAAGGAGATTTAGTTCATCAAATGGTGTTCCAATTGAAAGCAAAGACAAAGCAGTGTGTTACTTATTGAATTAACAGAACAGTCCACAATAGGATGTTATCTGCTTGCTTGTAAACCAATGCCAATCAAGCGATCGCTTTTTTTATGCCGATTAATTAGGTGGACGGCATTTTTCCACGTGGCCGTCCACCCTGAGATTAGGGTCTACAACCTTTTCCACGTGGCCGTCCACCCTAAGCTCTTAGGGTGGACAGCCACGTGGAAAAGGCCGTCCACCCTAATATTATAGGGTGGACGGCCACGTGGAAAAGGCCGTCCACCCTAATATTATTATGGTCGATAGCTAAGGAAAGGCCGTCCACCCTAGTCTAGAGTGGACAGCTACTTTTGCCCGTCGACCTTAGCTAGTCTAGAGTGGACGGCCTATATTTGGCTGTCGACCCTAATAGGGTGGATAGCCCGCCCGTCGAATTTAATATTATGGTCGACCACGTACTTTCGACGGCTTATGGTGGACGGCCCTATAACCTTGTAGTGGCTATCATCTCCTTGTTTTCCTTGAAGAAGCAAAGCAGTTGATATACATATATGATTTCCACACTGAAACCTACATGCTTGTGCATATTTAGTCATTTTTCTCGCATCTTCCAATCGAAATCCAAGCACGGATAGTGCATGGTCCATACAAATCTGAATTGATGGTTCTTGTTACATTCTTTCAGCCCATTATGGAAAATTCTCGGAGGTGGATGTATGATGGTTGGAATAAGAATGGACGGCACTCTGTCGAGTGGAAGGAGGGCACGAAAGATTTTATCCGTCAGGCTTTTGGGTCGATGCCTGTGTTGGACATGGCAAAAGTGAGATGCCCGTGCGCTCTCTGTGGTAATAGCCTGAAGAGATGTTGGGCGAAATGGAGATGCATCTTTGTAAGAACGGCTTCAAAGCAAATTATTATAGATGGGTTGATCATGGCGAGAGCGTGCGAGGTGGACCATCTAGTTCTGTTATAGTACAACCCTCCAATATTGTCGAAGGTTACGATGAAATTGACAGAATGGAAGAGATGGTGGACAACATTGGTCAGGGGTTAGATCTCCCACAAGAGGAAGTGCCTACCCCACTTGCAACAGATTTCTTAAAGCTTCTGAAGGCCGCTTCAGAGCCGTTGCATGAGAAAACAAACGTGACGCTCCTTGCGGTCATGCCGTGACGCCTTACCGCAATTAAGTCAAAGCATAATTTCTCGACCAAATGCTACAATGACATAGTGAAGCTTATTTGCGGCCTTTTCTCCTCAAGACCACAAAATGCCACGAAACTTGTATGATTCAAGAAAATTCTAAGTGGTCTAGGAATGCCGTGACGAGAAAATAAATTATTGTCCTCGATATTGCCTAATATTCGGAAGGAGCACGCAAAAAGACCCATCTGCGATCATTGTGGAGAGTCTAGGTATGTTGAAGTTACCGACAAAGATGGTAACACAAAATGCATTTAAGGTGGCTAAGAAAACGTTGCATTACTTTCCAATTACTCAACGCTTGCGGCGGTTGTTTATGTCGGAAGAGACAATGAAGCATATGAGGTGGCACAAAGAAGGAAAACGTGTGAAAGAAGGTGTCATGGTTCATCCATCCGATGGTGAAGCTTGGAAGTACTTTTGATGAAATGAATCCGATTTTGCAAGAGATCCAAGAAATGTGCGATTGGTCTTATGCATGATGGGTTCACACCTTTCAAAGATGAGCGCACAATCATATTCATGTTGGCCTGTATTCACCATTCCGTATAACCTCCCTCCTAACGCTGCATGAAAGAGGAATATATGTTCCTTTCTCGATCATACCAGGCCTAGCCATCCCGGGAAGCACTTGGATTTGTTGATGCAACCACTCATTGTCGAGCTAAGAGAGTTGTGGACAAACGGTGTCTTGACATATGATAGCTCAACGAAGAAGAATTTCAGGATGCGCTTCTCACCGTGGTCCATTCATGATTTCCAAGATATGGTATGTTTTCGGGATGGAGCACTCATGGAGATTGTCTTGCCCCATATGCATGGATGACACAGTGCTTTTCAATTGCGAATGGTGGCAAAACATGTTTCTTTGATTGTCACCGACGGTTCTTATCTTCAAGCCACCCATCCAGAGATGGACAAATGCATTCCGTAAAGGAAAGGTGATAAAAGAAGGTCCACCAAAACGCGTCAATGGTCGTTGACATCATTGCTAGGCAAAATAATCTCAAAGACACTCCTAATGGTTATGAAGGTTACCGTGAGCAACATCATTGGACTCACAAGTGTAGTATTTATAGTCTTCCTTACGCAAAGGACTTGAAACTGCCTCATAACCTTGATCTGATGCATCAGGAGAGAAATGTGAGTGAGTCCATCTTCAGCACGAACTTCGACATAGCTGATAGAACCAAAGATAATGTCAAAGCCCGGTTAGATTGTGCCTTGATATGCGACAGACCTGCCTTGAATATGAGCGATACATCCACAAAAAAACCTAAAGCTAAATATTGTTTAACACCCTCACATAGAAAGGAGGTTCTTCTTTGGATCCAAAAAGAGGTGAAGTTTCCTGATGGTTATGCTGCCAACATTAGGCGCGGTGTGAGTCTTGCTCAAGGGAAGATAAATGGAATGAAAAGTCATGACTACCACATATTTATTGAGCGGTTAGTTCCTGTGGCTTATCGTGGATATGTAGATGAGGATATATGGAGAGCATTGGCTGAGCTTAGCTTCTTCTATAGACAACTTTGTGCTAAAGAGATCACGAGTTCGAATGGCGAGTTGGAGAAGGAAATAGTGTTGCTAATTACTAAGCTTGAGAAGATATATGTTCTCGGTTCTTTAACGCGATGCAACATCTTTTGGTACATTTACCTTATGAAGCAAAGGTTGGAGGCCCCTGCGAAGACAGATGGATGTATCCGTAGAGAACGTATGTTAAAGAGTATCGAGCAAAGGTTAAAAATAAGGCACGGTCGAAGGATCCATTATGCAAAGATGTCTACTTCAAGAGGTTTCATACTTCACGAGTAAGTACTTCGCGTCAACCAACAATGTCAATGCTTACGAGCCTGTATAAGAAAGTGTATAAAAGAAAAGTGTCAAGCATAAAAGTGTTTTGGATAGAAGGCAAATCTATAGGAGAAGTACATTACGTGAATTAGAACCGGATGAGTGGGTTAGTGTACAATTATATATCTACAACAATATGGAGGAAATGGATGGGTACATCGAGTAAGTTTATTTGTCAAACACGTTATGCGTTGTATAGCATTGTATACTATATATGTCAAACTTAAATCATTCTCTTTGTAGGCAATTTATCCAACAGGAATGGAAAAGGCAAGGCGAACCTACTCAAAAACAAATCGATAACTCGAAAGAAAGGGTCGTGGACAAAGCCATCCAATTTCTTAACTTGGTTCTTCTATCACGTAAATATCTCGAACCTATCATAAATTTCATCGATTAACGACGTGCGTATAATATGTTATTCTTAACTTGGGTTAAAACAATTAGCGATGTCACAAGCATGCTAGTGTGCACAATGATCTTGACAGATGTCAAAAGCATGCAACCAAATCACGGTCAAAGTGCACGGTGTTATGATGTGCATGGATATCGCCGCCTAGAGCGCGGAGTTGGCACGCCCAAATTTGACGACAATAAATAGTGGGGTCGTGAGTTATGTTCGAGATAGCAATGGCAACGATATAGAATATTATGGGATTATTGAAGAGATAATAGAGGTTGTCTTTGATGGAAGTAATGATCTCTCGATGGTTCTTTTTTTTTGCAAATGGTTTCATCCTACCTATGGGGTGCGACGGACTCGAACTTGGCCTAGTCGAAATTAACCATATGAAATCAGATACGTGAGTGAAGAGTTTATTCTCCCTAACCGTGTCGAGCAAGTGTACTACTTATCTTATGCGTGCTCTAAGTACAAGTCTTGGTGGGTTGTTTACAAAGTAAGACCTCCGTAAGACATTATCATTCTCCTCAGATGATGATAACGAGGATGTACTTGAACAAACCATTGATGTGCCATTTCAAGAAGAAGGTTTGCCAGGACAACTTTCCATAGATATCGGGATAGGACTTGACAATCTTTTTGTCCAAGTCGACAACGATGCGACAAATGATATGAACCAGGGTGATTAGTTCAAAACTGTATGTAACAAATAGTAAGCAAGTTTTGTTATCAGTTTTTGTTATGTAAATTGTAATTATATTTTACTATTGTCAATGTAGGATGGCTGCAAGGAGGGCTGGGACACGACGGTTCGTTGTTGATAACAGGAGCGATGAGGACGAGCCGGAGACAGAGGCGGAGGGCATGCCAGAGGGCACGGATCTTGTAGCCGTGCAGCAGCTCGAGGCAGGGACGGAGGGCATGCCAGAGGGCACGGATCTCAGAGTCGCGTGCAAGAGCAGCCGAGACAGGACGGAGGGCACATCTTCCACTCAGGAGGCAGGAACAGGCCAAGGAGCACGAGCTCGAAAGAAGAGGGGCACTAATAAGCTTCACAGGGCTCCCACAGATCCAAATGAGAAGATTGTATTTAAATACTTTGGAGATTGGTACGTATGTTCTAAAAGTTGAATTTGTGTAGCACCAAATTGTTGTTCTAACTCAGATGCATTGTTGTTGTGTAGTAACTTGGTGGCAATCCAGAACAATGTGAAGGAGCCAGGTCCAGCCCTAGAGACCATTTTGAGGATGAACTACCTAGGAATGGTGGACATTGGTGATGTGCATAGGGCAAAGACTCTCTGGGATGACTACAAGGTCGTTTCAGATGGTGACGGATCGGTTGTCGATCGTTGCCTCGGCGAAGTTTTGGGTAAGTAATACATTATTTGGGTAATTAGTCGACCACATGATCACCCTCAATTCTAATAATTCTAGTAATTCACGCTTATTGTTTGTGGTCTATTTTAGGCTAGGTATGCTCGCTTTCCGATTTGAAGAGCGACAGCTGGCCTTGTGGCCCACGAGGTTATTGATAGAAAAGCAAGACACATTGTGAACGAGATGATCTCACTTTCTCGTGTCAAAATTTGTTGAGGAGTATTATCGGCGAGGGCGTAATCTCGTAGGGACGGAGGTGCTCGAGACATATACCTTACCCCGATGAGTACAATTCATGTCGATCGTCATGGTGTGACAAGTGCCGGATGCTTGGAGATGGATGTGCGACATGTATGGCACAGAAGAATGGAGGCAGAGATCGACAAGAAACAAGAACAATCGCAATGCATCTGCTGATTCGTGCGTCACACACCTTGGCAGCCATTCGATGGCACAACGGAAAAAGTTTATGGTAAGGTTTGTTTATAGTACTCATTCGTTGCAACTGCATTTTCATTTCGTAATGAATTGCAGGAGGCTCGAACATGGGGAAGTCGATCGATTGATGTGTACACAACGCACATTGTATGAACCAGATGGTACTCGACGCGATTTGGATCCAAATTACCAAGAAAAATTAGTAAGTAATATCGTTTAGATACATTGTTTTGTGCGGTGTTAACTTATTTGTAATGCGTAATGAATACGTGGATGCAATGACTATGGTGCACGGGCCGAGTGTGTTCCTACAAAGACAACCTTTGGATCCTGTAGTCATCCATAGCCGATGGGTGGGAGGAGGCATGGGAGATTGGCGTCGGGAACGCCTACTTGTGTTCTTTTCGAGTACATGCTCGAGGTGAGGCAGCTCGATGCTCAACGGCTTCCTCTACGTCCGAAGAGGGCGTCATGGAAGAGAACCGCGCTTTGAGAGAACAAAGTTATGAGCTTCACAAACAACAAGAAGAGGGAGAAAAGAGCGTGAGGCTATTCTTAGAAGATCGGAGTCCATGGAGCGAAATATGCACCAAGTAAGTTCAATTTTGTATCACTTTCAATTAATTCAATCTACTAATGCTATGTGGGCTATATGTAGACTCATATTCCACCACAAGGATTTCTGTGCTTTTTCGATCCCTCACGGCCGATGATGCACTTCCAAGGAGTATTGTCTATTACTAGTAATTTCTAATTTCTTATTAATGTCTATCCATCGATGATATGCTATATGAATTTGTAGGCTTTCGGTTGGTTGGTCCAACTCCTGACGGGTAATGCTCCAATCCATATATTGATACTAATGGTCTTTTTTTTTCTACAAGTCACAAATGTAATACTCCAATCCATATGTTTGAATTGGTAGGCTTCGGATCGGTGCTCCACCACCCACCCCTTTGCGTTCGCTCCCATATATGTTCCAATTTTTCCTCGAACGCTTCCGGATCGGGTGCTCCAAATCACCAACACCTTTGCGGTTTCCGCATCTGCGTTCGTTGCCATATCCACATAGTGTGCCTGACAGGTAATATATGTTAATTCGTGAAGAATTGTTGTTTTCAACTCACAAGATAAATGTTCTAATTCATTTTCTTTAATTGGTAGGCTTCTGGATCAGGGGTTCCAGCTCAACTAGCACAGGTCCAACATCCATTCCAATACCCGATCCGGTTTCCAACTGAAAACACTCCGGACACTGTACTTACATTGCAAAAATTATAATCTGAAGTCATTGAAATAATGTTCTAAGTTATACATTATTTTCTTGATTTGTAGGAGGCTTTAAGATCACCGGTGCAGCTCAATATATGGAAGTGGCGCCTAACCCACTACCATTGCTTCACGGACTTTGTCGATGAGATGCTTCAGATGCCTCGGCTTTTCCTCCACCTAGCTAGAATCTCTATATCATACTTTTGTTGATCAAACTTTGTCGATTTGTGGACATGTGATATACGTTGACCTTTTGTTGGAATTAAACCTCTATATCAAACTTTTGTTGAATGTAAACTATATGTGGTATTTGTGGATGTGAATTGTGATGAGTTTGTAAGTTGTGAATGTGTATGGATATGAATTGTTGTGATGAGTTTGTAAGTTGTGAATGTGTATGTACGCCAATGGGTGTTAGTTGTGATCATTTCTTGCGGCTTGTAGGTGAGTCTTGTTTCTTCTAGGTGAGTCTTGTTTGCTTTGCTTGTATATTTTGTGCTTAACACTTCATTTTAGTTTCTCATTATTTGTTGGACTAAGTCACTTCTGATAAGCATTGCTACCTTCAGGGGCGGATATAGGCCTATGGCTGGGTGCAGGGGCGGATATAGGCCTATGGCTGGGTGGGCTTCAGCCCTGGGCGTAGAGTTTCTAGTAGTCTGTGAGCTTATAAAACTTATGTCTGGTTAGTTTAGTTAGTGTTGCAGTATCTTAGTGCATGTATGAGCTTACGGGCTGTGTGGTTGCCATGCATATGGTTCTCGAGATCATCAAGGAATAGCTCGTAAGTCCGAGTCTTCTTGCAGATGCACCTCGCTTGTCGTGGGAAAGATACTGCCAGAGATGTGGCGGAGAAACGCAGATGCATTTCACATTCTTTTACATTCGCTTGAGAATAAATAGTGAAGAGAAAAATCAAAAGTCGCAAGTTTTACTCGCACCAATTTTGTTGTGTTCTAGTTTGTGTTCGTGTGAGTTCGTTCTTGTGATACTTCATCTCCGGCGCTGATGATTATCTCTGGGAAACCTGACAGACTGTACTAGCTTTACTTGTGAATATGTTTGCATGTTTCTAGTAGCCTGTAGCTCTGACGATATGTTTTGGCTCATTATGCAAATACATCCAAAGTACATTCTCAGAGACGGCCGGGTCCGCCGACGCTCGACTCACCGATCTTGACGAGGTGACCGCTTGATCGCCGATCGCATTAGCGAGGGAATTTCAGGATCAAGTGGCGGCGCAAGACAAGTTATATCGGTCGCCACGCTGTCAAGTCGCACGACGGCGAGAATTCATAGGCCTTACCATCCTTTCAAGAACCTGCCGCCATGCAGTTCTTGGTGTCGGCTTAGTTTTCACTATTTGTACATAGTTTAGTGTATTATATTTTAGCTCGGGTCTTGACAAGATCCTGGCTCCGCCATCGGGTCTGGTGGGCTTCACCTGGCGAGAGTTTCTAGTAGTCTGTGAGCTTATAAAACTTATGTCCGGTTAGTTTAGTTAGTGTTGCAAAGATCTTAGTGCATGTATGAGCTTACTGGCCGTGTGGTTGCCATGCATATGGTTCTCGAGACATCGCGGAATAGCTCGAAGTCCGAAGTCTTGCGCAGATGCACCTCGCACGGTGCGTGGGAAAGATACTGCCGGAGATGTGGCGTGAGAAACGCAGATGCATTTCACATTCTTTTACATTCGCTTGAGAATAAATAGTGAAGAGAAAAAATCAAAAGTCGCAAGTTTTACTCGGCACCAATTTTGTTGTGTTCTAGTTTGTGTTCGTGTGAGTTCGTTCTTGTGATACTTCATCTCCGTGCCGATGATTATCTCTGGGAAACCTGACAGACTGTACTAGCTTTACTTGTGAATATGTTTGCATGTTTCTAGTAGCCTGTAGCTCTGTACGTATATGTTTTGGCTCATTATGCAAATACATCCAAAGTACATTATGTAGACGGCCGGTCCGGTCGACGCCGACTACCGACTCTCAGACGAGGTGACCGCTTGATTCACGATCACATGAGGGAATTTCGTGGATCATGCGCAAGACAAGTTATATCAGTCGCCGCCACGCTTCTGTCGCACGACGCCGAGAATTCATAGGCCTTACCATCCTTTCAAGAACCTGCCGCCGCCATGTTCTTGGTGTCGGTAATTAGTTTTCACTATTTGTACATAGTTTAGTGTATTATATTTTAGCTCGGGTCTTGACAAGATCCTGGCTCCGCCACTGGCTACCTTGTAGGATGCAAATGATATTGAGGATGAGAGCTACCAGCCACAGGTTTTTTCATCGTGTCTCGCTCTTAGTCTTTGATTAGATGCATTTTTGTTGAAGATTTACTTAGCTGTGTTTTTCCTCTTTCCAGCATTATCTTGAAAGCAATGAAAAGTACTATCTTGTGGGTAAAGGAGATTGTAAATGAACAGCCGCCTTATCTTGTGGGTGGGAAATTGCGAGAGTAAGTCTTGCCGCTCATCTTTGCTACTTTTTTATTTTGTGTGATCTAGATTTTATTAGTTCATCTCTGCTACTTGTTTGATCTTGGTAAAACAAGACAAGTAAGATCTAGTGCAGCGCCACTCAGCATTTCTTGTTTGTTTTTGTGGTATGTGATTAAACTAAGTACTGAATTATGCTTATTTTGCCTTGCTACTTTGGCGTGTAATCTCTTTGTTGTGCTACCTTATGGAAACAAAAATGACCGGGGACCATTTCTCGGTGGGAATCCGAACTCAGCTTGGGCTCCTAGTATAAATAAAATTGCATATGCTTTGGTCCTCCGTAAGAAAGGCGCAGAATGTTCAAGTAAATGCTAAATTCTTCAATTCAATCCTTTCTTTAGTTCATGTGAAGATTTTGTTCACTTTAGCTAGTTTTTGTCGAGAGATGATTGTTCATCGAAGTTCAATGTTCTTTTGACAACATATGAGTACTTGATGAACAAGCATGATAAGCCAAAACTAAGCAAAATACAAGGGCACTATATAATAATTGATGAAGGGCACCAGATAAAGAATGCGCCTTGCAAGCTCAATGCTGATTTGAAGCATTATCGGAGTTCTCATTGGCTGTTGCTGACAGGAACACCTCTGCAGGTTCTAAAGTTTGCACTTGTGCTGTTACATTTTAATTCTATCTTTGCTTTTGAAGTAAGTAATGTATGCATTCAACTGCTTGTTTCATCTAATTATATAATGGTCTACATGTTACTGAACTACAATTTTCATCTCTTACACACACTTGCTAATTTGGTATGCTTTTTCGTGAAGAACAATCTTGAGGAGTCAGGGCACTTTTGAATTTTCGTTGCCCAATATATTTAACTCATCGAAGACTTCTCTCAGTGGTTTAACAAACCATTCGAAAGTAATGGTGATAACTCACCTGATGAGGTAATGCTTCAATTTTTTCTTTGTTTTGTGCGGTGTAGCATTGTTTTGTTGGAAGGAAACTATGTTTTGACTTCAATTTTCTTTTTCGCCTAAAGGCCTCTATCACGAGGAGGAAAACTTGCTGATCATAAATCGTTTTCACTGTGTTCTTCGCCCTTTGTAATTCAAGACTTAAGCATAAGGTCTTTGATTTCATTTGCATACTTTATGCCTGCTTTTAAGATTATTTACGCTCCAACAATTCACTATGCATTATATTTGAATTTCCTAGTGGAAAAAGAAGTCTATTCCAGCTATTTAGTATTTACTATTTTTATCTCAAATGGAGGTGCTACTATCGAGTACCAACCCTCCATAATTAGCGATCCATTGATCACATTGTAGTTGTAATCTATCGGGAATTACTAAATGTTCACTTGCAAGTGCTATGTAGTTCAGCCTTCCAGATACGAGCTGATTCAGCAAACAACTTTGGATTTTCATTTTCTTTTGAATTCTTGAGAGGTTTTACTTTGTTGAATGAGAATGCTCTGCTCATCTTTGCTGGGTTGGGCATTGTGGTGTGTGAAGAGCTAAAGATTCTCCATAACTAGGTTCCATAGCACAATGCAAAACAAACACAAAGAGTTCAGCTCAACTGCTTGTTTCATCTATTTATATAATGGTCTACATGTTACTGAACTACAATTTCCATCTCACACACACACCTGTTGCTAATTGGTATACTTTTTCTGTGAAGAAATTCACCCATGTTAGATTTATAATGCCACAATCAATTAATCAATAGCATGGACCAAGTTCAGTATATATAATCTACTAGCTTAATATTCAAAATACTAGCTAAAAGAAGGAATGGATGATTTTGAGGGAGATGAAAGAAGCTGACATGTTTTCTGTAAACCGAAGAAGAATGGCTCTGTTTCGTAAACTGAACGACAATGCGCGATATTTTTTTTTATGCCAATTAATTAGGTGGACGGCATTTTTCACGCTGCCGCCCACCCTAAATATTATGGTTTAACGCCTTTTTCCGCTTGGTGTCCACCACGACATTAAGGTCGATACTTTATCCACGTGGCCGTCGAACCTAATATAATTATGCTCGATAAATATACGAAAAGGCCGCCCACCCTACTCTAGAGTGGATGACTTCTTTTTGTCGTCGACCTTAGCTAGTCTAGAGTGGACGGCCTATATTTGGTTGTCGACCCTAATAGGGTGGACGGCCCTCCCGTCAATTTAATATTATGGTCGCACCACTTACTTTCGGGCTTATGGTGGATTTGCCACCGTCAATTCTAGTTATGGTGGACGGTTTTATCTCTAGGGTGGACGGTTTTGGCTGTCGAAAATACTGTTTTTCCCTGTAGTGTATTCATGATATGGGTTCTTCGCTATCTATCAAGCATTATAGGAGATGTCTTGGCTTATTCCGTTTAATGATTAAGCATTTGTTTTATGATGTTAGTTGCACAAACTCAGACTTTACTAGGGTTTTAATCGTTAAAGACACAGATTTTTTTATCTGCTTTATTGATAGCTGTATGTTTGAACTTACTATTGGTTTGCTCAATTTGGCTTTATGTGAAGTATTGGATTAGACTGTTCCGGTCTTTCCTATTCAACCTTCCAGGGTTTTTCGAAGATAATTTTATTATGGATTTTGAGTCAAGGAGATGTTTGTTAGAGATATGCCTCCCTCAAATATCCAAATAGTTCGTTAGAGACAAAGGATTTCTCAAATATTTAAATAAGAGTCCAAGTCTTCTATAATCCGAACTATCTGACTATATAAAGCCACCCCATGCACATGTAAATTGGAACGAATCAAATAGTGGATTTGTCTCCCGTGGCTTTTTCCTCCTTTGTGAGATTTTTCATGATAAATCTTTGTCCTGTTTGCGTCTCTAACCCTAACAATATGGTTATAATTTTGTAGCTATGAACAAAGCATTATGAAAAAAAAATTAATAGCCAAAGTTCAGCTTTTAAGTCATTTCAAATCCAACTACGCCTTGTAAACATAGGAGTGCTACTGCTAGCACGTTTCATTGAGGAGCACGTTACACCGTGAACTCATAGTTTATTTTTAGAGAATTTTTACTATACACTATCATGATAGTATATAGTTGTAGTAGAAATTAAATCTGATTGTTGATTTGTCGAGGGTATTCTGGTCTTTTGGCTTAGGGTCATGGCAGTGCTGAATGCCATTTTGCTCAATTACCATTATACCTCTCCACAAGACACAGGGCTAGGTGTTGACTCAGAAAATTATTTACCATTATACCCCTTCATGGGTTATACTACCCATACTACACATGGTAGTATAGTCTAATCTAATCTAATCTCAACCTTTGAATCTAAATAAATAGACAGCCTATATTCATTCTTATGTATTGCAAAAGAGCTCTATTTTTACTCCATCGAGTGATGGTCACAGTACAGGCACACGTGCACGAAGTTTACGAAAGTTTTACCGGAGTACGTACCATCCTGCATCCTATACAGTACACTTTCGTTCACTTGGAAGCATTGATAGACTTCAGAAAAGAACCATACTTCACGGTGAACTCCACGAATCTGTCAGCGTCAGGTATCGCGTCCGCCACGGCCGGGTGCGCGCAGAGCCGAGCAGCCCACGCAACCAGGTTAGGAACCTTCGCCTCGTCGAGGAGCCTGACTCCGGCGATCTTCTCCACCGCCTTGACCCAGCCGACGTGCGATCCCAGCGCAACGTCCAGGTATCCGATGCTGTCGCCGCCGAAGTAATCCTTCCCTTGACCGCACCTGACGAAAGCCTCTTCCAGGTGCTGTAGAGCGGCGGACATCTGACCCGCCGATTCGTCCTTGTGTCCGTCCACCGTTCCCCTCAGGACTCGAATCGCCGGAATAAACTACGTACAGAGCACACGTTTAGGCAAAAGATTCACACCATTGTTGCTGCAAAGTGAAAACTGAATTGTTCAGATCAGAGAGATTTTTCTTTGAAAGAAAAACGTACAAAAGATTTACCTTGTCATCGATGTACTGGGCCCAGAACCGCTCGACGGCTCGGGCATACGGGTCGGAGGGCATTAGGGGCGGGCCATTGGAGGCCCAGACCTCATCGATGTACTGCAGTATGATCAAAGACTCAGAGATGGGCTTGCCGTCGTGCAGCAGCACGGGGATCTTCTTGTACACGGGGTTGGACTTGAGCAGCAGCTCGCTCTTCTTCCCCACCGTCTCCTCAACGAACTCGTACTCCACGCCCTTCAGCTTCAGCGCGATCAGGACGCGGATCACGAACGGGCTCGCCCATCTGCCGAGCACACGCACCGCCGCTGATTCGTCTTTGGTCGACGACATTTTTACTGGATTTCTTGGTCGCTGGCTGATAGGTCTCTTATGGTATCAAACTGTGATGCTGTTGCTGTGACGATTGAGGTTGTTGCTGCTGTTGTGTTTATAACTTTATATCAACCTTGTTTTAATATTTATGCTATTCTGTGAAAAGATCGTCTGCCCTGGCTTATTAGTGGCTTCGACGTACGTCATCGCGTGCGTCATGGTTTGGGCAGCTGCTTTTTTCCAGTATTTCGGTGCTCCTTGGTGTCTGTACTAGGCTGGACTAACGTTTGTTGATGTCTAATGACTTTGTCCAGATGTTTGAAATTTTCAGATATATTAGAATATTTTTTTACTTGTGCAATATTTTTTTACATCGTGTGAAATATTTTACTTCGACAAACAGTGAAATGCGCTACAGTAAACGGATGTTACAAGCGTTCAAAAAAATATTACACGCGTCGATAAAAAATATTGTAAGCGTAGGAAAAAAATATTACAAACGTAGGAAAAAAATATTGCAATTCTTGTTGATGTGATCCCTTTCGTCATGGAAGCAATGTGTGGCGGATCTTCTGTGGTCTGCGAAGAAAAACGATCATCACGCCTCCTCAGTATCAGTAATAGACCAACGGTTTGCTTTTCTCAATAAAAGCAAGAAGGGTCTAAGAGCCAGTTCGAAAAACTATTTTTAGTTTTTTAGATTGAAAAGTAACGTAGCTTTTTTCTAACAGGCTGTTTAATAAATAACTAATTTTCCTAATAAGCTGTAAACAGGTCCAACCAAGCTTATAGCTTTTGACTTCTACTGGTTATATATGATTTCTAGCTTATGTCAAAAAATCGTTTAAAAGCTATTGGAAAACTTATTAGCGCTAACGTAAAGCCTGCTAAACAACCACTAAGTTTTATTTAGAGGTGTATACATAAATAAAACCGATTGCAGCAGAGAAAATAGCACATCCAATTGCATGTTGCGGCTGCCACCCCACGGTCAATCGCAAGAAAGACTGGCTGGTTAGCAGGTTAGACCATTATACCGCCACTGCATCCAGCGATCATGATCGATCAAACCGAGTCAGCGAGCAACCAATCATAACTATACCCAGGTGGCAGGCGCAAACCGAGTTATCCTGCGTTTGATGTACGGGACGCCGGTCTTACTTCAGCACATTATTTACTTCGGATATTTTTTTAGTGAAGCAAGATGAAGAATGACAGGATGAATTTGCATTGCATCATTGGATGGTTTACTTGTATGTTTATTTCTTGCACAGGAAGAAAGCACGAGACATCACACGGTAGCATTCTGGTGGTCAGTGGTCAATGATCCACAGGCGCACGGCACTGATCATATCAACTCCTGTGCAAAATTTTTAGCAGTGCCGGCGCTAGATTCTTGACCTGTGCAAGAACAGGATATTGTTGTCTCTACATGCTCTGTTTTGTGGTTGCTCCGTAGGCAAAGTAAATGGAATTCATCAGTGGGGCAGCAAGGCAAGTTTAACATGATTGGGGGATTTGGATAATGAATTGCTTGCATTACAAAACTAAATCGGAAAAGTAAACCAGAATACAACGAGTCAAGTCAAAGACATGTTTTTTATTGTTGCTGTCATACATTACCGGTTGGCTGCATGTAAGCGTGTACGTCGGTACATGGGGTCAGCATTTCGTTTAGTGAACGCGGAGATAAAAGCAGCATCTTTCTAAGAACAACTGACACGTAGGCTCCTTTGAATTCTGCACTGCATTGTATACCCAGCTCTCTATTATATATACCGTCTCTCCTCGCTTCCTTAACCCAAAGACAGAGGACCACAAAAGCGAAAGAGGTCCAACCTTAAGACGTGCATAGAACATTATTTGATCGAGATGGCAGGCGGAGGCGATGATCTGAAGCTGCTCGGCATGTTTGCGAGCCCATTCGCTCTGCGAGTGAAGCTCGCGCTCAGCTTCAAGGGCCTCAGCTACGAGTACGTCGAGGAGGACCTCGGCAACAAGAGCGACCTCCTCCTCAGCTCCAACCCGGTGCACAAGAAGGTGCCCGTGCTCATCCACAACGGCGTCCCCGTCTGCGAGTCCATGGTCATCGTGCAGTACATCGACGAGGCTTTCGCGGGCGCCGGCGTCTCCCTCCTCCCCTCCGACCCCCACGAACGTGCTGTTGCCCGCTTCTGGGCCGCCTACATTGACGAAAAGGTATCACCATTCACTATGCAATCCTCTGTTTCATATTTTCATTGATGTATATATTTTGAGCACCAGTACAGCGATGCATGGGTTAATTGATGGAGTTTGTGCATGGCGCGTGCATGCGCAGCTGTTCGGCTCGTGGATGATGGTGTTCAAGGGCAAGACGGACGAGGAGAAGGCGGAGCGGAAGAAGCAGTCGTTTGCCGTGGCGGAGACCCTGGAGGGAGCACTCAGGGAGTGCTCTAAGGGGAAGCCCTTTTTGGCGGCGACAGCGTCGGGTACCTCGATGTCGCGCTCGGAGGCTTCGTCGCGTGGGTGCACGCGGTCGAGAAGCTGTATGGTTTGAAGCAGTTCGAAGCCGCCAAGACCCCGCTCCTGGCGGCGTGGCTGGAGCGCTTCGGCGAGCTGGACGCCGCCAAGGCGGCCATGCCGGACGTCGGCAGGCTGGTCGAGCTCGCCAAGATGAGGCAGGCCCAAGCTGCCGCTGCCGCTGCCGCCGCGGCACAAGGCAATTGAAGTTGCTGAAACATGAACGGGCCTTTTGGGCAAAGCTATTTATATTGGCTGGCGTGAGCAAAATAAACAAAATGGATGATTACTGCATACAGAATACAGTTTGTCAGTGTTGTTTGCATCAGCTGCTTCCAATTTGCATGGCGGTATTATCCATCTTTGTGCAACTTGTACGTGTTCAGGTTGATTTATCTCTCTCGTACGTGTGGTTGTGTTGCAGTCGGTGTATCTAGTTACTTCTTATGTTGAAATTGATCGATGTATCGCGTGTATATTCAGATGTTGATTTGTTTCAGTAAATACATTCGCAATAACGTCCCTTTTTATTTTATTTGTCCTTGGACTGAGAGAGCAATCAGTGCAAGTGTAAGAGAGGAACGTGTCTTGGATACTGTTTATCTTCTTTTTCATGTGCCCGGTGCCCCCATACGATTTCGGTTACTAGTGGTACTCGTGTATGATAATATATTGCTAATTAAGGTGACTCATATATAATCTTTAGGTTTAAAAAGCTAAGCTTTCTCAACTATGAACATTGTCAAAACAGAGTTGCGTAATAAGATGAATGATGAATGGATGAATGCTAGTATGGTATGCTACATTGAGTAAGATGTATTTGCAAGCATTGAAGATAACAAGATTTTACAACGCTTTCAAAGTATGGGGTCTCGTAAGCAACAATTACCTCGTAGTCTTCGTGTTAGTGGTATGTTACATTCTTCTAATGCAATTTGCCTTAATAGTTATCTTCATAGTTTTGTACGCCTAATTTACATGTGCAATTTCCTCTTTTACAGGTTCAGATTCTTATTATATTGTTAATGAAAATATGATAGTCTCGGATACACAAAACCTTCCATAATTAGGTATGAAGTTTTGTATCACTCCACTACGTTATATTGTTTTGACATATTTTATCTATTTTATTGAAATGTTAAGCATGGAATTTAAGTTTATCTTTAATTGTGTATTTGTGTAGTATTTTTATTGTACCTCGGTGTGGGTAGTATTTGACGTTAGTTATTGTCGCTTAGTTTTTGGTCCGAAGCTTCGAAGAATTCTAGCTCCGCCACTGCATACAACCAAACAAGTCGACATCTTAGGCTCTTAGCGGAGGATTCGTTGCGCTTGTAGTCGTCTGTGCCCTGGCTCCATATATGCCGGTCGTCTGTCTTCCGTCTACAACACCGAGAAGGCAAGAAGCCAAGAACAGAATAAAACACAAGCTACGTACAAAGTTGAGACCTGAGGTCGACAGTAACAATGGCCGGAGGAGGAGACGAGCTGAAGCTGCTCGGCATGTGGGCGAGCCCGTTCGTTCTGCGAGTGCAACTCTCGCTCAGCCTCAAGGGCGTCAGCTACGAGTACGTCGAGGAGGACCTCAAGAACAAGAGCGAGCTCCTCCTCAAGTCCAACCCTGTCCACAAGAAGGTGCCAGTGCTGATCCACAACGGCAAACCGGTCTGCGAGTCGTCAGTCGTCCTTCAGTACATCGATGATGCCTTCGCCGGCACGGGCACCTCCCTCCTCCCCGCCGACCCCTACGAGCGAGCCGTTGCTCGCTTCTGGGCCGCCTTCGTTGACGACACGGTAACCTCACATCGTTCGATCCGCCGCGTTTATGTGTTTTGAGTATTTGAATGGTGGTTTCACTGATGTGGTTTGTGGTGTGCGCCCTGCCCGTGCGCAGCTCGGGAAAGCGTTGACCAAGGCGTCGATGGGAAAGACGGACGAGGAGAAGGCGGAGGGGAAGAAGCAGTCGGTTGCCGCGGTGGAGACCCTGGAGGGAGCCCTGAGGGAGTGCTCCAAGGGGAAGCCCTTCTTCGGCGGCGACAGCGCCGGGCTCGTGGACGTCACGATCGGCGGCCTCCTCGCGTGGGTGCGCGCGAGCGACTCGATGAAGGGCACCAAGACCTTCGACCCCGCCACGACCCCCCTCCTGGCCGCCTGGGCGGAGCGCTTCGGCGCACTGGACGCCGTTGAGCCGGTCATGCCGCGCGTGGACAGGCTGATCGAGTTAGCCAAGACGATGCAGGCCCGCGCCTCGGCCGCGAACTGAATTATTGGCCTTTTCTTGACGCAGCTTCTGCTCGTGTGCCGAACAAAGATGCGTAGTGTTTCTGCTTGTTTCAGTGTTTGTCGAGAAAATAACGCCAGATGCCAGAAGGGGACCTTTTTGCATCGATCAATTTGTATGGACTGTCGTAAAATAAGGGTCGCCGTAGATGTGTCTCGTGTGCCTTAAGATGCAAATTTGGTTGAATGAATATTTGTGGGACTTTGGTTTGGACAAGAGAAATTTTACGGTACAAAAATCTTGATAATCGTTATAGAAGGGAGGTACAAGTGGCGTAAGTACCTTTTCATTCCTTTGGAAGAATTGGCACAGCCACAAAGTAGTGACTAGAGGTGGGCACTCGGGCCGAGTTCTTTTAGACCGATCCGAGGCACGGCAGACATGGCACGGTCTAAAGTTTGGCCTGGTACGATACTGTATCACGAGCCGTGTTGGGTTCGATGACCTAGGGCATGAGAAAGAAGTTTAGTATAAAGGTCACTGACCTGCAGAGAATGAGTTTTATGGACGCACCTAGCACTATGAACGTCACTTCCGCCGCCGACACCTGAGAGACGGGCAAGAGAGGAGAGAGAGCTGAGAAAGATTGAGAGACGGTGCAAGAAGCTGCTCTCTCTCGCCCATCTATGTCAATCTCTTTCTCACGTGTCTCTCTCAACCTCTCCCACTCTCATCTGTCTCTCTCAATCTTAATTGCCTCTCTTCCTCACTCTCCCATTGTCCCTCTCTCACTTGTGTTCAACACATCTATCTCGTTCTAAAAATAAATAAATTTTAGTTCTTTTTTCATAATATTTGTGTCCACTGTCACAATTCCATATGTCTCCAGTTCCTTTCCTCTTGTCGCAATAGTGCAAATAGGTTGGGTCTGGATCAGCACGGCACGAAGCGCAAATAGATCATACTTAGACTCGCTGAAGGTGAGCCGAGCCGGCTTGGCACGGCACGGTGGACACGATAGACCATCGCAACCCGGCATAGTTCAAGTACGAAGTACGATGAGCACGTACCGGACCGGCCCAACCCGGCACGACGCCCACCTCTACAAAGTTCTGGAGGAGCACGTTTCTTCCCCTAGTCCATGATCCTGGCTAATAATGTCTTCCACCGGAAAACAGAGTAAATTAAACCAGGCCTACCAACCAACTCTGCAAAAAAAGAGAACGTCATGTATCAAGGCTAGGCCGAAAGAGTTTAGCTTGCTAATTTGCATTTGTTTGTGAAGAAAAGTTACAAAAAATTCACAATGGACGATATATACGAAATTCCGAACAGAGCATGCCCTGCTCACCATTTTGTCACAATCGTGATTATAGGCTTGTAGCTTGTAAGTTGTAACCCTAGTCCTGAATTCCTAGATTCGCCACCAAACCCTTTGTGCTGTAGATTGAGAAAAGAATGTATGCAGGTCCTCTTTTCCCACCTTGAAAACAACAAATGGATCCATGGACAATCTCAAGGAAATAAGGATTTGCAAAAACAGAAATAAGTCATAAATATTTAATTTCTATCACTTCTCAATTCGTCTTTCTTGTGAGAAAAATAAATTATAAGAGTAAACTGTCAATGTAGGCCTAATATGCCTGTTACAGTAGATCTACCAAGATAAAGGGTCTACACTATCGGGCCTTCGAGGATGAGCCGATACAACAAAACTAAACGTATTACCGAACTGATAAAGCAAAACGATGTTTTTTTTAGAAAAATTGATGATTTATCCTCATTTATTTGTTCTATTGATGATTTATCCCATAATGTCTTACTGACATGCGAGCTCTGAAGCCACATGCCAGTGAAATATACAGGACAAATATCAATTGTACCAACTAAAACGGGACAAATCATAAAAAAAAAATCCCTTTTTTTCCGGAGGAAACGATGATTGGACCGGATCAACGCCTTGAACGTCAGTTTGGGAAAATCAAATGTATCCGTCTACTTCCTAGGCTTCTTCTCCAAGACAGTTCCAACCTCCAATGCTGCTTTGCAAAGTCAATCAGCCAAAAAAAAAAAAAGCAACTAATCCAGTCAAATAAACATTAGAGTTACCGTATCAGCGGAGGATATTCTGCGCCTGACGTGCGAACCTGCACATTTGATTTGGGTGTGGATACTAAAATATTGGAGGACAGTAGGACACCCTCTCATGGTGCTTTATGTCAACTTCTCAATGCTTCTTTTTACCCTTCCCACATCCATTCCTCCCTCTCTAACTCAAAAAATTTAAATAATAAAATATTAAATAGTAAGTTTTAACTTTTAAAAAATTCAACTTAAAATTTTCAAATCAAAAACTTTTTAATAAAAAATTTCAAATCTAAGAGTTTCAACTCAGAAATTTCCATTTTAGAAAAATTTAAATCGCTTAAAAAATTTTGAATCAAGAAACTTTCAACTCATAAAAACACAAATCGAGAACTTTCGACTAGGAAAATTTCAACAGAGGAAATTACAAATAAAAAAATTCAAATGAGGCGATTTCAGAATGGAAAATTTCAAAAACTAACTGTTCATAAACTTTAGATTCAAAAAGTTTTATTTTGGAAGGTTTTGGTTCAAAAACTTTCAGTTCAAAAGGTTTTGACTAAAAAATCTTTCAGTTCAAAGAGTCTTGACTAAAAAACTTTCTGTTTAAAACTTTTTAATTAAAAAATTCAAAAATAGTATAATACTTCTTATTCAAAAAAATTAAAGAAAATTTGAAAACAATTTTTTTTTGAGTTTGAGAGGAAGGGAAATAGGGCGGAAAGTGGGATTAAGAGAATACCAACAAGTGTCGGGATGAGAGAACCTTTGAGGGGGAAGGGAAGTGAGGAAATGAATGAGGTGCTGCCACATATTACAACGAGAGGATGTTTTCACCAAAGATTTGATGATGACGCCCTCAAATTAGTAATTCTGGATATGGGGGTGATACCATTAGTTTAAGGTTAACCTCAAACTAAAATAGTTAAGGGTATCCTCCTATGATGATATGTATGGTGTGTCATCTTCTCTATCCACCTCCATGTACCCTTCCACATTTTACCTACCCTACTCATTTTCTCCACCCCTTCCTTTCTCTCTGACGCAAAAATTTCAAAATAGAAAAATTTTAACTCTAAAAGCTTTAAACAAGAAGTTTCAACTCTAAAAAAATTGAAATAGAAAAAATTCAACTTGAGAAATTTCGGCAGCAAAAATGTTAAATAGATAACATTTCAACTATGGAAATTTTAAATAAAAAATTTTCAACTTGGAAATATTCAAATCATTCAAAAAATTTTGAATAAAAAAATTTCAAAATAGAAAATTTTAATTCGGCAACTTTCAATTAGTGAAATTTTTTAATTGGAATTTTCAAAATCTTTCTGGTACGAAAACTTTCGATTAAAAAATTATTGGTTCAAAAAATTCAATTCGAAACTCTTGATTTGGAAAAAAATTAAATTCAAAAAGTTTCAAATCAACAAACTTTCATTTCAAAAATTCGAAAATAGTTAAAAAAATAAAAATATATTTGAGTTTGAGGAGGAGAAAGTAGCGGAGGAAAGTGGGATAAAGGGATGTTGCCAAATGTCATGATATGAGAGCCTTTAAGGAGAAAGAGAAATGAAAAAGGAAGAGATGCTGCCACATATCACAACGAAATGACTTCCTCACCAAAGAACATCCTCGACTTAGCAATTCCACAAAGCAAGCCTAGTACGTCTATTTTTTTATCAATAGTACACATTTGGTAAAGCGAAACGATGCTATGACAGGAGCAACACCTAAATTCGATTGCGTTCTATTCCAATTATTCACTTGTTTTTCTAATGGATGGCTTGAGACATCGCATTCACATGGCGGCAGACTTCCTAGGCTTCTTCTCCAAGACAGAAGCGAGAAGCATCTCGACAGTTCCAATGTTGCCTACTCATTTCAAAACTAACCAAAAAAAACCATCAATCTAGTCCAACATTGGAGTTATCATATCAATGGATGATTTCCTGCGCCTATAGCCAGTTGGATGTGTACTGTGCATATTTGATTGGGTGTCGATAGGTTAATTGAACACGTTTGTACAGTTTAATAAAATATGGTATTAACAATTTTCTCATTACTTTAAATTTAAACTTAATTATTAAATAGAAAACATTATTACTATATAAAGTAAATAGTATCATAAGCATATAATGAACAAAAACAATAGCATAAATACTACTCAGGTATACTAAACTTTTAACCATGGCAATGGACAATAAACAGTGAATAACAACTAGCAATATAGCTCAAATTGTTAAATTATACTCCTAGATGTCGGGATACCTAAATTAACAGGCCTGCTCATCACTAGGGACATGATCACTAACTAATTTGTGACAATTCCACTAATAGTCTTGCTAATTTTAGAATTTAAGTTTACCATGAATCAATTTACTTCAATATCAACATAGTTTAGCACAATAATAGTTCATGTGTATTGTATACCTCACCAAAGGTAGCATAGCATGTCTACTGATCAAGGTAACAATAGAATATTGCTATTAACAGAACAATGATAGCACTGATAAGGTTAACGAACATAAATAGCTACACTAAACAAAATACAAAACAAGTCAAATATACTAGGCTAAACAAATAAATTAACTAGGCAAGTAATCAATTCAAATGAATTAATCTCAATTTTCTAAAATAGTAAATTACCACAACATGTACGCTGGTAGAATAGGGGTACATCTAAAGACTAAACAACCCATTCATTGTGCCCATATCTTATTAACAAATTGCGGAAAATTGTATCTCTCAAAGCCTCCAACCAACGCTGTCAATTTCATTCTGGTACTGACCATGTTCCATCTTGACCTACAAAACGTTACATAGGAGGCTGCGTTCCGTGTTGGTCATAATACCTGTCGATTCCGGACATTCTGGTTGTTTCAGAATCCGGATAGAACTGAGCTTCACGCCTATTCCGGTACCAATGAATGGGGGGTACCAGCACTGATGTAAAGGATGGACTCAAGACTAAGGGCATGTACAATGGTATAGACAGTTGCTGTCTATAACAGGCTGACATATCATTTATAGACAGTGTTAGAGGCAACTTATACAATGGTATAGACAACATATTTATGAGTAGATAGTTTTTTCCCACACACAACCTGTCTTGGTTCTCGTGCTAGAGTCAACTCTAGATTAAGAGATGGCTCAACTCTCAATACACACCATCTCTCATCCACATCATTTTTTATCCTACGTGACAAAGCTTAGAGACTGCTGACATGTATCATTGTACATGCCCTTAGTCAAACGCTAATGTATCATTACCAAGCTTAGAGACTGCTGACATGTATCACCGACAATCCCTAACCAACGCTTTGCAGAAAGGACTTGAGAATCCCAAAATTACATTGATGCCCTATCACCACATATTTTTCAAAAAGAACCCTAGTGTTTCCAAAATTATGTCCAGGTCCTTGTACCATTTCTTTCTTTTTTTCAAAAAAGCCTTAAGGTTCCGCAAATTCACGGACGGCTTTAACCAATCCTTTTGTAAAAAGGACCTCGATAATCTCAAAATTGCGTAGACACCTCCCACCGTCTTTTTTGCAAAAAAAAAACCCGCAGTTTTGCAAATTAGCTGACGACTTCTTAACCAGCCCTTTTTTAAAAAGGACCTCATGCTTCCGTAAAATTACACCTAACTCTGAACATCACTCTTCTGTAGAAAAGACTCGTTCTTCTCCTTCTTCGAAAAAGACTCATTCTTCGAAAAAAATAATGTAGAGCCCCATATTGAATGCTCTATGAAAATCCACGTAGCGCAGCGTAGCGCGCATATCTCTAGCAATATCTCCATGGGAAAGAAACGGATTGCCGGCGGGAATTTGTTCTTCCTTGCGCAAGTAAAAAAAAAAAGCTAGACGGTTCCAATGTGTCAGGCAACGTAATTGCGAACCATGATCAGAAAATAAATTAGCAATATACAACCAAACAAGTCGACATCTTAGGCTCTTAGCGGAGGATTCGTTGCGCTTGTAGTCGTCTGTGCCCTGGCTCCATATATGCCGGTCGTCTCTGTCTTCCGTCTACAACACCGAGAAGGCAAGAAGCCAAGAACAGAATAAAACACAAGCTACGTACAAAGTTGAGACCTTGAGGTCGACAGTAACAATGGCCGGAGGAGGAGACGAGCTGAAGCTGCTCGGCATGTGGGCGAGCCCGTTCGTTCTGCGAGTGCAACTCGCGCTCAGCCTCAAAGGCGTCAGCTACGAGTTCGTCGAGGAGGACCTCAAGAACAAGAGCGAGCTCCTCCTCAAGTCCAACCCTGTCCACAAGAAGGTGCCAGTGCTGATCCACAACGGCAAGCCCGTCTGCGAGTCGTCAGTTGTCCTTCAGTACATCGATGATGCCTTCGCCGGCACCGGCATCTCCCTCCTCCCCGCCGACCCCTACGAGCGCGCCGTTGCTCGCTTCTGGGCCGCCTTCGTTGACGACACGGTAACCTCACATCGTTCGATCCGCCGCGTTTATGTGTTTTGAGTATTTGAATGGTGGTTTCACTGATGTGGTTTGTGGTGTGCGCCCTGCGCGTGCGCAGCTCGTGAAAGCGTCGACCCAGGCGTCGATGGGAAAGACAGACGAGGAGAAGGCGGAGGGGAAGAAGCAGGCGGTTGCGGCGGTGGAGACCCTGGAGGGAGCCCTGAGGGAGTGCTCCAAGGGGAAGCCCTTCTTCGGCGGCGACAGCGCCGGGCTCGTGGACGTCACGCTCGGCGGCCTCCTCGCGTGGGTGCGCGCGAGCGACTCGATGAAGGGCACCAAGACCTTCGACCCCGCCACGACCCCCCTCCTGGCCGCCTGGGCGGAGCGCTTCGGCGCACTGGACGCCGTTGAGCCGGTCATGCCGCGCGTGGACAGGCTGATCGAGTTAGCCAAGACGATGCAGGCCCGCGCCTCGGCCGCGAACTGAATTATTGGCCTTTTCTTGACGCAGCTTCTGCTCGTGTGCCGAACAAAGATGCGTAGTGTTTCTGCTTGTTTCAGCGTTTGTCGAGAAAATAACGCCAGATGCCAGAAGGGGACCTTTTTGCATCATCAATTTGGTTGGACTGTCGTAAAATAAGGGTCGCCGTAGATGTGTCTCGTGTGCCTTAAGATGCAAATTTGGTTGAATTTGTGGGACTTTGCTTTGGACAAGAGAAATTTTACGGTACAAAAGTCTTGATAATCGTTATAGAAGGAAGGTACAAGTGGCGTAAGTTATTGCCGCTTAGTTTTCGACCCGAAAATTCATAGAATCCTAACTCTGCCACCGCATACAACCAAACAAGTCGACATCTTAGGTTCTTAGCGGAGGATTCGTTGCGCTTGTAGTCATCTGTGCCCTGGCTCCATATATGCCGGTCGTCTGTCTTCCGTCTACAACACCGAGAAGGCAAGAAGCCAAGAACAGAATAAAACACAAGCTACGTACAAAGTTGAGACCTGAGGTCGACAGTAACAATGGCCGGAGGAGGAGACGAGCTGAAGCTGCTCGGCATGTGGGCGAGCCCGTTCGTTCTGCGAGTGCAACTCTCGCTCAGCCTCAAGGGCGTCAGCTACGAGTACGTCGAGGAGGACCTCAAGAACAAGAGCGAGCTCCTCCTCAAGTCCAACCCTGTCCACAAGAAGGTGCCAGTGCTGATCCACAACGGCAAGCCCGTCTGCGAGTCGTCAGTTGTCCTTCAGTACATCGATGATGCCTTTGCCGGCACCGGCATCTCCCTCCTCCCCGCGGACCCCTACGAGCGCGCCGTTGCTCGCTTCTGGGCCGCCTTCGTTGACGACACGGTAACCTCACATCGTTCGATCCGCCGCGTTTTGGTGTTTTGAGTATTTGAATGGTGGTTTCACTGATGTGGTTTGTGGTGTGCGCCCTGGGCGTGCGCAGCTCGTGAAAGAGTTGACCCAGCCGTCGATGGGAAAGACGGACGAGGAGAAGGCGGAGGGGAAGAAGCAGGCGGTTGCCGCGGTAGAGACCCTGGAGGGAGCCCTGAGGGAGTGCTCCAAGGGGAAGCCCTTCTTCGGCGGCGACAGCACCGGGCTCGTGGACGTCACGCTCGGCGGCCTCCTCGCGTGGGTGCGCGCGAGCGACTCGATGAAGGGCGCCAAGACCTTCGACCCCGCCACGACCCCCCTCCTGGCCGCCTGGGCGGAGCGCTTCGGCGCACTGGACGCCGTTGAGCCGGTCATGCCGCGCGTGGACAGGCTGATCGAGTTAGCCAAGACGATGCAGGCCCGCGCCTCGGCCGCGAACTGAATTATTGGCCTTTTCTTGACGCAGCTTCTGCTCGTGTGCCGAACAAAGATGCGTAGTGTTTCTGCTTGTTTCAGCGTTTGTCGAGAAAATAACGCCAGATGCCAGAAGGGGACCTTTTTGCATCGATCAATTTGTATGGACCTTTTATTCGTAAAATAAGGGTCGCCGTAGATGTGTCTCGTGTGCCTTAAGATGCAAATTTGGTTGAATGAATATTTGTGGGACTTTGTTTTGGGCAAGAGAAAATTTACGATACATTATATTGGTAATAAAAATCAGATTTGACTATTAATTTGTTAAAAATATTTATACTACTCTACTATCAGAGGAAGTATAAATAAATACTAGCTAATATGATGGTTGAATCGAAACGAATGAATAATCTGTATTAAATTTAGTGTCCTATAAAAAAAACTCTTGATAAACAGAGGCGAATGCCGGTGGGGCTGGGTGGGGCTGGAGCCCACCCAGGTGCCCAGCAAAAGAACCCCCCCCCCAATGGTATTGGCCCATGGCCCATACGCGTGGCATGCAGTCACGCAGGTCAGTTCTTCCGCCGTTCCGCGTAGCACAGGCCACAGAGGCAAGCAGGTCGGTTCTTCTTCAAACCAAATCGCGACGTCACGTCTCGCGTGATTCGCGTCACAGGCTCACGGCGTCAGTTCGTCTTCCGCGTCTCGGCATCTTCCTCTCTTCGTGACTTCGCAGATGGGACTGCGGCGATGGGTGGTGGCGTGCCGAATTGCTGATCGATTCTTCCGTTCTGCATGCCTCATCTCTTTCTAATAGTGAGCTACGTACGAGAGGATGCAGGATGGATGTATATATATATGATTGGTTATTTGTAGCGACGTCATAGCAGGTTGTTTTCCATGCCATGGTGGCCTTACCTCGCCGCAACCCTCTCTTTAGAACTTTCTGGCTCCGCCACTATTGATAAATGTTATAGAAGGGAGATACAAGTGACGTCAAGTACCTTTTCTTTCCTTTGGAAGAAGTGGCACTGCCACAAAGTACTGGAGGAGCACGTTTCTTCCCTTAGTCCATGATCCTCCGAAAAAAAGAATAAATTAAACCAGGCCTACAATAACCAACTCTGGAAAAACAGAGAACGTCATGTATCAAGGCTAGGCCGAAAGAGTTTAGCTTGCGTCATTTGCATTTGTCTGTGAAGAAAAGTTACAAAAAATTCACCAGGACGATATATGCGAAATTCCGGACAGAGCATGCCCTGCTCTCCATTTTGTCACAATCCTGATTATAGGCTTGTAGCTTGTAAGCCTAGTATCACGATCGTGATTAAAGGGAATGCTGCCAAGTGTCACGATATGAGTTTTCGAGGAGAAATAGAGATGGAAAAGGAGGAGATGTAGCCACATATCACAACGAAATAACTTTCTTACCGAAGAACGTCTTAACCTAGCAATTCCACAAAGCAAGCCTGTCTATTTTTTTTTATCAATAGTGCGTATCTGCTAAAGCAAAACGATGCTATGACAGAAGCAACACCAAAATTCAATTGGGTTCTATTCTAATTATTCACTTGTTTTTCTAATGGATGGCTTGAGAAATCGCATTCAGACGGCAGACTTCTTAGGCTTCTTCTCCAAGACAGAAGCTTCTCGACAGTCCAAATGTTGCTTACATATTTCAAAACTAATAAAAAATAACAACCAATCTAGTCCAACATTGGAGTTACCATATCAATGGACGATTTCCTGCGCCTGTAGCCAGTTGGATGCGTACTGTGTACATTTGATTGGGTATCGATAAGTTAATTGAACACGCTTGTACTGTTTTATAAAATGCAGTATTAACAATTTTCTCATTACTTTAAATTTAAAATTAATTATTAAATAGAAAACATTATTACTATATAAAGTAAATAGTATCATAAGCATATAATGAGCAAAAACAATAGCACAAATACTACTCAGGTATACTAAACTTTTAACCATAGCAATAGACAATAAACAGTGAATAATAACTAGCAACATATCCCAAGTTGTTAAAATTATACTCTCAGATGTTGGGCTACCTAAATTAATAGGCCTGCTCGTCACTAGGGACATGATCACCGAGTAATTTGTTGCAATTCCACTAATAGTCTTGCTAATTTCAGAATTTAAGTTTACCATAGATCAATTTACTTCAATATCAATATAGTTTAGCACAATAATAGTTCATGTGTATTGTATACCTCACCAAAGATAGCATAGCATGTCTATTGATCAAAGTAATAATAGAATATTGCTATTAACAGAACAATGATAGCCACTAATAAGGTTATTGAATAGAAACAGCTACACCGAACAAAATACAGAATAAGCCAAATATACTACGCCAAACAAATAAATTAACTAGGAAAGTAACCAATCCAAATGAATTAATCTCAATTTTCTAAAATAGTAAATTATTAGATCATCACAAATAATCTCACAAAGCCTAATTCTCAGTGAGCAAGCAGCCACCATAGCATACAAGGTCCTCAAGGCAGTGTTCTGTCCAACTCCTTGCTCAATGTAAATAAACAACAGGGGACAAGAATACTCACAAAACACCAATAAAAAGTTACTGAAACAAGCAAGGTTCGTTTAAGATGATGTCCTAGAAAATAATATCGCTACTATATAGCCCCAGGTCACCAGCAAAGCTTTCGGAGATACAATGCTGCTAATCACCAAGTGGGCCAATTCACCGAGTAGTCCCAAGATGCATCCAAAGCCGCGCAAAGCTATAGACTCCACTTCCTAGCCAGGGAAAAGACTACCATTGTCCAAAAATAGCAAGCCACGAAAAGCTAGACACACAAGGAGGCAACACAATACCAAGTACCACAATCACCAAAAGCCAAATCAACCGCAAAAAGCAAGCATGGCTGAGACAAAGATTTGGCAACACACCTCGATGTCCATGAAATACCTCGAGTTGTTGATCACAATCGTTATTGTCCTCAATTCACCTAGGGTTACACATGAAGTGCGATAGCCTTAGGGAGAACAAAGACAAGCCAGTGTTGAGGACCTCACGAGGGTGTTGTGTAGTTGAAGAGTTGAGGACCTCACGAGGGTGTTGTGTAGTTGAAGAGCTCACTGGAGAAGAACAGAATCAGAGGTGGATTTGAGATCGAGAAAAGAGGAAAATCACATTGTTCTTCTCTGTGTTTTGAGAAGGAATACAGATCTGGGTTAAAAAGAGCACGGGAGGTGCCGAAGAGGGAGCATCAGCCGCACGAGGACCTAGTCACTATCGCCGTAGCTACATATGAGAGATCTGTGGCCACGACATGGTCACCGCTACCACTACTCACCCTCTCTCTCATGTGATTGGGGAGCTAGGGCACCGCTTCAATGCCCTTAGCTCATCTGGCTATGCTGGCTCGGCCCAGTTGGTCCAGTAAATCCTCTTTTTTCCTTTTCTTTTCTAAAAACTTAGAGAAAACCCAATTTCCACAACATGTACGCTTGTAGAATAGGGGTACGTCTAAATAATAAACAGCCAATTCAATGTGTCCATATCTTATTACCAAATTAAGGAACATTGTATCACTCAAAGCCTCCAACCAACGCTGTCAATTTCATTCTGGTATCGGCCATGCTCCATCCTAACCTACAAAACGGTACATAGGAGGCTGCGTTCCGTCTTGGCCATAATACCGGCCGATTATGGACATTCCGGTTGTTCCGGAATCCAGACGGAACTGATCTTCTCGTCTATACCGGTACTAATGAATGGAAACGAGGAAGATGGAGTAACAAGCCGGCGACGTGACTCTTTGAGGGAGCTCTTTTACAATGGATTAAAATCAATATAAGCCGTCCATTCTTTTCAATCTAATGGTTAAAATTAATTCAGATATAGTTATACTACCACCTGTGGTATTGGTAGTAAAATTCAGAGAGGGGTAAAAAGGTACAAAATTTTGTCATATTATTTGTCATCTACGGTAAAACTCATCTTGTGATCCTGATAAATAGCGAATGAATGGATAAGAAACCTCTGAAGATTACCAGGTATTTGGTGAATTTAAAACTATGAACGAATTAGAAAAGTCTAAAATACCCTCGATAAATGGATAGCAAAAGTCTAAAATTCCCTTGAGAAATAGATGGTTAGATTTGATTTCTACTACCACTACTTACTACCTATGTTATTCACTGTAAAATTCCTCCTTTGAGGAGGTAGATCGTGGACAGGGTTGGAAATTTGGCTTGTGACTCACAGCTCGGCTCAGGCTCGGCTAGGCTCGGCTCGGCTTGAGCAGGCTCGTGGCTCAGAGCTAGCCCGAGCCGAGCCTATTTTGTGGCTTGTTTTTTTTAGCAAGTCGGCTCGGCTCAGCTCACGAGCCGCTCGTTGGCTCGACCCAATTGGCCCACATGAGCAAAACCCTAAGCGATATGTTCTGAATTTTGAATTCTTAAACTCTTGATGATGCAATGTCAGTGTTTCTGTTTACTAATTGTTCTATTGAACCTCTAGGTTTACTAATTCTGAATGTAATGTCAGTGTTTACTAATTCTGAATGCAATTTCTTGAACTCTTGATGATGAATGCAAATGCAATTTCTTTTCCTTTGACTGACCCTGTGATATGCTATGCTGAAATTCTATTTTTTTGTTAGTAATATCTTGACTTTATTACTTGAAAGCTATATTGTTTGGTCATTTCTAAATTTTTACATTAAAACTTGAAAAAAGCTCCTGTTTGATGGTTTGGCTCGGCCAGCTGGCGAGTTGGCTCGCGAGCCGAGCCTGGCTCGGCTCAGCTCGTTTCCAACCCTAATCGTGGAGGTAGGCACATCAGGGGGCAGAGTATTGCCGGCGACAACGATATTGACAAGAAGTACATATATCAGCCAAGAGCCTGATTTTGGGGAAGAAAAGGTAAAGCAACTGTGGAGGAGCAGATAGCATGGGCTCCAATTTTCATCATGATACATAGGGTGTGTTTGGTAGAGCTCCAACTCCATCAGATCCGTGGATCTGGTGGAGATGGGTATTTTTAGTTTCACCAGATCCGTGGAGCTGGAGCTGTGAGTACATTAAAAGTATTTAGATGGTTCATCTTGTTTACATTTTAGAGCAAAAATATAAACTTAAATTTAATTTATTTTAGTATACAAGTTTTAGATCTCAGGTGAAACTGAGATGTGGAGCTGACATAAACTCCTGCGAAGGCCTGATTTCTGCCAGAGTTGGCACTGCCTTCGGCACCGCTCGGTGAATATTTTTGTCTTATTTAAACCGAACAATCGCGTGTGTGCCCTGAACCACTGATACCGTGCAAATGGATAAAGGAGAGACAATTTGTTTTTGTTTTCCCGGTATGTGGGCTTCGGGAAATTTCAAAAAATGACATCCAATTCGTGTGCCTTTCAGCTCCTGTGTATGACATATGGATCCATCTGAGTCAGGTCCATCTGAGTCTATGACAGTGGGCCAAGGTATCAAATACCGAAAAAACGAATTTTAAAGATGGCAAATTCTGAAATCTCTCGTGGGCTTCCATGCTATCCTTTGTAACTTTTTCCTTGCTCTTAGTAGAATGGGTTTTAGTTCTTTGAAAAAAGAAAAAAAAACAATGCGTTATGTGTTTCAAAACCCATTACAGCTACATTAAGATTTTCTTCCGAGATCCACCTAAAGCATTACAAATCGATCGATTAAACAATTTAGTGACAGTGCAAAGATCATCAGGGTTTCCTACAAGCTTGTTTCACATCCCCTGTTGCTATACCCGTGACTTGTGCCGCAATACATAGACACAACAGAGTTGCTCGTTGAATCAACGGCAGCTTTCTCTATTCCTGGCTCCCCTGAAGTCAAACTAAAAAGGCATCGATGATGCCCGATTGCCCGGCTCCAATAGTCTGTTTACTTCCTAGGCTTCTTCTCCAAGACAGACGTATGTCCATAGTTCCATTGTTCATCCATACATTAATTGGCACATTGCAAAACTAATCATGAAAATAAACTAATTTGCAAGAAAACAACTCTAGTCAAACGTTGCAGTACCCATGTCAGCCGAGGAATTTACGCGCCTGTATCCACGTACCCAGTTAGATGTGCACCATGCACATTTGATTAGTATGGAGATAATTAAGTTAGGTGTGATCACACTCATACAATATCTCGGAAGACTGAAGAATACGTTCAATGTCACAATATCTTGTAAATGGTTGTGGAAAAGTATATCCCTCGAACGTTCGCACGAGCATCATGGCTGATGATTGTTGCCTCCAAACCCCATCGCCCAAGCTACATATATACCGCTAGCTCACGCTCTAGACAAGAACTAATTAACGAACAAAGCAAAATTAAGTTAGCTGAAGAAGTTGAGTTCAAACCTTCACACGAAGATACATAGCTAGCTAGTATAGCAAATGGCTGGAGGAGGTGAGCTGAAGCTGCTGGGCATATGGGCGAGCCCCTACGTTTCCAGGGTGAAACTTGCACTCCACCTCAAGGGCCTGAGCTACGAGTACGTCGAGGAGGATCTCGACAACAAGAGCGACCTCCTCCTTGCGTCCAGCCCGGTGTACAAGAAGGTGCCCGTGCTCATCCACAACGGTGAGCCCGTCTGTGAGTCACTCGTCATCTTGCAGTACATCGACGACGTCTACGGCGCCACAGGCCCCTCCCTCCTCCCCGCCGACCCCCACGAACGCGCCATTGCTCGCTTCTGGGCCGCTTACATCGACGACAAGGTATATAACCTTACGCTTGAAGTACGTGTCCCATAGTGTGTTTGCATCAGTGCAGTTTTTAACATTTCCATGATGATCGACCTACATATAAATTTGCATGTGTGCGTGTGCAGCTAGTGGTCCCGTGGGTGCAGGCGTTCAAGGCCAAGACGGACGAGGAGAAGGCCGAAGGGATGAAGCAGACGTTCGCGGCGGTGGAGATGCTGGAGGGGGCCCTGAAGGAGTGCTCCAAGGGGAAGCCCTTCTTCGGCGGCGACAGCGTCGGGTACTTGGACGTCGCGCTGGGGAGTCTGCTCTCGTGGCTGCACGGGACCGAGGCGCTGTGCGGTGCCGAGCTCTTCGACGCCGCCAAGACACCGCTTCTGCTGGCGTGGGTGGAGCGCTTCGGCGGGCTGGACTCTGCCAGGGTGGCTCTGCAGGACGTCGGCAGGCTGGTCGAGTTTGCCAAGGTGAAGCGGGCCCAGCAGGCTGCGGCCGCGAACAACTGAGACGGGCATGCATGGCGACGTGACTCCCATTGGGCTGGGGTCGGATAATAAATATGGATATTTGCTTGCAGAATACAGGTTATGTAGCTATGTATTGTCGATGATTGTTGTCTTTGTCAGCTGCTTGATGTAATAATGTGGCGAATAAGATCGTCTGTGCTTGTGGTGTTCGTTGATATTTTCAATGTCATAGCCACTTTTGTATTTTGTGCGGGTTCTGAATGCTGGAGTCCTGAACGCCAAGAAAACCAGAGTTGTGCCACGACTTGTCCTAATCACAGTCAGAAAATTTCTACATAGGATCCCGGTCCTACACATGTGAGGTTAGACCTAATTCAGGGTATGATACGTGACTTAAATTTTATGAAAAGATTAATCAGGTTGTTAATGGAATCAAAGTTAATTATTTTCCGGTTGCGGTACAAATGCACGACTGAAAGGCTGCTGTAGGGAGAGTGCAACAACCTTCGGCAGTATTGCTTTTGCTCTACTCTACTCTTCTCTCTGTATATATATATAGGAAAATGATTTTATACTCCTAAGTGTATGTACTCTCACCAACCAATGCGTGATTTATCAAAACAGTTAGAGCATATAGTTTGGTTCAAAAGAGTTGTTATGCATGTACGCATGCAATCTTGACAAAATAAACGGACGGGAGTTATAGAGTATCGTATCTTATATATATATATATATATATATATATATAGAGAGAGAGAGAGAGAGAGAGAGAGAGAGGAAGCCTTTTCTGTACTCTCGGGAGTACATACTCCCACCTCTAATATACCACTTAAATGAATGCTTTATACTCCTTTATCACTTCTGGTATACTCCAATAATAAATAATAATTCTAAGATACTCCAATTCGATATGATTGAAAAAATTTCATCAGAGCCCTTTATTTTTTTTGCCATATACCCTTTTCCATATGTAAAAAGAATATATAAACAAATTATGCTACAAAGGGTGGACTTTGATGAAATTTTTTATGAAACTCACTTTGGAGTATCTTATATCAGTATTAGAGTATACTCAAAAGGATAAAGAGGTATAAAGGTGGAGTTACTCCCACCTTTCAAATGCCACCTAAACGAATTTGAAATACTCCTTTATCACTTTGGGACACTCATATACTAATTATAAGATATTCTAATGCGAACTACATGAAAAAAATACAAGGAAGTACATAGTTTTTAACGTAGTTTGTAAATACCTTTATATATGGACATAAAAAAGAGCATGTCTAGAAAAATATACATACCACCTCTGAAAAATGTAAATAACACCTAGCTAGTCTTATATACTAAGTATACTATCGTACATACCCTTAGATTGCACGAGATACTCTCTCGTTGTGAGATACACGTAGGGAGTAATTACTCCGGGAGTGGAAAAGAGGCTTCATATACTTATATATATATATATATATATATATATATATATATATATATATATATATATATATATATATGATATGTATATACATATATATGACATGTATATGTATATGCATATGTATGTATATGTGTATATATATATATATATGTATATATATATATATATATATATATATATATATGTGTGTATATATATATATGTGTGTATATATACACACACACACACACACACACACATATATATATACACACATATTGTCAGCGTATTCCGCCTGACAGGACCCCGTCAACGAACAGGGTTGACTACTCCCAGGACCTTTCCATCTTCCTTGCTCAAAGAACTTCGCTTCTGCTTCAATGGCGCAGCCTCTTCTTTCTTCCACCGCTGGCCAGAGCAGGATAGATTTTGTTGCCAAGATGGCACCCGAGGGCTCCCTCCACCTTCGCCAGGGGACCCTCGTGCCGGGCTGCGAGTCAAGGGAGATCATCGTCTTCGCCTGGGGGCTTATGGCGGGCCTGGTGTCGCCATTCTCCGAATTCTTCCTCACCGTCCTTCACTTCTATGAGATCCATCATCTCCATCTCTCCCCCAACTCCATCGTCCTTCTCTCCACCTTCGCCTACTTCTGTGAGATGTTCGTGGGGATGATGCTCAATCTTCCTCTCTTCCGCTATTTCTTCACCTGCCGCAGCTCCCCTGATACTGGAATCGTGGGGAGCTGCCACTTCCGTCTTCGCGGTGGATCGGCCTGTCGGCGTATTCCACCTGACATGCCCGACTCTACAGACTGGGTTTTGTTCGGTAGGGGGGTGTCTTCAGTAGTTGGCGAACCCTAACAGAGGGAAACCCCAGTACCTCTCACACTAATGAATTCTAGTGTCTATGAATTTGATGAACACACCGATTTTTACCCAGGTTCAGGCCCCCTTCAGGAAGGGTAACAGCCTTACGTCCTGCCTGATCTTGGATTGTGTATCGTGAACTTTGTTACAGAGCTTGCCGATGACCAGCTCTCTTGTTGAGCCTTCTTTTTTTCCTCCCCCTTCTCGTATGCTCTAGAGTGCCCTTATATACGTGGGCTTACACAGGTCAGATAGAGAAGGGGTCGTCATCATGCTTATCTTACATGCATTCATTACGCCTCTATGCGCTGTCCCGTTCCTTCGGCCCTAATCAATGCCAGCGCATGCCTTCGCCCGGTTCTTCCGGGAAGCGACCCCTCTGCAACGGGTAGGTGTTAGGTGTCAGAGGAATGGGCTTGTAGTAGAATTCCTTGGAATCGACGTGCCTGACACAGCAGGCCTGCCTCTGACACGGTACGACGGGAAAGGAGACTTCGAGACGAAGCCATCGTATCCCACCTTTTTGCATGGCGGCAGGACAAGCAAGGCGTGCTCGCCCGCGCGCCACGTGGACCGGCACGGTGGGTGGCGTCTCGCCCCGCTCGCCAAAGCCGCCACGTGGTCGGGCGCCGCGGCGCAAGGCGTGATCGCCGCCTCGCCGCCAAGCGCCACGTGACCAAAGACTCGGCAAGCGTGGCGCCTCACCCACCGCCGCCAAAGCCGCCACGGCCGGGCGCCGGGAGTAGGGCGTGATCGCCGCTCGCCGCTTCGCGCACCACGTGACCGGCACCGGTGGCGGCGTCTCGCCACCGCCCGCCAGCCGCCACGTGAGCTGGCGCCGGCGCAGCAGGCGTGATCGCCGCTTGCCGCTTCGCCCGCGCCACGTGGACCGGCACCGCGGGCGGCGTCTCGCCACCGCCGCCAAAGCCGCCCACGGGTGGGCGCCCGCGCAGCGGCGTGATCGCCGCCGCTTGCGCTCGCGCGTTGCCGCGTGGGCGGCACCGGCAAGCGGCGTCTCGCCCACGCCGCCAAAGCCGCCACGTGAGCTGGGCGCCGGCGAAGCAGGCGTGATCGCCATTGCCGCCCAAGGCCACGTGACTAACGCCCAATGAGCGGTGTAAACACCCACCCGCTTGCTAGACTGCCACGTAGGCCACGCATGCTTTTGTGCGGCGAAGAGGGTACCCTGGCGTATAGTACGCCGACAGTAGCCCCCGGGCCCACCCAAGAACGCACATCAGAGTCTTTTGAGATCTTACATTAAATGTCGGTGCATTCTGGGATGGGGCCATCACTCATCAGGATGCGACCGCCTCGATTCCTCCTCGCATCCACTGATTTGTCTTGGGACCCGAAACGGCGCACAACCTTGTCCTTTCGTGAACCGTCAGTGCGAGTGGGGGATACATATAGATTCATCCGCACCAGGCAGTTCACGCTTTTAGCACTCTTTGCAAACTCCATCTTCTTGCTCCGAGTTTTCCTTGTCTTTTGTCACTTTCGCTTTCATGGCTCCTCCCGTTTCACCTTCCATTCCCGCCTCCACTGTGGACTCCTACACAGTGGGGAGACTCCACACCGTTGTGCCGGAGGGCACCCTCTTCCTACGGGCCAGGACCCCCACGCCGCGGTGCCTCTCCGACGAGATCATCATCTTCGTGTGGGGCATAATGGCGGGCCTGGTGCCGCCTTTTTCTGATTTTTTCCTTACTGTCCTCCACTTCTACGAGATCCACCATCTCCACCTCACCCCCAACTCCATTCTGTTCCTCTCCATCTTCGCGCACCTTTGTGAGATGTTCATGGGGGTGATGCCGAATCTTCCACTTTTTCGCTACTTCTTCCTCTGCCGCGCCTCCTCCGACGGTGAACTGGTGGGGAGTTGCCACTTCCGTCTTCGAGATGGGATGGCTGCTCGCTACATCTCTTTTCAAACGAAGTCAAGCCGAAGGCTGGGGCGAATGAATGGTCAGTCGTCAACGACGCAACCAGAGTCGGCAACTCTGGGGTGCCCGCCGTAGGCAGTGGCGGCAACCGCGAACTTCGCCCGTCGAAGAGACGGCAGAGCTCCTGGTAATGGCGGCCCACATCAACAATCTGCGGGACGCCGGTTTGACTGGGGCGCTGGTTGCTAGGGATTTTGTATCCCGAAGACTCAGCCCCCTCCGCCGCCGTATTCACCCAGCATGGCAATACACAGGCGACGATGACATCACCCGCACGTTCCCCGGCCGTAAGTCTTCACTTCTCTTTGGCTTTTTCCGCACTTATGCTTCTTTTGTGTTGCTCCCTACCAACCAGCAGTCTTTTTTTAACTTTGGCCAGGCGCGGGAAACTTGGACGGGCCACTTATCAACAGGTGGCTCTCCGGGCTCATGCCGCCGGTCCCAGCCGGTCTGGACTTCCCTTCATCGGCACGGCCGCTCGCCGACTTGGAGCCCGCGGAGCGCCTGAGGATCGTCAGGTTGCTGCCGCCCATGGACTCCACTGGCCTCGCCGTGGTGCCGCCGCGTGCCCCTCTGACGATCAGGGATGCAGCTCCTCCCACCGATCGGGCCGCGGGCAAGCGGTCACTTATCCCGGACACCTCAAGTCCGGATGTGAAGAAGGCCCGCCACGCGGACCAGACTCCCGTCGCCACCAGCTCAAGGGTGGCGGTAGCTTCGCACGGGGCGGCTGCACCCACCGCCCCAATCGTGGCACCAACCGCTCCGACGCCGCCTCCCGCGGCGCCAGCATCGCCACCTCCGGTGCCACCGGCACCGGCTTCATCGTCTTCTCCTTCTCCGACTCCCTCCGTAGCGCCGGCCTCAACCTCCACGGCACCACCACCTTCTGCCACGGGGACCCACGCCGCCGCTCGACAAGGCGGACTTGAGGTCCCCAAGGCCAGCTTCAGCTTGAGGATGACGCCAAGGACGATTCCTCCAGACGCCTCAAGGGAGCAGACGCCGCTGCGCTTGCTATAAGCAGAAGCTTCCGCCAGACCGCCATTGCCACCATCATGGGACTAAGGCAGCGGCTCGACACCGGCGCAGACTCGCCAACTCGCCCCGGACCGTCGCCACTCCCGCTGAGGCGCTCGGCCGAGCTCTTCATCGAGCTCGAAGATTTGCCTACCGCTTGGCGCACTTCTTGCCACGGCCTGGGCATGGAGCTCAGACGACGAGGCAACCGAGGGGGCCATCGGCGAGTGGCGCGGAGCGGAGAGGTCGGACACGATGGTGGCGCAAGAAAGGGCTACCGCGACCGCTTCGCCGCCATGCAAAGAATGGGCGGAGAGGGCCGAGGCGCGCAGAGGACCTCGAGTATGGTGACCGCCAAGCGCAATCTCGCCACCATGCTCAAGGAGCCTTCGGACATCAAAAGATGCAGGGACCTTTGGGCGTGGTAGGCCGAGACGCCCCTCCGGACACCGCCTGCGATGCGCTTCGCGACCAATCGTGCCGCGAAGCGCTCGAGGGTTGCCCATCCATACGCCGCACGCTCCGCCAGAGGAAAGAGGTTGCGTGATGACCGCAACCTATGTGCCGCATCTTTGGGCCGTGACGGCGCCTCCTCGATCCCGGCGGCGGCAATGGAGGCCGGCATCGAGGGAGACGCCGCCCAGGCGGAGGCACGTGTGCAGGCGGCCACCGAGTACTTGGCCGGGCGGCTGCAAGTACAGCAGCCGGTCATGGATGTCTCCACCCCAGTGGTAGAGGAAGAAGACGCCGGCGACATCGACGTGGGTGATGAGTGAAGGGCTGGGCCGTCACTGACAAGGGCTGGGTGCTCCTTGACCGGTCGGCGCGCGGTCAACGGATCCCCCAAGCTCGGAAGGCCCCGACCACGACCCGGGTGCATACTGAGGCGCTCGACCTAGAGCGCTGTGGACCCGAGCTCGGGCGGGATCTCGTTCGAAGCCTTGGTCCGCCAGGATTTGGATCTAGCATTTGACCGAGTTACAGAGAGCGGGTCGTGGGGATGACTTCGAGTCTTGGCAAGTCCGGCGATTGCGCGCGACCCTCGATGTGCATGAAGGCCCCTTCCCGGGTATCTCCGACCGCGCGTGCAGAGGAGTATAAAGACCAGGGCAGCAAGCTCGAGAAAAACGAAGACAACCCAAGACACACACAGCAGCTCGAGCTAGGAATCACCATTACTGTCTTGAGTTGTAAACACCTCCTTGTACACCGATACAACAAGAATCACCGCCGCAAGGCGGCGAGATAAGCTATTACCTTCACAAGGGCTCGAACCAGTATAAACCCTTGTCTCGTGCTCGTTGTCGTCTTGCTCCGACCATCATCACGACTGTTTTCTTCCTCCGTTCGAGCGAAACACAGCTCGGGTCCCATAATACACTGACCCCCACCTCACTTTTTGCGGTTGGCGATCCCGATCGTCGACAGCTGGCGCCCACCGTGGGGCCCGATTGTTTCGCTCTTTCGAAGGAATGACACCAGGATCCCAGGAGCATGGCGCCCTTCATCGATGGATTTTCCTCGGGCACGGACTCCGACTCCGTGTCCCTGTTCACGCCTTCACCGCCGCCGCTCGCGCAAAGACATTACGGTGGCGGACGGTCAAGGCGCCGAGGAAGATGCGGATGACCGTGATCCGCAGACCCCTGAAGACGCTCGCCGGATGGTGCAGGTTGCCATCAACCAAGCCATAACCGCTCTCCGGCGGGAGGCCCAGGAGAAGGCCAGCACGCCTTCTGAGCCGCCTAGGCTCCCTCCTACCGGGGAGCGCCTCCGCGCTATCGCTCGGGTCATGGCTAACCCCGATAGGGCGAGGTCGGAGCTCTTTGGCCGAGCCCTGGCCGAAGAACTCGATCGGGCTGCGACCGAGGTCGCACCTCCGCAGCACCGAAGTCAACACTCGGGGACCCGCTCCCAGAGAAGTAATGATAACACGTCGCGCCGTCACCCGCGTCGGACGCCTCCTGCGCAGGAGGTAGCCCCCGAGCAACGGGCTCGGGACGAGGCTTTGACACAGACGCGCCGGCGTCCCCACGGCACCGCACCAAAGCGGACAGCCCGAGCCAGTCACTCCGAGTCGACCGGCGGCGGATCGCGGATCTCTCCGGGACGTCCGCCCGAGCGCCATAGGGTCGGGACCGCTGTGTTACCAACCAGGTGATTCCCGTGCCCGGCACCATGGTCGCTCTCGCCGGAGGTCGGGCCGCCGAGCCAGCCTCGACTCCGAGTCCGGCGGCGGCGAGGATCTTGTCGGCGATGACCACGATCGGCGTGCACCGTCTCCGCCTCTGGTACGCATGGCGTACTCGAGCGACCTTCGTCGCGTCGCGTGGCGGCTTCGGTTCAAGCCCGCACTGATCGAGCGTTCGACGGAACCAAGAACCCGGACGAGTTCTTGTCCATCTACTCGACCGCTATCCTGGCGGCCGGGGGGGACGAGCTCGTGATGGCAAACTACCTTCCGACCGTCCTGGACGGGGGCGCGAGGACCTGGCTTTTTAACGAAAGCTGGCTCCTTCAGGTCATGGCGCCAAATCCAGAATGCCCTTCGCTCCAACTTCCAAAGTTGTTATGAGCGGCCGAGGGAGAAGGACCTGGATCGTGTCATCGAGGCAAAACGAGCCGCTATGTGACTTTGTGCGGCGATTCATCCGCATGAGGAACCCGATCCGAGCATTTCGACAAGGCGTCATCAAGGCCTTCAAGTTCGGGTGCAGTGATCGGCGCCCACCGAGGACACAGAGATCACATCGAGGCTTAGCGTCAACAAGCTTTTTTCTCATGGCGGAGCGATACGGACGCGACAGCGCCGTCCGTTGGAAGCGCGACTATGACCAAGGCAAGCTTGGTCTAAACCAAGCGAGGCCGCCCTTCCAACTCGGCGCCGACCACCAGACCGCCGCCTCAAGCGGAGCCTTGATCGTAGGGGCGGCGGAGGTCTACCGCGGGTGATCGTTTCGGCGGATGGCCAGCGTGAGGTCCTCGAGGTCCGAGGTCAAGCTCGGGAGGACTCTAAGCCTCGCCAAGGTCGACCTCGACCTCACCCGGCGAAGAACCAGCCCCAGCAGGAGGGCCAACGATCCGGACCCCGGCGGACCGATGCTCGGCCGTAGGGGGCTGAGGGGCGCATGGGATATGACGAAGCAAAGTTCTGCCTATTCCACAGGGCGCCCGGCCACGACCTGCGGGCCTGCAGGGCGTGGCAGAATAAGCTGGACGCTTTCTATGACGGGCGGGGTGAGATGCCCGTGCTCCCGAAGGATGACGACCAGCCCAACCGGGTGAATGCCGGCGCGGAACACGACGACCTCGATTTGGAGTTTCAGCAAGGCGAGCGCCGGATCGATGTCATCTTCAGTGGCTCGTCGGCCTACCAGTCCAGGCGTGAGGTCAAGGCCGCCGTGCGGAGCATCTACCAGGTCACCGCTGGGAAGCCCATCGAGCAGCCCTGCAAGTGGGCTGGGGCCACCATCACCTTCTCTCCAGAGGACGCTCTCCCAGGTATGGCCCGAGACCTGAAGACCGCATTGGTCGTGACCCCGACCATCAGCAACACCGCGGTCGGTCACGTCATGGTCGACGGCGGCAGCTCTCTTAACTTGCTGCAGGCAGGGGCGCTTGACCGGATGCAGATTCCCCGGTCGAAGGTCAAGAACGTCGCCATTCCTTTCTTCGGGATCGTGCCCGGGAGCTCGACCACTCCCCTGGGGCAGGTGGTCTTGCCCGTCATCTTCGGCGGCTCGGACAACTTCCGCACCGAGTTGGTCACCTTCGAGGTGGTCGAGGGCGACCTCCCGTACAACGCCATCCTCGGGCGGCCCGCCTTGGTCAAGTTCATGGCCGCCAACCACTATGGCCACCGATGCATGAAGTCGCTCGCCCCAACAATCATCATTACGTGCGGCGGGCGTCTGCGCAGCGGCACATGGATGCGAGACCAAGGCCTTGGCTCTTGCGGTATCTTTGCCCAGCGTCCGGAGGCGGCGACGAAAGAACGCCGCGAGCGGCAATCCGCCGATGGGGCAACGAAGGCCGTCCGCTCGATGAGTGTGATCCGACCGAGTCGCCCACGTCTCGGCGGTGAGTTCCAAATAGGAACTCGAGCTCGTCACCTTCCCTCGCGCTAACAAAGGTGTATTCGCTTGGGAGCCCGCTGACATGTCTGGCGTCCCGAGGGAGGTGATCGAGCACAAATTGCAGGTGGGATCCGGCTCCCGACCTATGCGCCAGAAGCTGCGTCGCTTCTCCCCGGAGAAGGTCGCAGTCATCAAGGAGAACCTTGACAAGCTTTTGAAGGCTGGGTTCATCCGAGAGATTGATTACTCTGAGTGGCTGGCCAACCCGGTCATCGTTCAGAAGAAAGGCGGAAAGTGGAGAATGTCGTCGACCATACGGGTTGAACTCGACTTGCGAAGGACAACTTCCGCTTCAGCGATCGACCGGATCGTCGACTCCACCACAAATGCCGGGATGTTGAGCTTTACGGGCGCTTACTCGGGATACCACGGATCAAGGCTGGCGGTCGACGATGAAACAAGACGGCCTTTATCCGCCATTTGGCACCTATTGCTACGACCATGTTATTTGGTCTCGCGCAATGCGGGGCCACTTTTCAGCGTCGATGACGGGGCGTTCGAGCCGCGGTCGGGCGGAACCTCGAGGTCTCGTGGATGATATTATAGTCAAAAGCCTCTCTGAAGGCAACCACGTTCGTGACCTCGAGGAAACCTTCGCTAACTGAGCAGGCACAATATCAAACTCAACCACGAGAAGTGCGTGTTGGGCGCAAGCGTCCGTAAGGTGCTCGGCTACATGATCGGGGCTCGGGGTTGGTCCAAACCCGAGAAGATCGAGGCGATCGAGAAGATGGCGCCCGACCTCGATCAGCGGTGCAAAGCCTCACGGCCGCATGGCGCCCTCGGCGAGTTCATTTCGAGGCTTGGCGGCGTGGGCTCCCATTCTTTCGGACCTGCGCAAGCACGGGCGTTGAGTGGACTCGAGGCGAAGCGGTCCTTGACGACTGAAGGTATATCTGTCGTCCCCACCTCTCCCTAACTTGCCGCAACTTTGGTGAGAAGTTGTTGCTCTACCTGCTGCCACCGCCCACGCTGTCGATCTTTGTCACGGTGGTGGAGCGGGGTCTCAAAGAAGACCCAATCTATTACGTCGGCGAGGTCTTGCACGGCCGAAGGAGCGCTACCCGCAGTGGTCTGAAGTGTTGTATGCTCTCCTCATGGCCAGCGGAAGCTCGGCACTATTTTCAGGCGCACTCGTGGTCGCGTCGAGCAACTTCGCTCGGGGACATCTGAGAACCGGAGGGTGGCGGACGAATCGCTAAGTGGGCCATGGAATTGGCGGCGTTCGGCGTCCGGTCGTGGGCACGACGACCATAAAATCGCAAGTGCTCGCCGACTTCGTGGTCGAAAGCAGACGTCGCAGCCCGCTCGAGCTTCAAGGCGAAGAGGAGAAGCACAGGTCATGTTCTTGATGGCTCGAGGTCCTTCAAGCGCTCGAAGTGGGATCATATCCTTACCCATCATGTGGCGAAGTTGAGGCACGTAATAATTGGCTTTTGGCTTCCCAAATGGACCAACAATGTGGCGCTGGTCGTGAGCGACGGCATCCTCAACAAGGCCGGGCTCGGGGGACTCGATTACGAGCTTGCAAGGCTTTGGGTGTCGGGCATGTACTTTGGTCGTGAAGGGCGACTGACTTTGTAGGTGGTTGGCTCGTCATCAACCGGGCACCAACAAGGACTACCAAGGTGCTCGGGGGACTCGATGGCAAAGTATCCTCGCCGAGGTGCGTTCCCAAGATGGAGAAGTGGTTCCAGAACTTGGAGATCAATCAACGATGTTGATACAACTTGCTTTCTGTATAATCTGCTCTTCACGGTGTCTGGTCCAACGTATATACCCTTTAGAATCAAGTGTGCTTCGATCCGCGCTGGATTTCTAAACATTCTCAGATTCTTATAGTCAATGCGTGGATAAGGAATAAATTCCACCCTCTTGTTCAACATATTCTTGTCTGCAGCTCTTCTAAAAGCGTAGATTCTATTAATGTACTCAGCGCTTACACAGTTCTCGGCGTACATCCAACTTCAATCCATCTACTCTACGTATATAACAATAAGTGTTAAACAATGAATTAAGTATACTAGAAGTGTACATGCACATATTATTAAATTGGAGCACAGATTAACCATACTAGATCTAAAGAACAAATGGATCTATAATATTCTACATATAAGCTATATTTAAATTTGCCAATTAACCTATATGGCTCCTTAGATCACAAAAACAAATGGATATATACATATATAAGCTACACTTAAATTCAGCATCTTCAATTCTCTCTTTACATAGCTAGCTACATCTTGAGTATAATACAATTAAAACCAATTACTACTTTAGAGCAAAAGGAACAAATGGATCTACACAAAGCTAGAACAAAACCATCTTTAATTCCCTCTTTAGCAAGCTAGATATTTTTTATAAATATAATACAATTATAACCAATTATTAACATAGATCACCTTACCATCTTCAATTCTCTCTTTAAGTAACTAGCTACATCTTGAGCATAATGTCATTATAACCAATTACTACTTTAGATCACAAAGAACAAATAGATCTACACCAAGTCAGATCTAGAAACCATCTTCATTTCCTTCTTTACCAAGCTAAATCTCAAATATAATGCAAATTACAACCAATTACTAACCTTAGATGATCTAGAACAAAAGGATCTATAATCACACTTCGAAATCCAGAGTCACTTTTCCCCAGATCGTCTCTCAATTGCAGCCATCTCAAAAATAGCTCGAGAAACCCTAAAAATATAGAGAAGGTTAGCTAGGACTCTGTATTTATTTTCTAGAAAAGCTCATCACAGACGGTTTCTGACTAAAACTGTTTGTGATGAGGTTGTGATGAGCACGAGGTAATCACAGACTCATCAATGGCTTTTTTTTGTAAAAAAACCGTCTGTGATGACCTCTCATCACAGATGGTTTTTGATGAGGGATCTAATATGAGTCCTTTTGTAGTAGTGATCTCTAGATTACACTTGACATAGGCTCTTTCTTTTAATCTAGAACGTTATAATTAGAATCCTCCACGATCAACAATATAGATATTTCATTTTTTTTCTTTTGATTAATGTAGGAATTTTCTAGTTCTTGAGAGCGAACTTGGGTACTTCTTTTGCGTTTTGCTTTAATATTAAAAAGCTGATTACAATTGAGTTGATTACCATTGCTGACATGAAAAGCTTGTTGAAGCTTCTCCGTTTCTTCAAAATTACGGATAGGTCCTTCATGATTTTCTGGGTGACGAAGATATTTTTTCTTCGCGTTTGAGTTCCTGGCGCGGTATTTTACGGAAAAGCCTCTCGTTAATTTCAAATCGCGAACAAGCCCTTTTCTAATTTTTCAGGATAGCGAACAGGTCCAAAAAATAACAAAACAGTCTCTCGCTTCTTACGTTCGAGTCCTTTCTCTTTTTCGAAAAAATGTTTTAAATCACAAGAAAAAACCCGAAAAAAATGTTTTCGTCAGCCAAAAAACCCGAAAAAAATGTTTTTGTCACCAAAAAACACAGATTCGTCGAAGGTTTATAGCAACTTATGGATTTGCCAACGGGTCATAACCGCGGGTTTTTTTTTAAAAAATGTAGATTAGTCCGAAGATTTATAGCGACCCATAGATTCACCAGCGGGTCCTAACGACTCATTTTTTTAACAAACACAAAAAACCAAAAAATGAAAAAAAACAGATTCGTCGAAGGTTTATAGCGGTTCATAGATTCGCCCGCGGGTCCGGGCAGCCTTTTAAAAAAGGAAATACATAAAAAAATCCGCACTTTTCTTTTAAAAAAACAAAAAAAACATAAATTCAACCGCAATTTTCTAAATAAAACGCGCATCGACAAAAAAAACTCGGATTCGTCGAGGGTTTATAACAACTTGTGTATTTACCAACGGGTCATAACCGTGGGTTTTTTTAAAAAAAAGTAGATTCGTCCAAAGATTTATAGTGACCCGAAGATTCGCCGGCGGATAACGACCCATTTTTTTTAACAAACACAAAGAAACAAAAAAAAACACGGATTCAACCGCAATTTTCTAAATAAAACACGCATCGACCAAAAAAACACGTATTTGTCGAAGGTTTATAACAACTTATGGATTTGCCAACGGGTTATAACCGCGGGTTTTTTTACAGAAACGTAGATTCGTCTAGAGATTTATAGCGACCCATAGATTCACCGGCGGGTCCTAACGACCCATTTTTTTTAACAAACACAAAAATCCAAAAAATGATCAGATATCCCGAAATGCGTAAAAAAACAACCACGGTTTTCTAAAAAAAACACAGATTCGTCAAAGGTTTATAGGAACCCGTAGATTAAACGCGGATTCATCGAAGGTTTGTAATATCCCATGAATTCGCCAGCGAGTCCTACCGACCCATTTTATTTAAAAATGCGGAAATCAAAAATTCGACAATTTTTATCAGACGACGAGTTGTAACCGTGGTTTTCTAAAAAAACATAGATTTCTTGAAGGTTTCTACCGGGGGCCAGCCGCCCGGGTTCCGCACTTCCACTGCCGTCTATCGCTGTAAGCACTCCTACTCTCTTAGTCCCTTCCACTAATTGAATCTTCAGGAGAAACACGGTCTTAGCATTTGGGGAATTAACATTGTGAAATTTAAAACTAATCGAAGGCATGTATTTTGCTTCTGTTTTTATGATGCGTAGGCATTTAGGGATACAACACAAGTATAACCGATGAATAAAACGAAGAGATTGGAGCAAGAATTGGATCCGTTTTTATGATCTTATTTTCCTTCAAAGTACAGCAAGAATTTAGCTAGTAACACTGATCAACAATAACCTTGTGTTGCGATTAACCCTGACGATACTGTTGCTGCTCAAGTTGGCGTTAGTGTTAGTTTTAGGCTGTTAAATACCTTAATTTTGATCCAGTCCGGGGCGTGACGAAATGTAAACCATTTGGGAGAGTTTAAGATCCTAACTTCATCTCAGATCTAGAATTTGTAGGCTAAAATAAAGTGAATTAAGTTTATATTTTTAGTTTAAAATGTAAACAAAATAACCCACCTAAACACACTTAATGTACCTACAACTTCAGCTCTGTAAATTTCTGGAGTTAGGAATACTCTACTCCATATTTGATCCAGCAATCGGTAAGTAAAATATAAAATACACGCAAAGCCGATTCCAGAAAGCAATCGGCTTAGATCTAATTAGCTAAAAGCCGATCAAATTGAAAATAACGGTAGGTCTAATTAGCCGACGAGGGCTAATCAGAGATAGAGGTAGATCAACCCCGAAAAAAACGATGCGCAACAAGATCGTAGAAAATCAAATCTGATGAGCGTAACTGATGATAATCAACAATCAGCGATATGCAACCTTATTGATAAAAGACCAAGTTACAAGAATTTAAATTACAAAAACTACTCCTAGTAGATAGAAAAGTAAATAAAAGTATAATGCAGGCTGGTTGATTTGATTTGTGCATTGTTTTTCTCCTGCATATAACCATCTTTTATACCTGTCAGCCAATCATGTCCGACTACAACACGCTACGAAACATGATCTGTATCGGCCTAAATCCGGACGGTCTTTCCTTGAAGTCTTTATCGTAACCAAATACACTCCAAATTTTCCAAACAGACACTGGTTATGATTTGTTGAATTTATCTTACCGATTTTGACCAATCTGCCAAATTCTAGTGCAAACAGGGCGGCACTTGCACGGCAATAGACGGCATACCTCAAATTTTGATCTACTGTTGCCGGCAGCCTCCATCACCTACTCGTCTTCGACTACCTCGGCTTTTGACACCGACCTCGGCGCCGGCCACCCGCCTCCACGCCGCCCTTCATGCCAGCCCGTGACCCAAGCTGGTTGTTTCCCCGTCGGCCCCTCTACGCCTGTCTTCCTAGGCAACTGAAGCCGGCACACCCTCCACACCGGCCCACGACCCCAACATTTCCTTCGCCCGTTGGCCTTCATCGCACGCCTTGGCTGCCATCGATGAGGGGTAAATGAGCCGAGCTCGAGCGAGCACGGCCCTCGTGCTCGAGCTCGGAAGGCTCGAACCGAACTCGAGCCGAGCTCGAGTTGAGGTTCGAGCCTCAACCCAGGCTCGAGCTCGGCTCAGGGTAGTATCGAGCTCGGCTCGAGTAAGCTCGAGTAGGCTCGAAAATTCTGATAAGCTCGGTAGGCTCGATAACAAGCTCGAGTAAGCTTGGTTCGAGGAAGCTCGGTACAGGCTCGAGGAAGCTCGACTTAAGGAAACTCGGTTCAGACTCGAGGAAGCTCGGTAACAAGCTCGGTCTAGGCTCGAGGAGGCTCGGTAACAAGCTCGATCCAGGCTCGCGAACTATTCGAACTCGGCTCGGTTAAGCTCGCGAGCTCGAGCTCAAACTTGAGTTCGGCTCGTTCGAAGCTCGAGCCGAGCTCGAACTGAGCCTCTCGCGAGCCGAGTTCGAGTAGCTCGCGAGCCTCGAGCTTTTTTTACAGCCCTAGCCATCAGCGACCGCCCGCCGGAGATGTCGTCCCCATGTCGTCGTCATCAACTGTCGTCGCTTCATCTTCCATACCAGCCAGCCCGAATCGGCCTCGGCTTTGTCTCCACGAACGTGCCCACTCTGGCCGTCTTCCACTGGCTGCATGCCCTACAGCGCATTCCTAGCCACCCGCATAGGCTCGCCTCGGTAAGCACTCCTCGGCTACCATCACCACCGCCAGGGCCGAGCCGAGCCTGCCATCGGGGCCGGCCCGAGGCCTAGCTCAAAATACAGAGGCTGACCGTGCAGGCTTACTCGAATTTGCCAAGCCCAGTGAGCAAATATCTCAAAGAGCATGGTGAACAAACTATTGGCAGAGGCATTTGAATATCTCTAACAAAATTAAGCTGGCAGAATCGCTAAATGAATCCCAGCAGACAAGCCAAGTAAGGGACATGTCCTACAATTGCATGTCGCTAAACAAGATTCAATGTGACATATAACCAATCCCTTTCTTGTTAAGAGGAAAGACCTAGAAACAAGCCTATGGACTGTGGAGTGCGGACATAAATGTATGTTTTTGTAATTAAAATATGGCCTATATACAACACAGAATCAGAGTTAGCGAGAAAGTTTACATGCATCTTTGTAAATTTGGATAATTGTACTCCTTGGACTTTGGCAATCTCTTTTGGACAACTTGAAAAGTACACCTTTCAAGGCATAATATCCGATCACCATGAAAACTAAGGGTGTGTTTGGTAGAGCTCCAGCTCCACCAGATCCATGGATCTGGTGGAGCTAGGTATTACTAGCTCCACCAAATTCGTGGAGCTGGAGCTGTGAGTACATTAAGAGTATTTAGATAGATCATTTTGTTTATATTTTAGAACAAAAATATAAACTTAATTCACTTTATTTTAGTCTACAAGTTTCAGATCTCTGGTGAAGCTAGAATCTAGAGCTTTACCAAACAGGCCCTAAATACATGCATGCTATTACCCTCAGGACCAGGGGCGGAGCCAAGCCTCGGGCCACCCGAGCTTAGGCCCAAAGCCTGGCAATAAAACTCGCAAGCTAGGTTCATCAAATGGGTCGCTTCGGGTTTGCTCTATCTGTACCAGAGGTGGGAGAAAGGGGTTGTCCACAAGGGCATCAAAGCAAGCAACATGCTCCTCGATGAAGACATAAACGGGCTTGACCTACGAGTTTTGGCCTGCAATGGCTTAGGCCCGGCTAGCTCCGCCCCTGACTGGCGCCACCACTCGCCCGGCCGTTCCTGCCTCGCGCCGGCATCTACCGCCCGCTTGCCTTCGTGATGGGGCATATCCAGACGCTCTATGTTGTCCCATCTCGCGCCTTCTCGTCGGATCTACGCAATCCGTCTCAGCCAACTGCTTCGGTCTGCTCCCTCCCACCGACCTGCACAAGTCATCCACCAATCACCGGTTTCTCGTCGAACTGACTGCCGCCGCCCTGACTATTCCGCTCGTCGCCCGAGCGAGCTTGGTGACAATCTTCCTCGCCCGCATGACTGACAACCTCAAGCAGCATGACGCCGGCCTATTTTCTTGGTGCTGTTCCCGTGAGGAGCCGCAGCGCCCGTGACTTTGCTTGGGTTTTTCCCCTCTGTTGCGCCTGTGGTGGCCACAAGTGAGAACGAACAGGGAGAGAGAGAGGATTTGACTCAGCTCATGCACAATGGTGCGAGTGAAATCAATTAAATGAGGAGCACGGCAATTAGCCAAGGAAGGTGTTTACAAGAGAAGGAAGGTGATCGAGGGACTTGCTATGTGAGTCTGATACACCAAATATAGAGAATACAATGCCAAGAATAGATGATTACATGCTATCTTTGACACCCCCTTGATCCAGTGAGAGGTTCCCGAGCAGAGATTCGGACCGAAAAATCTTCAAAGAGCTGAATTGGTAATCCCTTGGTCATGATGTCGTGGTATTTGGTGCGAGGGCGGCGCGTGGAGAACACGGACTTGGCCAGGAGCTACCTTTTCCACAGACGAAGTGGATGTCGATCTCGATATTAACCGTGCGTTTATCTTTGAGCGGGATTGGCGAGGTAGACGGCCTGATGTTGTCGCGAGAAGGCGGCCGTCGTGGAGGTGAGAGAAGCGTGAAGCTCCCCAAGGAGTTAGCGAAGCCAACATGTCTCGACAGCGGCATGAGCAACCGCAGTATTCCGCCTCGGTATTTGAGCGAGGCAGTGGCTGGCGTTTGGAGGACCAGGAGACCAAGTTATGCGCCGAAGAAAGCCTTGATGCCAGTGGAAGCGCCGGGTATCGAAGCGGCCGGCCCAATCGGCGTCGGTGTAAGTTGTATGGCGGCGTGGAGGAAGAAGCACTGGAGAAACAAGCCGTGGTCGAGGAGCCTTTGGCGTAGTGGAGAATCGTTTGATCAAGGCCATGTATGCGTCGCGGGCGTGCATATGAAAACACACTGTTGACGGGCGTAGGAGAGGTCCGATGCGGTGAGGTGAGATCTTTATGGCGCCCGGCAAGGCTCTCGATACTCGATGGCGTCGGAGGCAGAGAGGACACCATCTGTTGAAGAGAGCTTGGACTTGGTGTCGGCGGGGTGTGGCGGGTGGGGTGGCTTTTCGGACATGCCGGCCGTTGAAGTACATCCACGGCGTCTTGGCGTTGTGAGAGGTGAAGGCGGCCGTGGTGCGCATGATGGAGATGCGAGAAGTGGTGAAGGGTGCCCAAATCAGTCATGGCGAATTCTTCATGGAGAGCAACGAAAAATCTTGGAGAAAAGGCGGAGGAAGGCGGTCGAGGATGATGTCGTCGGCGTAGAGAGAGAAGGTAAGCCATGTCGGCTCCATTGTGGTAAAGCGAACAATGCGCGCCGGAGATGGGCGTAGTGAAGCCGATGGAAGCGGCGTAGGTGAAGCGATGATACCAAGCTCTGGCGGCGCTGCTTGAGTCCATAGAGAGACTTGGCGAGTGGCGAGCGTGGTCGGGGTGGTGAAATTAAGCGAAACCGGACGGTTGTTGGCAATAAACTGTCTCGTCAAAGTGCCATGGAGAAGGCGTTCTTCACGTCGAGTTGGTGGATGGGCCAAGACTTGCGTGGCGAGGTGAAACGACCGGATGGTGGAGGAAGCAGCGGCGGGCTGAAGGTCTCGTCGTAGTCGATCTTAAAGATTCTTTGAGATTAGCAGCAGACGACCAGCGAGCTTTGTGCCAGCGAGAGTGCCATCGGCATGAAACTTGTGCTTGTAGACCCACTTGCGGAGATGGCGTTAGTCTTTGGGCGGGCGAGAACAGCGTCCATGTTTTGTTGTGGGCGAGCCTCGTATTCGTCGCGCATAACTTGGAACCATGCGAGGATCTGGAGAGCCGAGCGATATGTCTTCGGGATAAGTGATTTGGAGAAATCGTTCGCGAGCGGGTTGAAGCGGCGAATTGGTTTCACGATACTGGCCTTGGCGTCGTCATGTGATGTGGACGGAAATTTTGGGCGGTGGCCGTGACGCGAGGCCGAGAGTCGGATCGGGAATGCGGTAGCGCATGACCCGAGCGATCTTTGCGGTGGCGACCAGGCGATGGGGTAGCTGAGCAGCCTTGATCAGCCGAGCAGCGTGGTTGCCCGAAGAAGCCGAAGCCGACCCAGTCGGCGAAGCGATGATGTCGAGTGAGTGCGACCCATGCGAAGGCAATGAGCCAGGCGATGGAGATGACGCGGGTGAGCCACGCGTGGCCCGTCCAGTGAGGAGAGAACGCGGGTGCCATCGTGCGCGCGTGGCGATTAGGGCCGTGTCGCCGTGTCGGCCAAAGCGAGGCGAGGCGTGGCAGGCCGAACAATGGTCTTGAGGTCTGCCGTGCCGCGCATAGCGACCATCGAATGCGCAGCAGCGACATGGTCGTCGAAATCGTCGCGCGAAGTCGAGGTCGGAAGAATACCGTCGTGTTATCTGTAGTAAAAAGGAAACGCGGTTTAAATCGAAAATAGCGATGTCGAGGATGTGATGACCACGATTAGTGAGACGATCAAGGCAACGGTAACCTTTTTGGGACATGGGATAACCAAGGAAAACACAAGCGGAAGCGAGGAGGCGAGGTTGTGTGGAGTGGTGGAAGAAAGGTTAGGATAACACAAACAACCAAAACACGAAGGTGAGAGGTCGGAGGTAGTGCGAAGATCCTTTGAAGGCGTAAGGAAGCCTATTGGTTGGGAGAATTCGGTTGAGGAGATATGTGGCGTGGAAGGGCTTGGCCCAATAGGAGGGAGGCATGGAGGCTTGAAGGAGGAGACAACGGATGACATCATTACGTTGTGTGAATAAGCGTTCGACCTTGCCGTTTGTTGAAAGTGTATGGGCGAGGAGGTGCGAAGGAGGATACGTGGGTGTTGAAGAGAGAGGGCGGCGGAGTTGAAAAACTTCGCGTCCATTGTCGGTTTGGAAGCATTTGAGGAAGTTGAAATTGTGTGTGGACATAGGGAATAAAGGTTTGAAAAATGGAGAACACATCGATTTTTGGCGAAGAGGAAAGTCCAAAATAATGTGAGTAAATCGACAATAATAAGATAGTAGCGAAAACGAATTACTCAAAATTGGAGATGTCCACAAATCACAATGTAACAAGCTGAAAAGGAGCGATAGAAACATTATTTGAGCGAGAAAAGGAAGTTTGGCAATTTGCCTAGGCGACATGCATGACAATTTGAGTGTGTGACGAGCTAGGGATAGCAAGTCTTTTACGGAGGTGGTGAGTAGCGTCACGGCGGGGTGTCCCAAGCGGCGATGCCACACGGATGGAGAAAGAATCGGTGACAGGGAAGGCATGGGGGCGTGAGCGGTGATGATGCGGAATGGTGTAGAAGTCGCATGGCGGCTATTGGAGTGAAGAATCACGGTCCCGTCGTGGATCCATAATAGAAAGCGAAGCAGTCAAATTCAATGGAACAAAAATTGTCACGAGTGAATTTGCGAGCGGAAAGGAGATTTTGTATAATAGAAGGAGCGATAAGAACAACATTAGCGCAAAGGAAGAGGTGGGAGTGGAGAGAGAAGTGTGACCAACTCGAGGACCGGGATGGAAGAGCCATTTCCGGCGGTGGCGATCGTGGGAGAGGTGGGAGCATGGGAAGAGGAAAGTATCTGTCGGATGAAGCCATATGAGAGGTGGCTCGGTGTCCATAACCTTGACCACTATTAGGTAGTCCTGGACATGCGGGTTGTTGAGAAGCGACCACAAGACGGTCGATCCCAAGTGGGTTGGTGCGGCGTCTCAGATCCAACGAAGGAAGCCGAAGAAGGATGCATGACGTGAAGAGCATGTTGTGCTTGCAGGTTGGGCCGTGGCCCAAGAAGACCAGTCACGCTGGTCCTCGATCGGTCGCCGAGAAGCGACCAAAGGTCGTGGACCAGCCAAAGCGCGGCGTCAAGAACCATCATGACCCAGGGACCGGATGGAGGCTGCGGCGTTGCCGTTCCCAAACACGATCGCCGCCCGGTCTGATCTGCCCGAAAAGCGCCGAAAACTCTGCCGTGATCTTGGCCACGCCCCACCTCGCCGTTCTTCCCGGCCTTTGCCGTTCTTCCCTTTGTTGTGGGTGCGCGATTCAGACGGCAGCGACGAAGAGCTGTGTCATTCTTGGCGGAGGTCGTCGGCCGGCGGCGCATCTCGGCGAAGAAGGATGAATGGGCGGCGCGAAGAGACGGAAAAGGAACTGGAGAAGCGGCTTTCGGCTTTGGTGGCGGCGGGGCGAGGCAGCGGATGAGGTTGAGGGCGAGTGTCCGTCGGAGATTGGTTCGCCGAGGTCGCGTAGAGAATCGGCGAGACCTTTGAGGCGGCGGCAGTACTCCATCATGGACAGATCACCTTGGTGGAGACTGCGGAACTCCGTCTCGAGGTAGATGATCTGGTTTCGCGGTTGTCACGGAAGATGTTCTCGGCGATCCCACGAGCACGGGCGTTTGGCGGCGGCTCCATGATGAACAAGGAAGTCTACCTTGCTTTGATCGGACTTCAAAAGTTCCTCGGTCAGATTTAATCCGCTTCTTTGGCTCGAGAGGAGTCACGGTTAAGGGATAAGACCACGTGAAAGCATTTGGTATTCTTCAACTAATAAAAGTGGGGTTTTATTGTAATTCTAATTATTCGGTGGTATTTATACGTAGTTTTAGGCTTTTATATCTATTATTAGCGGATTTTATATTACAAATTAAGACTTTTATGTTTATTATTGGCGAGATCTCATACGTAAATTCAGGCTTTCATGCTTATTATTAGCAGATTTTCATCGTAAATTCAAGTTATCATACATATTATTAACGTTATTCATACTCGACATGTATATTTACCTGTCCATCAATTGCAAACCATACTTTTGTCATGGCTATTTTCGACATGGGGCAGTGATATAGTAGGTCCTTTATTAAGAGCAACTAATGGAGTCAAATTCCTATTTGTTGCGATCAATACATTCACAAAATAGATTGAAACCGAGCCTATGGTTTCAATTACGACTCAAGGAGCGAAGAAATTCTTTGTGAAAAATATAGTCACTAGATTTGGTGTACTTAATAGACCAAATACTGATAATAGATCACAGTACATCACTGATTGGTTTCAAGATTACTGTGCTGAAATAGGCACAAAATTTGCTATGCTTCGATTACTCATCCTCAAAGCAATAGAGCAGTTGAACGAGCTAATAGCTAAATTATATAAGGTATAAAGAAACGAGTATTTGATTATCTTACCAAATAATCGGGGGCTTAGGTAGACGATCTCTATTATGTGCTCTGGGCAATATGCACAACAACTAGTAAAGTAACAGGGAAACACTTTTTCAAATGGCCTACCGAGCGTGTTGTCAAATGAAATTCATTTAGTTTCTACTCGAGCTTCTCTCTACGAACAAGTTAATCAAGACAACCTACACGAAGATGACATCAGTTTTTTTTTTAAAAAAAGTAAGATCAAGCACTCATCAGGTCAGCAGCATATTTACAAGGCTTAAGAAGATACTACAATAAAATAGTTCAACTGCGAATACTAAATGTGGGAGACTTAGTTTTAAGACGTATCTAGAATCAGTCTAATTTACATAAGTTATCTCCTAAATAGGAATGCCCCTTTACCGTAGCATTAGTAACCCGACCTGGTTTTGTTCGATTTGTCATGGAAGATAGAAGAATTTTGCCAAACACATAGAACATATAGCATCTTTGTAGTTTTTTGTGTAAAAATGTTTATTTCTATTTTTCTTCATTTACATACATATATTTTTATTATAATATGTCAACTTGTTCTCTTCTTTTAATCATCCTAGAAAAAATCACAAAAGTCAAAGATTACCCTGACCTCTTTATAATAACGTAAGAGGTTTCTAGTCGAACTGTGAGAAAACTTCTAATAGAGATTATTCTTGTAAGCCAGTACTTACAACACTGAAACTCATTAGAATGACCTTATCTCTGATCTACTACCGGTTAATACTAAGTACTAAGTGAAAAGAGCAGGTCGTCAATCCTATAAATGTTTGTATTTTGAACACATTGCTTATCAACACACAAATAGTTAGGGGATAGTGATATACTCAGAAAAAATATGCAAGCGGATAAAAAACAAGATAAAATATAACACAATAAGATATTTTTTTATTCATTCAAAAGATATCATACATGTTGTTTGAATGTAAACTTTACATTTTTCATGTATGTCTCAACAGCAGAAGCTATTTTTGCATGTTTTCTATTAATCTCCACTTTAGTAGTCAGCTTCAAGTCAGGCACCAGTTTCTCTAAATCAACATCCTTGTAAAAGTCCCTTAATTTGATGAAACTTGACGATAATCGAAGTTTGAGGAGCAGTCTTGATAGTCTGTGCTATCACGGAGATGTGACTTTAAATGATCTTCAACTGACCATTCACCCCCGCGACCAGGTCATCAACCGACAGATTAGGAATTGTAAGTTTTACTTCTTTTTCCTTTAAATATGTGGCAATTTTTTAAAGCTGCTCAAAAATGAAGTTTAGAGTGGTTTTCCTACCCCTCTAAATTGTGGCTAAATCTTTTACAAATAGCTTTATTTGGCTAGTTGGATTATTCATTTCATTTTTCATCATCGACCTTTGCTCCTCAAACTTCATTCTCTCTTCTTTCCATTCGGAAAGTTGATATTCTCTGGTCTTTATTGTATTTTTCAATTCTGCAAAGTTTAAATTAAAAGCTACTTTTAGTTTTCCTAAATAATAAATAATAATACCTAGCAGTTATCCATGGAAAAGGCACTCTTTGACGAAAAGACATCCCTCGGTTCCACGATGCTTTTTAGAGATCAACTGCCACCTCTTCAACTGATATAAATATTGAGCCGATCCATGTTGTTAGAGGTATTCACAACTAGAATAAGTAATTAAGATAGACAATTGTAATCATAATTCTGTAAATCTCTCTACTTTGTTTAAAGAAGCAATTTTCATATATCATTTCTACCATCTTGTTTACTAAGAGATCACAATCATAGTTTTATAAACTCATTTAAAAGACTCTAGGTTTTAAACATTGATATTGAAGACCCAGATTTCTTCGTCTACTTTATTGATAACTGTGTTTGAATTGACTCTTTCAGTCTTTCTCTCGACCTACTGATGGTTTGCTCAATCTTGCTTCGTGAGAAGTTTTTGTATAAAAGTTTTCTAGTCTTTTATACTCTTTTGGTTTGCACCACAAGTGTTTAGATTGACTGTTTCAATATTCTTTATTTAGTAGTTCTTTGAACTTTTAACGTATTTATATCATGGTGCTTATTTACACTTTAGGGTTTTCCAAAGACAATTTTATTATGAATTTTGAGTTAAAGAGAGGTTTATTAGAAATAACTCAATATCTCAACTTGCCTTATTTTTTGGTTTTATCCAAATAGATTATTAGTCCTGGTTTTATCCAAATAGGTTATTAGTGAAGTCTGATACAACTCGGAACCACATCTCTGTACATGTAATCTTTGAATTATTATAGTTGGTTGTTGTAGGATCGATATACACCAATATAGCAATCAGAGGGGGGGTGAATGATTGCGCGGAAGCTAAAATCAAAATTTTCTTGATTCACAAAACCCCCTAAATTAATTATGAAATATTGCTCTCGGTTTCAACAAAAAACAGATTAATAGATGTTCACTAAAACCGTAATTCCTGAAGATCCAACCGTCGGATTGACGTGAAATATTAACTGTATAAACTAGATTCAAATCCAAAACTAATGCAATAAGAATCACCACAATCGGATATACGGATCTAGAGTTATGACCTTCGCAAGTTGACTGTATCAAATAATGACGATAATAGATCAAACCCTAATTATGAGATTAAACAAAATCTACAAGGAATTAATCAATCAAACTTTTAAGATTAATTACTAGATGCCCTAGACAGTTTTTGAACCGATCAAATCAAAATTATTATAATGAAATTATGAATCAATCTAAAAGAAAAACATGCATATCAATGAGGAACGGAAAAATAAATGAAAATCACAGAGATTTGGCTCTTGTACCAATCCAAAGGACACTGTAGCAATTGAGATTATCAGAAGCGCCAAACAACAGAAGCGACGGAAAAACTCTGGCGCTGAAACCGAGAATACAAAGACAGGCCCACGGCCAGGACCTTCAGACTTTGACGCTAGGAAAAGGAAGTCTTCGGCCAGGACGCAACTTCTAGTCGCCGTTAGCTTGCACAGCCGCCGGAAGCAATCAAGGAAAAATCTCACGCATGCATCGCAAGACGTCCAGGAAGACCAGCCTTGGCGTCTCGTATGCATGCACGGCCAAGCACCAAGAATAAAGACGCCACCAAGAGCAGTACTCTCGTATGCATGCAAAGACGCCGGAACAAGTCGCCACGCCAGAAGAAGTCGCTCACGCCGCAATGAAAAATGGCTGTCACAGCCGCTAGAAAAAACTTAATTCATTGATTAGGTTTCCCAGGGTTTTTATACAACTCAAAACCCTAACACATGTATGCATATCCACCTGGCCCATAACACATGGCCCAATATATGCATACAACCCAAAATTCACATATGCACGCCAGACGGCCGCTGCCAGACTCACGTGACTAACCACCTTCGTGTGCACCGTTCTCAGCCCGAACGTCCCGCATGACATCCTCGACCACGGGACCTCGATTCCTCCCTCGAACCTAGTCCCGAACCTCGGTTCCTCCATGAACCTAGTTCGGTCCGTCATCGACCACGTTAAGCCCTCGAGCAACACGCACACCGAATAAACAAACAACCAGTCCGAGCATAAGTCCACGACTTGACTCAAGGTTAATCCATGCAACCACTCACACGAGTGCATTGCATCAAACAAAAGCCATCATGCTATCATCAGCATAATAATCATATCACCATAGCACATGCACAAGCACCACACATGCTATAATCAAAGTCACTTTACAATGCCAATTTCACCATTCAACCAATTTTTCATCACATGATCTCACAATCTCCCCCTTGATGAAAACATTGGCAACACCATTTGGACCTGAACATTGGCATTCACCTCACAAGAACAGGTGTAAGAAATTTTGTTTATAAAACAAAAAGACAAACAAGGTGACCAAAAGACAAAGAGAGAAAATATCCCCCTACAAAGAAGAAACAAAATCTCCCCTTATCTAAAAAGAAATCTCCCCCTATGACAAAGAGAAACTTCCCTAACAGAAAGGAGAAATGTGTGTGTGAATGTGCAATGTGTAACCAAAAGTTGTAACAAAAAAAATTCTCCCTTTGATTCCAAAATTCTCCAAACTTCTCCCCCTTTGACAATGGATTCACCAAGAATGCAAAAAGAGAACAAAAGAGAAACTCCTCCTCCTTTATGTTGTTATTTTCCCTTTTTTTATGTACTGAGCATTATGAATCATGCACAAATGGAACAACTTGATCACCAAGTCATGCTATCAACAGTACTTGCACCCTCAAATCTACACATAAACAATGTAGAGTAAGCATAACTAGAAATCAAGTACTATTAACGATTTTTTGCATGGCATGATCTCCCTTTCTCAACAATCTTGAAACCTGAAAACATTGAATTTTTGTGCACTTTATTTGTGCTTTGAAAAACTGAGTCATTACTTTGATTGCAACAATAACAATTGCAAGGAATTACATGCACCATCAGCCTTACTTTTCAACCATGCCAAGCAATCACAAGCTTAAGGTTTCATGGTTTCGGTCATACACAACCTCTTCCAAGTTCATATCAAAGTGCAATGATAAGCAGTCTCGTAAAGAAGAAGTGCGACAGTACATAGCCTTGTTCTTGTATTTATCAACAATCACTCTTTTAGCTTTACCATTTAACTTTTATATTTAGCACTTTTTGAGCAGGATCAAGATAGCCAAGAAAGTTCAACCATGACAAAATTTAATTCAAGTTGTCATTCCATTTAAAAAGTCATGACATAAACTGCACCATATATGTATAAACAGAAAGTTGCAAAGACCTTGTAGCATAAACATGGCTTCAAATGACATATGTGTATGAAATACAATGCTCAGTACTTTTACTTTTTTCATTTTTTTTGTTTTTCAATTAAGAAACACACAAAATAAAAAGTATGTTACAAAATATTACGAAAACTTCAAAAAAACTCCCCTCAAAAGTATCCCATTGGATGAACTAACCCAAGTTCTCCCCGAATAAAAGCAAAACGCGAAGAGGATAAAGGTTTTGTGAAAATGTCTGCCAATTGATGTCCAGTATCCACATGATGAAGCACAATATTTCCCTTTTCTACATGATCTCTAAGAAAGTGAAATCTGATTTCAATGTGTTTTGTTCTAGAGTGTTGCACAGGGTTCTTAGCAATGCATATTGCACTAGTGTTATCACACAACAGAGGAACACTATCCAAGTTAACCCCATAATCTTTAAGTGTAGCTACTATCTAAAGAATTTGAGAACAACAACTAGCAGCAGCCACATATTCAGATTCAGCAGTTGATTGTGCAACAGAAGATTGTTTTCTAGATGACTATGCAATAAGTGAATTACCCAAGAAAAGACATGAGCCAGATGTGCTTTTTCTATCAATTCTACAACCTCCAAAATCAGCATCAGAGAATGCCCTTAAACTAATACATGAGGAAGCAGAAAGCCATATGCCAAAATCTTGAGTACCATGGAGATACTCAAGATCCGCTGACGACTTGTTGATGTGAAACACGTGGAGAAGCTTGAAAACGAGCACATAAGCACACAGCAAATTGAATATCCGGCCTTGATGCAGTGAGATATAACAGAGAGCCTATCATGCTTCTATACTCCTTTTGATCAACAATCTCACCATCTTCATCCGGATCAAGTGTGCAAGTGCCTCCCATGGGTGTCATGATCGGCTTGCAATTTTTCATCCCAAAGCGACGAAGCAAATCTTTTGTGTACTTACTTTGATGAACAAAAGTACCTTCCTTCGTTTGTTTGACTTGCAGTCCCAAAAAGTAAGTCAACTCACCCATCATGCTCATCTCAAATTCCTTTCTCATGGTTTCTGAAAACTTAGACACTAAAACATGAGAGGAACCACCAAAGATAATATCATCAACATAAATCTGAACGAATAGTTGATCATTACTTTGCTTGAGTAAAAAGAGAGTTTTGTCGACTTTTCCCATTGTAAACCCCTTTTCAAGTAAAAAAATTTTTAGCCTATCATACCATGCTCTAGGGGCTTGTTTTAAACCATACAAAGCTTTTGACAATTTGTATACATGATCTGGAAACTTAAGATTTTCAAAACCAGGTGGTTGCTTAACATATACCTCCTCATTAATATAGTCATTTAGAAAAGCACTTTTCACATCCATTTGATACAGTCTAAAACCTTTAGATGCAGCAAATGCTAAAAGAATTCTAATGGCTTCAATTCTAGCAACAGGAGCAAAGGTTTCATCAAAATCTAATCCTTCAACTTGAGAAAAACCTTGAGCAACCAATATAACTTTATTCCTGACCACAACACCATCCTCACTTTGTTTATTTTTGAAAACCCATCTAGTTCCAATTATGTTAAAATCAGGAGGAGGTGGAACAAGTTTCCAGACTTTATTTCGCTCAAAATTCTCTAATTCCTCGTGCATGGCATTGATCCAAGATTCATCAGTTAATGCATGAGATATATCTTTGGGTTCAAAAGAAGCAACAAAAGCAGAGTGAGCATGAGAATCAGGAGCAATAAACCTGGATCGGGTGACTCTCTCATTTAAATCTCTAATCATTTGTTCAGGTGGATGTCTTCTTTGAATGTGCAAAGGAGCTGTAGCTTCAGAAACTTCACCTTCTTCTTCATTTTCAGCATGTACAGATGATGTTGTGGCTTGAGGGTGCTCAGCTGTAGGTGATGTAGTGGTAGGTGCCAAAGGTGCTACAGCTGGTTGTGCAATAGGAACCAACACTTCGTCCTCAACATCATCATCATCATCAACAAAAATACTCTCCCCCTGAACATATGCACCTGTTCCTGCATCAATTGGACTAGTGCCTGGACTAGCCTCATCGAAAGTGATTTCACAGGTTTCTACAATTTTGTTAGTCTCCAAAACAAGTGCACGATAACCACGTGTATGAGCAGGATATCCAAGAAAGATGCCATCAGTTGATCTAGCTTCAAATTTATCAAGATTTCCAGATTTTAAGACAAAGTATTTGCATCCAAAAACTCTGAGATGAGATACATTAGGCCTATGACCAAAACAAAACTCATAAGGGGTCTTACCTAGCTTCGATCTCAAAAACACTCTATTAGAAACATAGCATGCAGTTGAAATTGCTTCAGCCCAAAACTTCCTAGGAGTGTGATGTTCATCAAGTATAGTCCTAGCCATCTCTACCAAGGTTCTGTTCTTTCTTTCAACTACACCATTTTGTTGAGGCACTCTAGGTGAAGAATATTGATGATCAATTCCTTTTTCAATACAAAAGTGATCAAAAGAAGAATTCTTGAATTCAGTTCCATTATCACTTCTAATAGCTCTAAGTGCTCCTGGGTGATCAACAGATAATCTAGTAACAAGACTTCTAAAGTGACTAAAAGCCTCATCTTTAGATACCATAAAATAAACCCAAGAGTATCTAGAATAATCATCAACAATGACCAAGACATACCATTTGCCTCCAAAGGATTGAACTCGAGAAGGTCCAACCGTGTCAAGATGTAGTAGCTGTCCTGGAGCGTTTGTCATTACCATGGTAAGAGGTAGATGTAAACCTGCAGTCATCTTACCATGTCTACAAGAAGAGCATACTAAATTTCTATCACCATTAAGCTTAGGCAAGCCACGAATGAGATCTAAACCACTAACGCGAGTTAGATGATCAAAACCAACGTGACCAAGTCTACGATGCCAAAAGAATAAATCTTTAGAAACATTGGCAACTAGACACCTATGCTTAGAAGAAAGTGACACATCAAAATCAGCTTTAAAAACTCTTCCAAAGCGTGAAATCCTTGAACACAAGGTCTCTGAAGCATCTAAAACTTTGCATTCACTTTTCTTAAAGCATATTTCAAGATCTTCATCAATCATTTAGAAACAGACAACAAGTTGTATTTCGTGTTTTCAACTAGAGCCACATCCTTGAACATAAACTTGTCATTTACCTTTACTGTACCTTTTGCCACAACAGGAGTAGAAGATGCATCTCCAAAAGTAACACTTTCAGCACGAGATGCACGAGTGAGGGACGAGAACCAATTCTTATCACCGGACATGTGGCGTGAGCATCCGGAATCCACTAGCCAAATGTTCTCCTTCCTCGCGCGAGATGCCTACATAAAAGCAGAAAATGTTGAGGCCTCAGTACTGGGGTTAGAAATAAAGCATTTAGGAATCCAGTACTGAGACACGCGACAAGTAGGCACAACACGAGTACGTTTGTTCACAAAATCATATTTGCCCTTTCCCGTGTTTCTTGCAACAAAAGGTGTTTGCATCACCATAGGCACAAAATGAGGAGTAAAGCGTGCCTGTCTGAAATTAGACCTAGCCTTAGCCCTTTCTTTCTTTTGTTGTTTGGCTAGTCTAAAGAAAAAATCTACTAAATGCCCATCTCTACCACAATGAGTGCAAGTGTACTTAACATGATGTTTAGCTTTAGAAACAGAAGTAGCATTTGCATTCATCATAGTAGAAGATAACACACCAGCAGACTTGAAAACAGTTTTCTTAGGCTCATTGACAATCTTAAATTTTCCACTTTCAAGTGTCTTAACAATAGTAGGAGCATGCGATTTATGATGAGTATAAGAATCAAAACCTAAACCTTTGTGATGAGTACTGACTTTTGATTGATCTAAAATCATGTTTAGGTTTTTCTTTCCTGAAGTGAACCGTTCTAAAGATTTTTCCAAGTAATCAACCTTTCGAGAAAGAGTTAAACAATTATTACATGGAACGTCCACTTTTTCTTTTTGCTTGCGACAAGTTGAGCATGAAAGAACCTCATGTGTGAGCAAAGTATTGGTCATTTGAGAAACTCTACCATTAGCATCATTCAACTTCAATTCAAGCGTGGAGCATTTAGAACATAGAGTTGAATCATGCAAATCAACAGTAGAACAACTAGCATGTTTAACAAGTTTCTCATTTTTCTCTTTTTTAGCATTAACTTGCTCTAATAAGATAACATGTTCTTTGCTAAGCAAAGTAAGCTCATTGTAAATTAAGTCACATGATTTGCAAGCATCATCATCAGGAATCAAAGATTTAAGCCTAACAATTTCAGCATTCAATGATTCAACAACAACATCATGTTTGTAAGATCGAGGATGAGCCTAGAGGGGGGGTGAATAGGTGTTTCTAAATTTTCCAACACTAAAATTCAAGTTTAATAATTTCTAAGAACTTGTGACAATTTTAGCAATCTAAATACTCAACAATTTTAGTGATCACAAGATGATGCCACTACACAAGTATACTAGTAACTAAGCAAGTAGCATAAGAGAATCAAATTGCTAGAGTTGCACAAGAATAAAGACAAGCAAACCACAATTGATGGACAAGAGAATTTTTCCCGTGGTCTCGGAGACTTGCCGGTCTCCCCTACTCCACGTTGAGGTAGTTTGAATTCCTTCAAGCCGGCTCCACTCGTTTGAGCCTTCCTCGATCACTAACGATAGCTCTTCCCTGCTCCGGGTAGGCGAGCTTCGTGCCTTCACAACCGCCCGGGTCTTCACACAACCTCCTTTGTGAAGATCACCGGTGCCTCACGCCTCCAAGCCATCTAGGAGGCGGCAACCTCCAAGAGTAACAAACTTGACGTAGGCTTGAACTCAAGAGTGCAATCAATATGGCTCACTAAATGCAATGCACTCACTTGTACTCTCCACAACTCAAGAATCAAAAATTCAATGCACAAAAGAGTGGAGAAGATTGCTAGGGCTTAGAATGTATTCAATGGAGTCACCAGCCCTGCCCTAGCACAGGTGAGGGGGTATTTATAACCCCCACCCTCTCAAACTAGCCGTTATTTGCTTTTTACCCCGTTTTTGTGCCAAGACCGGTACTACCGCCCTCTAAGGGCCGGTAGTACCGCTCCTGCGGCGTAACGGCTAGAACGGCATTTAATGCACTGACACGTAGCCGTTCTGCAAAACTCTGAACTCTACTACGCCCATGATTATCATTTATGGGTGCGGTAGTACCAAGACCGCCGACCGTAAAAGGAGTCGCCTCGGAATAAAGCAATCAAGAGCTTAGTGCTTGAGTAGTAAGATTTATGTACTACCGCCCAACCCGAGCGGTAGTGCCGGCCGAGGGATTTCCAGAAAAACAACCAAAAAATCAGCTCAATGGAATTTAGCTACCGCCAACTATCTTCCGGTAGTACCGCAATTGCGGTACTACCGCTCAGCACAAGCGGTAGTGCCGGACTCAGGGATTTTTCCGGTTTTCGTTTTAGCTCTCGAATGCATGAGTATATAAATGATGTATTGAGCCATATCTTACGCACTTTCAAAATTCAAAGACCTATATCAAGTCCCTCTTGATAGTACGGCTACTATCCTAATAATCCGATCTTTTTCCCAACTCCGAGATCGGTGAAAAGACTAGAAAACACTTCTAAATTTTATACCTTCACTTCTTTAGCTTCTTTTGCGCGTACTCCTTCCATTTTTCATTTGAGGCCGTCCAACATCTTTCGAGGAGTACATTTATCCTGTTTCCAACTAACTTGCAAAAACAACGTTAGTCTTTTTAGCGTGATTGTCATTAATTATCAAAACCATAATCACATGGGGGCCTAGATGCTTTCAATCTCCCCCTTTTTGGTAATTGATGACAATCCTCATAGTCGAATTGAAGTAAATTGATATCTAGTGTGAGTGACCAATAAGGATTAATTACTCACACCATGGGATTCTTATTTAGCAATATTTTGTCTTTAGAGGACAAGGGATATTTGAATGAAAATATTGCTAAATGAGAACAAGACTCCCCCTACAAATATGCCATGGATAAACAATAAAAGTTTGCACATTTGTAAATGAGTTTTATATGACAATAGGGATGATATTATTCAAGTGAAAAACATGGCAAAGGATAATTTAGATAAGTTGAGCGCAAAAGATCATAAAATTTAGTTCAAGACGAGTTCAACACATAAATTTAGCAAAACACAAATGACAACCATAAATCGTTCAAATCCAACAACCACATAAGTTAAGCAAGTTCATTACAAGAGAAATAAAACTATGATAGGGATAGACTTCAATTCTTCAGTCTTCTCCCCCTTTGTCATCAAGGACCAAAAGGGGATCGCCAAGACGCCGTCTACTCTTCATCATCGCCAGGAGCAGAAGCAGGCAGCGGAGGAGGAGACCAAGGAGACCAGTCGGATGGCGGTAGAGGGTGAGAGGAAGTAGGAACACTGCTGCCATCCGGACGACGACGCTGATAAGACTGATGATATGAACGATAGTCATCAAAAGAAGTGTTCAGCGTGTCCAATCGCTCACGGACCTCCTCAACCATTTGACGATTATTGTACTGAAGCTCCATGACGAGTGCAAACTGGCCCTGCATATATGATTCTTGACGTGCAAACCCGGGCATCATATCAGCACGAAGAGTCTCAAGACTCGCAAGGTAGGCGTCGGGCACAAAGGCAGCTTGAGAGGCTTGGGCTTGGGCTTGCGCTGCTTGCTCCGCTTGAGCTTTTGCTTGAGCTGCTTGCTCGGCTATGTGATGCATGACTTGAGGTGGAGCAACGCGAGGCTTATATGGCTTGTGAGGAGTAGGAGTGGCACCATTATATTCAGCAACTCTTCGGATCAGTGCCATGATGTATGGAGCAAAGTAGATGGTCTTTCCCCTATCCCTAGCAGACTGAGCCATCTCCCTTATTATGAAGTCCACCACATCAAATTTCTCCCTCGCCATGACCTTTGCAATGACATTCCAAGCATGGCCTCTCACAGCATCAAAGTTGCCACTCTTCGGATGAATAGTGACACGAATAATTTTGTTGACCATGCTCGGTTGGAGTTGCAAGCCAGCTGACTGTCCAATCTTGTAGGGATGAGTCTGATCATAGAACTCAGAGGCTTGATCCAAAGTCAAAGTAGGCTCGTCGTGGATTTTGGGATACCGACTATGGAAAATTCCCAAGGCATGCTCAAAATCATCCTTGGAGGCAGTGTATTTTGTAGTGTCGGTCATCCAGGTGATTTGCTCCATAGAGTCAGACACATGGAGGGTGGCATAGAACTGCTTGATGGTCTTATCATGATAATCAGTTCTTGTGCCAAGAAAATTATACAGGCCAGCTCCTCCAAATAGTTCAGGAATGCCAACAAACTCGGGCTGCTCACGGATGTGCTTCCAACTGACCCATCTCTGATTTGCAAACTCCTTCTCCAAATAGATTTGATCATATACTTTCTGCTGGAAAAGAGAATGAAATTTGGGATTGGGTGCAGAGCGAGGCTGGAGATAGTGATTCTGAGCACGAAGCGCGTAATAGTCATCGCCCTTGATTTGAGAGGGATCGCTTCGATGCCTTCCAACCTGAGGTACTTCTTCTTCTTTAGAGCTTTCCTCATGCTCACTTTCAGTCTCATCTTCACTGCCGGTGATGAGAGGAGCAGCTGCGGGGGCTTTTCTCTTCTTAGGCTGGGAGGGCTCAGCCGGCCCTTTTCCTTTACCCCTTGTTCTCATGGCAATTGTGAAGGAGTTGTCGCTGTCTCCGCTTTCCGTGTCCGAAGCGGGAACGCCATGACCTTTAGTCGTCTTCTTCGTACCCTTACCCCCTCCAGAAGGACCGATTCCAGCAACCTTGGTGCGAGGCATGGTCTAGAGAATTCAAGGAACTTTAGAACATGAGCAATGAATATGGATAGGATTTGGTCACGAAAAAAAAAGGAAATGAGTGGAAAAAGTAGAGCAAAATTCCCTCAAATGGCTCAAAAACTGAAAGCTACACGGCACGGCCAGCACTACCGCTACTGGAGGCCGGTAGTACCGCAAAGTCGGTACTACCGCTCCTGGTGGCCGGTAGTGCCGCCCGAGCGCGACCCAGGGGAATTTGAGCGCATTCGAGGCAATGCTTGAGGCACTTATAATATAAACTAGGATTAGGGGCTAGAGAATATCAAGGACTTTACTTTCACACCTAATCCTCAAGGATTTTGCCTCAATACAAGTTTTCACATGTTAAATCTTCACTCAAACCCTAGATGGCTCAAAAGAAATAAAACAAGAGAGAATAATGGAGATGAGTGATACCTTTCGGAGGAGGAGGTCTCAAAGACTGAAATCAATGGAAGAAATCCCCTCAAATGCGAAGATTAGAGAGAGATGAAGTTAGGGTTTGAGAGGAGGAGAGAGAGGGGCGCACGGGAATGGGAGAGGTGGAGGTTTTGGGTGAGGAGAAATGAAGAAGAGAGAGAAGGGAGAGAACCAGGCGATTTTAGAGGTGGCCCCACAAATTTTCGATCTGAGCGGTACTACCGCTCCTGGACCCCGGTAGGGCGGCCGGTAGTGCCGGGCAAACGCTGAGACACAGAAAAGGGAGAGGATTTGATTGCGAATTTGCTCAGATAGATATATTGAGTATGAGGATATATATAGGAGCATTTCAACCTTAAGATAAGCACAAAGCAAAAACTTTAAACACAATCAAATAAGGAGCAATAATTTGACTTGTTCGAGTTGAAATACCACATATGAAACTAGAAATGTGACATTCTAGTTCTATGGGCAAAACTCAAATGTGCTTTGAGTAGATCAATATAGATCGAGATTTCGGATTTTTCAAACCTTTTCAAAAGATTTATTTTGATATCAACACAAGAGTATATAATACGATATAAGTTCTAAAAGATGAAGTTTATATGATAATAGATTTTTAATGAAGATTTGAGAACCCTTTGCACTTTGTAAATCCAAAATAGATTATTTTTAAATAATTTTGACTTATAAGATCTAGTTTTATCTTTTAAGATATTTATAGCACAATCTTCAATTTTCCACACTTAGGGGATGTGATATATACATGAATTTGCATATTACTCCCCCTTGATGTGAGACGCGCTTGAAAGAACAACAAAAAAAATAAAATAAAATCCAATTAACAACCAAAAGAAATCCATTTAGGCTACATTAGAAATATCTATGACATTTAATTCATTTCTCAATTTGCAAAATCTAGCCTCATCTAATGGTTTAGTGAGTATATCCGCTAATTGATTTTCGGTTCGAATATGACTAATTTCAATATCTCCTTTGCCAACATGATCTCTCAAGAAATGATGACGAATATCTATATGCTTGGTTCTTGAGTGTTGAACGGGATTATTGGCTATTTTAACCGCGCTTTCATTATCACATAAGAGAGGCACCTTTTTAAGATTTATTCCGTAATCCATTAGAGTTTGCCTCATCCATAACAATTGAGCGCAACAACTACCGGCAGATATGTATTCAGCTTCGGCGGTGGATAAAGCTACGGAATTTTGTTTCTTGGAGAACCATGAAACTAGGGATCTACCTAGCAATTGACAACTCCCGGAGGTGCTTTTTCTATCCACTTTGCAACCCGCATAATCCGAATCCGAATATCCAATTAAATCGAATTTTGCACCTTTAGGATACCATAACCCTATGTTTGAGGAATGCTTTAAATATCTTAGAATTCTCTTTACGGCAACTAAATGGCATTCTTTGGGAGAAGCTTGAAAACGAGCACACATGCAGACACTAAACATAATATCAAGCCTAGATGCGGTGAGGTAAAGCAAACTACCAATCATAGATCTATAAAGCTTTAAATCTACCGGTTTACCTCCCTTGTTTAAGTCGAGATGCCCATTTGATGCCATTGGAGTCTTGATCGGCTTTGCGTCCTCCATGCCAAATCTTTTGAGAAGATCCTTCGTGTACTTGGTTTGACTCACGAACGTCCCATTCTTGAGTTGCTTGATTTGAAGTCCAAGGAAGAAGCTCAACTCTCCGATCATCCACATTTCAAACTCCCTAGACATCATATCACCAAATTCTTTGCAAAAGTCTTCGTTAGTAGAACCGAAAATGATATCATCAACATATATTTGACATACAAAGAAATCTTCATCAATTATTTTTGTAAAGAGTGTAGTATCAACCTTCCCAATTTTGAAACCCTTTGAGAGTAGAAAATCTCTAAGTCGCTCATACCATGCTCTAGGAGCTTGTTTGAGTCCGTATAGCGCTTTAGAGAGTTTGTAAACATGATTAGGATATTTGGAATTTTCGAAACCGGGAGGTTGTTCGACAAATACCAACTCGGATATTTGTCCATTTAAGAATGCACTCTTTACATCCATTTGATATAACTTAATGTCAAAACTTGATGTAAAAGCAAGCAAAATTCTAATAGCTTCTAATCTAGCTACGGGTGCGAAAGTTTCACCGAAATCTAATCCTTCAATTTGAGTGAAACCTTGCGCCACTAATCTAGCTTTATTTCTAACTACAATACCATTTTCATCTTGTTTATTTCGAAAAACCCATTTTGTGCCAATTACATTATGTTCTTTGGGTCTTTCGACTAATGTCCAAACATCATTACGAGCAAAGTTATTTAATTCATCGTGCATGGCATTTACCCAATCCGGATCACTTAATGCTTCATCTATGTGAGTAGGTTCAAAAGAAGATACGAATGAATAATGCTCACAAAAAGAAGCGACACGGGATCGAGTTTGAACACCCTTACTCACGTCACCCAATATTTGATCTATTGGATGATCTTTGGAGAGGCCATGATGAATCCTTTGAGGTAGTGGTTGAACTTGTTAATCATTGTTCTTGTCATCTTCATCTATTGCTTGAGTTTGACTCGGTGTTGCGGAGGTTGAAGGTTCGACTTGAGTAGATGAAGGTTGATCTTGCTTATCCACTTCCGGCTTCACGTCTCCAATTGTCATATTCTTCATTGCTTCTCTTAGACCTTCTTCACCTACATCATCCAAATTTTCTTGCTCTTCTTGACAGCCATTAGTCTCATCGAATTCAACATCACAAGTTTCTTCAACAAAACCTTTATTTTTATTAAAAACTTGATAAGCTTTGCTATTAGAAGAATAACCGAGCAAGAAACCTTCGTCGCACCGACTTTGAAATTTCGAGAGCCGAACACCCTTTTTCAAAATATAACACTTGCAACCAAAAACTCGAAAATAAGAAATGTTCGGCCTTCTTCCAACAAGAAGCTCATAAGAGGTCTTTTTCAAAAGACGATGTAAATAAAATCTATTTGTAGCATGGCAAGCGGTATTAATGGCTTCCGCCCAAAAACTATCGGAAGTACCATACTCATCTAACATTGTTCTTGCCATTTCAATTAATGTATGATTTTTCCGTTCCACAACTCCATTTTGTTCCGGAGTATAGGTTGCGGAAAGTTCGTGCTTTATTCTAAGTTCATCACAATAATCTTCAATTCTTGTATTTTTGAACTCGGAACCATTATCACTACGAATTTTCTTTATTATAAAATCAAATTCATTTTGAGCCCTTTTTGCAAACCTTTTGAAAATATTGAGGTTTGGATTTATCATCTAGAAAGAATACCTAAGTATATCTAGAGTAATAAATCAACGATAACTAGGCACTAAGAATTTCCTCCAATGCTCTTATAGGTTGTCGGGCCAAACAAATCCATATGTAAGAGCTCTAATGGTCTAGATGTGGACATAATACTTTTGAGGATGAGAACTAGCGACTTGTTTACCGGCTTGACAAGCACTACAAAGTCGATTTTCTCAAACTTCACATCTTTCAAGCCCACAACTAAATCATTTTTAAATAACTTTTAAGTTGAATCATTCCAACATGAGCTAGTCTTCTATGCCATAACCATCCTAAAGATGTTTTTGCCATTAAGCAAGTTTGAAGACATGAGTCATTTGAAGTGAAATCAACTAAATACAAATTTCCAAATCTAAATCCTTTAAACACTAGTGAATTATCATTTTCTTTTGTAATAACAACACCATTTATAGAGAATGTGCTAATAAGATCAAGATCACATATTTGAGCAACGGATAGCAAATTAAAATTTAATGTTTCAACTAATGACACATTAGAAATGGAAAGGTCGTTTGATATAGCAATTTTACCTAAGCCCAAGACCTTTCCTTTACTATTGTCACCAAATGTGATCTTGTCATTTTGTCCATTTCCCGAATCAAATGTGGTGAAAATTTTCCGGTCGCCGGTCATGTGTTGAGTGCATCCACTATCCAACACCCAATGCCGTCCACCGGTCTTGTAATTTACCTACAAAAGAAAATCAAGTCTTTTTAGGTACCCAAATTTGTTTGGGTCCTTGGAGGTTAGTAACCAAGGTTTTGGGAACCCAAATGGCTTTCTTTCTTTGGCCAAATATTGGAGTTCCAATAAATTTAGCAAACGTTTTACCATTCTTGTCTTTCTTGAGTACATATCAAGAGTCATGAATGTTATCCTTAGATGCTTTACTCAAGGTACAATCATTCGCTAGATGTCCTATTTCATGGCATTTATAACAAAATTTACCATTTGATTTAACAAAACGCGGAGTCTTGTTATTTATTTTCTTGTTCTTTTTAGGGATATATCCTAAACCTTCTTTATTATAGGAGCATCTTTGACTACCCAAAATTTTATTTAAGGTGTCCTTACCCTTAAAGCATCTATCTAGACTTTGATTTAGTTTATTTACTTGCTTCTTAAGTTCATTATTTTCAACAATCAAATTTTCATGACATGAGTTAGCACTAAAACATGATAAATCAACTAAATCATCACATGAAGTAGATAGGCTTGATTTTTCTATATGAAATGAACCATCGTCTAATCTAGGCAAAGCATCAATAATATTACATTCAATTCCAATGTCATTTGAGGACTTTGAATGATTCTTGGCAAGGAGAACCTCGTGAGCTTCCTTTAGCTCCTCATAAGAATTTTTGAGAGAAAAAACTCTTTTCTCAAAACCTTAAATTTTGATTTCTCTTTGCCAAGGTATTCATTTAATTCCTCAAGCATATCCATTAATTCATCATATGACGGTTCATCATTTTCATTAGAGTTTACCTTAGTTTCTCCTCTAGCCATAAGGCATAAAGGAGTACCGAAAGGCGACAAAGCCTCCTTGATGGCAACACCGGCAAAACCCTTCTTCTTTGAAGGAGTCTCTTCTTCGGATGAGTCAGAATCCGAATATTCTTCTTCGGAATCCCACTCCCCAATGTGAGCTTCACCCTTGCCATCCTTTTGGAATTTCTTGAATAGCTTCTTCTTGCCTTGAAAGAACTTCTTCTTCTTGGGTGATTTGTCTTTGTCATCCTTCTTCTTGGGGCAATACGAGGCGATATGCCCCTTCTCATCACATTCATAGCACCGGATATTTGCATATCGGTTGGTGCTAGACGATTGCCCTTTCTTGAATCTTTGCGGACCGCTTGAGTTTGAGCGCCTTCTCATAAATTTCTTCATTCTTCTTACTAGAAGCGCCATCTCCTCCTCGGTGTCCTCATCTTCGGAGTCTTCATCACTTGACTCCGCCTTAGCTTTAAATGCGATGTTCTTCTTCTTGGAAGAGCTTTGTTCCAACAATTCTTCCTTGTCTTTCTTGTAGAGCTCGTTGGTGATGAGGTTGCCGAGAAGTCCGGTTGGCGTCATCCTTGGCAATTCCAACGAGTTGAGAAATAAGGTAACCAATGTTTCATATTTCTCTGGAAGAGCCCTAAGCATTTTCCTGACAATATCAACATCACTCAAGGTCGTACCAAGACCCTTGAGCTCGTTAACGATATTATTTAATCTAGAATACATTTCATTAATATTCTCATGAGGCAACATAATGAAACTTTCATATTTAACTCTAAGCATATGTAATTTTGCTTCCTTAACGGTGGATGTTCCTTCATGAATTTCCGAGAGTGTATTCCAAATTTCATGTGCGGTTTATAAATTACTTACACGATTAAATTCATCCGCATTTAAGGCACCAAAAATGGCATTCATAGCTTGAGCATTTAAATGAATAAATCTTTCATTTTGTTCCTCATTTAAAGCGGCGCCGGTGGTTACAACATAACCCTCATTGACAATTCTCCATATGTTGGGACTCATAGCTTTTAGATAAACGGTCATGCGAATTTTCCAATAAGAGTAATTTGTACCATCAAAGAAAGGAGCTTTTCCAATTGACATCCCCTCGTTGGCCATCCTTGCTCTCAAGGTGGTAAAGCCGAAATAGAGAGACCAAGCTCTGATACCACTTGTAAGATCGAGGATGAGCCTAGAGGGGGGGTGAATAGGCTTTTCTAAATTTTCCAACACTAAAATTCAAGTCTAATAATTTCTAAGAACTTGTGACAATTTTAGCAATCTAAATACTCAACAATTTTAGTGATCACAAGATGATGCCACTACACAAGTATACTAGTAACTAAGCAAGTAGCATAAGAGAATCAAATTGCTAGAGTTGCACAAGAATAAAGACAAGCAAACCACAATTGATGGACAAGAGAATTTTTCCCGTGGTCTCGGAGACTTGCCGGTCTCCCCTACTCCACGTTGAGGTAGCTTGAATTCCTTCAAGCCGGCTCCACTCGCTTGAGCCTTCCTCGATCACTAACGATAGCTCTTCCCCGCTCCGGGTAGGCGAGCTTCGTGCCTTCACAACCGCCCGGGTCTTCACACAACCTCCTTTGTGAAGATCACCGGAGCCTCACGCCTCCAAGCCGTCTAGGAGGCGGCAACCTCCAAGAGTAACAAACTTGACGTAGGCTTGAACTCAAGAGTGCAATCAATATGGCTCACTAAATGCAATGCACTCACTTGTACTCTCCACAACTCAAGAATAAAAAATTCAATGCACAAAAGAGTGGAGAAGATTGCTAGGGCTTAGAATGTATTCAATGGAGTCACCAGCCCTGCCCTAGTACAGGTGAGGGGGTATTTATAACCCCCACCCTCTCAAACTAGCCGTTATTTGCTTTTTACCCTGTTTTGGCGCCAAGGCCGGTACTACCGCCCTCTAAGGGCCGGTAGTACCGCTCCTGCGGCGTAACAGCTAGAACGGCATTTAATGCACTGACACGTAGCCGTTACAGCGCGAAAACACTACGGCCGGTACTACCGCCCATGGGGTGCGGTGAGTAGTCCGACCTCGACAGGAAAAGGAGTTGCTCGAATAAAGCAAATCAAGTTTAGGTCTTGATAGTACGCATTTTGCGAGACTACCGCCCAACCCGAGCGGTAGTGCCGGCCGAGGGATTTCCAGAAAAACAACCAAAAAATCAGCTCAATGGAATTTAGCTACCGCCAACTATCTTCCGGTAGTACCGCCAAAGACAAGCTAATGGTAGTTGGGACTCGAGGATTTTTCGGTTTTCGCTTTTAGCTCTCGAATGCATGAGTATATAAATGATGTATTGAGCCATATCTTACGCACTTTCAAAATTCAAAGACCTATATCAAGTCCCTCTTGATAGTACGGCTACTATCCTAATAATCCGATCTTTTTCCCAACTCCGAGATCGGTGAAAAGACTAGAAAACACTTCTAAATTTTATACCTTCACTTCTTTAGCTTCTTTTGCGCGTACTCCTTCCATTTTTCATTTGAGGCCGTCCAACATCTTTCGAGGAGTACATTTATCCTGTTTCCAACTAACTTGCAAAAACAACGTTAGTCTTTTTCGCGTGATTGTCATTAATTATCAAAACCATAATCACATGGGGGCCTAGATGCTTTCAATCTCCCCCTTTTTGGTAATTGATGACAATCCTCATAGTCGAATTGAAGTAAATTGATATCTAGTGTGAGTGACCAATAAGGATTAATTACTCACACCATGGGATTCTTATTTAGCAATATTTTGTCTTTAGAGGACAAGGGATATTTGAATGAAAATATTGCTAAATGAGAACAAGACTCCCCCTACAAATATGCCATGGATAAACAATAAAAGTTTGCACATTTGTAAATGAGTTTTATATGACAATAGGGATGATATTATTCAAGTGAAAAACATGGCAAAGGATAATTTAGATAAGTTGAGCGCAAAAGATCATAAAATTTAGTTCAAGACGAGTTCAACACATAAATTCAGCAAAACACAAATGACAACCATAAATCGTTCAAATCCAACAACCACATAAGTTAAGCAAGTTCATTACAAGAGAAATAAAACTATGATAGGGATAGACTTCAATTCTTGATTAATTAGAAAAAAAAACTAGGCTCTGATACCACTTGTAGGATCGATATACACCAATATAGCAATCAGAGGGGGGGTGAATGATTGCGCGGAAGCTAAAATCAAAATTTTCTTGATTCACAAAACCCCCTAAATTAATTATGAAATATTGCTCTCGGTTTCAACAAAAAACAGATTAATAGATGTTCACTAAAACCGTAATTCCTGAAGATCCAATCGTCGGATTGACGTGAAATTTTAACTGTATAAACTAGATTCAAATCCAAAACTAACACAATAAGAATCACCTCAATCGGATATACGGATCTAGAGTTATGACCTTTGCAAGTTGACTGTATCAAATAATGACGAGAATAGATCAAACCCTAATTATGAGATTAAACAAAATCTACAAGGAATTAATCAATCAAACTTTTAAGATCAATTACTAGATGCCCTAGACAGTTTTTGAACTGATCAAATCAAAATTATTATAATGAAATTATGAATCAATCTAAAAGAAAAACATGCATATCAATGAGGAACGGAAAAATAAATGAAAATCCTGTAGATTCGGCTACTGTACCAATCCAAAGAACACTGTAGCAATTGAGATTACTGTAGCATCAAACACTGTAGCGACGGAAAAACCTGCGCGCTGAAACCCAGAATACAGCACAGGGCCGCGGCCAGGACCTCCAGACTTTGACGCTAGGAAAAGGAAGTCTTCGGCCAGGACGCAGCTTCTAGTCGCCGTTAGCTTGCACAGCCGCCGGAAGCAATCAAGGAAAAATCTCACGCATGCATCGCAAGACGCCCAGAAGACCCACCTTGGCGCTCAGTATGCATGCTGCCAAGCACCAAGAATAAAGACGCCACCAAGAGCAAGATTTCGTATGCATGCAAAGACGCGGAACAAGTCGCCACGCCGAAAAAGTCGCCACGCCGCAATGAAAAACGGTTGTCACGGCCGCGAGAAAAAACTTAATTCATTGATTAGGTTTCCCAGGGTTTTTATACAACTCAAAACCCTAACACATGTATGTATATCCACCTGACCCAATACACATGGCCCAATATATGCATACAACCCAAAATTCACATATGCACGCCAGACGCTCCGCCGACTCACGTGACTAACCAAATTTTCGTGTGCACCGCTTTTCTAGCCCGAACGCCCCGATGACATCCTCGACCACCGGGACCTCGATTCCTCCTGAACCTAGTCCCGAATCTCAGTTCCTCCATGAACCTAGTTCCGGTCCCGTCATCGACCACGTTCGCCCTCGAGCAACACCTGCACGCGAATAAACAAACAACCAGTCCGAGCACAAATCCACGACTTGACTTAAGGTTAATCCATGCAACCACTCACACGAGTGCATTGCATCAAACAAAAGCCATGATGCTATCATCAGCATAATAATCATATCACCATAGCACATGCACAAGCACCACACATGCTATAACCAAAGTCACTTTACAATGCCAATTTCACCATTCAACCAATTTTTCATCACATGATCTCACAGTTGTTCTATGTGATTTTTTCTGCAAGGATTTTTCCATATTAAACCTTGCCTTCAATATTTTGCTGTGTTCTTAGCCTTAACATCTAGATTCCGCAGTTGACGAGAACTCTCAGGCACCCACCAGGACACCACTGCTCAGCACAGTAATGGCAGGAGAAGCCACCGGAGGCAGGGAAGAGCTGACGCTGCTGGGCTTTTGGTCGAGCCCGTTCGTGATGAGGGCGCGCTTCGTGCTCAACCTGAAAGGCCTCCCGTACGAGTACGTCGAGGAAGACCTCTTCAATAACAAGAGCCAGCTCCTCCTCGCCCTCAACCCCGTCCACAAGAAGGTGCCCGTGCTCATTCACAACGGCAAGCCCGTCTGCGAGTCCATGGTCATCGTGCAGTACATCGACGAGGTTTTCCCGAGCAGTTGCCCGCGCGTGCTCCCCTCCGACCCGTACGAACGAGCGGTTGCTCGCTTCTGGGCCGCCAATGTCGATGACAAGGTATGCCATTTTTTATTTTGTCCCGAATAATTTGTCCTGCGCACGTCAATGCAAGAACTAATCGCATGCGCGTCGTCGCAGCTGTTCAGCACGTGGATACCGGTTTACAATGGCAAGACGGTGGAGGACAGGGTGGAGGCGGCGAGGCAGCTTATCGCCGTCCTGGAGACGTTCGAGCGGGCGTTCAGGGAGTGCTCCGATGGGAAGGCGTTCTTCGGCGGGGACAGCGTCGGGCTCGTGGACGTCGTGCTCGGCAGCTTCCTCGGGTGGCTGGACGCGGCCGAGGCGATGTGCGGCGTGAAGGTGATCGATGCCGCCAAGACGCCTCTGCTGGCGGCCTGGGCGGAGCGGTTCGGCGCGCTCAACGGCGTCAAGGAGGTGATGCCGGACACCCAGAGGCTGGTGGAGTATAACATGATGAGGCGCGCTCGGCACGGGCTGCCATTGCTGATGCCGCATCAGTAAGCAAGGCGAACATCCTCTGTAATATCACTGTATCCTTGCCTTTCCTCATCTTGGCCCTAAATTTCTGTACTGAGACTTTGGATCGAAACTCCGAAATAATTTGAAACTGTCTGTATTGGCGTCACAGTATGACGGCGTCACATGCCATAATACCATATAGGCAGTCAAGTGATTACGATGGCCTATATATACAGAGAGATCAGCGTCACAGCGTTTTGGTATGCAAATTCGCATATGAGTCTGGACGAAAAGGAGGCGAAGGGCAGCCTGAGATGCCGGATGCCTGGATCTCCTTCAGGATTCACCGCTTGGTAGAAGCTGCATCTGGGCCAGCGTTGCGCTTCCGCGCGCAGGAATTCAGCGCCCGCCGGGCCGTTTGCCGGCGTGGAGTCGGTCCGTAGTTGGGCACGCTCCATTTGGATTCTGGATCTGCATTTGCGAGCGTCGGCATGCGGCCAATGTGGGAGCTGATCCGCGCGCCGGCCTGACGACGCTGGGCCTGGAGCACTCTCGAACGTATGCAGACAGATGGGCTGTGGTGGAAACTGCGCTGCAAGGAGCTCGCCGGGGGCTTGGTGCACTTCTCTTTCGTCTTTTTTGTCAAGCACCTCCCTTTTTTTTTTTTTTGACTATCTTTCCAGTCACTTCTCTTAACATACTAGGACTATTTTCGCGCCACGATACATCTTGTGCATTATTTTTTTTTGTAGAAATAATTTTATTTTTTTCGACGATGTTTTTTTTAAATCGTCGAGAAAATGCATGAAATGGTTGAAAGGATATAAACACAACCACTTTTTTCACATCTATCTGAAGTTTTCTCACGAATGATCTGCGATTGCACTAAATCGAAAGGTCCTCTTCGTGAAAAATAGCTGGAATGATCCAAACATAACTACGCTCTTTTTTCAGTATTTATTTAGGGTCCTTTCACGAAAGATTCACGATTTTTTTGAACCAGAAAGTCCTATTTTAAAAAACCGCGAGAAGAACCTACATATAATTACTCATTTTATGAGGGACCTACACGTGAAAAAAAAGAACCGAGCCGGCTCCTGTGCGGCTCGGCGCGATGTAGCCGGCGTCCCAGGCAAGGAAGTCTGTGGAGTTTAATATAGTTATGATATGAGTGGATTTTGGGCCTCTCCGCTGCACAACAAAAGATGTGCTTATGTGTACCACTACTTAAAAATAGAATAATTTATACTATATCAATCTAAAAGGTTGGTAATTTAGAAAATGATATTCGTTGTCGTAATGATATATGGCTACTGAAGTGCCAATCTTTAAAGTAGTATAGTATGAATTATTCCTTTAAAAATTTATATAAATATTAAAATGCAAATAAAAGATGTATGACTTTACTTTTCAAGATTTGTGTAAATTATATTATTAGAATGATGCATCGAAGCACCGCTTGCAACACAATTTGATTATTGGGAAATCGCTACTTGGGGCCGTTTTCGTCCCAGTAACTCCGCCCGGGCCTTGGATTTTACATCAAGCCATTAGCCTCTCAATTTATTTTTTATTAAACAAGCTCTGAATCTATACATGTACACGAACAAACTTGTTCACTCCCGTGCCACAAAATCGATTATTTCAGATTTCAGAAGAAAACAGATCACTTGGCTGCAGAAGAAAAATGGCAGGACGTGACAACGACAAGCTCAAGGTGCACGGCACGTGGACGAGCCCGTTTGCTATCAGGGTGAGCCTTGCCCTCAACGGCTCAACCTCAAGGGCCTAGCGAGGTAAAAATTGCAAAAACTAAAACGCCACTCTTCTCTCATTGATATGTGGGACCTTCTATGTCTATGACAATGGGTTCGAGTAGTATTTTAGCGAGGGACAATGTTAGTGGTGGTATTTTTGCAATTCTCACAGTTACGAGTGGACTTGAGCATGAGGTCGAGTTTTTTTTCCCAGCCCGTGGCACCACACAAGTATGGATTGAACTAATATAGCACAAATGATAAGACCGTATCTAGTCTCACGGTCGGACGTGATAGGCGGTACGGCACGGCAAGTCAGTATGAATCATGCTTAGATTGGCACAGCATGACAAGTTTGATGGGCATGAAGCAGGCACGTCTTGCGGCAGGACGCTCTGCTGCGACATTACGTTATGTTATGGCTTACCTTACGACTGGCGCCTTTTGCGGTCCTCGTATGCAGAGTAAAAACAGAGATGCTAAAAAATGGAGAATTGGAACTGAAGAGTATATACTCAGTGATACCAAGCACACGCACTGAGCCGGTCCGCATTGAGGTACCACACATTAGGTGTAAGTTTTTTAAAGAGGCAATAACTCTGTATCTGTTCAAAAATAAATAAAATTTAGTTCTTTTTCCTCTAATATTTGTGTCCATTACTTCAGCTCTATGTGTCTCAACCTCCTTTCTTCTCGTCATAATAGGGCAAATGGGCCGAGCCTCCATCGGCATGCAACGAATCGCAAACGGATCGTGCATGGGCTCGTCGAAGGCGAGCCAGATCGGAATGACATGGCACAATGGGTCGGTCGGACCGTGACAGTACGGCACAATTTTAGACATGTGGCCCAACATGCCCGTGCTGTGCTGGTCCGGCAAGACGTCCACATATAGTTACGAGTACATTCTAGAACTCAATAAAATGATGTATTTCTGCAGTTTTACAGTGCTATGTTCTTTGAATAGGGCTACGCCTTTTGTTCCTCCTTTCTGGAACAAGGTATAAATTAAACGCCTGTCGCGAACTGAAATCAAGTTGTCGGTAAGTTGCAACTAGAGTTCAGCATACAGAGGCCTAGTCGCCTAGACAACGTTCAACGTGTTCGACGGGGTCAGCCCGACAGACAGAGTGACCGCCCACGAAGTGAATGAGCACGGGGCGCGTGCTCAAAGGGGAAGGTCTACTTCGGCGGCCACAACCCGGGGTACGTGGATGTCGTGCTCGGCGCGTTCTTGGGGCGGGTCAAGGCTGCCGAGGCGGTGGCCGGTGTCACGCCGTACGCCGCTCGATCCTGGGCTTCCTGGCCGCATAGGCGGAGCGGTTCCGCGCGCTGGACGCCACCAAGGAGGTGATAGATGGTACCGAGCGCCGAGGTAGTCCTCCGCGAGTTCCATAGGCCAAGGCTTGATCATGATAGTCGTAAATTTTAAAAATTGCAAAGCTTGATCATGATCCGATTTTATTTATGATAGTTCAAACATGCTCTGAGGCCCTTCTAATAAATTTTAAAGAATTTACAAATTCTGTAGCTCAGTCAAATCAATGAATTAGCTTTAAGTGTGTCGGTAACATTGTCAGAATTTTTTAAAAATCGCAAAAACTTGATTACGATTTACAATTTTTATGGTAGCGTAGGCATGCTCTCAGGATCCTCCTCAAAAATTTTCAAGAAACCGCAAATTTAGTAGCTCAATTAAATCAATGAAATTGCTTTAAACACATTAGTAGCATTGACAAAATTTTTATAAATTTCACATTTGACTATGACCTTGATTTTTTATGGTAGGTTAGGCATACTTTGAGGACCATCCTCAAAAAGTTTCAAAAATTCATAATGTCAGGGACTGAGAAATCTATGCCTGGTCAACGGATGGTCAACAAAACCCCCAATTTGAGCTCGAGCCGCGTAATCCTTGGTCACAACGTGGACCGCGCAGCTCCCTTACGACCTCGAGCTAGGGGGTAAGGAGTCAGCCTCCGCTCGGAGGGGTCAAGCTCAGGATACGAATCGTGCATTCAACCGGTGGTTACGGAGGCCCTTAAGTGGTGGAGTTAAGCCAGGCGTGGGCGGCAAATCCGGGACGGTTACGGCCACCTTCATTGCGCACGAAGCCACTCTCCCGGGAATCTCTCCGGGAGGTTTCCAGTAACGGCTAAGAGGGATATATAACCCCTTGGGACGTACGTACTCGAGGACATCAATATCGCAACATAGACACACAAGCGCTCAGGCTACAGAAACTCGAGCTAAAGCGCGCATTCTTGTACTCAAATATAGTGAGATTCATGCCTCTAGGCAAGACTGGAAGTAGAGCTATTACCTACCACGGGACTCGAACCAGTATAACTCTTGGTGTCCTGTTTTCTGTCTTTGCCTCCGACCATTAGAACAGTAGGTCTGACCATTCAGTGAGCGAGGTGGATCCAGGGTCCCGTATACATGATCACCCCCTTTCATTTCTGTGGTTCGGCGATCCCGATCGTCGACACATAACATGATTTAACGGTTCAATAAAATCAACGAAGTTTACTGCCTTCTATGTTCCTAAAAAAAAGGACATACTGTAGCTGCTACAGTAGCTGCGCCCTAAGGGATTCGAACTGGGAAAGGACATGATTTAACAGGTCAATAAAATCAACGTAGTTTACAATCTTCTCTTTTCCAAAAAAAATATAAAACACTGTAACTGCTACAGTGACTGCTCTCAAGGGATTTGAACCGGGGAACCGGGGCCTGCAGGGCGAACGGTATGCTCTGGGCCAACTGAACTAAGCTTATGTTATAAAATTGTATACGTAATAAATATATGAGTATGTATTTCAGTTCATTATAGAAAAGCGATGCGTGACAGGCTGCCGTGCGGGATGACCGTACCTCTACGACAATAGTAGGTTTTATATGATTTGATTTGAGTGATTTTAGAACTTTTAGCTCGGCCGATTTGAGTCGTCGGTCTGCTTAGAGTTGGACCGCGTGCTAGGCTAGTGTTCTGCTCTACATTTCGCGTGAGTGTGAGTGTAGTTGCAGTTTCTTCGTCACCGACTCCTGCAAGAGTCGGAACATTCTTTGCCGGTGACTCCATCGGGTACCTCGACCTCGCACTCGGGAGCCATTTGTTCTGGTTTGAGGGACTACGCAGGATGTTCGGCGTGGTCGTCATGGACGCCGGCAAGACTCCGCTCTTGGCCGCTTGGGCGGAGCGGTTTGGGGAAACTGAGGTGGCGAAGGCGGTGGTGCCGGAGGCGGACAAGGCGGTGGAGTACGCCAAGAAGCTTCAGGCCATGTGGGCTGCTGCTGCGGCGGCTGCCAAGTGATGGTTCAGAGGGGCTCCAGTCTAATGTCGTCGTATATCCATTGGATTGTCGAATCTGAGAGGTGCTTCACGACTTGATGTAAGAAAGCAGACAAAACCATGATTACGGTGTCATTTAACCCTTGTTTAGTTTACTTAGTAGTGTTATCTGAATTGTGTTCTTGCTTGTTTGTGATTTCACAATCCCGTTATTCTAGTGCGCAATAAAATGATTTACTTTTGCTGTTCTGCAGTGCTATGTTCTTTGGTAGGGCTATGCCTTTTTGTCCCTCTGTTCTGGAACATGGGATAAATTAAACGCATATTGTATTACAGAAATCAAAATGTTGGCAACTACAGAGTTCAGCATATAGAGGCTGTCCTGGATTTTACTCTTCTTATATCCTAACTCATATTTTTTTCCGAATTCGAAATCGGATACAAGCTAACTCGATATAGATATGAATCCAAATTATGCGGGATACGGATATGTGAAGGATTTGGATCGAAAACGGATAAAGATATATGAATAATACACATATATAGAGAGTAATATATGATGAATTAAAACCATACAAGACCATTGTAAAAAATTATATATCAATCAAACCCAATAAACATTATAAAACTCGATAAGCTTACACTTTTACAGTAAGTCGTACAACTTGACGAGCCAACGGACACTACAAACACGTGTGCCATATAGTTCAACTCATCAAAAGGCAGCAAATAGCAGACTCAGATAGCGTTTTCATAGTCTTAGTCATAGACACTAGCACGTAGGTCACATTCGGAACTTGCTTGGTTGCAGGAAGCACCCAACTCCATGCAGATTATCAGCTTGGCGCCATGGTTACCTGCGGTGCATCAACAGGTCCACAATTCAAGATCAGGATTCAGGACAAACTGACATCATTAAATTAGGTACATAGAATGGATCCAGATATATAGGGTGCTTACAACACAATGTGGTATGCTTTTCTTGATAAAATGTACTTGCATAACAGTCTGTTCTCTCATTAAAAGATCAAAGATGCATTAATAACCATTTAGAAAATATGTGGTTCTGGATTAATATAACCAAGTAGCAACCAAGCATCTAATTGCATCGCATTGTATACACCATGTTAAATTTTGGCCTCTGAAAAAGAAAAAGAAGGGTTTAAAGCTGACCTTGAATGTTCAGATAAAATCTTGGAATTTCAGATAAAATCTAGTCAAAATTCAAAAACAAAATTTGAAATCTGTAATTTTTGAACCGAATTGCCGAAATCTTGGTAAAATTTAACTGAGCGAAAAATGATCGAAACGGTGTTAAAAAATTTTGAAAATTTTTGTGGAGGATCCTAACAGATCGCTAATGTCATAAAAATTTTAGATCAAGATCAGGCCTGAGGAATTTTTAAACATTCCGACAGTGCTACTGTTCTAATAAAAGGCTGACAGGCAAATTTCAACGGAATGGACAATGGTGGAAATCATGTTAAATTTTTTAAAAATTTTGTGGATAGTTCTGACGAATAGATGATGTTATCATAAAATTTTTAAATAATTATCATGTCCGAAAAGTTTTAAACAAATTCATACAGTGCTACTGAATGCTGACCAACAAAATTCGACCAAACGAAAAATGGTTCAAAACACGTTAGAAAATTTTTAAATTTTGTGGTTGTTAATAATGAATCACTAGTATTCTTATGAAATTTTTAGATGATGATGAAGCTTGAGGAATTTTTTTAAATTGTGACAGTGCTGCTATCCTGATAAAAGCATTACAGTGTTACATGTATTGTATTTATATATTTGATTGAGCAATCAAAACATATTTACAATTTTTGAAACTTTTATAGAATGGTTCTTAGGCAATGCTTAAGCTCTCCTAGAAATTTGTATCATGATCACACTCGAGCGAATTTATAAAATTATGATACTGTTACTGACTCAATTATATTCATTTTGTTTTTAAATTTTTAAATATGACAAACAAAGTTCAATTCTTTTGGAAATTTTTCTGTATGATCCTAGGCTACTATATATGGTACCAATTACCATAGCAATGCAGAACAACAAAAGTAAATCATTTTATTGCGGCTTTATTCCCGATTTCACGTTGACATACACAGTTCACCGATGGGAGTTTGGTGCTAATCCTGTTCAAGTTTATAATACATATTTTTTATTTGTGGACTAAAAAAATATTGAAAAATGTCTAGATTACGCATGCATGTATAGACAATATAAGACAAAAACAGGTATTTATTAGGGGTATAAAAGAAACATCACACTAATTTTACATTTGTATATAAAATACTTATTATAATTGTGGTTAAGACTAATTTGAAATACACCTTATGAAATTTGGCAGAGCAAGTATAAAATTGTATGATTGCGTTTCAATAAAAAAAAGTTGTATGATCGAAGAGAACGCAACACGAGGAACAAATGATTGATAATCTCTGAAGATGTGATCAAACGTGATTGTGTTTGAAGTGCCGCGCTGCGTTTCCTCGACGTTTCAGCTTTATTTTTTGTTAGCCAATTTTCTGAAAAAATAATGGCAGATTTTTCGGTACAGCAGCAAATCCTGCAAGCGGTAGCTGTGTACCGATCGAGCCGGGTCGGTGTCTATTTATTATTTCATTTCACTTCACAGCACAGGCCGACACGGCGACACAGCAATAAAAATTGTTGCACAGCATCGCAGCGCAAGCTTGTACAAAGCGTCACATGTGACGCCAATTCAGGTTTGCATCAGGAGTTTGGTGACAAGCAAGTACTATCGGTCTAGTACTCCTCCAAATCCAACGAAGAGTAGTAATATTCGACTGAAAGCTGCGTCACTGCTGATGCGCACAGCCACGTTACTTCCTCCCACTGCTCTAGCATCCGTATCGTCACCGATGCCTATATAAACGCCCACAAAGTGAGGCCGTTCTTGCCCAGACGAGCACAATAGGAGTACCCAGCAAGAGAGAGGAACAGAGAGAGAGAAGAAAACAATGGCGGGTGAAGGAGATCTGAAGCTGCTCGGCACTTTGGTGAGCCCTTTCGTGATCAGCGTACGCATGGCGCTGAACATGAAGGGCGTGAGCTACGAGTACATCGAGCAGGACCTCTCCAACAAGAGCGAACTGCTCCTCAAGTCCAACCCGGTGCACAAGAAGGTGCCCGTGCTTATCCACGACGGCAAGCCCATCTGCGAGTCACTCACAATCGTGCAGTACGTCGACGAGGTCTGGAGCGCCAGGAGCCCGTCCATCCTCCCCGCCGACCCCTACGATCGCGCTATTGCTCGCTTCTGGTCCGCCTACGTTGACGACAAGGTGTGTGTATTTTCCCAAGCTTTTCTTCCGTGCTGTTGGAGCTTGAACAGCAGGTGCCGAAGTGTTGGTGTCTTTCTTGCAGCTGTTCCCTGCTTGGATAGGCATTATCAAGGCGACGACAGAGGAGGAGAGGGCGGAGAAGGTTAACGAGACGCTCGCGGTGATCGGAATCTTGGAGGAGGCCTTCGCCAAGTGCTCAAACGGGAAGGCCTTCTTTGCCGGCGACTCCATCGGGTACCTCGACCTCGCACTCGGGAGCAATTTGTTCTGGTTCGAGGCGCTACGCAAGGTGTTCGGTGTGGCCGTCATGGACGCCGGCAAGACTCCGCTATTGGCCGCTTGGGCGGAGCGGTTTGGGGAAGCTGAGGAGGCGAAGGCGGTGGTGCCGGAGGTGGACAAGGCGGTGGAGCACTTCAAGAAGCTTCAGGCCACGTTGTCTGCTGCTGAGGCGGCTGCCAAGTGATGGTTCAGAGGGGCTCCAGTCTAATGCGTTCTTGCTTGTTTTGTCAGTTCACTGTCCCGGTTGTGCAATAAAATGATTTACTTTTGCAGTTCTGGTCAGGGTTCCTAGTCTTCCATCTCTGTTTCCCCTGTAACTTTTGTCGACGTAAACTCTGTCAGACGTTTCGCAAAATCACAACAGACGAAGATGACCCTTTCCTATGTCCTTTTTACGTTCCACCTTGACAGGCCACTTTTTTTTATACATTTTTTAGAACTACTCCATATCCAATCGGAAACGGTATCATATCACGTCCCCTAGTCGTCTACCTACGTTTTTTGTGGTCAAAACTCAATCCTGGCTTACTTATTCCGATTAGTAATTTGTGAAGTGCTCTAAATCATGTTATGCAACGCAAGATAGTCCAAATGTATGTAAGATCACAAATGGAACTTATGAAAATCCTTGGTGCAAACACATCGAACAGCCGGACATCCCACTGGATTTATGCACCATTGGAACGTAGGAATTTCATATCAAATTTCTATAAAATTTATGTGAAATTCTTGTATTCATGCCGAGCTCTTAGACCACGAAACGTGAACTCCCCGCAGGTTTGGAGGCTAGCTTTGAGGTGGGCGTCCTGCCGGGCCAGGCCCGGTCCGGGCTCATCGTGCTTTGTGTCTGAATCGTGCCGGGCCGCGATGGCCCGTCGTGCCGTGCTGGGCCGGCCCGACTCACCTTCGGCAAACCCAAGCACGGCCCATTTATGCTTCGTGTCTTCTTCGTGTCGTGTCGCCCCAGGTCTAGCTCATTTGTACTATTGTGATGAGAAGAAAGAAACGAGAAACATATGGAGTTAAGACAGTGGACACAAATATTTTAGAAAAAAGAACTAAAATTTATTTATTCTTATAATGAGTGGGATGTGTTGAACACGAGCGAGAGAGGGTAACAAGACAGTGAGGAAGAGATGTAATTGAGATTGAGAGAGACGGATGAGCGAGGGAGAAATTGAGAGAGACAGGCGAGAGAGAGAACTGACATGTCTGTCTCGGTTGTCGGCAGCGATGGTAGCGTTCATGCTATTGAGTACATCCATAATGCTTCACGCTCTATGGGTCAGTGATCATCGTACTAAGCTTTTTCCTCATGCCCTGAGTCATCAGGCCCGACATGACCCGTGTTATAGTATCGTGTTAGGACCTGCTATCCATCGTGCTTGGTTCTCGGATTCGGCACGACCCTTACTACAGTATCGTGTCGATCTGGCACGACCCATTGCATGTCAGACTAGGCTTCGGATCGTGCCATGTCCACTATGCCTCAGGCTGGCCCAAAATCTAGGCCAGCTGACGTTCATGGATGTAGCAATTTCGCTGGAAATGATAGTGTCTGCACCAATCACTGTCGTCATCTCATACCTCACCAAGTCATCACTCCTTACAAAAAAAAAAGATGAACTAATCGTTGCAATAATTTGATTGTGTTATGGGACAAGAAAGTCCAATCGTATTTGGTTAGAACTCTATCTCTTATTTATATAAGCGAATCTGAACTCCTCTCTCACATTGCTATATATATCGGGTGTTCCCCATTGTAATCAATCAATCTAATAAAGTGAGAGAGAATTACACCCCTACATTGTGTGTTCATTGTTCTTGCTTTTGTGATTGCAACGATGAATTACGTGATTAATCGCAGGTGAACGACTACGTTTTACAACACGTTATCTGCACGAAGCTCTACCGAGGCCATCGATTGTGATCGTCTGCCTGCGACGACCTACACAGCATCGAAAATACATCCTGCTACACGCGACCATCCTATGTCAAACCCTACGTAAGCGTTTCTACGCAAATTCCAATCCTGCAGATCATCATACCATATTTATAGATTAAGAACATAAGCTAATCGCAATCTGAGAGTACAATGTTGTTACTGTTCATCATCAACAAACGAAAAAAAAATCATCGGCTGCCGGCCCCGATCTCACACGTCCAGCAGACGGTGGTGACGATGGCCTCCGCGTCGCGCGCTCCGCCGGCCGCTTCGGCTTCCTTTTCACATCGCTTGCCGCCGACCGCCTCAGTTTTGTGCCCACGTCGTGCGCTGCTGACCATCTGAGACCGCGTCCCGAAGAACGCGCCCGAGCCCATCACGCCGCTGTTAAGTTGAGTGCCCGAAGCCCCGCCTTGACTCCGCCGAACGTCGAGCCCAAGCCCACGACACGCCTCCCGCGCGGTCACAGTTGCGCCTGAGGTTTGCTCGATCGAAGCCGTCGGCCCTTGCCATGACGCCCGCAGTCGCCGGCCCCGCTGCATTGCCCGTTCAGCTGCGACGCCCGCAACGCTGCCCGCAGCGACCGCCAGCTCCACTCTCGCTTTGCTCCGTGGCCCGAAGCCACGTCGCCGCGCCGGAAGCGCCGCCTCAAGCCTTGCCGCTGCAGCAGGAGGCTATGCTGCTCGTCGCTCGGACGCCTCGCGAGACCGCCTCGGCCCTACAGCGCCCGCTGGAGATCCAACGAGACACGCCGCCTCAGCTGTATTGTCACGCACCGGAGTTTTTCTTCGCTCGCGCCCGTTCGGCTTTTGCACTGGCCGCGCCCGCCTCGTCTTCGACACCCACGGCAGTGGCGGCCAAGTTGCGTGACCCAGTGGCGGCGGCCGCAAAGGCGCTTTGAAACCCTAGCTGCCTGCTGTGAATGAGGTGCTCGGGCCTCGTTTAATTTGTCAACTGAGTGGGCCAGCCAAACCGCATGAGCTACGAGCCGGTTGTCATGTGGGCCGTGCGACTGGGCTGACTTCTCGGGCCAAGAAAATCTGATGGGCCGGTAGCCCATCTGAGAAAAAAAGGGGGACACAAATGCCTAGTGGACCGTACGGCCCAGTAGCCGTACGGCCCGTTCCTTTATAAAAATAATTATTAAAAAAACTAAAATTTCGTATTAAATTCTAGAAATTAGTTTTCTAGGTTTATGGGCTTCCATAAAATTCTGATAAATTAGCATTTAACACATTCTGGAAGTTCGATTCTCTGGGTTATTATTCTAGCATTTATTATATGTGCTGTAATCTATTTTCTATTATTTAAGTAATTTTCAAAATTGCTTAGTAATTAACAAAAATGCTAAAAAATTATGAAAAATTGTGTATGACCCATTGATCAGTATAATGATGCTAGATTAACTTTCTTAGCATATTTTTCATATTTATATGTGCTAGGCATATTATTTCCTGTTATTCCGTAATTCTGAAGATTACTTGTTAATTAACAGAAAAGCATGCAAAATGCTAGATAGCATTTAAGTTCTTTAAGCCTCTGGATTAATATTTTTAGCATTGTGCCATGATTAATTCATGTTGAAAGCAATTTTTCTGTTAATCGGTAATTCTGAAAATTGCTTAATGATTAATAGAAAAGTATGAAAAATTTCTAGAAAATTTTCATAGAGCATATTAAAAGCTCCATATCTCTGGATTTATTGTCCTAGCATAATCCCATATTGATATGTGTTGAAATTTATTTTTGTGTTGCATGGCAATTCTGAAAATTACTGAATAATTAGCAGAAAAACCATAAAAAAATTGCTAAGAAAATTCTGGGAAATTTAGATAATTATTTACTGAATAGATATAGACCAAGCTCTACTGATTGAAGAGTGAGCATGCAATATAATGATTTTACCAGTAGCAAAAGTCATTTTGCATAAATAAAAATAGAATATGTTGGACATCGCAAAGAGGGAGCTTATCAAGTTTGCCCTGAATGGCAACAATTATCTTACTCGGGAAATGAATACTAAGATTAATCTAATAGCTCGATCCTTTAGAGCTACTGTTTTCCTAGCCTGAAGCTGGTACCCCTACTCTCCCCGAAGCCGCCAGATATACGGCTTCGTACCTCGTGAGGCACCATCTCTATATGGACCCGAAGGCCGAATAGTTAATGGAAGATGACTAGCTGGTATTTTTGGATTCCCTGGAGAAAAAATAAATAACCAGTAAAGATCCTCCTGTCACCAAAAAGCATAGCGCAAATGGATCCTGTGTTTTCAAGATATGCACCTTCCATCCCAATATGAGGATACCGCTGTAATAGTATCGCCATGCTCAGTACCAGAAGTATTTCAAGCTTATATGCATTTTACTAGAAGCAGAAAAACTTGATGAACTCCTAGTGAAGAATCACCACGTAATTCCTAATGGGAGTTTTGCAGTGTCCGAAGCATATGCAAATGCTTAGTAGGCTAGCAATAGCTGTGGTCGCAAAAAGGACCAATGGAATAAAGAGGATAAGGGGAAGAGGCAATTCATAGTGGAAAAGTAAAGGTAAGGGGTCAGAGACTTCTAGAAGTAAGGCTGCAAACCCTGTTTTAGGTATGAATACATTGACTATTAGTCATGCAACTATTGCATCCCGAAGTATGTGATAGACCTTTACACAAAATCCACTGGAAAAATCAATAAGACCCGGTGTAAACAATGTTGAATCATACTTCACCGTTCAACCTGTTGTTGACACGGGTGCTGAGAAGTGTGATAATATGGTTATTGAAATTATAAAGTTGAGGAGTCCTAGAAGGACATATACGACTCATATGGAGACCTGTATTAGTCTCCTGAGTATTCCTTTACTTTACTAATCGATGTCACATATTTCTTATAAGTCTCCTTATCAGTTTAGCCTAGTTCCTAAATGAACATTTGGTCTACACTCCTGTTGAGTAGTTATCATTCAAAATTGAATATATTGATATTTTCCAGATATTTGTTTAATTATGCTATGTTTGTTCTGTATTCTACAATTTGTTCCTGATGCAATAATTGTCTGATTGATAAATCGTACCCCTAATATAGAACAAAGTATAATCCAATAACGGAGGAGAGATCTATCTAGAAGACAATTGTACCACACTAAATGAATTGAAAATATTATATCTAGAGCTAGAAGCGATACTCTTGCAGTTGGCACTAGAAGAATGCCACATTATATCCTGAGTCCAGTCGTACTCCATTAAGCTTTAAAAACATTGGTTTGAATCTTTTCCATATGGAGACAAAGAATGAGGATGGTATAGAATACCTACTCATGACTAAGTTTAATGGGTGTAATTAACATGTGGTTAAAAAGCTTCATTAATTCTCCTCTGGGTTATACTATGCACATATAAAACTTGAAATTTATGTAGCGATAAAAACCCAGAAATATTTAAAGATCTAGCAGATCAACTGGGTTATCTTGAGCTGAATATTGTGAGAAGGATAATTATAATTTTGCTGGCCATTGCATAAAAGACATTCCTAGACCTGAAGTTTTCATATGTCCTGGTTGTGCTAAAGGAAATCTCATACTTAGATCTTCTTACCTAAAAAAGTTAGGGAGAATCACTGAATTTCCTGGAGAAAATTTAAAGTGATATCTATGGACCTGTTCAACCCCTGTCGGGTCCCTTCTAAGAAATTTTATGGTACTGATAGATGCTTCTACTAAATGGTCCTATGTATGTCTCTTATCTACTAGGAACCATGCTTCTACCTAGATTAATTGCCCAAATTATTAAGTTAAGAGCCTAATTTCCAGAAAAAAGGATCAAATCTATTTGAATGGGCAATGCTGGCGAGTTTATCTCAAAGAATTTAATGATTATCATATGGCTTCGAGAATTAATATAGAGCATATTGTACCTAATGTCCACCCTTAAAATGGCCTTACAGAGTCATTATATTAAAAAGAACAAAACGTATTGCTTGGCCGCTATTGCATAATAGTTGGCTTCCCACCAGTTGTTGAGGCCACGTAGTGCTGCGTACTATAGTAATAATTCAACTCAAACCAATTGCACATTATGAAATTCCCTGTTGTAGATAGTGCATGGAAAAGAATTAGTATTTCTGTCATGCATAATCTGGTCAGATCAGATACATGCCAATCTCTCCACCACAGCGTACAACCATAGGATCTCACCAGAAGTTGAGGATCTATGTGGGTTATGAATCTCCATCATATATTAAAATACCTAGAGCCTATGACAGGGGATCTGTACACGGCTCGGTACGTTGATTATACTAAGGACATTCTTCGGCATTAGGGGGAGATAAGTACCAAATCATTAGATCCACGCACTAGAGAGACCGAATTTGAAGTTCGAAGGATAATAAATCTACAATAAATAAGCTAATGATCTGCCAAATGCCTTCACTGGTCATAAGGGGAGTGAAAGATCTCATATACCTACAGTATATGCACCTGAAAGAGTGGAAATAACCTAGAAGGATATTGAACCCACTCTTGATCCTCATGATAAGAAGAGGGCGAGGTCTTCAGGTACACGAGACTCAATTCCGCGGAAACGTCCGCAGAAGTAGACAACCAAAGAAATGAGAACACTACCTGTGACAGTAGAAGAAGCTCAACCTAATGTTGAGAAAATCCCTGAAGTGAGCCATCCTGAAGATGGTAACATCCTGAAGTGATCCATCCTGAAAATGATAACCCTAGCGTATATTTGTGCGCATAATTCCACGCTGGAAAGTCGGAACACCCAGACTCCATCGTTGTGGGAAATCACGAGGAGCTAGAAGAAATTAATATAGATATATCCCCGAAGTGATGTAGGAGAAATGAATAAAAGAAATACTACAATTGTCGACATATATTTGCCTCTAAAATAGCTAAAAAGCTGGATCCAGAACCAAAATTCATGGCATAGTGCCAGAAGCACTCAGATAGGGTCAAACAAAAGAAGCAATTGAGGCAGAGCTCGCTTAATAAGAGGAAAGTTTCTGGTCCTATTGACCGAACATCTCCTAAATTGTTCCTTGCTGGATCAAATGGGTTTTTCATCCGGAAGAGAAATGAAAATACCCAGGTGGTGAGATATAAAAGTGAGTCTTGTAGCATAAGGGTTCACGCAAAGACCCGGCATCAATTACGATGAAACCTATTCTCCTATGATGAGTAAAATAACGTTCTGATACTTAATATCAATGGCAGCTGGCTTAAATCTAAAAATGCAATTGATGGATGTAGTGACTGCATATTTATATGGGTCACTGGATTCAGATATCTATATGAGAATCCCTGAAGGAGTCAAAGTTTCGAATCCTAATAATCGCAACATGTATAGCGTCAAACTGCAGAGATCGCTGTACGGGTTAAACAGTCAGGAAGAATGTGGTATAGCCGGCTTAGTGAGTTTCTCCTAAAGAAGGGATACTCCAATAATGATGATTGTCCCTGTGTGTTCACTAAAAAATCCTAGAATGGATTCTGTATCATCTCAGTATATGTCGATGATCTGAATATCATCGGAACCAGAGAGGAGATAAAGGAAGCAAGTGCTTACCTCACAATGGAGTTTAAGATGAAAGATTTGGGTAAAACCAAATTTTGCTTAGGCTTGCAGCTAGAGCATTTCCCAGAAGAAATTCTTATTCACCAATCTTCCTATACCCAGAAGGTATTGGAGAGGTTTAATATGGATAAATCGCATCCTTTGAAAACCCCTATTATCGTAAGATCCCTTGAAGTGGATAAAGACCCTTTCAGACTGATGATGAAAAATGAGGAAGTTTTAGGACCGGAAGTTCCATATTTAAGTGACATTGGAGTACTCATGTATCTTGCGAATCGCACTAGGCCTGATATTGTATTCGTAGTAAATTTGCTAGCAAGACACAATTCAGCTTCAACCAGAAGACATTGGGCTGGTGTCAAGACTTTACTCAGATACCTCCAAGGTACTCAAGATCTTGGATTGTTTTTCCAGAAGAACCAAGACTTGACCATGGTGGGATATATGGATGCTGACTATCTGTTTGATCCCCACAGTGCCAAATCTCAGGTTGGTTTTATGTTTCTCTGCGGTGGCGCAGCCGTTTCTTGGCGGTCTAATATGCAGACCTTGGTAGTTACTTCTACCAACCACTCAGAGATTATAGCTCTGTATGAAGCCTTGTGTGAATGTGTTTGGGACTCTGCTTAGTGGAGGGTCTATTTAAGCGCTTGGTCGATTACTGCCAAGCTCCGCTTGGTCGAGTAATGCCTCACCTGCCTATGGCCAAACAATTCGAGTAGGTTAGGAATCACTAAGTATCGAGTAGGAATGTGCTGGATCGAGCACTCTGCTATCAGCCCAACTCGAGTCCTTAGGGTAACAACATGTTACTCGATATCGACTTGTCGACTCGACTCTGAGCAGAGTTAGAACAAAGTCAGAAATTCTAAACGTTGGGCAGTTGAACATTTATTTCTCTTGTCTGTAGCACCACGACTGGTATGGCGCCATCATCCCACTTTTCTCGCCGATCAAGGCACCGTACAACAGGGAGTGAACCGTTTATGTGAAGGGGTTTCGGTTTATAAGTTCCTAAATCCAAACCGTAACAATTCCCTTATTTTTGCCTCTAGCATTATTCTCAAAACCTCCATTGTGCTTCTCAAGCCCTAGTACCACCACCTTTAAACAATTCTACCCACGTCTTGATCAATGGCGTCCAGCCCTTTTGCCAGTGCCGAAGTTGCTCCACCACCAGAGAGGAGACCCGAAACAACCGAAGCAGTCTTTGAGGATGAGGCTCTCCAAAAGGTATGGCAAAAATCAACGATGGCGAAGAAGCGTCTCGTCGAACTGGAAAAATATGGCTTCGTTCCTCCTCAGGAGTTCTTCCATTGGAGGTCGTCACTGGGTGAGTCATATCCTACCCCTAAAGATGAGGATGAGACCATTGTTTTTGAGGCCTTCTTTCACTGTGGACTTAGCTTTCCCCCTTCGCAGTTCTTTATCTCGGTTCTTGAATTCTATCAAATCCAGCTTTTCTACCTGAGTCCCAACTCGATCACGATGCTCAGTGTTTTTGTTCTCCTTTGTGAGGCCTATCTAGGCATCGAGCCCAGCCTCACTGCCTGTTTCGCCACTTCTATAATCTCAAGCGGGCGACGAAAAATGAAGCTGTTGGGGGTGCTGGGTTTCATCTCCGCAACGACGCAGTGGGTGCATATATCTCTATTCCCGTTACTTCTTCCTGACAATCAGATTAGAAGAAACAGTAGTTTTACATCACCTCTCCAGACAAACAGTCTTGGACCTTGTCGTCGAGACCATCCGACCAGGTGACCTTCAATTGTTTGCTTGGATGCTATGAGATTGCTTCTAATGTAATCCAATAGATGTTGGACGACTAGCGGGCAGCCTGGGGGACGATGTGCAGAGGTTGGCAATTCCCACGCAGGCGTCTCCTCGAACGGGGTCTCCATCGATCAGAATAGTTGAACAGGTTGTAGGATCGGATGGCGTCGCCGTCAATCAGAGGGGGGTGAATGATTGAGCGGAAACTAAAATAAATTTTTAGTGATTCTTTTAAACCCCCTAAATAACATAGAAAAAACTGCTTCGGTTTGGACAAAAACAGATTAACCTATGTTCGCTAAAACAGTAATTATCGAAGATCTCATCGTTAGATCAAAGTGAAATTTTAACTGTAGAAACTAGATTCAATTTTCAAGCTAACCCAATAAAAATCAACTCGATCAGATTTACAGATCTAAAGTTATTTTCTTCGCAATTTTACTGAATCAGATGCCAAACCAAATAAAAACAGACTAACACATGTTCATGAAAATAATAATTCCTAAAGATCCTACCGTTGGATCGATGTAAAATTTTAACTGAAGAAACTAGACTCAATTCTGAAACTAATGCAACAAAAATCAACTCGATCGGATCTATGGATCTAAATCTATTACCTTCACAAGATGACTGCAGTACCTTCTAGTCGCCAGACTCCAAAGCATGCGCGGCCGCCGGACTTCTAGTCGCCATGCATGGGCGGGTCTTCAGATCGCCGACCCTTTTGTCACACTGGCCGTAATCTTTTTTCACCAGTCGCCGAGAGCACAAACCCTAAAACTTCTAGTCGCTGAAAACGCCAAAACTTCTAGTCTCGGCGAGAATCTCTCCGGCTGCAAAACACAAGAACAACCAACCAATCGACAAGACTGCAATTAACTAGTCATACAACCAAAAGCACAATGGCTGCAAGAGCAACTAGTCACCAGAACCTTTTCCTTGCATGCATGTGAAAACTTCTAGTCGGCAAAGACTTTTTCCGAATCATGCATCACACATGCATGCAAATCGAGAACAAGACTCTAGGAAACTCACGCAACAAGAGACCAAAAGAAAACCTCCTTGATTTTTCCTCACGCCCAAGAACGCACACCTTCCCAAGGCTTCTAGTCGATCGTGCATACATGAGCCGTCGTTACTTTTTGCATGCAACCGCCAGGAACAAGATACCGAGGTTTCTAGTCGCCCAATAAAACGCCGTGGTCGCAATTGCATGTATGAATCACCAGACCGGAGGAAGAAAAAGCGATAGACACAAAACCTAAAACGGCCGAGCCTCCAGCTGCCGCCCAAAAAAGCCACCAAAAAGGCCAATCCATTGATTAGATTTTCAAGTCCTTTTATACAACTCAAAACCCTAACTTCTTATCTTTAATACATGTATGCATATCCACCTGGCCTAATAACACATGGCCCAATATATGCATACAACCCAAAATTCACACATGCATCGCCAGACGGCTCGCTGCCAGACTCACGGACTAACCACCTCCGTGTGCACCGTTTTCAGCCCGAATGTCCCGAGATGACATCCTCGACCACCAGACCTCAATTCCTCCTCGAACCTAGTCCCGAACCTCGCCTCCATGAACCTAGTTCCGGTCCCACATCGATCACGTCAGCCTCGAGCAACACTCGCACACCTAATAAACAACAAACGAATCCGAGCACAAGTCCACGACTTGACTCAAAGTCAATCCATGCAACCACTCACGAGCGCATTGCATCAAGCAAAAAACCTTCCAGAAACAAGTTCATCCCCACTTGCTTTATTAACTCTTTTTACCACTTATTCATCACATCAAAATCTCGCCAATTGTTCATCACAAATATATCATGTACCATGATCTTACACAGGTAAAACTACTATCAAGTAGTGCTGGCTGAGTTTGACTTCTATAAATTTTTGTGTATTATAGCCACCTACTTGCAAGTCCCACCCTTGGCTGCTGATTCGCCGGTGCCATCTCCTCACCCAGCAGCACTAATCGAGAAATCGGCCACCAGGACCAAACCGATCTTGGCGAAGTCGACTGCATGGGAAAAAGAATGTCCTAGTGTAGTTTCGGCTAACGAAGTAGGTTACCTTCCCTTCTTCTCAATTTTTCCTTCTTCTCTCGGAGATATTAAGTAGAAAATCTCCTGTAGGAAAGGTGTGTCTGGCGGTGCTGCCAATGACATTGCAGCTGCTGCTTTGTCGATTCTCAGTGTGGGTACTATCATCCCAGCTCCTGGTCCAGCAGCTCTAGTCATAACAATGGCCCCGCCTCCTCCAGCTTCTCAAGCGCCTCTGGAATACTGGTATTTCTTGAAGCCCCAGCTTCAGGTATGCAATTACACCCAATCTTTTTCTATGCTCTGCTTTGCTTTTTTGACGCCCTTTCACTTCTTTTTATAGCACACAACGGATACCTTGCACAAAGTTGTGACCTTCTACGAGCAAATCCATCAACAAAATGAGTGGCTCACTGCTTCAAGGCAGCAAGTGCTCAAGATGAAAGACATCGAACCGGGCAGACACTCAGGACCGAGCTGAAAACTACCAAGGCTGAGGCCAAGAAGTAGAAGGGAGAGGCCAAGAGGCTGAGTGCAGAGGCAAAAAAGCTGAAAACGGAGGTAGAGAAGCTAAAGACTGAGAAAACTGCTTCCGATGTTGCGTGGCTCAAGGCCAAGGTTAGTTGAGACAAGGCGGAGGCAAGCATGAAAGTGTACGAGGTTGAGAAGGCTGCAACAGATGCAGCACTTGCCACTCTGCAGTCGGAGACCCTCGAGCACATGACTTTGTCTGCTCGTCTTGTGACTTCCCATGTGCTTAGCCTGGTGAGGAGCCACCATCCTGGCCTGGACCTCTCAATTTTGGACAAAGGCTTTGCGTGTGAGGCGAGTGAGGCTATTGATCACATCGAGTCCTTCAAAGACTTTACTGAGAGGTTCATGGCCCAGCTAGAGCTGTCTCTTGCTGGCGACGCTGACGATGCCAGCTAGAATTCTTAGGCCTAACCATGCCGATTGTAATGTTGCTACTGCATCTTTAATGACAATGCTAATTAATTTGCTTTTCGATTGTGCTTTGCCTACTATTTTCTTATAGAGAAATAAGGCCTAACGACAAGAGTTTTACAAAAGGGTGCGGTTTGCACCAGATACATTATAGGAATACCCACAAGAAAGCTTGAGCAAATAGACCAAGGCCTCAAAACCAAAAGCTGTTGCCATCTATGGACTCCTGGAAGTCGTCATCTTCTTGAAAATCTAAGGGGGGATAGGAGGCAAGGGTGAGTACACAACATTACTCAACAAACCATATGGGGAATTCTGAATACTACATGCACAGGAAGCAAAGGATCGGCACAGGTTTTAAGTACTGGTGGATGCAGAAGTTAAATTCTAGTTTCATATTATATTTGAAACACAAACCAATAACAGGTAATACCATGGGGTTATTTGCAAAGTTCAGATTTACAACAAGTTCAGTTTTTGAAAACTACTTGAGCGTGGTTACAGGAATTACTCCAAATTAATTCAGCTTCATTTACCAAAAGCACGACGTATTCGAACACCATCGTGATCACTCTGCAGAGTTGCTTAGTTTTACCCACAAGATATCTACTGTCGTTAGCGCCATGTGATTAACATGCAACTCAAATGCATGCAGCTGGACCGAGATGATCATAGCCTTTCGTTGGATTTCCCTTCTTTAGCCCCTACCCAGTAGGTTTCGAGAATCCACAGTCTCCAGGACCCACTGGCCATGGTGGGAGATGCGATCTGATCGCTGCGGATACCTGCTATTGCAAGAACCGGCGAATGGCCACCCCATTCCCGTTCCACCCTGATCGCTCTACTATCCATTCTTCCAAGCGAGAATGATAGCTACCACCCATAGGTATTCCAAGGGGAAATACAAGGTACCGGGCTACGTTGGGACAGGTCAACAGGGCTGACCAACCCAACTTACGGTTGAGCGGTAACTGAAGTTATTTACTTTGCCCAAGAGGGTCGGTCCTTAAGTGCCTGAGATTCGGTCCATTCCATACCACAAAACATAGTACCGACCGTACCATCCACCAGACCAACACGTGGACTTTGTCATTGGTCGGGGGTTAGACTGACAACCACCTCACGTGGGTAGCCCAACTATGTCCCACTAACCGTGGCGCTTTTAGAAAAAAAGCACCGAATCATCACTCAGAGATTTTAAGTAACAGACTAAAGTGAAGATTGTTATCAACTAATCTATGACGGTTCATTAATTATAGCCTAAGGTTGAAAATGGATTAGGGCTTAACAACAGGCTTAACAAGGAGTGGGTTCTGATTAATCATGTCATTCTAAATTATCTCCTTTTTAGTTTTCTAAAATACGAGAAAATAATGTTGTAGGAAAATACATAATACTATAGTAGAAACTATGTTCAACATATTCAAGGGTGTGGCTTACCTTGCGGGGTTGAGGGGTCTCCCAACTAGAAGTAGCCGAAGTCGTGGCTGGTCCCGGACGGTTTATTCTCCTGGTACGGCTCCACATGCTGTTCCTACTCTGAGAACTGCTCCAACGTCAGATCTAGCACGAGAAAACAAAACCAACAAATAAACGAATAGAAACACTCAAAAAGAAGAGAGAACAAGAATTTAAATCGGAGAGGAGCTGGAAATGGGTTGGAGGGGCATTTTGGGGATTTTGGAAATTTTGAGGACAAGACACAGTGGAACAGACATCATTTTTGGACTCAGTGGCTCGAATTGGTCAAGAATATATATTTTTGGGCATTTTGGATTTTTTGGGATTTTTCTGGAATTTTAAATAATTTTTTAGATTTTAATAAAAATTTAAAATCTGAAAATAGAAAATTAAATCAAAAATGGGTGGCACAAGAAACCAAATCTTATCTTGTGTGGTCCTGACCACGGCCAAAGTTGTGCCCATGTGGTTTGCCCAAAGAAGACGTTTGTGGCAAGGAGCCGATAGGCGGGCCGAACCTGGCATCGACGACGACAGGGGAAGCGATAGAGAGAGCTGGAGGGGGTGGCGGCGCGAACGGCTGGAGACTAGGAAGAAAGGGACGGGGCGAGCGGGGAGGGCGCCGGAAGAGGGAAGAGTGAGCGGGGGAGGGAGAGAGCTTACCGTGGAGATCGGGGCGACGAGGAAACGGGGCGGGGGAGGGATTAAGTAGGGAGAGGGGGAGGAGAGAGTGGGGCGAGGGCGACGAGCTCGTGGCGGCACGCAGCGAAGCACAAGCGCGTGCGGGGAGGAGAGGGAGAAAGGGGGGCAAGGGGGAGTGTGTCAATGACGGCAAAGGGGAAATTGAGCATATCGGGACTGACAGACAACTAGCCGATATTCTGACAAAGGCTTTGGGAAAAATCAAGTTCATTGAAATGCGTCAGAAACTTGGAGTCATTGAAGTAAGATTCATGCAACAGGTTTAGGGGGTGATTTGTTAGAATTAAACCTGTTGCCGTTACATTTTTTTCAGTTAGTCAGTTGGTGCATGTTTCTTGAGTTATGTTGTTTCTTTACTGCATATGTAACTGAAACAGCATTAAGCATTAGTCACTAGGATGAGTTCTGTCATTAGGATGACAAGTTAATTGTTTTCAGTTTTTGCAAGTAACTCAGTATAAATAAACCACAAAAACTATGGGCAATTCAGCGCAGCGCAAATATCCCATCTCATTTGCGTTTGTGTTCTGAGTTCCAACAAGGCCATCTTTGCCGGCGACTCCATCGGGTACCTCGACCTCGCACTTGGGAGCCATCTGTTCTGGTTTGAGGGGCTACGCAGGATGTTCGGCGTGGCCGTCATGGACGTTGGCAAGACTCCGCTATTGGTCGCTTGGGCGGAGCGGTTTGGGGAAGCTGAGGAGGCGAAGGCGGTGGTGCCGCAGGTGGACAAGGCGGTGGAGTGCGCCATGAAGCTTCAAGCCATGTGGGCTTCTTGCCGCCGCTTCCAAGTGAGTGGTTCAGAGGGGCTCCAGTCTAAAGTCGTCATATATCCATTGGATTGTCGAGTCTGAGAGGTGCTTCACGACTTGATGTAAGAAAGAAGACAAAACCATGATTACGGTGTCATTTAACCCTTGTTTAGTTTACTTAGTAGTGTTATCTGAATTGTGTTCTTGCTTCTTGCTTGTTTTGTGATTTCACAATCCAGGTATTCTAGTGCGTAATAAAATAATTTACTTTTGCAGTTCTGCAGTGCTATGTTCTTTGGTAGGGTTGTGTCTTTTTATCCGTCGATAGGTACGGCTATTTTTAAACCAAAACGGAAGAATTTAACCGAATATTTTGATTTTTTTTGTTTTCGATTTCTGGTTCAGTTTTTTTTGTTTTATTCTCTAGAAACCGATTTACCGTATAACCGAAATTTTCCGTATATGCCTCAGTAGACCATTAATCCCCATTCCCCAAATCCATTCAAGTATTTGACCGTTCCCCACGCCATAATGCCACAGTCGCCTCCTCCTCCTCCTCGGCCGCCTCCTCCTCCTCTTGCATGTGCCGCAGTAGTCCTCCTGCTGCTGCTCTCTCTCCGCATCCAGATTCAGCGTTGCTGCTGCTCTCTCTTCACGTCCAGATCCGGCGGCAGATCTCGCCCGTGGCCTCCCCCCTCTCCATGGTGGCTGGATACTTGGGCCTGGCCAGCGCCGCGACGCTCGTGCTTGTGCTGGTGGAGGCCTACTCCGAGGGTGACACACTCCCAACGTTGTGGCTCCTCCCTCCGTCCCTCGACCCTCGACGTCGACGCCCCCTACCTCGGCCCCGCCTCGAGCCGGCAAGCCCTCAACACGCGCCTCCTCCCTTCGTCCCTCGACCCTTAGCGCCGACATCATCAAGTCAGATCTACTCCGGTGCTCCCCCGCCCCTCGTAGGCCATCGTTGTGAGTTGTATTTGCTAGTTCGCTTTAACACTCTATGTTATACCTAAGTACCCAATTGTGTTGTGAGTTGTATTTGCTAGTCCCCCATATACTGTGAAGTAGTCATGCTTGATTCTTGAAGCTACATATTCTACTTCATGCTTGGTTCTTGAAGCTATATATTCTGCTAAGTGCTAGCTAAACATGTATGAACAGTTTTTAGTTGGGATAATATAATTCACAGTGATGAGCACCAATTTTTAGTTCTGATTTCTGTAATGCCTGATTGCGTATTGCCTGCTGCATCTTGAAATTCGGTTTACCAAAAACCGAATAAACTGAACTGAATTTTTTCGGTTTTTTCAGTTCGATTTTTGAATTTGTTCGGTACAGTTCGATTTGCAGTTCCCAAAAACTAATTTTTTAAAAACCGAATTAACTAAACAAAAAAACCGAATTAACCGAATGTCTACCCCTGTAACAGCCCTCTAAATTCAAAAATAAAGAAAAATGAATATTTTATATTTGAAAATGGAAATGAATTAAAAGTTTAATTGAAATCAAGATTTTGATTTTAAACAATATTCTTCCTCATTTTTTTCATCGCAATCTTAATGAAAAGAAAGATTTCTAAATTAAGATTGTCATCCCCAAAACAAATGAAATATCAAAATGAGTTTTAAATATAATCTTGATTTGAATTTCCATTTCTGAATCCTCTTGCATTTTCTTGAGCATTTACTTTTAAAAGAAAAGTTAAATTCAATGAAATGGTAAAATGGTAAAAGTAAGAAAGTAAAAGTAAAATATAAACAAAAAAATAATATTAAACTTTTAGAGCATCCTAGATCTCTGCAGAACCGAATCATGATGATTGAGATAATCTGAACAATTAAAATAAAAAGAAAACATGTGATAATCTTGAGATAAGAAAAGCTGATCTAGACCATGTCAGATTTTTGTAGCAGTATCTAGATCCGTCCTCAAGTTGATATTTTTACCATACTGACCTAAGAACCATATCCACCTCTGGTAAAAATATCAAGAATAAAAACTTATATCTGTATCATTTATAAATTCAAAAACAGAAAACCAATAAAACTGAAATTACCAATGTCAGAATTTCTATAATTTAAATATCAAATATAAAATTCTAAAAATTTTACAGAAGAATTATTAGATCAAATTAATCTTAAAAACAAAGTTTTAAAAATAAATAAAGTCATTTGGATGCTTTAATAAATCAACAACAGAATTGGAAATTCTGTGCATTATTTATTGTCAGAATTTTAATAAAATATTTACATTGATTTTTTATCTGAAAATTTGTCTAGATCCTTATCTTCTCCTGAACAACCACTGTAAAAAGTATTGTAAATTATTGAGTCGGTTTGGTAACTTTAAGCAGTAGACCAAGCCAACCTCAGCCTTCCTTTTGTGTTGTTTGAATCATGACCGTCGGATCGCCAAGTGTCATCCATCCAAGTGCAGCCACGGTCCAACCTTTTCTTCTTTCTCTCCCTGTCGAGTGGCCCCATGGCCCACTTGTCAGTCCGCTCTTCCTCACCTCTCCTCTCCTCTCTCGCGCAGAAATATCGGCAGACCGAGCACCGCCTTTCTCCTTTGGCTTCACCTGCGCCGCAATTCGTCACCCAAGACACTGTCGACGCTGCCACGACATCCCCTCAACTGCTACGCCCCTGCCATGCTTTGAATCACCAGCAAAATCTCAGCCGTTCTCACCGCTCTGCCAAATCCTTGCCGTGGCAAAGTCTCGCCTGTTCACTCCCTTGCCATGACACAAACTGGGCAGCGCCAACCTGACCAGCCCTTGCCAAAACCTTGCCACGGCAGCCATTTCATTAGAAAAATCTCTGCCACGGCCAAGATCTCTCGCACATCACCAGCTCTCAGCCGCCGCAATCTAGACCCGCGTTCAAACATTGCCGACCGCCTCTCACTGCCTATAAATGGCATCCCCTAGTTCACCTGGAATCTTACTCCATTTCCCCTTTCCTTCCTTTACGTCTCTCCAGCTAAAATGCTCAATTTCCTCATCTGTTCTGCCATGACGGAGAGCTTCAAAGCTCAGCGCCGAAGGCAATTCCACTCCCATGAGTATCCATTCTTCAATTCAGTAAACGTAGAGTTTCTCCTTGATTCCCAGTACCTGTCCCCGGCCTCAATTGATAGTCATCTTCCCCGGCGAGCCACTGCACCGAGCCTCACATTCCGCTGCCGCACCCGCACGGTGAGGACCCATCTCCCGCCACTCTTTCTTTTGAATAAGTGCAAATATGGAGTTCCTGGACCTCACTGATGCTTTATTCGGTGAAAATGAAGCACGAGATGCCTTGGTTTCATCGTTCCGCCGCTCAGCCATGGGCGCCGCCGCCCCTCTCCGGTGGCGCATCGTTTCCAAATGAAGCCGACGGGCAAATCAACCACCCTTGTGTGCACAAAGGTTTGCTGATCCTCACTGTGCCATCGATTCCACCGTTCCGGCCTTCCTCCGTCGCCGGCGAGCTTTGGGAGCCGAAGCTCTGCTCTCCGTCACTGCGCAACGGGGCCGCCGATCAGCCTCTATGCCACTCCGAGTTGCTGCCATAGAGGGCCCAGCTGCCAGCACCTAATCCCAGCCACAGCCCGAAATAAAAGACGTATTCGCTGATGGAAAGCGTACTTTCCGAATTTGGTAAAATTTCTATTTTTCAGTATTTTCCAAACCCGAGAATATTCATTTACTTATAACTTTTGAAATAATAATCAAAATAAAGTGAAATAAATTTCCAAATTCATATAAATTCATGTAGATTCAGAATATGCAAAAATATTTTGAAGTTCAACTCTGTTTATAATTTAATTTTGAATTTAAAGAAAAGGATTCAAAATATGTTATTCACAGATATTTTGCAAATGAACTCAAAATTAAATAAAGTAAATTTTTTATAATCCTTATGATCTTAAGAACCTGAATATGTAAAAATATTTAATTGTCATGCTTGGTTTGATTTATTTGAAATAGAGATTTGAATAAACCCTAATATGGCCTCTTAATAAAGATTGTGCACCATGAATTCTAAAATGATGAAATAATTTATACATGCTCCTGAACCCATAATAAACTCATTTGAGCAAAAATAATTAATTTTTAGACTTAGTTGATATTATTTGAATTTAAAAGTTCAAATATACCCTAATATAATACTATTACAAATATGCAAATTATAACTCTTTAAATAATGAAATAAATTTATATGTTCATCTAAACACATGAGAATTCTGAATATTCAAAAATATTGAAATAACAAACTCTGTTGAATTATAAAGTTAAACTAAAAGAAGTTGATTTAAGTGATGCTATATACAATGCTTATGCAAACAAGTTCAAATTTGAATAAGACCAATTTTTATGGAAACCTTAAATCCTCAGTGGAGGTATGAAAGATAGTTAAACTGTTTCCTGAAGTTTGGATTTTAGTTAATCTGAGTTATGAGATAGTTGTGGGGTTGTCGCTGATTTACATTTATTTTTACTTAATGATTTCAATTTAGTAATGGTTGTTATGTCTTCTTCGGTAATTCTCAGTCCAATTGATTTTGGTTGTGGCGAATTAACGTGTGTTGGTAACCCTTTGGACATGTGTGAGTCCGAGGGGTGTCGCTAGTGAAGCAGGATTTTGGTAGCATCTAGGGCGCGTTGACGTCGGGGTGTTACAGCCGATTTAGCATTAGCATTGTGATCATTTATACTATTTCATCAATTAATAAAATCTTTAGGCATAAATGAGAAATCGATAATTATGAAGTTTGTATCACCAGAACCTTCTCAAATATCATGTAAATAATGCTAGTAGCCTAAATCAATCGATTAGCCTTCTATAACTAGAATATTAATTAAATGTTGCTTTGAATCTGAATTCTAATTAAAGGTAAGAATTCACCTTAAGCCTGAAATGATCATATTTATTTAATCTTAACCAATTTTTGCATCTTGAATTCATAAAATAAAATTAATAAATTCATAAAGAGCAATCCCTGTTTCTTGTGAAGTTTTATTTGTTCTTGCTATCTATTTTCTCTTTGCCCTTATCGAAGTTTATTATTTGCTATATTTTCGTTGATCGACGTGTAGAACCCGACGTTATTGATTCCATTGTCACTTTCATCGGTCGCAACCTCGACTTCGTCGTAAGCAGTGAATAAGCAAGGCAAGCACCCCCCTTTGACTATGTTGATCCTAGTTTTATAAATGTTTTCATTAAATGTTTTTATTGCACACGTATATTCTTTAAACTCTGCTATATTGTGGGAAATAGTAGTTATACCTGTTGATTCCTGAAACTCCTTTGACAAGTATGAATTTGTGAACCTTGATACCTTAGAATCATGGTTAGACAATATATAATGTCATTCTGGGTATACATGATATTTAATAATCTTGCTTAGCCATGCTTTAGACTTGGTATACATCAAATTGAGACATTGATCAAAGGGTTAATTGAATATATGCCACTGCAGGAACCGGTTATTCGAGATTTACCATCGTTCCTTTGCTTTTTCGATATATGCCATTACGAAACCGTGCTTATTCGAAATATTCCACCGCTCGCAACACGTGTCCCATCCGGTCAAACCGAGTGCAATTCGGACGATTTTGCCCTCCGCATCAAAGTCTTGTCAAAATTTTGTAGAAATCTCCAAAGAAGATTTGAAGCTAAGATTTTTACCTTGGTGACCCGATATCCTCATCTACCTCTGGTAAAAATATAAAAAATTAAAACTTACATTTGAAACTTTTGGAAATTCAAAAGTAGAAAACAAATAAAGTTCAAAATAGGAAAATAGCAATGTCAGAATTTTTAAAATTTAAATATAAAAGATAAAATTTTCAAAACTTTATGTAAGATTAATAATACTATTTCAAATCTTGATAAAAAATTTCATAAAATATTAATACCATTTTAGCCTTAAAATAAATATAGAAATTCAGAAGTCCGGAGGGGCAAATTCGTCCGAAGTGGCTAAGTCCTGCACTCGGTTTGACCGGACGGGACACGTGTCACGAGCGGTGGTATATTTCAAATAAGCACGGTTTCGTAATGGCATATATCGAAAAAGCAAAGGAACGATGGCAAATCTCGAATAACCGGTTCCTGCAGTGGCATATATCCAATTAACCCTTTATCAAATGATACCTGGATATGATGAGGCATGATGATGATTCTTAGACATGTTGAGACATGATGGAGATTTTTGGTTATTTTGATTAAAAATGAAAATAAAATTATAATATTGATGCGGGCAATTATTGGCAATAGCCGGGTGTGCAGAAGGGCTTGCACGTAGATTAGGGGGAGATTATTGCCCGTGTCGGATTAAGGACCGAACTATGGGTTGTTTTCAGGCCAAGATAACCGTACAACCACAAGTACTGGTATGGGACAGCCTTAACCTATTAAGTTACTTAAAACTAGCTTTGCACATTGAAATTTGAGTAGTACGAAATGTTTCTTAATGGATTGCTCAAGGACGCCCACACCGAGGTGATCATGGATCAAACGTTTACCGATACAACGGTGTACGCCACTCTGTGGGGAAGTTCCATCATTTCTATGCTCTGAGTTCTTCTGCCATACTATGGGTTTACGTCCCGTGCTGGTGCAAAGTTAGGATTAAGTAATGTAACAGTTATGTCATGACTCTGCGGCACACCAAAGGAAGTGTGCTAATAGCTTGCACAAAGAGTCATCATGTCTTGTGGGTAAAGCCGCATAACTCTGCAGAGTAAAAACTAATCGATTAGCGCTACCATGGTCATGGGCACTAGTAAAGTCATCACATAGTTAGCGTTTTATTTTATCAAATGTGGATTTTGATATATGTTGTCGAGAATTATGATTGGATTGGATATCCTTATTGGAAAGGAATTATTTCGGATTGACATGTGATGTCAATGATTGATTCATGGAGATGATCAAAGGAACTGAGGTTCGTGAACTTTACTGTTTCATACTTACGTATTAAACTGCTTTTACTTAAATTCCGTTTATGTTTTATACTTCAGTAAATTCTTTTGCAAATTAGCTTTCTGCAAATTAACCATGAAAGCCTTTCCTTTGAATGGCCTGCATATATAATAGGATTCACAAAAGTCTTGCTAAGTACGCAAGTACTCATCCTTACTTACATGTTGTTTTTAGGTGAAGAATCAGAATAGCTCGATGAAACTTAATTGACGCAGGAATCGGGAATGTTAACGAGTTTTTTCTATGGATTATACCTTGTCAGTTGCCTGAGGGATTGTATGGGCATACTACAAGACTTTTATTCTTTCCGCTGCATTTCTCTGAATTGTAAGCCTTTATTATGTAAATTATCTTTATTATTTGCAAAAAAGAGTATGGATGTGATATCAATTATTGTAAATGTGCGTGCTAGCTACTGATCATGGGACTAGCACTGTATGCACATGAGATTTCCATTTTTGCATTTATGTAAAAATGGGGGTCGCTACAACCCCTATCCATCTGTTATGGAATGAGGGATAAATTAAACGCATATTGCATTACTAAAATCAAGTTGTTGGCAACTACAGAGTTCGAATACAAATGTCTGTCCCGCACACTATCACCGACAGGTGAGTGAGGGTTGTTCACTGTATTAGCCTCTTAATTACTTTTTTTTTACAAAACTAGCTTATGCGATTTTTTTACCGAAAATAGTCCCTTAGCCCGCACGTTCCGCGCATGAGAGCGTGGGAAGTGGCTTCTACGCTGCTAGACCGTGAGAGCTGGCTTCCCGCGCCTGGCGCAGCGTTGCGCGCCCGGGCACTCTTGCCGTGCCCATATGCCATGAAACCTTGTCCTCCTACACCACCAGGCTGGAGAACCTCACCCTCCACGCTACCACGCTGTGGCACATCGCCCTCCCGCACTACCACGACATGGCACGTCGCCTACATACTGTGCTCGTCGCCAGTTGCCACAACGCCCACCACCCGTGGAGCCAGACCGTGGCACATCAGCCTCCCGCACAACCCGAGCGCAGGATGAGCCACGTGTCGTGCCATGCTGATTTCCGTGCTCTTTGTGCACGGCACGTGTGGGTTATGGGCTATTCACGAGGAATTGAGGACCATGACCAGCTTGTCCCCTAACGTCACATTGTGATTCATTGGGTGGTAAATGGACCGAACCAGATTAACACTAGACTAGAGCAGTTTAATTTGCGTAGGAAAGTGAATTCGGTTCGTAGCCCGTGAAAATTGAGACACTGGTTCCAAATCCTGGTCAGAGTCGGGCATCCTAAATTGTCACAGGTTGGCTGATACAAGTTGGGGTTCCTAGTCTTCAATCTCTGTTTCCCCTTTAACATTTGTCTACATCAATCTCTGTCAGACGTTTCGCGGAATCACAAGAGACCCAGATGGCCCTTTCCTATGGCCTTTTTATGTTCCACCTTGATTGGCCACATTTTGAGAGGTACTTTTATAGTCTTTTCGTTCTTTTTTTGAGACTGAATTTTGCGGCTTTATTCTCGATTTCACGTCGACATACATAGTTCACCGATGGGAGTTTGGTGCTAATCCTGTTCAAGTTTATAATACATATTTTTTTTATAGACTAAAAAATATTGAAAATGTCTAGATTACACACGATATAGACAATATAAGGTAAAAATAGGTATTTATTAGAGATATAGAAGAAACATCACACTAATTTTAAATTTATATATAAAATACGTATTATAATTGTAGTTAAGACTAATTAAAAATACAACTTATAAAATTATAAAATTTGACAGAGCGAGTATAAAATTGTACATTGCGTTTCAGTAAAAAAAAGTTGTATGATCGAAGGGACGCAACACGAGGAACAAATGATCGATAATCTCTGAAGATGCGATCAAACGTGATTGTGTTTGAAGTGCCGTTTCAGCCTTATTTTTTGTTAGCCAATTTTCTGAAAAAATAATGGCAGATTTTTCGGTACACAGCAACAAATCCTGCAAGCGGTAGCTGTGTACCGATCGAGCCGGGTCAAATTAGTTTCCATCATTCCATGTATCCTAAGAACGCAAGAAGCTTTTTTCTCCTCCAATCCAACGAAGAGTACACGTAGTTAGCTAGAGTAGTAATATTCGACTGAAAGCTGCGTCACTGCTGATGCACACAACCACGTTACTTCCTCCCACTGCTCTAGCATCCGTATCGTCACCGATAAATTGCTATATAAACGCCCACAAAGTGAGGCCGTTCTTGCCCAGACGAGCACAATAGGAGTACCCACCAAGAGAGAGGAACAGAGAGAGAGAGAGAGAAGAAAACAATGGCGGGTGAAGGAGATCTAAAGCTGCTTGGCATGCTGGTGAGCCCATTCGTGATCCGCGTACGCATGGCGCTGAACATGAAGGACGTGAGCTACGAGTACATCGAGCAGGACCTCTTCAACAAGCGCGAGCTGCTCTTCAAGTCCAACCCGGTGCACAAGAAGGTGCCCGTGCTCATCCACGACAGCAAGCCCATCTGTGAGTCACTCATCATCGTGCAGTACGTCGACGAGGTCTGGAGCGCCACGAACCCGTCCATCCTCCCCGTCGACCCCTACGAGCGCGCCAGTGCTCGCTTCTGGTCCGCCTACATTGACGACAAGGTGTGTGTGTTTTTTCCAAGCTTTTCTTCCGTGTTGTTGGAGCTTGAACAGCAGGTGCCGAAGTGTTGGTGTCTTTCTTGCAGCTGTTCCCTGCTTACGTAGGCATTATGAAGGCGACGACAGAGGAGGAGAGGGCGGAGAAGGTTAACGAGATGCTCGCGGTGATCGGAATCTTGGAGGAGGCCTTCGCCAATGTTATGGTCCTGCTAACTCAGAGTACCAATTACAAGCTATTTGAGAAGTTTGGAGGAAGATCAAAGGAGGTTTACAGAAGAACTGGAAAGAAGCGACAATAGCAGAGGAAGAAGAGAGCTTGTTCAGGTTCTGGTTGTCCTGTCCTGTTGCTGCTGCTTTGCTTTTGTATTGCTCTTTCCGCACAAGCGAGTGGGCCCATGTCCAGCCCAAGGCCCACGTCTAGCTCCAAAGTCCGTGACATTCCCCTCCCGTTGAAAAGCGGCTTGCCCCCAAGCCGATGCCAGCAACAGGATCCCCTGGAAGGTCTTGCTGAATGACAAACAACGTACTGCCCATTCGAAATGAATGTTGCCGACAATTGGCAAGAACCACCCTGTAGACCCCCATATTTCTGTATCACATCGATGCCGTCAAGTATATTGATCTTCGAGTCAGCACCTGTTACCATCAGCTTCCTGGGGTCACTTGGACAGAACAGGGCCGTACCTAAGTTGTTGAGGCCCTGATGCGAAACACAAAATGGGGCCCTATACTCAGTGGCGGAACCAGAAACTTTCGAAGAGGGGGGCTCTGCATGTCTGCGTGAAAACGTGACTACGGTGAGGCAAGGCCATCATGGCATCAAAAACAACCTGTTATGATGTCGCTATAAATAACCAATCATATATATATATATATATATATCCTCAAGAAGACAAGGTTGATGCAGGCCAAAATTGAAGACCTTCTTGACATAGAAAGAGATGCAGAGTTGGAATTTACTTAGGAAGAGCTGAATGCCACCTCATTAATAGATAGTAAGTCGAAGCAGCTGCTCAAGCCAATCGAGTACTTGGTGACCCATGGTCAGGCATAATAAGAACAGTGCGACACCATTTGCAATCTAAGTGTTATAAGTAGTTCAACTGGTTAGTGTGCTTTATTTTTTATTATGTTGTTAGCCGGGTTAGTTATTACAAATATGATTGTGAGGGGAGTGATGTTTGTTAACAGAGTTTTTTTGCTGGGCATCTGGCTGAGTGGGGCCGGGTGGGCTCCAGCCCCACCTAGCCCCACCAGCAGCTCCGCCTCTGCCTATACTAGAGAAATACAAATAACCAAAATGTGATTCCATTATATAACTATATGTTTTTTCCAATATTTAGAACTACAATAGGCATTAATGTTAAAAGAGTAAAGGATGAATCTTTCTTACCGATATCTTTTTAACTTCTAGTAAAAACATCATGCGCCTGGTGTTCTTTGAAATGAAATCTTCAATTATATCTTCATATTTAATCTTCTCTAGAACATCATTTTCAAGTGCAATTGTTGCCAATCCATTGGGTCTTTCTTGTGTTGCAGTACTACGTATGTAGGACTTTACCAACTTCAATTTTGAAAAGCTTCATTCTGTAGATGCAACTATCACTGGAATAGTCAACAAAATTCTATATACAATAAGGGCATTAGGAAAACAACCCATCCATTTCACAAACTTCAGAATATCAAGAGGGCCCATGTTTTCCTTAGGGATAAAATTTTGGAGGAACTTTAACTCCACATGTAATTCTGAGTCTACGCGAACTGTTTGTCTTTTTTTTCTTCTTGCGCTTTTCATAACCGGAATCATATTTTCTAACTCTAGAAGACATGATGAATAAATTGATCTTCTTGTTTCATGAATCACAAACACAACAAAACTAATTAAAAAAGACAATTCATGGAACCAATATAAATGGTACAATTTGCTCGTGATCGAACCTTGATGTGATGAAGCGGAGTTAGTAGAATCGACGCACAAACTTCCAAATTATATTCCAAGGGGCAAGGCAAGAAATATTCACCCTAAGATTGATCACTGATTTGAATAACTGAACTAGTACAGAACTACAGACCGCATAAGAAGCAGCTAGATCGTTAGCACTGACCTGCTACTGCTGGCGAATGGCGATCATGCCTCGGCGGACGGCGGTGGCACACCCCGTCGCGGCGGTTTCGTGTGAGACGCGAGTCATGATGAGTCGTGGAATCGGCAAAATACGATGCGTTGATACGTTAGAACTCGGAAACCTTAACAGGCCATAGTAGTGCAGCATATGCTGGAGTCCCCAAAAATTTAGGGGCCCTGTGCGATCGGCCACTTGCGCTGGGTCTTAGACGGGCCTGGGACAGAACTGCAAACCTGTGATCCTTCCTGTGTTGCTAATGAGATGAAGCAGATTGTGTACAATGTCTTCTGACACCAAGGTCTGGCGGTTGTGATCAAGTGGAATGGACTCAAAGCTTGCACCTGCTTCAATTAATGTCTTCGCACTGGTATCGTAAGATAAAATCTGGTTCAATACCTTCAGAGCTGCTTCTCTGGCCTCCCTGTTCCCACTTTTCATGATATTGACCAGTGCGGAGCCTGCTGTTTGTGCCACAAATACCTTCACATCGTTGCTTAAAACAAGCCCACCAAGGTATGCAGCCATGGATAACTTTGTATCAGGTGAACCTTCAAGGAGAAGCCCAAGAAGGGGCTGCATCCTACCATTTTCAGCCATCCGTCTAACATTCTTTTCACAGCTCTCTAAATTCTCCAGTGTCTTCTCAGCTCTGTCATTTCTCAACAAATTTTCTACTTTACTACCTGACAAGCCAACAAGTATAAGAATAGCTCCAGGAATACTGCCAATTTTTTCTGAAAGAGGTTTACATTCCAAAAGTTCATATAAGAGAGCGACAGCCTGTTCTTTCTCCTGGATGTACCCATGAGATAAGAACTTCACAATTGTACGAATGTTATCCCCCTCAGCAATCTCATTCTTGTTTTCATTGTCATCTTTTGCTACAAAGCGAAGACATTCCAATGCTTTTTGCCGCACGTTTGTACTGCTATTCTTCAACAAGTCAGTGATCAAACTTATCAATCCAAGCTTCCTTACTACATGCCTGTTGGATCTATTTCTCTGGCATATCTCTGCTACATATTCAAGTGCTTGCAAAATATCACTTTCGAACTCTCGGTTAAGGATTTACAAGCTACGCCAAGTTTGGTCGCCTCATTTCGATGCATCCATTCATCAATAGTGTTTCTCCGAGCAATATTTGGATTCAACTCAGTGCTGCTGAGTTCCTTCTTAGTAACAGGGCAGACAAGTCTCCTTCCAAAAATGTAACACATGGGCAGATTCACCATTCGGCAATGACACCACATTCGACCTGGGTGAATTGGCAGGCAATATGGCAACATCCATACTTCTGGTGGCACTGGATTGTTACCAGACCAGTCAAATTCACCAAGTACCGAGAGCCAAAACGTCCCCCATGATGTTATATAAGTTGCTCCACCATGGTCTAAAATCTAGTTTCGACCTTTCTCCATAGCTCCATCTCCACTATCTGGTCCCTCTCCAAACAATCTCAAACAAACATAGGTCAAGGCTGAGCCACACATGGTGCTTGGGCCCTCAATGTGCAACCCCCAGCCTCCATCTTCATTCTGATGATTATAGAGATACCGGCGGGTCTCCTTCTGATGTTCTGATGACAAAGCAAAGGTTCAAGATACTCGATCGATACAATGTTATAATCAATCCCGCATAAGGAACATAGGACCACCGTAATCCCGTGCCGTTGTCCATCATGTGCTCGAGGGTAGAAAACTACCGACGCCTTTTCCAAGAGGTGGACATGCTTCCTCCGTGACATCTTCATGCTCTTCCAAATTTTGATAGCGATGAAGTCCAGCTCAAGAGGATTTGCTTTAGCTTAACCGGATGCAGGAGGAGGTAAACATCGTGCTTGAGGGCGGCGGCGCCTGCGGTGAAGTCGCGCTGCCGGCCGACGGCCTCGGCAAGCTGGTGGTCGGGTCGGCGGCGTCGGGTCGAACTCCAGACTGGCGGCCGGCGCGGCGCGTTTGGTGCGCAGCTGTGAACGCCCCGCCATCCGCGATCCCGAGCCGCCACATGCTTCCTCGATCTCAATGAGGATGTACCCGCCACCCTTGAGAGGATCACCTCCAGAGACGAGCATCGGCGGGACGATGTCCGCGAGCTTGATGTCGACGATGTCACCAGGGACCACGATTGCGCCTCGCCGCTTCCATTGGCCATCCTCAAGACTTGGTTTTCCGGATATCGCCGATCGAATGCCATTCCATGGAGACATTTCCTCAAACACCTCACATGCGTAAAATCGTTGCACCTCCACTTGAGCAAGCGGAATGGCCAGAACTCTGAGGGTGATGGCGGTGCTCGCGTCATCGCCGCCGACGCCGTCTCCAAGCTCCTCACCATCCTCGCGATGGCCACTGGCGCGCTGCGCCAAGGCGGCGCCTACCTCGGTCCATCACCGGCTTCTCCCTCGCCACCCTCCACAACACGCTCGTCGTCAGCATGCCGCTGCTCAACGCCATGTACGGCAAGTGGGCGCAGGACCTCATCGTGAAGATCGCTGTCGTGCAGGCCATGGTGTGGTTCCCGCTCCTGATGCTCGCCTTCGAGCTGCGCAAAGTCTAGATCGTCGGCGTCTTCCTCTCGTCCATGGTCAACGTCAACGTCGGCTCCACTACCTGGCGCGCCAGCACGGAGCTTCTCGGTTGGAACAGCCCCCATGGATCGCACTTTTCTCAACTCCACGAACAACTTCTCACACAGCTCGATGATCCGGTCACTTTTTACGATTGCCCTCTCAAAAGCGTCGACCATGGCTTGGATCGAAGGCTCTGATACCAATTGTTATGGTCCTGCTAACTCAGAGTACCAATTACAAGCTATTTGAGAAGTTTGGAGGAAGATCGAGGAGGTTTACGTAAGAACCGGAAAGAAGCGACAATAGCAGAGGAAGAAGAGAGCTTGTTCAGTTACGGTCGCTCTGTCCGTTCTTCGCCGCTTTGCTTTTGTATTGCTCTTTCCGACAAGCGAGTGGGCCCATGTCAGCCCAAGGCCCACGCCCGGCTCCAAGGTCCGTGACGACCAAGTGCTCAAACGGAAGGCCTTTTTGCGGCGACCCGTCGGGTACCTCGACCTCGCACTCGGGAGCCATTTGTTCTGGTTTGAGGGGCTACGCAGGATGTTCGGCGTGGCCGTCATGGACGCCGGCAAGACTCCGCTATTGGTCGCTTGGGTGGAGCGGTTCGGGGAAGCTGAGGAGGGCGAAGGTGGTGGTGCCGCAGGTGGACAAGGCGGTGGAGTACGCCATGAAGCTTCAGTTCATGTGGGCTGCTGCTACCACCGCTTCTAAGTGAGTGGTTCAGAGGGGCTCTAGTCTAAAGTCGTCATATATCCATTGGATTGTCGAGTCTGAGAGGTGCTTCACGACTGATGTAAGAAAGAAGACAAAACCATGATTACGGTGTCATTTAACCCTTGTTTAGTTTACTTAGTAGTGTTATCTGAATTGTGTTCTTGCTTGTTTTGTGATTTCACAATCCCGGTATTCTAGTGCGCAATACAATGATTTACTTTTGCAGTTCTGCAGTGCTATGTTCTTTGGTAGGGTTGTGCCTTTTTATCCGTCGGCAGGTACTGCTATTTTTTTTAAAAAAAGAATTTAACTGATTATTTCGATTTCCGGTCCAGTTTTTATTTTTGTTTTATTCACTGGAAACCGATTTACCGTATATGCCCCAATAGACCATTAATCTCCATTCCCCAAATCCATTTGTGTATTTGACCGTTCGGCATGCCGTTATGCCACGGTCGCCTCCTCCTCCTCCTCATCTGCCTCCTCCTCTTGCATGTGCCGCGATAGTCCTCCTGCTGCTGCTCTCTCTCCACGTCCAGATCCAGGCGCTACTGCTGCTTCTCTCTCTCTCTCTCTTCACGTCCAGATCTGGCGGGCCATCTCGCCCGTGGCCTCCCCCCTCTCCATGGTGGCTGGATACTTGGGCCTGGCCATCGCCGCGGCCCTCGTCCTCGTGCTGGTGGAGGACAACTCCGAGGGCGACACGCTCCCAACACTGTGGCTCCTCCCTTCGTCCCTCGACCCTCGACGTCGACGCCCCCTACCTCGACCCCACCTTGAGCCCGTGAGCCCTCAACACGACACCTCCTCCGTTCGTCCCTTGACCCTTAGCACCGACATCGCTCCAAGTCGATCTGCTCGGTGCTCCTTGGTCCCTCAGAGGTCGTCATTGTGAGTTGTATTTGCTAGTTCACTTTAACACTCTATGTTATACCTAAGTACCCAATTGTGTTGTGAGTTGTATTTGCTAGTCCTCAGATACTGTGAAGTAGTCATGCTTGATTCTTGAAGCTACATATTCTCGCTTCATGCTTGATTCTTGAAGCTATATATTCTACTAAGTGTTAGCGAACATGTATGAACAATTTTTAGTTGGGATAATATAACTCACGTTGATGAGCACCAATTTTAGTTCGATTTTTGTAATGCCCGATTGCCTATTACTTGTCTGCATTGCTGCATTTTGAAATTTGTTTTACCGAAAACCTAATAAACCGAACCTAATTTGTTCAATTTTTTCAGTTGGGTTTTAAATTTGTTTATCTGAAGACGGTTTGCGATTCCCAAAACTAATTTTTAAACTGAATAAACCGAACAAAAAAGCCGAATGAACCGAATGTCTACCCGTATCCCTCTGTTATGGAATATGGGATAATTTAAATGCATATTGCATTACTAAAATCAAGTTGTTGGCAACTACAGAGTTCGGAATACAAAGGCCGCCCCGCACACTATCACCGACAGAGTGAGTGAGGGTTGTTCATCAGATAGCCTCTTAATTCCTTTTTATTTACAAAACTAGCCTATGCGTTTTTTTTTTTCCAAAATAGCCTCTTAGCTCCTTACGTTCCACGCATGAGAGCGTGGGAAGTGGCTCTCACGCTGCATCACGGAAGCTAGATTCCCAAGCCCGGCCAGAGTGTTGCGTGTCGGCACTCTTGCCGTGCCCATAGGCCGCGAAACCTTGTCCTCCTGCACCACCAGGCCGTAGAACCTCGCCCTCCACGCTACCACGCTATGGCACGTCGCCCTCCCACACTACCATGACGCGGCACGTCGCCTACATACTGTGCTCGTCGCCAATTGCCACAACGCCCACCTCCCGTGGAGCAGATGCAAGACATCGGCCTCCGCGCAACCCGAGCGGGATGAGCTACGGTCGCTACCGTGTTGATTTGCGTTTTGTGCGTGGCACGTGTGGGTTAGGGGCTATTTTTGAAAAATAATCGTATGAGGCTAGTTTTGCAAAAAGAAAAAAAATAGGAGGCTAATACAATGAATAATTCAGTAAGTGACCGCCTACAAAGTGAACAATCGGAGATGCCCAAAGCATAGTCCTAAGGGCCTGTTTAGGGAGCTACAATTTGGGTTGAAAAGTCGCTTGCATTTGTTTGGTCAGAAACAATTGTAGTCAAGCGGTGGCTTTTATTGTTATGTTGTTTAGCAACCGGTCATTCTGACTATAGCTTTTGGAAGCCAACCAAGCGGGGAGGTAGCAATATAGCAAAGTATAGCGATGTCTGAATGAGGAGATAACGTAGAGACGGCGAGGCAGGGTGACGGAGGTCGAGAAGGCAGAGTGACCGAGGTGGGAGGTTGTCAAGCAAAGCCACAGCTGAAAAGCTCCTCCCCAGCAGCTGTAGCTTTTGGGGTGCTTCTGCTGTGACTTAACTTCTCAGCTGCTTTATAATCATACTATTTGGAGGAGCTTTTGATCTAAAACTAAAGCAAAACTGAAGCACAGCTTTCCCAAATAGACCCTAAGTCTGATTGCCAGCCACATAAGATCAGTGTTATCTAACGAAGAAAATCTGGGCATGCGTCACCTGTATGTTACAGTGGATCATCCGGCACGGCAGATCAAAAATCTTGCCAAAGCATCCATTCACGAGGAATTGAGGACCATGACCAGCTTGTCCCCTAATGTCACATTGTGATTCATTGGGTGGTAAATTTTTTAGATAAAGGAATAAGTTTCGGTCTCTGCATAAAGCACATGACCAATTTACAAAGTCTTGACTAACAAAGTCAGACTCAATAAAGGGAAAAGATCACGAAATAAAAATCAAAGACATAGTCTATTATTATTTCGCCATCCATTCTCGGGCAAAGAATTCTAATGCGACGACTTCCGAGCTCTACTCGCCAACCTGAAAGTCTCCTTGAGGTCTCATGTCGCAACAAAGGCTCAAAATCGCAACCAAGATGTTCCTCGAAGATAGCCACGCAAACAAGAAGTATATTGTTTTTTCTCAAAGAGTAGATCATTTCGAGTGCACCAAATAGCCCACAAGAGAGCTGCAATCCCGGCAAAAATCAATCTTCTCTCTTTCTTTTGAAAACCTGATAACCAATTTCCAAACATGTGCGAAATAGATCTTGGTGAAATTAACCCAGTAGCGATGTGAATAATTCTCCAAATATTTTTGGCATGGTGGCAATCAATGAACAAGTGCTTGATTGTTTCATTACTATTACAAAAACAACATTTATGACTCCCAATCCAGTTCCTTTTAGCTAGATTATCTTTTGTTAAGATAACACCTTGCTGAACATACCAAAGGAAAATCTGGATTTTCAAAGGAATCTTTAGGTTCCAAATAAATTTCGAAGTGAAAATAGCACCATAGTTCATTAAATACATATACATAGACCGAATTGAGAAATGACCATGGCTATGTAGATCCCAGCTTAAAGTGTCCCTTCTATTTGTGAGCTGGACATTAGCTACTCTTGCTACTAGGTTATGCCACAATGTTAAATTGTCCCCAACTAAAGCACGTCGAAGGTAATCTTTGGTGGTATCTGGCCATGACACTTGCCACCGTGCTATGTGGGTAATTGACAATGTTAAATAGACTAGGAAATTGTGCTTTGAGTGGTTTAGAGCCCACCCACTTATCTTCCCAAAACCTTGTTTGTGAACCATCCTGTATTTTGAATGTTCCACAACTTAGAAAAATATCCCTAACCTTAAGAATCCCTTTCCAAAAATGAGAATCTCTAGGTTTAATATGCACCTGAGATAAACATTTTGAACTCAGATATTTATTCTGAGCAAAGTCTCGCGAGTCCCTTCCTCATTTATTAATTTAAATAACCACTTCATCGAGGAGACATTTATTTTGATTTGAAGATTAGTAATTCCTAATCCTCCTTGATCTTTGGGACGACACGTATTATCCCATTTTGCAAGGCGATATTTTAAGCTTATCATTATTACCCCGCCTAAAAAACTCGGACCGATAAAAATCCAGTCTTGACAGACGCCTGGGGATTTCAAAAAAGACATCATAAACATAGGAAGGCTACTTAGAACTGAATTTAAGAGAACAAGTCTACCCTCAGAAGAGAGGTGTTTGGATTTCCATGTACTTAGTTTGCGTCGAAATCTATCCTCGATAGCACTCCAATCCGCAGACATGAGTTTATGAAAGTGCATCGGGATACCTAAGTAATGAACGGGTATGATCCTAACCCGCATCCAAACAAATGAGTATAAAGATGTTCATACCGTTTGGCTTCACCAAAACAAAAGATCTCACTTTTATGAAAATTGATCTTTAGTCCTGATAGTTGCTCAAACACACTGAGCAACAACTTCATATTTTTAGCTTGCTCAATATCGTGGTCCATAAATAATATCGATCATCTCGTGATATCGCAAAGATAGATAAACCATCCTCAACCGTGGGGAATTACCCTCTAATCGACCATCTTTTTGCTCTCTCAATTAAGATAGAGAGCATATCCGCCACAAGATTAAAAAGAATGGGTGACATGGGATCCCTTGCCTAAGTCCTTTTTAGTTTGGAAATAGTATCCAATGTCATTATTAACTTTGATGCCCACACTACCTCCAACAACGAACTTTTCAACCCACGAGCACCATTTTTGGCAAAATCCCTTCATACGCAGGGTTTGCTGAAGAAAAGACCATTTGACCTTATCATAGGCCTTCTCAAAGTCGATCTTCAAAATCACTCCATTAAGCTTCTTAGAATTCAATTCATGAATGGTCTCATGTAATATCACAGCACTCTCCATAATATTCCGCCCTGGCATAAAAGCTGTTTGAGTAGGACGTACCACTTTATTAGCCACTCCCATAAGTCTGTTTGTGGCCACTTTAGTGAAAATTTTAAAACTCACATTTAGCAAACATATTGGTCTGTATTGTTGAATTTTTGTTGCCTCTTTAACTTTAGGCAGTAAAGTAATTATTCCGAAATTAAGGCTATACAAAGGTAAACGGTCATAATAAAAATCAGTGAACAGCGCCATAAGGTCCTCTTTTATAATGTCCCAGAACACCTGATAAAATTCTGCTGGGAAACCATCAGGACCAGGCGACTTATTATGTTCCATATGGAATACTGCCTCTTTAACCTCTCTTTCAGTAAAAGAAGCAATGAGAAAATCATTTTCTTCCTGAGTTACTTGAGGTATATCTCGATTCTTATTTTCCACCAGGCTGAAATTATTTTCTTCTGATGGTCCAAACAACCCTTTGTAATAGTTAGTTATATACGCTTTTAATTCAACATCACCCACTATTAATCCATCTTCTTGATCCAACTTAAAGATGTGTTGTTTTCTTTGTCTACCATTAGCAACTAAATGGAAGTATTGTGTATTATCATCTCCTTCTAAGAGGTCTTTGGTTTTTGCTCTCTCATACCATTTGATTTCTTCTTCTCTCAACAAGTGAACTAGTCGCTCATTTAGCAAATGCTTCAGGTTTAATTCCTGATCTAAGAGAACCACACACTCTGCCTTCTTATCTAGGTCATCAATCATTGAAATTAACTTCTTCTTCTCCTTTCTGTTATGGCCAGCTGTATTTTTGGCCCAACCTCTCAAAAATTGACGAAGGGTTCTTATCTTATTCTGCCATCTGTCGAGAGCATTATTCCTCTTGACTCGATTGCCACTTATCGACAACCAATTCATAAAAACCTTCTCTAATCACCAAATTTCGCTCGAATTTAAATAGAGGTTTCTTTCTACTATGGGAAGAAGCACCAATATTTAATAACAAGGGCGAATGGTCTGTAATACTTCTATCTCTAGCATACACCCTAGTGAGTGGAAACTTTTGCTCCCACTCAGTAGAAACCAACACCCTGCCTAATTTTTCAAGCGTTGATTATCCCCACTACTCGTCCAAGTATATTGGCGACTAGACATATTAATCTCTTTGAGACTTAGAGATTGAATAACCATATTAAAAAGATCCGGCCATTTTGTAACAAAGTTACCCTTGTTTTTATCATCGAGCAACGATAATATTAAAATCCCCACCAATAATATATGGCGAGATTCTTTGTTGCAAACCCGGCCATCTCTATTAAGAATGTCTCCTTATGTTCTTGTTGTGCAGGCCATAAACCGCAATTAGCCCATTTGAATCCATCATCTTTATTCAAGTGTAAACTTTATATAAAAATTCCCTTCGACAATGGCACCAACATCATACACCATAAGATCTACCCCAAGGAGCATTCCCCCAGACCGACCATGCGGTGCCATGCAGTGCCAAATAAATTCTTTGCCACCACATAATTTTCTAAGGGTCCCATCCAAAATCGACTCAATCCTGCTTCCATTAGAGCAATAAAATCTATTTGCTCCTCTTTAACCATATCCCCAAATACACATATTTAGCCAAGTCTCCAAGACCTCTGCTATTCCAGAAGATTCCTTTCATTTGAAACTTAGTTTTGACGGTGTCTTTGGTTTTTTTGATCCCGAATCCCCCCTGCTAATTTTCCTGAGGTTAGATTTTTTCCTACGATTAGCTGCAGTTAGATCACAACAAATATGATCTAAACCTACCTCATACACATTCTCATAAAAATCTCCACTGATATGGTTGAGCTGTGTATCTAAAATAGCTTCTTCCTCCTAATCCAGGTTAATATTAGGTGAGGAGTGTTTACTTCTAGTGGTAGAACTTTTTGTCGACACCCTAAGTCTATCAACTTCGATGTTTTTAATAGAGGTTACAGAAGAAGAAATAATTGTATTGTCTCTACCCATAGAAACACCTAAATTGGCAATTCTAGAGATAATAGTAGAATCTGGAATCGAAGTGAACGACAGAGAATTACCTGGCTCCAAAGCATTCTTTTTAGCCACCAAATTCTTAGCTTTATCCATTATATGAGAATCCCCCATCGCTGCTATCCTTGCGCTCGATCGAATCTCCCGCTCCTTAGGTCCAGACAGAAGATGCAATTTGATTTCCTCCCATCCATTGATCTTGTCCAACAATTTAAGAGCATTCATCATGGCCACATTGGATATATTAGCACGAATACCATTCTTCTTACATAAATATTGTAGTGTCCGACGTGAGAGACCTTGAAAAATTGGTCCACCAACTTCTTGATCTTCTCTAATGCATATAGAACTGCCACCATCCAAAAGTGCAACTTGGACAAGCTCGATCGATTTTCAACAATTGCATTGTCTACCTATACATTGCATCACCGCCTGGAGAAGAATTAATAGGAATCTCAACTCGTTCCTGTTCCAGAGCAACCTTACCATGCTCAGATATGCGGATGAAGCATCACCGAGCATCGATTACCTCTTCCAATGAATCACCAAAGTCCGCACAATATTTGTCAACTGCAACATCCGAAGTGTGCCGCATAATATTTGCCTGAATGATAGCAGAACATGCACAATATTTGCCTCAATGCCAAGAGGAATATTTGGTGGAATAATTGTGCTTGACTTAACTCAAGCGGAGAATGAATAGCACTACTCCCAAATGAAACCGCACCCAATTCAGCATCGCTTCTCAACAACTTTGTTACTTTTTTCTTCCGAAGCCCTCAACAAAGAATAGCAATGGCATCCTCAATAAGTCTGCATCTCGCCTTCGTATGAGCACATCTGTTAGTAATATTGTGAACCTGTTCAAGATCCAGAGCTTTACAACCTTGCTATGAATTTATCGACAACTCATTACGGGCACGGGACCCTCTTCCATAGAAAGACCAAGCCGCAAATCACACAATGACACGCCGAACTTGGCACAGATAAACCCATAGCATCCACAACATTGGACGACAAACCAATAGTCAGAATCGACAACAATTCAGCAAAGAACCGAGGCATCCCCCACAAAGAACCGCAAAGACAATCTTCCTCCACTCCTCTGCGTCGGTAATAACTCACCGACACCGCTTATACTTATCTCACACCGCCACAATCGCCAGACAAATCCATCCCAGATTCACAATACCAATATCAAATCAAACGGCAAATTGGCCACAATGACCACTTCCTCCTCCTTCCCTTGTATCGCCACAACAAACGCCAAGACTCACTTCCTCCTCCTTCCTTGTATCGGCAACAACTCACAGACATAAAGAAAAACAATTTGGAGAATCACCAAGCAGCGCTTCCTCCATCCGCATTGTTTTAAATCGCCACAATCGGCAGATAAAGCAATATCCAGTTTCATAGACGACAATCCAATCATCGAATCGATGGCAAATGGCAATAGTCAAACATCACCCACAACTTCCACAAAGATTCTTTTCCCCCTCCATTTTCTCGTAGACCAGAACTTCTCACTGCATGATTTATCTTTTTTATCGTAGCTTCATCATCATCGTAAAACTTTTTACCTTGCATCAAATACTTGTTACCGCTCGCCACACCGCCATCCGACAAAACAATATCCTGATGTAATCGACTCATCTCGAGCCAAGCTCGAGCATTGAAGATGAACCTTTCTCCAACTCGAATATTGCCCCTAGGAATATGGTCTCACCTTAAACGCCAGATTATCACCCAATTCAGATCACCATTTCATAATCTTTTCCTTGGCTCGTTGATCACGAAATCATCGAGGTCATCAACATCCTCAAACTCATTTACTTCTCATTCTTTTCGTAAATAACTTCATCAATTTTGAAGACAATCTCATAAATCTGTCACCCACCACGATGTCAAGATTGCTGGAATGCAATTTACATCTAGAACCGCAACTAACAATCTAACAACCCCAGTCTTTCTCATCGATCTCATATCAACTCATGTGTAGCTCGAGAATAGAGCCAACCGCCCATAAAGATAAAAAGATCGAATCTCATATGGGACTCCATGGACATGAACCCGCACTTTTGAAGCTTCGTTTTTTGAAATCTCCATATTCCACTCCTCGAAAGACATCACTCCCTCATTCTTGTCAGTGCGGTGTCTCTTCATACTAACCATTCGTTGAAGCTCAACCTGACAAGGAAATGGCACAATATACGAATTGGGACCATTATTCCGAACCTCCCAATTCCATTTTACCGGAATTGCCCGAGGCAACTCCGATTTAACCAACTCCGCCGACACCGATCCTTCCACAATAGTAATTAAAGCAGTTGCAGAAGTCTTACATGGGGTCTTCACAGCAGAAGTAAGCGGAATATGAAAAAACCCGAGACCATCGCCGGCCAAACCACGTAATGAAGCGTATATTTCGCCCACGCAAAGAAAGGACAATGTGGAGTATAGTGCTCATCTTCACAGATCTCACAACACATAATGAAATTCTTCGTTTTCTTCAAAGTAGGCTCATTAACAGGTTGATTACCTTTATTCTTACCAGCCTGAATTCCGGAGCTCTCCCCCTTATCCGTAGCTTGCTTAGGGCAATCACCAACCAGAGCCTTCTCCACTGTTCCAACCCGGACGATTCCAGCATTAGCAACATTCTGAACACCAACACCGTGCCCACCATGGTTATTGAACTCATTATGCTCCCGAAGCTCGAAATGATCACGGCTTCGCACCAACGCGCCGTGACTATGAAATCATGAGGCCGATGCCCACCACGAGCACCTCGAAATTGACTACCCAAGCCCCGGCCTTGACGTCGCTCACCACCATCCGCCGCCGCCGCATTGCCTGCCATGACGACAAGGGAATACGAGCGAAAATCGTGAGAAGGCTTGTGAAAGTTGAGGCGCCGATGCAAAGAAAGCCAACCTGTGGTTTCAGAAGACCGAGTGGTGACGGCAGTCAGAGGCCCACTAACCCAACTCGCTTAGCGTGATAATTTACAAGATTCAAATTCAAACCGCTATCAGCGTAACAATCCGGATGATTTAGTTTGCGGAACATGACGAAGAACACGCTGATTTGCGCTGTCCCAAAGTCTGCACTTCGATAATCTATCATCAACCACTGGCAGCAAGTAATCCCCAAGAGTTCGCAATGGCGAAATCCTAGGTTTTGGCAATGGTCCCTTCCAACTTTTTTCCTTATTCCATGGCCAATTGCCTTTGACTTGTTTGCAGGAAGATCGTCGCACATTACCCTGCAGCAAGTTAGAAGTATTAAAATTATAATCAACACATATTGGAGAGCAAACCTTCTTATCCGGTAGCAATTCATCCAAATTGTCGTCAGGATCTGAATCATCCACACTCTGAGAATCCCATAATTTACCCCCCGCAAATGATACGGCAGAATGCGTCATCTCCTCAATCGATGAAGATACACAACGCCTTGCAAAATCCATCTCTTCCGGAGAATTTTCCTTCCTTTCATCTGAGCCAGATTTCGCTCTAAACGCCAATCGGATGGATCGAGAGAGGATTCCATGGCGCCGCCTCATCGTCGCCTCATCCTCCCAGCTCCACCGTCTCTCTTCACACCTTAGGGCCTTTCATCGATAAATGGACCGAACCAGATTAACACTAGACTAGAGCAGTTTAATTTGCGTAGGAAAGTGAATTCGGTTCGTAGCTCGTGAAAATTGAGACACTGCTTCCAAATCCTGGTCAGATCAGACGTCCCAAACTAGGCCTAAATTGTCATAGGTTGGCTGATACAACTATACAAGTTGGGGTTCGTAGTCTTCCATCTCTGTTTCCCCTAAAACATTTGTCGACATCATCTTTGTGGCCTTTTTATGTTCCACCTTGATTGGCCACATTTTGAGAGGTACTTTTATAGCCTTTTCGTTCTTTTTTTGACTGAATTTTGTGGCTTTATTCCTGATTTCACGTCGACATACACAGTTCACCGATGGGTTTGGTGCTAATCCCATTCAAGTTTATAATACATATTTTTTTGTTTATAGACTAAAAAAATATTGAAAATATCTAGATTATCCATACATGTAGACAATATAAGACAAAAATAGGTATTTATTAGGGGTATAGAAGAAGCATCACACTAATTTTACATTTGTATATAAAATACTTATTATAATTGTGGTTAAGACTAATTTAATACACCTTATAAAATTTGAAAGAGCGAGTATAAAATTGTATGATTGCGTTTCAATAAAAAAAAGTTGTATGATCGAAGAGAACGCAACACGAGGAACAAATGATTGATAATCTCTGAAGATGTGATCAAACGTGATTGTGTTTGAAGTGCCGTTTCAGCTTTATTTTTTGTTAGCCAATTTTCTGAAAAAATAATGGTAGATTTTTCGGTACAGCAGCAAATCCTGCAAGCGGTAGCTGTGTACCGATCGAGCCGGGTCTGTGTCTATTTATTATTTCATCTCACTTCACAGCACAGGCCGACACAGCAATAAAAACTGATGCAGAGCATCGCAGAGCAAGCTTGTACAAAGCGTCACATGTGACGCCAATTCATGTTGCATCAGCGGTTAGGTCAAAATTAAGCAAGTACTATCGGTCTAGTACTCCTCCAAATCCAACGAAGAGTAGTAATATTCGACTGATGCACACAGCCACATTTCTTCCTCCCACTGCTCTAGCATCCGAATCGTCACCGTAAATTGCTATATAAACGCCCACAAAGTGAGGCCGTTCTTGCCCAGACGAGCACAATAGGAGTACCCAGAAAGAGAGAAGAAGAGAGAGAGAGAGAGAGAGAGAGAGAGAGGAAAACAATGGCGGGTGAAGGAGATCTAAAGCTGCTCGGCTTGCTGGTGAGCCCATTCGTGATCCGTGTTAGGGTTTGTGTCGAATATGTGTACGAGTAGGATTACAATTGGACTCTGTGTTGTAATAGGCAGAGGGAGATAGAGTAGGAGTCGGACTCTATGTCCTTGTCCCCTATATAAAGGGTGCAGCCCTGGTGTAACAGGAGAACGACTAACAATAGTAGCATAGGCAAAGGAGGGGGCGTGGCCTGCTGTGGCCGTGCCCCATGTAGCCGGTATGCTGCGGTATTGTTGATTGGGGAGGAGCGCCCATAATCAGAGCCCCGCAGATGTAGGCGCAAGCCGAACTGCGTTACCAAACATCGTGTCTCCTTATGTCGTTCTGATCTTACATTGGTATCGGCCTTATTTTTCCTAACAAGTGGTATCAGAGCTGAGGTTGCAATGAGTAAGATCAAGGGGGAGACACGAGGTTCATGCTCGACGGGCGCCAGGAAAATTACTCGATCTGGTGCAAGGTGGAGCATGGCGGCGATCGGCGTTTCGGTCGGTGGAGTCGAACACTTCAAAGGGGGCTTGAACTGCTCGATGGACTACGGTTGGCGAGGATTGATCGACGCGTGATAATCGGGCCAACATCGTGGTCGGCGAGGTTGTTATAGGCGGCGACTTGGCGCCTCGATCGATGCGAGATCGAGCGAAGCGGGAGCAAATGATGCGACCGGATGTTACACGGATAAACATCATGACACGGCGAGTAATTATTGTGCTATGGATGTTGTGCGGTGTGACATGAAGTTTTAGCGGCGATTGGCAGGGATTCACGCCAGGCGGGCGATGCACTACTGGTCGGCCGAGGCGCGGCCGGGCCGGATCTCGAGGCATGCGGCCGATTGTGCCTTCGTGGCACGGAAGGCCGAGGCGGCGCTGGAAGCGGTGACGCGGCGCGGCGCTTTTGCGCGATTGAACCGGGCACGGCGTCTTCGAGGTATCGGTGCATTGCAGCCTGTTGCCGGAAGCAGAGCGCGTGGAAGCAGGCGGGTGGAAGCGCAAACATGCAGCAGGTCCCACGGTCCCACCGGAGGAAATTGCATGCGAGGCACCGGAGGAAATTGCATGCAGCGGAAGCAGCGCCTCATTACATGCAGCATGCAGCAGGTCCCACCGTGGCACTTGCATGGCGTCTTTGTTACGGACATCTTGCATGCAGCAGGCTCGCGATGCTTCGCTCGTGTTGGATTTCGATCCGGCTCGCGATGCTTCTGGCGAACGACGGACGACGATGATCCTGGCGAAGTGTTTGAAGCTACGGGCGAGGCGACCCGCAAAAAGGAAACTAAGGCTCGGCTTCCGTGACCGAGAAGGAATCGGATACGGAAGAAAAATCAACTCGCTGGTTTTTTTTTTGTTGTTTCGGTCTCTGCCAGGATTCCGATTTGGATGGCGTGCCGTGACCTGGCTGCACTATATATTCAAAGCCAATGAAGCCAAAGGAGAAACAATCAAAAGGTGCGAAGAGGATTTTTCAGAGAGAAAAATTCAGATCTGCACAAGAAGCAATAGCTTTTGGAGCGCAGTTTCGTAACAAGGCATGAGATGTGGGTTCTAAAGGAGAGGTGCTCAGAAGGTTGTTGGTGGTTTGACCGAGAGGTCAAATATGCTAGCCGATGGCGAAGTCAAGATCGATCTATGCCAGAGGTGAGAGGATCAAGCGGTCATGTCAATGATCTGCTCAAGGTGGAGAATGGATTAGGTGATTTAGATTGGGGATCTGCTACAGGCAAACAGATCGGGCGGTACAAACTGTGGGTCAGTAGGATTGAACCGACAAAAGGAAGGAACAAGCAGTCTTGATGTGGCAATGGCTAAAAGATGACTCGAAAAGCAACGACAGGATGCAAGGGGAAGTTCATGTTCCAGGTGCAGAGAGTACTGTTGTAGGTGGAGTCATGGAGGAGCCAAAGTTCACAGGGATAGCATTGTACGCTCTGTATATGGGTGAAGCCAAGTCGACTCATCGGTGGCTTGGCGTGAGCTACAAAGACGGCAACCAGAGTCCGGGTACGCGGGTTCGACGTGAACAGGGACGACTTCAAGGTGACGGACCATATTCGTCAAGGTGGAGTTTGTTAGGGTTTGTGTCGAATATGTGTACGAGTAGGATTACAATTGGACTCTGTGTTGTAATAGGCAGGGGGAGATAGAGTAGGAGTCGGACTCTATGTCCTTGTCCCCTATATAAAGGGTGCAGCCCTGGTGTAACAGGAGAACGACTAACAATAGTAGCATAGGCAAAGGAGGGGGCGTGGCCTGCTGTGGCCGTGCCCCATGTAGCCGGTATGCTGCGGTATTGTTGATTGGGGAGGAGCGCCCATAATCAGAGCCCCGCAGATGTAGGCGCAAGCCGAACTGCGTTATCAAACATCGTATCTCTTTATGTCGTTCTGATCTTACATTAGTATCGACCTTGTTTTTCCTAACAATCCGCGTACGCATGGCGCTGAACATGAAGGGCGTGAGCTACGAGTACATCGAGCAGGACCTCTTCAACAAGAGCGAGCTGCTCCTCAAGTCCAACCCGGTGCACAAGAAGGTGCCCGTGCTTATCCACGACGGCAAGCCCATCTGCGAGTCACTCATCATCGTGCAGTACGTCGACGAGGTCTGGAGCGCCACGAGCCCGTCCATCCTCCCCGCTGACCCCTACGAGTGCGCCATTGCTCGCTTCTGGTCCGCCTACGTTGACGACAAGGTGTGTGTATTTTCCCATGCTTTTCTTCCGTGCTGTTTGTTGGGTTTAATCCCACATCGGTAATTGATTGTGGGGGAGCACAACATATAAGGTGGGGCATCCCTCACCCATCAGGCTAGTCTTTTGGGTTGAGTTGGGCCAAGACCTTGATTGTTGTGGCTCCTAATGGGCTTGGCCATGGACCTGGGTGGAGGGGCGCCGGCTCGTGGTGTTGGCGAGCTGGGCCGAACCGTTGTGTACTCTAACAAGTGGTATCAGAGCCCAAGGTTTGAAACCCGGAATGTCTCCAGGGTCGCACGGTTGTGGGGGAGCCTTGAAAACAAGTCTCGGGGTGACATGGGCTTGATGTCACGGGGGAGATTGTTGGGCCCGATGTGTGATGGGGGAGATTGTTGGGTTTAATCCCACATCGGTAATTAATTGTGGGGGAGCACAACATATAAGGTGGGGCATCCCTCACCCATCAGGCTAGTCTTTTGGGTTGAGTTGGGCCAAGACCTTGATTGTTGTGGCTCCTAATGGGCTTGGCCATGGACCTGGGTGGAGGGGCGCCGGCTCGTGGTGTTGGCGAGCTGGGCCGAACCGTTGTGTACTCTAACACTGTTGGAGCTTGAACAGCAGGTGCCGAAGTGCTGGTGTCTTTCTTGCAGCTGTGCCCTGCTTGGATAGGCATTATGAAGGCGACGACAGAGGAGGAGAGGGCGGAGAAGGTTAACGAGACGCTCATGTGATCGGAATCTTGGAGGAGGCCTTCGCCAAGTGCTCAAACGGGAAGGCCTTCTTTGCCGGCGACTCCATCGGGTACCTCGACCTCGCACTCGAGCCAATTGTTCTGGTTTGAGGGGCTGCATAAGATGTTGGCGTGGCGTCATGGACGCCGCAAGACTCGCTCTTGGCCGCTTGGCGGAGCGGTTTGGGGAAGCTGAGGAGGCGAAGGCAGTGGTGCCGAGGCGACAAAGCGGTGGAGTACGCCAAGAAGCTTCAAGCCATGTGGGCTGCTGCTGCCGCTTCCAAGTGAGTGGTTCAGAGGGCTCCGGTCTAAAGTCGCCATATATCCATTGGATTGTCGAGTCCGAGAGGTGCTTCACGACTTGATGTAAGGAAGCAGACAAAACCATGATTACGGTGTCATTTAACCCTTGTTTAGTTTACTTATCAGTGTTATCTGAATTGTGTTCTTGCTTGTTTTGTGATTTCACAATCCCGGTATCCTATTGAGCAATAAAATGATTTACTTTTGCTGTTCTGCAGTGCTATGTTCTTTGGTAGGGCTATGCGCCTATGCCTTTTCGTCCCTCTGTTCTGGAACATGGGATAAATTAAACGCATATTGTATTACTGAAATCAAAATGTTGGCAACTACAGAGTTCAGCATACAGAGGCTGTCCTGGCACACTATCGGCAGGAGTGGAAACGAGTCGGATACGAATGGATTTTACTCTTCTTATAACCTAACTCATATTTTTTCTAGATTCAAAATCGGATATGAGCTAACTCGATATGGATACGAATCCAAATTATTCGGGATACAGATATGTGACGGATTCAAGTCAAAAACGGATAAAAATATATTGATAATGTACATATATAGAGAGTAATATATGATGAATTAAAACCATATAAGACCATTGTAAAAAATTATATATCAATCCAACCCAATAAATATCATAGAAGTTGATAAACTTACACTTTTACGGTAAGTCGTACAACTCGAGGAGCCAACGGACACTACAAACACATGTGCCATATAGTTCGGTGCGAAATTTGGATGATGACTCAGGTATCAAGACGGCGTTTCCCTCCATTGAGAGACCATATTCGCCTTCGATGTCTTTACCACAAGAGACTGGTATGTTACCATGTGGAAATTCTAATTCTTTTGTTGCTATGTCAGATGAGAATTGTGCAGCGAAACTAGTTAATTTAGGCTTTACTTTGAGAAAGAGTAGTAGTGGCTCTAATCTCTCAATTAAAGCTTTAAAACGGATGGAAATTGATAGGTTAAAGCTGACCCAATCAGTTAGGCCGCAGGATGTCACTAGATATTCGGTAGAAAACAGGGAGGTTAATCCTTTTGAATCAAGTGATGATGAAGCCGCTAAGGTTGGTAGCAACTTTCGTGCGCATTTGACTAAGGATGTTTCAGCAGTGGATTTTGAGATGGAGGATCTAGATATGAAAATCTGTGATCTAATGGCCTCTTCTCGTATGTCTCGTAGGAATCGGAAATTCAAAAAAAGATATAGGTTATCATGAAAGGTTTGTTCTGGAATAGCAGAGGTCTTGCAGACTTGGCTAAATTTAGGTATATTTCAGAGGCTATTAAAGATAACAATTTGGAGTTCATTGCTGTATTGGAAACAGGAAGGCAAGATATGTCAAAATTGAATCTGGCACAGCTTTCTGGAGGTGCGGATTTCGTTTGGCACTGTCTTCCTCCTAAAGGTAGATCAGGTGGAATTCTTTTAGGAGTTAACTTGGCGTGTTTTGATTTGCTTCGGATTGAGGAAGGGGAATTTTTTATCAAATTCCATCTCAGTAATAAGGTAGACAAATTTAAGTGGATTTTAATGGCAGTCTATGGTCTAGCCCAGGATGACTTTAAAGCAGCGTTTCTGGCTGAACTGGTGAGAACTTGTCAACACAACCATTTACCGACACTTATTGGAGGGGATTTTAATATTATGCTCAATAGTTCCGAAAAGAACAATAATAGATTCAATTATCGCTGGCCTTTTTTATTCAATGCTGTAATTGACAGCTTTGATTTGAGAGAGATTGATCTCACGGGTCGCCAGTTTACCTGGGCCAATTCCTTACCCAATCCCACTTATGAGAAATTGGATAGGGTTCTTATGACCACCGAGTGGGAATTTAAATTCCCTCTTGTTTCTGTTCAGGCGTTGGACAGGGGCATTTCGGATCATACCCCTCTCTTGCTAGATACTGGGGTTCCAGCTTTCTCTGGGTTAGCTAAACAGTTCAGATTTGAGCTTAGTTGGTTTAACCGAGAAGATCTCCATGATAGGGTGGTGGAAATTTGGAACAAGCCGGTAAGAGGAAATAACTCTGTACAACGGTGGAACTGCAAAATGGGGGCTTTGCGTAGTTTTTTTCGGGGTTGGGCTTAGCATAATAATGGTGTCTATAAGAGCAAAAAAAAAAGAATTCCAAACAAGAATTAATAAATTGGATATTATCGCTGAGGGTAGAGACTTGTCGGAGCTGGAACAAGAGAATCTTGCTCAAGCTCGAGATCATCTGGCCAAGCTTCTCAGGGAGGAAGAAATAAAATATTATCAGCGGGCAAAAGTGAATGATGTTCTCTTGGGTGATAATAATACTAGATATTTTCATATGGTTGCCAATGGCAAACATAGAAAGAAAAGGATCTAATTTTTGGAACATGAGGGCAGTAAGATTGAGGGTCAGGCTAACCTTAAAAATTACATAACCCAGTTCTACAAAGAACTATTTGGGGAACCGGACGAGAGTGTGTTAGACCTTGGAGAGGATGGCAATCAGGATATTACGCAAGTCTCATTAGAGGAAAATACTTCTTCTCACCGCTACCATTCGAGATGTAGTAAGAGATGCTGTGTTTCAGATGGAACATAATAAAGCTTGTGGTCCAGATGGTTTTCCTGCGGAATTTTATCAGAAATTCTGGGATACTATTAAAGGTGACCTTTTGATTATGTTTCAGGAGTTATATTCGGGAGATTTACCTCTTTATAGTCTGAATTTCGGAATAATTTCTCTCATTCCCAAAGTTCAGGAAGCTAATGTAATACAACAATATAAACCAATATATCTTCTTAATGTGAGTTTCAAAATTTTTACCAAGGTAGCTACAAACAGGTTGTCAATGGTGGCTGACAACGTAGTTAACCCGACCCAGACAGCTTTCATGCGGGGACGGAATATCTTAGAAGGGGTAGTCATTCTACATGAAACAATACATGAGATGCATAGCAAAAAGTTGAGTGGGGTTATCCTTAAAATTGATTTTGAGAAAGCTTATGACAAAGTGAAATGGCCCTTTCTGTTTCAGACTTTACGGATGAAAGGATTCTCATCCAAGTGGATTTCTTGGATTAAGTTCTTCATTTCGAGAGGTAGTGTGGCGGTTAATGTCAACGATGATGTGGGCCCCTATTTTCAAACAAAAAAACGACTGTGCCAAGGTGATCCTTTATCACCATTATTGTTTAATATTGTTGTCGATATGTTGGTTACACGAGCTAAAGAATTGGGGTTAATTGACGGAGTAGTACCTCACTTAGTTGATAGGGGTTTATCTATTCTACAATATGCAGATGACACAATCTTCTTTATGGAACATGATCTGGATAAGGCTTGTAATCTGAAGTTATTGCTTTGTGCGTTCGAGCAAATATCGGGTCTTAAAATAAACTTCCATAAGAGCGAGTTATTCTGCTTGGGTGATGCTCAAGATTCTATTCATCTGTATTTGGACTTGTTTGGCTGCAAGCAAGGGGAGTTTCCTATGCAGTATTTAGGCATTCCTATTCATTATAAAAAATTACAAAATTCAGATTGGAAAAAAGTAGAAGAGCGATTCGAAAAGAGACTCAGCAGTTGGAAGGGGAAACATCTTTCAGTAGGAGGCCGACTAACACTTCTAAATTCAGTGCTAAGTAGTCTTCCAATGTATATGATGTCATTCTTTCAGATCCCTTCATGCGTTCTTAATAAACTGGATTACTTCCGATCTCGTTTCTTCTAGCAAGGAGATGAAGGTAAAAGAAAATATCGTCTTGCAAAATGGAATATCCTATGTCAACCTAAAGATCAAGGGGGGCTTGGGATTCTGGATTTACAAGTTAAGAACATTGCACTTTTGAGTAAGTGGTTATTCAAGCTTTTAACAACGGATGGTACTTGGCAACAGATTCTTAGAAATAAGTACCTTGTGTCTAAATCATTGGTACAAGTAGAGTGTTGACGAATACTGATACTAGAGGTACCTCACAGCAAGGTCTCGATCGGGCCATGAAAGATCCCTCGCCTACGATGCGGTCTGCAGAAGCGCACCGATCCGTCCACGGGTCGGACTCCTCGCGGCCCACAGCCGGGCTTCGGGTCGGGGCTCCCGAACGCACCTACCCCACCGCAGGATGGGAGTGCGGGCGTCCTCCGACCCAGTCGCTGGTCGGGACCTTGACAAAATCCCGTCTTAGCAATTCCGGCCACGTCATCGATCGACTTCGAAGTTCGACAACCCCCGTCCGAACAAGGTAACCGAGCGGGGATAGGCGTTCCTTCCCAAAGCAACACCAGAGGCGCCGCCCACGCAACCCCAACCTCTGACATGCGCACAGAGGTCAGAAGCGCGCCTTCCCGATGAAGCACCGCTAGCTAGCCCTACCGACAGGGCGTAGCTGGCCGAGTCTGCCCACCCATCATGACCTATATGGGCACCTGTCAGCTCCGAAGACTGCAAACCCGATCGCCGACGATAATATGATCTAGTCACTCCTCTCTCCCGAGCCTCATGTAACCTGCACTCTTCGCCTATATAAGGAGAGGCGGGACCTTTAGGGGGGATCTCTTTTTCACGAAGCCAAAAACTCCCTCTGTCCGCTTAGCGTCCGGCTCGGCCCCTCGATCCGAGTGGTCGGTCGGAGCTTCTAAGCTCACCCCCACAGATGAGCACTAAGGGCCTGTCCTTAGTCCTCGCGTGTAATCCGCCATACCCCGCTCAACAAGATCCTCCGCCACAAGTGGAAGTAGGGACGTTCGGCCCAACCAAGATATCGCCCGAGACTCCTCCGCCGAGCAGAGTGTGTGTTCGAGACTCCATGAGTCAACCATCAAGGAGAGGGACGCGCGCCCCTTAACCTACAAATACGTTTGCGGTTTTTATGAACACCGGCGCTTGGCGCGCCCGAGTAGGGGCTCTCGGCGTCATCATCTTTGTCTCCGGATCCCCAATCATCTCTTTTGATGGCTTACACTGCCGCGACGCGCGCTGCTTTGACACGAGCCGGATCGGGATCTTCTGGAAGTACATGCAAAGCGGGCCGAAGGAGGCAGCTCCCATCCACCACCCAAAGGGGCGTCCGCAGCCGCCACGCCACTCCAAGGATCCCCGTGGGGAAGACCCTTCACCGCTATGAAGGTTCCCCAACTCGGTACCTTTCGACCTGAAGATCCAGATGGTGACATTGCACCCGGCGCATGGAGTATGGAAGGAGTTGGCGTTGGGACCTACGTTCTGGCCGCCCCCGCGGCTCCTAAAGGCTATGGTGATTCGGCGGGTGTTGCTCATAAAGGAGAGAGGCAAGATATTAAGGAAGATATCCAAAAACATTGCACCACATGAAAACAAAGGAAAGCGGAGGCGCCAGGAGGTTCCTTAGCCGGAGGCGTCATCACCATCCACGCCATCACTGCTCATAACGACATCCCTAACGCAGAACCTTCTCTGCCGCCGCACCACTGCTCGAATCGGGCTCGCGTCTCCTTCGATCCCGGCGACGGCCGCCATCGGGTCGAAGGTAGCGTCGCGACTGGTGCAGCAGAGCCAAGACGTGTTCATGACGCCGACGGCGACTCCCCCCTCGCGAAACAGAGCGCTCAAGCAAGGCTCCTGGGTAGGTCGGCGAGGGCGTCGACCGCTTGCCAGGTGAGGCCGCAGGCATACCCCATCGGGGTATGGTCCAGCGTCCCCTCCAGCCTCATCCCAAGTGGCTTCAGGCTCCTCCCTATGCTCTCGAAGGCCGTGCGGAGACAGGCGAAAGGGCTCACAGTGAGGCCCGCTCTGCCTGCGATTGGCCGGCTACGCCTCGGCGCCGGCTCGAGCCAGCCGCGACAAGCCTCTCGCGTTTCTTGGCGAAGCTCCTCTGTCGCGGCGGCGAGGCCTGCTTCAAGGCCAGCGCCAAGGGAAGTGGCCTCTAATATGGGCGTTGAGAGAGGCCTTCAGCCGTGCCAATGCGACTGACAGATCCATCGTCCGGGCCACCGCCAAACGAGGGTGGCTCGAGCGATCGAAGGACATCTGTCGCGCCACTGCGTCCAGATCCCGTCGCGGCGACCGCAGATGGCCGACCAGACGCAGCCGGAGGCGCTAGAGAAAAAGGAAAGCGCCCGACGCCAAGAAAGGCAAATTCGTTACCCCGGGGCCGGCAATAAGACTTACCCATGAGGGGGATCCTAATCTGGAAGGACGACGGAGGCGCGACCACCATCCCCGTCAAGGTACCAGAGGGCGGCGACGCCGAAAGGGTCTTGAGCGCCAGGCCGCGAGTTCAGAGCCGCCTGCTTCCGTCCGGCCCGGCATTGCCGTTGGCCATCTCATCGTTCGCTTACTGCTAGATTCTCTCTTTCTTGTGCCGATAAAGGCGAGAAAGGGTGAAGAAGCGAAACGACGGAAAGGAGGACGCCCTTAGATACTCCGCAGATTTTTCAAAGGCGGGGGCGACGGCGGCCATTGGCGACATTAACTTCACGCCTTGAGCGCCGCGACGCGCTTTTTCCGCCTCTCTTCGGGCGCATCACGACGACGCCTTCGACTTCGATCGGATTTAACTCGCACTAAAAAGACGAGCCAAAACCGCCACGATTTCTCCAACACGCGGAATAAGAAGATAAGCGATGTTTTTCTCAAAAACTTCTTCCGCAGCTTGTTTCGAAGTTTAAGCACTATGTAGTGATCACGAGCTCGACCCCCACACACGCCGGGGCCGAAGCTCACACACTTTTACGTCGTGACCCGTCGGTTACATGGTCCTCCCTAGCGGTAACTCCTCGACTGAAGCACTCGACCTCGCCCAAATGCTACGGTATGCAGTAGTGCTCTATGGAAGAAGGAAATACCCATGCGGAGCGACCCCTAGTCGGTCGGGAACACCCTTCTCCCGTACAAGTGTGGATGAGCGGCTTATACCTAAGGTTCTTACACTCATGTGGGTCAGGCAACCCGGTCACCATTGATCCTCCCAAAGTAGTCCTCCGACCAGGCGCTCGGCCTGCCTCGCCCAGGCTCGGTTGCTAGAAGTAATGTCAAGGGAGAAGGGAACACCGTGTGGTACGATCCATGGTAGTCGGAACACCCGACCCCATGGCAAGTCTGGCTTAATTCCTCATCATCCGAGCTTTCCTAAAATATATATATAGAAACCACTATATATATATATATATATATATATATATATATATATATATATATATATATATATATATATATATATATATATATATATATGACCCCGTGGTTTTAAGCCACGATCGCCGAATGTTCACCATTCTCGAAAGCACGGAGGATGGAAATCGGACCAGCATAATGATCCGAACAGCCATTCGATTCCCCCCACGATGGTAACCCTTTCGACCCAGTCCATGACATTTTGCAGGAGTGGAAATTGCGAAAAGCAAAGGAGCAGCGATGGCGAATGATGGGGAAATGACCTAGCCCCCATTACCCCGAAATCTACAGGCATCTACTAAGGCGCATGCCGGCCGGACACACATCAACCAATCGCTTACCAACCCGAGCATCACGAGTCCCGTCACAGACACCGCGACGAGCTGCTGGTAAGACATACCGCCCCCCTATCATTTCGTTTCGCGTGTAAGTTCCCGCACGCATATTAAATGCCTGCAGAGATGTCTGGTATCGCCCGCAAAACGCCCGCTGCCTTCTTGATATCACCCGGGTCGGCTCAAACCGACCAAGGCAGAGAAGTCCACTGTGCCTTTGCAGCCTCGAGGTGGCGAGAAGGCTTGAATGCTCGCGAATAAGACTCGCCTGGTCCCGAGGGTAGGATCCACTAATGGATCCTCGTCGACCCGACAAAGCGAGCGAGGCGAAGTTTAAAGCGCTAACCCTGGGTCTTGATTGGGTTGGCGGACGACCAATCGCCTTAGCTCGTGTCCGAGACCATACTTCAAACTCTCTGCGAGCCCCCGAAGGGCGGCAGGCCAACTGCGCTCGAAAGTTACTTAACAGCTCGGGGTTGATGCACGGATTGAGTAAAGAAAGGTTTTTATGGGTCGCCCTTAGCGGTCGACACCCGATGTAGGGATCGCCCGCCGAGGTCGCCGACCTCCGAGCCCACTCGGATAACCCGTTTGTAGCTCCACGAGCACGGTGTTCGCCGGCGAGGAAAACAGCGTCTGCTCACCACCTCCAGTCCCACACTGCGGATGGGGCATATACGGGATCGACAAGCTCTCCCTCAGAGATCACCTCGCCAACGAGGACTCGAGACGGATGCCCCCGCCTAGCTCGGCGTTAAACCAAGACGCCTAACACGCCCAACCACGCGTAAAAATAGCACTAACGTTTAGCTACGACGTTAAAAAGCACTCGAAGCGAACCTTCGCGAAGGCATCCGGACCTCGCCGATCACCACGGCCGTCTAGCTACGATGTTAAAAACACTCGGGAACCGTAACCTCTCGCGAAGGCATCCGGACCTCCCACGACCACGGCCGCGTCTAGCTACGACGCAAAAAGCACTCGAACCGAACCTCTCGTGACGCATCCGATTCTCCTCACGACCACGGGCAAGGTTTAGCTACGACGTTAAAAAGCACTCGGGAACAGGAACCTCGCAAGGCATCCGGAACTCCCCGCCGACCACGCCGCGTCTAGCTACGATGTTAAAAGCACTCGAATCTGGAACCTCGCGAAGGCATCCGGACCTCCCGCCGACCACGGCGCAAGGTTTAGTGCGACATTAAAGCGCCGAACCGGAACCTCTCGCGAAGGCATCCGGATCTCCCCGCCGACCACGGCCGCGACTATCTATGACATAGTAGCCAGGCATTCGCGCCAACCCAAGTTAGTCAAGCCCACCTAGCAGAAACCCCGATCAAGCTCTGCGACCCGCTCGGGGCTCGGCTTCCACCATGGTCAGGCCGCCCGAGGCGAAAGGGTCGACTCCACTGGCGGATCCGCTACATAGCGAAGCCCGCTACTCTGCGGCAAGGTCAGAAACATCGAGAGGGACGCAAGAATAGAAGCCCCAAGCAAGCAAAAAGACAACTACATTCAAACAGGGCATGGGGCAACACCGAACCACTGATCGTCTCCCAAAACTTGGGAAAGGGCAGAAACAAGCAAGAAAACAAGAAAAGCTAGGTGCCGAGCACACGCCGGACCGCCCGAACAAGGGCGTCCCTCGCCTTGGCGAGCCTTGGGATGACGCTGATCAACGCATCGACAGCAGCAGCGGCGTTGCAGTCGATGGCATCGAGCCTCGTCCGTTCCGCCATGGCAAGGTCAAAGTCCACCCAGAGCTCCGCAAGGAAGGCCTCCTTGTCCGTGGGTGCCAGCGGCGCCTTGTCCTCGAAACAAAACACCATCGGCAGACATCCGCAGCCGGAAGAGGGCGACCGAGGGGAAACCATTGCAACCACCAAGCGTCCCGGGGAGGTCCAAGACCAGATTAAGAGCAATTTACTCAACCCCCGCCTCAAGATCGCTTATAAACGCTTCGGCGCGAAGGTTTAAGACTCAAGTTAAGGAAGGCATGGGAAGTCGAGGCGTCGCCACGCCACGGCGAGATATGATGCAGAATCGGCGGTCCATCCGGAATGCCCGCGTTCCGGTCGGCCCTGAGACTCTTGACGAATCATCGATACTAGAGGTACCTCACAGCAAGGTCTCGATCGGGCCATGAAAGATCCCTCGCCTACGATGCGGTCTGCGCAGCGCGACCGATCCGCCACGGTCGGACTCTCGTGGCCTGGCCCGACTTCGGTCGGGCTCGAACGCACCTACCCCACCGCAGGATGGGAGTGCGGGTGTCCTCCGACCCAGTCGCTGGTCGGGACCCTGACAAAATCCCCTCGCATTCCGGCCACGTCATCGATCGACTTCGAAGTTCGACAACCCCCGTCCGAATAAGATAACCGAGCGAGGATAGGCGTTCCTTCCCAAAGCAACACCAGAGGCGCCGACCACGCAACCCCAACCTCTCGACATGACGCCGGAGAGGCGCCGCCTTTCCCGATGAAGCGCTAGCTAGCCCTACCGGCAGGGTGTAGTTGCCGAGTCTCCGCCCACCCATCATGACCTATATGGGCACTCATAGTTCAAGGCGCAAACCCGACGCCGAGCGATAATATGCTCTAGTCGCTCCTCTCTCCCGAGCCTCATGTAACCTGCACTCTTCACCTATATAAGGAGAGGCGGGACCTTTAGGGGGGGTCTCTTTTTCACGAAGCCAAAAACTCCCTCTATCCGCTTAGCGTCCGGCTCGCCCCCTCGATCCGAGTGGTCGGTCGGAGCTTCTAAGCTCACCCCCACAGATGAGCACTAAGGGCCTGTCCTTAGTCCTCGCGTGTAATCCGCCATACCCCGCTCAACAAGATCCTCCGCCACAAACTGGAAGTAGGGACGTTCGGCCCGAACCAGTATACGTCTGAGACTCCTCTGCTCGATAGAGTGTGTGTTCGAGACTCCATGAGTCAACCATCAAGGAGAGGGGACGCGCGGCCTCTTAACCTACAAATACGTCTGCCGGTTTTGCGGAACACCGACAAGTGGAAACCAGGAGATTCGCATTTTTGATCCAGTTTGATGAAGGTAAAACGTGATTTTCTTCGTTTTGGTTCTTTTAAAATTAATAATGGATCACAGGTGAGATTCTGGGAAGATACCTGGCTTGGAAATCGTGCTTTAAGAGATCAGTATCCTGGGTTATATAGTGTCTCAAGGCATAAGTATATATCTATTGCTGAAGTATTTATATCTCATTATCCTAACATTTCATGGAGACGGTCTTTGATCGGGTCTAAGTTGGTGGCGTGGAATGATCTGCTTTCACGTATCGCTAATATACATCTCACACAGGATGATGATGAATTCCGCTGGTATTTGTGTCAATCTGGGCAATTCTCTGTGAAGTCTCACTATTTGGCTTTGATTAAATATGATGTTCCTAACCTAAATAAGCGTTTATGGAAGTTAAAAGCCCCACTCAAAATCAAAGTGTTTATGTGGTATCTTAGACGAGGAGTTATTCTGACTAAGGATAATCTGGCCAAACGTAATTAGCGTAGGCGGCACAATATGTTGCTTTTGTCACTAAACCGAGATAATTAGGCATTTGTTTTTTAGCCGCCGCTTTGCTTTCGGATGGTCCGGGTTTTTGTATCCGCTTTTGGTGTTGCTCCACCTTATAATGTTTCAATATGTTTGAAAGTTGGCTTTGTTGCTTTTCCCTTGGTCTATTTGTTTCAGTGAATGAGTTATTTATGCTACTTCCCATTGGCCGTTCTTGGGTTTGCCAGCCGCAGGTCGCATTTGTGGAGTATTATGGTGGATGTTTCTCGCCGGTTGGTTCAGGTGGCCAAGGACTTCTTTTCCCATGTGCATGGGTGACGGTTTAGTCTTCGTATTGATAGTCACTAGAGTGTAGGGATGGCAACGGTACATACCGTCTGCATCGCCACCCATACCCGCATTCGCCGATGAAAAATCACCCAAGCATTTACCCATGCATTCACCACGGTAGAACTTCTTCCCCATACCCATACCCGGCAGGGTCACCCATACCCATATTCGTTAATTTAGTGAACACAATTTTAGCTAATAGCTCTTCACCGACGCTGATGAGTAAAGGAAGTAGAATCGAATGTAAGTAATGTTGCATCGCCTATATATATCGCTTCGCAATGAAATTGGGTATCCAGAATGTTGAGGAAAAAAAAGCTGCTGCGGAAGACCATGATATTTAGAATTAACCTAGCTTCAACAACTTCAGAATCAAAGAATATCAATAATAGTTACTCAGATTTTTTAGGGACAGAGCTTCAAAAACTTCAAGAACACTTTATTGATGATCCCGTGATTGGAGACACTCTCACTTGAATTGAGATTTGGATTTTGGACTTTTGGAGTCTAGTTTTCGAGGCGGAATTGAGATTTGGACTTTGGAGTCTAGTCGTCACTCATCAACCTGGCCGGGCTTGGGCGCTCCCACTTACATGGGTAAATGGGTAAACGGGTACGGGTGGAAGTACCCGGTACCCATACCCGTCATACCCGATGGGTACGGGTTTTCTCCCATTAACGTACCCACGGGTATGATTATTGGACCATATTTGCACCCTAATGGAGTAAATACCCATCGGGTATCGGGTTTCAGGTACCCATTGCCATCTCTACTAGAGTGTGCGTGAGTTTATGGGGTTTAGGCTGTGTGCTTCTTGTTAAGCAGAGGCCGAAAGCGGTCTCAAGGACTTGTATCTTCTCGATGTAATGTTCTTGAGATTAATAAATGCTTTCTTCATCAAAAAAAAATCAAAAGGCAGCAAATAACATAGACTCAGATAACGTTTTCACAGTCTCAGTCACAGACACTAGCACGTAGGTCACATTCGGAACTTGCTCGGTTCTAGGAAGCGCCCAAATCCATGCAGATTATCAGCCACATCCATTGGCGCCATGGTTACCTGCGGCGCATCAACAGGTGCACAGTTCAATATTAGGATTCATGACAAACTGACGTCATCAAATTAGGTACAGAGAATGGATCCAGATATATATAGGGTGCTTACAACACAACGTGGTATGCTTTTTCTTGACAAAATGTAGTTGCATAATAGTCTGTTCTCTTATTAAAAGATCAAAGATGCATTAATATAACCATTTAGAAAATATGTGGTTCTGGACTAATATAACTAAGTAGCAACCAAGCATCTAATTGCATCGCATTCTATATACCATGTTAAATTTTGGCCTTTAAAGAAGAAAAAGAAGGGTTTAAAGCTGACCTTGAATGTTCAACCTCGCATGTCAAAGTTGGCAGAATCCAACAAAGTCAGTTCAAATATAGCATTCATATCCCATTTTTCATTCACTAAGGTATTGAGATACATGATCCTACTGTATACTACTACAGCAGCTCCAACACAGCAAGAAACAATTTCTATAGGCTACAGCCTTCCTGATGATGTTTTCCAAGACACAAATGGTGGATTTAAGATGAACATTGAACAAATGGCTGATAATCTCTGCAGATGAGATCAAACGTGATTGTGTTTGAGCTTTGAAGTGCCGCTGCATTTCCTCATTTCAGCTTATGTTTTGTTCGCCAATTTTTTGAAAAATAATGGCGTATTTTTCGGTACAGCAGCAAATCCTGCAGCTGTGTATCAATCGAGCTTGGTCTCCGCCTATTTATTTTACTACACTTGCTCAGGTCGACACAGCAATAAACTGTTGCGGAGCATCGCAGCAAGCTTTGAAATTTCGGTTTCGTTTACATCTCGGAGGTGGGTTAAATTCAAAATTTTAGCAAAATCTTAGAATTTCAGATAAAATCTAGACAAAATTCAACAACAAAATTTGAAATCTGTAATTTTTGAACCGAAGTGCCGAAATCTTGGTGAACTTTGGCCAAGCGAAAAATGATCGAAACGGTGTTACAAAATTTTGAAAATTTTTGTGGAGAATCCTGACAGATCACAAATATTACCATAAAAATTTTAGATCAAGATCAGGCCTGAGGAATTTTTAAACATTCTGATAGCGCTACTGTTCTAATAAAAGGCTGATGGGCAAATTTCAACGGAATGGACAATGGTGAAAATCATGTTAATTTTTTTTAAAAAATTTTATGATGGTTCTCACAAATAGATAATGTTATCATAAAATTTTTAGATAATTATCATGTCCAAAAAGTTTTGAAAAATTCATACAATGCTACTGAATGCTGACCGACAAAATTCGACCAAACGAAAAATGGTTCAAAACACGTTAGAAAATTTTTAAATTTTTGTGGCTGTCAATAATGAATCACTAGTATTCTCATAAAATTTTTAGATGATGATGAAGCTTGAGGAATTTTTTAAAATTGTAACAATGCTGCTATCCTGATAAAAGCCTTACAGTGTTACATGTATTGTATTGATATATTTGATTGAGCAATCAAAACATATTTACAATTTTTGAAACTTTTATAGAATGGTTCTTAGGCAATGCTTAAGCTCTCCTAGAAATTTGTATCATGATCACACTCGAGTGAATTTATAAAATTATGATACTGTTACTGTCTCAATTATGTTCATTCTATTTTTAAATTTTTAAATATGACAAACAAAGTTCAATTCTTTTGAAAAATTTTCTGTATGATCCTAGGCTACTATATATGGTACCATAAATTTTTAGAGCATGTTCAAGCTTGTAAAGTTTAATAAAAAAATTTGACAGTGCCTCTGCTATTTTTATAAAATATCTCAAAAATTCGATTTTTCAACAAATTTTTATAACAGATGACATTCTTAGGGGTTATTGACCCAAATCCAGTCAACATTCTCGAGATTTAGTTGAAATTTCTGAAAATACAATGGCATTTTAATTTTTTTATTCAGGTGAAATTTTGCATCTCGTCCCCTGGTGAGACCTGAGGTCTCGACGAGAAATTTAGTCGTTTTTGCATCGCAGCGAAAGCTTGTACAAAGCATCACGTGTGACGCCAAGTCATTTTGCACCGGGGATTACTAGCAATCGGACGTCTGATCACTGTTCATTTCATTGGACGCCTCTTGCAATATTTTTTTAATGCTTGCAACATTTTTTCCGATGCGTGCAACATTTTTTTCAACATGTGTAACATCCGTTTACTGTGCTGTATTTCTACTGTTGTCGAAGAAAAATATTTCATGCATTGAAAAAAAATGTTATATACTTAGCTAAAAAATATTGCAACGCGTCCGAAAATATCGAACGTCCGAGCTAAAATCTTTCCATTTTGCATCAACATTTAGGTGACAAGCAAGTACTATTGGTCTAGTACTCCAGAAGTACTATTAGTACACGTTCCAAGGAGGCATCGCGTCCGATCAAATTTGTGATTTTTTTAATAATATATTTTTTAACAAACTTTAAAAATATACGTGTAAAAATAAATTACATAAATATACCTCTATCGGCTGTTGGTTGGACGACACAAAAATATCATCTAACCAACGGGCAACAAGAGGCCACGTCGCACGATTAACGAGCGAAAGAGCGCTACGACACGCGCCCGAATCTCTGTCGCCGATGGTCAGACGATAGGCTAAAAATCGACCGATCAACGGACGATAGGGGGAGCGCAGCCCCCTGTCGCCCTACCAACGGGCGACAGAGAGGGTTAGGGCTATAAAAACTACTCGCATGACACTGTGCTCACTCAACCAGTCAGAGAAGAGAAGAAAGGAAGAGAAGAGAAAAGAAAAGAGTGTCGACGATCGGGATCGCCAATCGCAAGAAAGGAGATGGGGGTCGGCAGATCACGGGATCTAGTCGCGCTTCGCCGACGGAGGAAAAGTGTAGACGTGGTGATGGTTTGAGCAAGACGACAACGAGCTCGAGACCGAGATTTATCTTGGTTCGAGCCTCGTGGAGGTAATAGTTTCTTCTCGGCCGCCTTATGCGCTTTTCTTGGCTATTTCTATGTACAAGGGTGTGTTATGTTCGGGTTTAACAATGGCTATGTCTAAGCTCGAGCTATGGCGTGTTGTGTGTTGTATTCGTGGTCCCCAAAAGATTGCGCATCCTTGGTCTTTATACCTCCTCGACGCAATCTGAACGGAGAGATTCCTTGAAGTGGCCTTCATGCGCTATTGAGGGATGGCAAGAATCGCCCGAACTTGTTGCACGACTGCCTTCCTACCATTTAACCAGCGCCTTTGACAACCGGCGGTCAAATGCTTGATCTGAAATCAAGGGTGGATCATGGTTCGAACAAGGGCTCGCCGAGCTCGAGGTCGGCGGGGCCGTTTCGGCCCAGGCTTAGGTCGAGCACCTCGACACGCACCTGTGTCGTGGCCGGCCTTCCGAGTTTGGGGATCCGTTGACCGTGCGGCCGCGGTCAGGGACGCCACTCGTCGGCCTAGCCCCCGAGGCTTAAGGTCGTCGAACATGGGCCGACCTTGAGTCTCTATAGTCGGGACCGATTCCTGCACTTTCTTGAGGTCGAGGTCGGCGGAAACGTAACGCCAGCCGTGATTAGCGACACCGGCGCCTCTTGATCTCCGGAACCTTGCTTGGACGCTGAACGGTTGGTGACACTGGCCGTGTCTCAAACCGCAGACGTGCCTTAATCGCCTTTATCAAATCGTGGCGGTGCGCTTCTTCAGCGCCGTGGACTCGTTTAACGGCAAGCAGTTTTAAACTCAAAACCGCAGCCGACTTTTGAGGAATTTCGACAGCCGCCCTTCGCCTTCAAGCCTCTCCGCCCAAGCAAAAACCTCCTCCCCGCCGATCAAGTCACCGCGACGCCATGGCCAAGCTAGGGAGGAGCACATTGTCACCTTCAAGGATGAAGGAACTCGAGACCTGGGACTACTCGATCCATTCACATGGCGCTACGCCGCAACAACGACCGAAGCCATCCCCAAAGGACGACGAGATCGCTCGCGACCGAAAGCACTACGCCCTCTTGGCTGCGGACCCCGGAGAGCGAAGTTCTCTCCGTGGTCCTCACCAGCCATGTAGATCGAGCTCATAAACCCGGTGCCGAACTCCATTCTTACTCTCGCCATCTTCTCCCCCTGCGGCGAGGGTTCCTAGGAATCCTTCCCAACCCCTCGCTTCTTCTTAGGCATTTTAGCCTCTTCCGCCCGGAAGGACCCCGTGGTCGGATGCCTCTATTTCCGACAAAGAGATGTGGCTCAAGTGGTCCTTCCCCAAGGTCCAAGCCGGGACTCCCTCGGGCCGTGGTCCGAGCGGTGGTTCTACCTGAGGAAAGGGGAACTTGGCACGCTGTCATACGAGGGAAAGCCCGTCGACGGGAAGAAGGAGACCCCAGAGGCGGACGACCCCGAGGCCGATGAAGAGGCCATCGCCGCCATACATCTCTGCATCGAGCGCGGTCTCACCGGCAAAGGCGATCCGCATCAACTTCTCATGAATCGGGTGTCCCTTCGCGAGGCGACGCACCCGTTTCTCTGAGATCCAAGGGTGCCTCGACTCGACCCGCGAGGGCACGTCTGGTAAGCATCCCTGCCTCGTGGTCTTGCTTGAGTCTACCCTCGACCCTTTTTTCTTGAAGGGCATTTCCCTTTGCAGCGCTGTTGGAGTCTTGGGTTGCCGCCAGGATGAACGAGATGTTCGGGAAATCGCTGACACTCCATGGCGACGGCGGCGTCGAAGAATGTACTCCGCCGGAAAGACGAGGTAAGCCATCCCGACCAATGGCTCGACCTGAGTGACCCTGGGGCCTTCCCTGATCCTTTCATGCTCGCAGGACCATCAAGAGCTGTTCGACACGGCCAGGCGGATGCTCCCGCTGCCTGGGATGGGCAAGAGCAAAAAAGGGAAGAAGAGACCTTCCCGGGCCGACGCGGACCGCCAGGAGGCGAAGAAAACTCACGTCGAGTGGGGTGACCGCGCCATGGTAAGGATCCCGCTGGTCGAACCCCCGAGCCCGTGCTCGTGTGCCTTTGCCGGGTTTGACGGTTCTCTTTTTTTTCAAGAGAGAGCCGCTGCCACCGCCAGACCTCAAGCCCTCTCCGGCCTCGGGTCCTCAAGCTCGAGCCCCACCGCGACCGAACGATGTAGTCGGCACGGCTCCGAGACCTGCCCCGAGGACGCATAGTTTAGTGCCCCACCACCTCGGGCAACGAGACCTCGCTAACCTCAACGAGGCGAGGTCATGCGACCTGTAAATTCTCGCTTCCTCGGACTACATAGTCTCCTCCGCATCTCTGGCTTAGTGTATGTCTTTTATCGCAGACTTTGAGCACCCGAGTTCAAAACCTGCCCGTTTTGACGATGGCTGTTATCCAAGGCGAGTCCGAGTCCGGAGGAGGAGGACACATTCTGTTGGTCCGTGCGTCGCCTTCACGTCCGACCCGGACCCCCTCGGGGCCACCAAGCCCGTCCCCGGTTGGTGAGTTCTACCAAGGGGTCGACGACCCGGACGAGGAGGAAAACCGGCGGCCCAAATAAGACTTCAGCCTGGGCGAGGCGACGACGCAGCCTTGCGTCGATGACCTTCCCGAGGCCACCGCGAGGGAGGACACCAAAGCCGTGGTCAGCGCCGAGGCGACACCTCAGCTCCCCGACCACGCCGCCCGGCGCCGAGGTCATGATTCCACCGGCCACCGAAGGTGATCAGTCAGAGGAGCTCCGCGAACCGCCCAGAGCATCTTGCCGCTGGTCGGCCGAGGCCGCAGATCCTGTGCCACGGAAGTCGAGAATGCTGTGGCGGATCCGGCCACCATCCCCTTGGCGCCGGAGACGAGCGGGGCCCTAACCGTGGAGGTCGGGACTAGCATTGCCGCCATGCCCTCCCCCGTCGACGGGTTGAACCCACCGGAGGAGGCGGACGAGGCGAGCCGCCCGGCGGGACTCAGGTCCCGCCCAAGGCGCCGGTGGTGGCAGGTCGACTCGACACTAGCACTACGGCCACGAGGAGGAGGAGATCCTCGCGATCGTATTGATGACCGCGAGGAATTCACCCACTTCGTAGTTTGTAGTCTGAGCTCCTTGTCCCCTCTCATTTTGGGCCACCCTTTTCATCGTGAAGGTGATCGACCATGCCTCCTGAGGGCTACAAGGCCTTCAAGAGCACGCTGACGTGCTGAGGGGCCTCCTGAATGCGATAGAGGCGCGGGAGGTTGAGCGCTCCAAGCTCATCAGGACCATCGAGGTCGAGCAGGGGAGCTCGAGCGAAGGCCCAAGAGCTCACGACCCACGCCAGACGACGAGGGCGCAGGAGGTAGCCCACGCGCCGAGCTCGAGAGGCATCAGACCTCCGAGCGCGAGCACGGCTTTAAAGTCAGGAGCAAGAGCACACTCGTTCGGCCAAGGCGCTTGAGGCCGAGCGGGCTAAAATCAAAGCTCGAGAAGGTCGCCATGAGCGACGCCCTCGCCGGAGGCGCCCCGAGCTCGAGGCCAAGGTCTTGAGCTCGAAAAGAAGCTTGAGCGCTTAGCAAGGCGGCCGAGGATGAGCGGGCCAAAGTCGAGGCGCCGAGAAGGCCGCCATGGATCGCGTCTCGCCCTCGGCTGGCAGGCGCCCGAGCTCGAGGCCAAGATCTCGAGCTCGAAGGGAGGCTCGAAGCGCTAAAAGGGCGGCGACGAGCGCCATGGCCCAGCTCCAAGACGAACGGCGCTGGTCGGATGCCTCCACGGTAGCTCCTCCGTAACTGTGAGCGAAAGCCGTCGACCCCGAGGGCCAAAGTCGCCGAGCTTGAGCAGAGAAGCTTGCCCGAGATGGCCGAATCAGTAAAAGCAATCAAGACAAAATGTGTTAATAGGGTTGTGATTTGTTTTGGAGAGCAGAAAAACTATTGTCTTGTTTTAAGCTTATAGTCGAGGATATTTGGTGTTCGCCCTTTCGCTTCCTAGTCGTGGCGCCTTAGGTCGTATGCCAACAGATACCCTTATCCAGCCCCTTCTGGGTCCGAGGTCGAAATGACGCGCGCCTTGGGCACAAGACGTAGATACGGACAAGCGGCCACGATCTGCAGAGTTGAGGACAAGTCCGCAAAAGTAGAGTGACACAAAGCGAACCCGTTAAGTAGATGGTCACACCCAGATTAACGCTCGAACGACCATCGCGACCATGCGCATTGCTCAATAGTCAAAGTGGCGAGGCTCTCGGCTCGGGCCCGGGCACAGGGGAGAGCTAGATTGCGAAGAGGTTCGACTTACGTTTTAGCTCTTCCACTGGGGGTGAACGTTAAACTCACGACACTTAGACTAGGAGCGAATGCACTGCGAACGAAGGTCGTGTTCATAGAAAAAGGAGTCTCGGAAAAAGAACAGTAGCAACACAAGTGGGAGCAGACATAAAGGGCGTAAATGAAAGAACGCCTTTATTGAAACGTAAGGTATAGAGGTTACACATAAAACTTCCAAATCGATCTATGTTCCACGAGCCAGAGAGCTCTCTACCATCGGCATCGCTGGCAGAGAAGCCCCGCGGCGATCCGCTGAAACAACTCTATAGGGCCCTCTCACCGTGGGGATAACTTGTTGGTGCCGGACGAGCCTCAATCCGCCAGTGGCTAGGTCCCCAACAAGGAGCTTCCAGGTCGATCGATCGAGACGCATGTCTGCGAAGAGCTTGCAGTAGTCGTTGATCGAGCAAGGCACGGCATCTTACTTCTTCGCGAGGGTAAGGTCGAGAGACCGTTCGTGCTCGGTTGACTTGGCCGACTTGTTGACTCGGCAGAGCCTCGCAGAATCCTCGGGAGGCGGTGACGGCTTCGCATCGAACACGAGCCGAAGGTGTGGACCCCGTGGCTCTGGGCTTTGTCGTGGTCCGAATAGACCATAGGGCGGTGGGAAGTTCATCCACCTGTGTCTTGCCGTAGCGCTCGAGCTCATCCGCAACTCGCTTTTGACGCCTCGACGACGGTTGCGCTGCGTTCTCCGCTGCTCCGCTGTTCGGGGTGAGCCACCGTTAAGCATATTTTGATGCCGTGTTCTCGCAAAACTCCTCGAACAACTCACCGTAAACGGGTACCGTTGTCGCGATAATTTTGCATGGAACCCCGCACTGGTGACCACTTAACAATCGGAAGAAACGAACGACCACCCGAAAGAAGCTATGGTCGAGACCGTTCAGCTTCTATCCACTTGGTGAAGGTATCAATAGCGATTTAACAGAACTTTTTCCCCGTCGCCGAGGAAAAGGGCCGAGGATGTCCATTCCCCATGTCGAGAAGGCCAAGCGAAGCGGATGGTCCGAGCGCGAGGCGGCCGATGCGACTTCCGGCGCGGAATTGGCATGCGCGCATGTGCGGATGATATCGCGAGCATCTTGAAGCGCCGCTGCCAATAATACCCCATGCGGAAGGCCTTGCCGACCATCGCCCCTGCACGAAGAATGTGCTCCACAGAGGTCTGAATGGATGTCATTTAGTAGGTACTTACCTCCTCCGTGGAGATGCACGCGTCAGATGCCGGAAACATTTCGCTCAGAGCTTTCCCTCGACGAAGCGCAGTATAGACTCGCCTTGCTTGATCCGGCTCCTCTCGGCAGGTCGGGTGGTAGGTCGCCTGCAAGGAAATTACGGATGGAATTGGCCCAGAAGGTGTACCTTCGACCACGACGAGCAAGGCCTCCCGGTCGGAGATCGAGGAGCCGCTAACGCCTGTGATGACGCCGGGCGGATCTCATCGCCGAGGAGGCGAGCTTGGAGAGGAAATCGGCGATGGAGTTGTCCCTCCCGGGAATGTGCTTGAGCTCCAAGTTCTCAAACCACTTCTCCATTTTGCGCACCTCGGCATGGTACTTTGCCATCGAGTCTCCCGAGCATTGGTACTCCTTGTTATACTGATTGACGACAAGCTGCGAGTCGCCCTTTACGACCAACCGGCGCACGCCCAAAGCTTTGCAAGCTCGGAGGCCCGCCAAGAGAGCTTCAGATCGCCACATTATTAGTCGTCATAACCCAAAACGAACCACGACTCACCGGTCGCCAGCGGTGTGAGAATAAGGATGCCCCCTGGCGCTTGAAGGACCTCGAGCCGTCGAAGAACATGACCCAAGACTTTTCGTCCTCGACCTCAGGCTCGGGCGCAGATTGCGACGCCTGCTGGACCACGAAGTCGGCAAGTACCTGCGACTTGATGGTTGTTCGAGCGACGACCTGGACATCAAATGCCGCCAGCTCCATAGCCCACTTGGCGGTGCGCCCGCCGCCGTCTGGGTTCCGTAAGATGTCTCCGAGCGAGAAGTTGCTCGGAACGACTACGGAATGTGCCTGAAAATAGTGTCGGAGCTTGCGCGACGCCATGAGGAGAGCATACAGCTTCAGTACTGCGGGTAGCGCCTTCTTCTGCCGTGCAAGACCTCACCGACGTAATAAATTGATGTCTTGAGACCCTGCTCCGCCACCGGGACGGCATCGACAAATGGGTGGTGGCGCGAGGTAGAGCAGCAACCTCTCGCCCAGGTTGTGGCGTTGTAAGGAGGGGTGGGGACGACAGGTATACCTTCAGCTCGTCGAAGGACCGCTGCGCCTCTAGAGTCCACTGAAGCCCCGTGCTTAAGCAGAGTTTGAAGAATGGGAGCCCACGTGCATGCATATTCCCTTATTTCAAGCGGTTAATTAGTTGTGCAAATTGTTTACAAAAGGACTTCAAAAGAGGGATGGGAGTACATACTCCCAAGAGTACGTAAACGGCTTCCTATATATATATATATATATATATATATATATATATATATATATAGCTTTGAACCTAATTCTATTAATAACTTAATACCTTATGCCGATTTGGTAATACTAGTCTTTCTACTTCAAATAATTTTTCTATCTTGAATTTGAAATCATAATTATAGAAAATACATAATTTTAGCTTCTTGAATTCGTTAAAATAAAATAAAAATTCATAAGAATCAAGAAATACTAGATATCATTTGGTCCAAAAAATCAATAATGGTAAGCACGATTAAAAAGACAGTATAAACACATAAACACAAATCATAATCTTGCTAATAAAGATTCCTGTTTTAATAAATGAACTTTTACTTGGATTTCCTATTTATTTTCTGATTGTCCTCATTTTGGTTTACTGTTTCTTGTATATTTTTACGACCTTGCCAATGACCCAGATTTTTTACTTAACGATGATCAGCAAGGCAAGCACCTACTTGACCATTTTGATCCTACTATTTTAATTAATTACTTAATTTTCAATGCTTGCAAAACTATTATGCATGTGCGTGCTTTTCACAAAAATGCTATACTGGATTGATAGTAGATATACCTGTTATTTCGTGAAACTTCCTTAATAAGTATGAACATGTGATCCTTGATAACCATAGAAAAAGGGTAGACAATACATAATGTCAACTTGGATATATACAAATATTAACCATGCTTAATTAGCAACGAAGTAGATGATCAATTCAAAACTACTTCTTGGGAATTTGAAAATGTTGGATATGACATGTTGCTGATTACTGGTATTTTGACTAATAACCCTAAAATAAAACTATGATTTTGATGCGGGCAATTATTAGCAATAGCCGATTGTGTAAGGGATGTACTTGTACGTAGTGTGGGAAGAAGTATTGCCCGTGTCGAATTAAGGATTGAGCTATGGGTTGTTTTCAAGCTATGAAAACCGTACAACCACAAGTACTGGTATATAACAACCTTAATCTATTAAGTTACTTAGATCTGGCTTTGCATATTGGTAGGCGGGAGTTAGTAGAACCATTCGTTAACTTTGCTTGTGAGGGGCTTCTACACCTCAGTGTGGGTAAATGCATATCGGTACAATTGTGTACACCTTGTTATGAAAAGAAACCTTTATTGTAGGAATTTACTGCTCATGTTTACATTTCAAGTGATACAGAATTACTACTGTCGACGATTCGGGACGGGGTCCCCCGCCGAGCTTACTTGTTGAATTAGGGATCAACGTGAGGCCCCTTTTCCGCAAGGGGTACGCGTCTGAGAGTATGCCGAGCAAGGAAACGAGATATGCGAGGCAATCGGAAGGCACACGGGGTGGTTTTTGGTCTGGTTCGGGCCTCTCGCGGCGGAGATAACAACCCTACGTCCAGTGAATTTCACTAATGTGTTAGGGTGTGTTACAAAGCGCTTGCTCGGGGCCCTTGATGATCCTAAGGAACCGGTGAGCGAGCTCTGTGCGTGAATGTGCGTGTATTACAGGAGGTTCCAACCCTCAGCCTATTGCGAGAGGGAGTATTTATAGAGGATTGCAGGGGACAAAGCAAGACATAGGGGCGCTTCATCAGAGAGGACGATGTAGCATAGCGGCGGCCACCCGGCCGGGTACCAGCGACGTGGGCTGTGTGGAGCGCAATCTAAGGCGGCGAGAAAGGGCAGCGATATCCTGGCAAGACGATATCTCGCCACCGGCATTAAATGCCACGCCGCTTGTCGGGGACCCCGAGCTTCATCGCCGGGGCCGGGCTCGCGGGGTCGGGTATGGACACGCTGTTCTGCAGGGGTATGGTCACCGAGCCAAGCCGATGGTCATCTTAGGCGCAGCATACCCAATCCCCGACAGCTAGCCTCCGAGGCTAAAGGGGGGAAAGGTCTTGAAGAGGCCTACACCTTAAGCCTCAAAACTCCTAAAGAAGAGGGATTGGAGTCATGCGGTAAAAGTTGTCATGAACCCGAGCTTCCTTGCTCGGGGTGAGGGATCTCAGAGTGGTTCACTATTACGGCGCCGAAAGCAACCATGCTCGGGCAGGAACCTTGTGGCGAAGAATCGCCGCAAAGATCCGGCCGTCACACTCGGGAAGAAAGGGGCTCGCAACGTGAAGGAAGACACGTTGTGGCATCCGAGCAACCTGGCCCGGGAGATAAGTGCGCCCCAGTGAGACCGAGCATACTTGGCCGAAACCTGGGTCGAATAGCACCTGTGAGTGGAGCGCGCGAATTTTGCAATGGTTCTTTCTCGCTGGCGCCACGGCTGTGGCTCGACATTTTTTTTTCGAATCGCGCCGCCAGTTCGCCGAGACCGAACCGCCACGCGCACGCAATCGATCGCTTTTACCCGCCCAATTCGATTTCTCCGCCTACAAATCGTGACTGGTACGCTTTGAAAAGGCTCGCCGCTTTTTTCCGTCTTCGTCTTCTGCGCAAACACTCCGCCCCAGACTTCCTAACTTCCAAACTTCCTCTTTCTGCTGCGGCGCCCGTTCGGCCGAGTCCTCCCATGGCGCGGTTCGGTGCAAGCAAGATCACGGCGGAGAGGCTCAGGGTGCTGCAGGATTATGGATACCTGGACCCTTATTCTTGGAGGGTCCCAGATGGCGAAGGAGCTCGGCGCGACGGCGGCGAGATAGTCTCGTGCGAGCTCTACACCGACAATGGGCTCCGGATGCCCGAGAGCGAGTTCCTAGAAGGTGTGCCGAGCGATGCCAGCAGTGAGGTCACCCACCAATCCCAACTCCATCCTTGTTTTGAACATTTTGCCCACTGCTGCGAAGGTTCGTGGGCGCTGCCCTACGGGACCTTTTTTCCATTTTACATCTTTTTCCGCACCGGGGCTCTTCGCCACCGGTGCCCTATACTTCCGCCGAGGCCCAATCGCCGTCGCAGTTCCCCATTTTCACCCTCAAGGACTCCCTGCTGGGCTCGGGCCGAGCATTGGTTCTACTCATGAAGCCGCCGGGAGCTCATACATACACCGAGAGGCGGCGCCAAATACCGAGACGCCGCGCGCCCACGCCGACCCCGAGGAGGAGCGGATCCTCGATGACGATCCACGAGCTCACAAACATGGGGCTCACCGGGCGATATCGTCCCGACTTCTCGAACCGGATATCCTCGCCGAGGCGAGAGAGCACCCTTTCTTCAAAATCGGTGGGTGGGACGACTCACCCGCAAGGAGAATCGGTAAGGTCCCACGACTTGCGGCAATTTTGTCCGCAAGATGTATCGCTTGAGCCCGCGGCCGACCCGCGGCGATGTGGTGACGTGTCTGCCACGATCGGGTCGAGAAGAGGGTTGCCGAGATGTTCGAACCCCGAAAGGGAGCTTCAGCCACACCGCCAAGTGTCAAGAACGTGCTTGCTCGGCGGCGACGTGGTAAGCCTCCTTGGCCATTTATGCTCGGGAAGGGCATCCGAAGCCACAGTACTTGCGACGGAACAACATCCGAGCTACTCGGACGGCATCCCACCGCCCTTGGTAGGAGAAGACCACCCCGAGCCGAAGCGCGGCCGAGCTCAAATCCTGTGTGGTCAAGCAGCGCAGGTTTCGCTCAGCGCCAGGCCAAAAAAGGAAGGGCAAGAGGTCGCGCCGCCACCCGCAAGCACCCGGGCGTCAAAGAGGCACACAGCACCACACGGAGACCCCCCGAAGCGGCATTTGGAGTATGCCGATCGGTTGAGGTAAGCCGCCCGAGGCTCGTTGAAGAATTATAGCTGGCGCTCAGACGAGCAAATCGAGGCGAGGGGAGATTGATCGAGGGATGGTGCAGCGCAGCAGCGCCTGGCGAGGGAGATCGAGGACGGACGGACCAACGCGACCGAGCCGCCAAGGCTCGGAGTTCGGATCATCGGCCGAGCAACAAGATCACACGCGAGCCCGAAAGCAACCGGAAAGACGCTGGTGGGGGTCGACATGGAGGAGGTCGACCCCAAGTCGGGCGAGAATCACCAAGCCGCCGATGAGAAGGCCAAACTGGTGCTTGTGGCGGCGGAGAATCCAACCACCGGCGACGAGGAAGGCTCGGCCAAGGGTGAGTCTCGATGCTTGCTTTGTCTTAGCTTAGTTTTTGTGTGCTTCGACCCGAGCTAGCCCCACCCATCTAACGTGGGCGACATAGCTCATAGGTTTATTCCGATCACAAAAAATGGCTTACGAGATCCTTGACAATGTCATAGCGGCGATATGCTCGATGCCGCCGACATTGTGATGGCCGAGGAGTGGAGGCGGGAGAAGTCTATCGCCGACGCACCAAGGCGGGCGAATCTCGCCTCCCGAGCACGGTGAACGTCGCGAGGTGGTCGATCTTCAAGATTCGCGAAGAATCGCCTAAGACGGCTTGAAGCCTCCGAGCGAACAACATGCTCGGGGCGACCTTCCGCTGCCTCGGTCGCAGGCCAACGGAGGACAGCGAGAAGACCCTGAGCAAGGAGCTCGCCAGAAGGAGCGAAGCGCCAGGCGATTCCTCGCCCGGAGGAAGCTTGCCCTCGAGCAACCCGCCTTTTCAGGACTCTGGCTTGAGCGCCTCCCGCCGAGGTCCGGAGATCTCCAAAGCGGCGATCTTTGAGCAATACCGGTCAACTCAAGGCCAACGCGTGCCGAGGTAAGGATGTTCCGGTACCACCACGCCTTTCTTTCCTTGGATTTTTCGGGGGGAGCTTTACTTAGGGTATTTTCTGCCCGCAGCTTCTTGAAAAAACTCTAAGCGACTTTGAAGAGGTGCTGATCGTTCCCAACTCCGTGAGCCGCTTCTATGAAGAAAGCGAAGCTCGTGCCGATGGGCTGGAGGAGAAAGTGGACGAACTCAAGCAGGAGGTCACCCTTCTTGAGCAAAAATGCCTCGAGACAGAGCGCAGCGTTTCTGAGTCCAAGGAACGTTTCCTCGTGCTCGAGCGGGAGCTTGAGCAGGAAAGGTCGGGCTCGCCAAGGTAAGGAGAACGTCACGCCGCCGAGAAGAGGGTGCTCGCGCCGACCAAGAGTTGGGACAGATTGAGGCAAGCCACGCAAGGTCGGAGAAGGACCTTGCCCTAGCCAGACAAAGTCCGTGGCCTCGAGCAAGAGCTTCAATAATGTATGAGCATGCCCGACCTCGAGGCCAAGGTGGCCGAGCTCGAGGGGTCCAAAGAAGGCCAAGGAAGAACTTGAGCGGTGGAAGCGGACTGCCGGTCATCTGGAGAAGGACCTAGCCCTTAGCCGGGAAAAGGCTCTTGGTTTTGAGCAGGAGCTCGGGCGGGAAAGGCAGCGTGCCCAAAGCCTCGGGACCAAGGTGGCCGAACTGGAGCGGGCGGCACGAGCGACTGCTACTTTCGCCGACCAAGATAAAGAAGAGATCGAGCAACTCCGTGAGGAGGCCAACGAAGGTCACGAAGCCCGGTGGAAGGTGATCGATCTCCAGGCCAAAATCGCCGATTATAGGCAGAAGCTTTCCATAGCAGTGTAGAAGGCCTTACCATAGAGTTGTATATTTTTTGCTTCGGAAAACTTTTTTGGTGGTGACATCTTGGAATGAAAATTCTTCCTTGGTCAAATGTAGTATTCTGTAGCGGTGCCTTTTTCTTTTTCCCGCGGAAGATGAACGCGAGATAGACGAGGTCGGGTTAGTGCATGGGCTTACACGGCCTCAAGTAAGTTGCAAAAGAAATGACTTGCTGACGGAAGGCGATGCTCGACAGGAGCAACACTTTACTACGAGTAGTGTCTTCGCGATAAAAGATACGCGAGCTCGGGAACTCGCCCATCCAAATTTCGCCATAATAATGCTCGTGGCATCAATTGCGAGCACGAAGTTTGTTCACAGGAGAGGTGAAGGAAAACGCGCGGCCCCTCCGATCAAAGCACCGGCCTGACCGAGCAACGGGCGTGGGACAGGTCGGTGGAGGGAAAATGAGCGTGTGCTGAAATTTGTTAACGCTTAGGACGCGCAACCCTAATTTGCGGTTGTGGTCGGATGAAAGCTGCTTTGCTCGAGAAGTAGGGACGTGGATTTACAACGTGACGTAAACAGAACATGAGTTTAGACATAGAACTTGCGCAGCTGGTCGATGTTCCATGAATTGGGGAGCTTGCGGCCGTCCTGCATGGCAAGGCGACATTTCAAAGGCCGCGAGACGCATCGTGAATGGTCCTTCCCATTTGGGGGAGAGCTTGTTGGCCTTTGACAAGTCCTGAATCCGGCGTAGGACAAGGTCGCCAACCTGCAAGGCTCGAGGTCGGACTGTCTTGACTGCATGCTTGCGGAGTGCCTGTTGGTAGACGGCGGATCGAAGCTGTGCCTTGAGGCGAGATTCTTCGGCGAGGTCGAGGTCTAGGCGACGCTCACTACCTTGGTGAAGGGTGTCGGCCAAATGGACTCTTGGGGACCCGAGAACGATTTCAAGGGCAAGACGGCTCTCCGCACCATAGATTTAGCCGAATGGCGTTTCGCCAGAGGCTCGCTTTGTCAGGTGCGCATGCACTGAGGACGGAAGGAAGCTCGTCCACCCATGACCCGCTTTGTCGGGAGAGGTCTTTGAAGACCCTTTTCTTGATGCCCCGAGTATTTGGCCGCTTGTTTTCGCCGCGCCGCTGTTTCTATGGATGAGCCATGAGGCTAAATGCATCTTTGTTCCTATTTCTCGCAGAGGCTTGAAACACTTACCGGTGAACTGAGTGCCATTATCCGTGATGAGGCGATTGGGTACCCCGAAACGCGTCACCACGTTGCTGCGAAAAAATCTCTTGGCTGCTTGAGCCGAAATGGTTGAAACTGGCTCGGCCTCGATCCACTTAGAGAAAGTGTCGATAGCCACGAGCAAGAATTTGCAACCCCTTCGACTACGGGGGAAAGGCCCGAGAATGTTGGTTCCCCAGGTCGAGAATGGCCATGAGAGCGGGATGGTTTGCAGTGCGTACGCTGGCTGGTGGGACTTACGGGCGTGGAACTGGCACGCCTGACAAGTCACAACGACGCTCGAGCGCCGTTTAGCGCCATAATAAAGAGTACCGAGGTGGAAGGCCTTGCTCACGAAGCGTCCGAAGGACGAGTGGGCTCCACATTCCTCATGGATGTCCTCGAGAAGGAATTCGCCTCGCCGATATGCACTTGGAGAGTACCCCGGCGCCTTTTGCGGTATAGGCGCTTCTACAAGCTTGTAGACGGAGGATCGCTTTTGCAATGAACGCCGCTTTTCCTCGCAATGTCCCATGGGCGAGATATCGATGAATGGCGCCATCCAATCTGCACCTTGCTCGAGGAAGGAGACGTTACCATACGCCTTTGTGCCTCCTCTGAGAGGGAATGGAGGGTCGTCGCAGATGTTTCTCAGTAGGCGCCGCCCAAGGCAAACTGGGTGATGCCTCCTCACAGAGGGAATGGAGGGCTTGTGCAGATATGCTCAACGAAAGTGCCCTGTGGGCGGCAACTCATGAGGAACCGACCTTGGAAAGTTGGTCGGCCAGGGAATTGTCCTTCCTGGGGATGTAGAGTACTTCGAAATTTCTAAAGTATCGCTCCATCTTCCTTACTTCAACCAAGTAAAGCGCCATTGAGCTATCGGACTTCGGGACGGGGTCCCCCGCCGAGCTTACTTGTTGAATTAGGGATCAACGTGAGGCCCCTTTTCCGCAAGGGGTACGCGTTTGAGAGTATGCCGAGCAAGGAAACGAGATATGCGAGGCAATCGGAAGGCACACGGGTGGTTTTGGTCTGTTCGGCCTTCATGGTGGAGATAACAACCCTACGTCCAGTGAATTTCACTAATGTGTTAGGGTGTGTTACAAAGCGCTTGCTCGGGGCCCTTGATGATCCTAAGGAACCGGTGAGCGAGCTCTGTGCGTGAATGTGCGTGTATTACAGGAGGTTCCAACCCTCAGCCTATTGCGAGAGGGAGTATTTATAGAGGATTGCAGGGGACAAAGCAAGACATAGGGGCGCCATCAGAGAGGACGATGTAGCATAGCGCCACACCCGCCGGTACCAAAGCGACGTGGGTACAGGGAGCGCAGTCCAAGGCGGAGTAGACAGGGGCAGTGCATATCCCGGGCGCACGATATCCCGCGCCGCTGGCATTAAATGCCACGTCGCCTTGTCGGGGACCCCCGAGCTTCATCGCTCGGGGCCGGGGCTCGCGAAGGTCGGGTATGGACACGCTGTTCGCAGCAGTAAGGTCAGCTACGGCCGCTTCGATGGTCGTCTTAGGCGCAGCATACCCAATCCCCGACAACTACCATTTTTGTTTCTTTCCTATAGCAAGGGTTAACGTTACTGGGCTGGTGCAAAGTTAGGTCTAGGTAATGTAACGGTCATGTTATGATCTCCATGCCAACACACCAAAAGAAGTGTGTTAAATGGCCTGACAAAAATAGTAGATCATTTCTTGTGGGTAAAGTTGTACACCTTTGCAGAGGGTAAATCTAATTAATTAGTCACGCTTACGATCAAAGACACTTGGTAACGTCATCACATAGCTAGACTTTTAATATTTTCAAAATAATTTGGTGGGAAGTGGTGTTTTAAATATATTTCATGTCAGGGGATGACATGAAAAATGGATTTGGATCAGTCGAGTAGACTGCGTTATGATGCTCAATACTTTGTCAATACTTGTTATTACAAAAATTGCTTTTTTACAAATCTCGGTTGCAATTTATCACATGAATATGTTTTAATTTGCCAATGCAAAATAATTGTAGAAACATCTCCATTCCTATGTCCTGCATTTTAACATACTTGCATTTGAGATACACTACAAGTTTTGCTGAGTATGCAATGTATTCAATCTTGCTATCATTTTTGTTTTTAGGTGATGATACCGAGTACCCTGATGATACTTACGATCACACAGAATAAGGCGAAAATGATGACGACTTTTTCTAGGGATTTACCTTATCTGTTGCCTGAGGGTTATGGGGCATACTATAGGTTAAATAATGTTTCTGCTGGAAGTTTCAAGTTTTTGAATAGTAATGATATTATGTAATCATAAGACACCACTACTTATGTAATATTGATATGTATAGATGTGATTTCAATTTGTAAACTGTGTATGCTAGCCACTGATCATAGGGCTAGTACTGTATGTACAGAGAACCCATTTTAATAATTTATTATAAAAATGGGGGCCTTACAACGAGTGCTAGTATCATTTTTGGATAATTAAAATGAACAACACAACTTTCCTAATAAAACTCTAATTTCTGAAATGGATTTGAGGAAGGTATGTATGAGATGGACGTGGAAGAAAAATCCATATAATGCGTTTCGCTATTAATGCTTGCTGAGTATTTTTGTACTTACTCTTGCTAAATCTCCCTTTACTTAGAGAATTGCTTCAGTGGACAAGCTACTGGTGGGAATACGGATCTCAATGGACCTGCTTATGAGATAGGGGGTGAGGGTTATCCGCAGGAGAACTACAAGGATGCGGGCTGCTAGGAGGATTAGCTTGTTAGATAGGCTTTACTTTAGCCTGGACGGTACTTGGGATAATTAGTACCTTTGTATTATATTTTTATTGTATTTAGATCCTATATATAATTAATGTACTAAATATGTATCCTGTGTGGCGATGGAATGTAATAAGTTCTATTTCAGTCTCTAATTATTGTTCTACTGCAATTCTTTGAACACGATATACTAACTAATAAAATATCGAGAACGCTCGATATTTTAATTAGCTAGTATGTCGAGATTCGTATAATTATCTCAGAGTAATGACGATATTACCATGCGGGCCACCACATCCTCACTATAAAAGCAACACACGCACAGGAGGGAGGGACCAAGAAGGATCCAATACAGAAAAGATTCAAAGGGCAACAAACAATCTGGCAAAGAATCAGGCCATTGTCATGGCCCCCTCGTCATCTGTTGGTACAGATTGAGGCATGGTGTAATCTCTCTCTCCTTGCTGTCAGGGAAGTGCGGCAAAGTGGCAGACCGCCTATTCATCCATGCCGGGGCGCCGCTGCCAGCCACGCCTGCAAGCAAGAAGCACTGTCGACAACAGTTCATGCCCGGGCACCACCGCTAATGGTCACACGCGCCGGAGCATCATCAACACATGAGCCGCCACTCAGGAAGGAGGCAAACCAAAGAGATCGAAACACATGCACATGCATACCCAAGGAGACCGAGAAGAACAACATCAAGCTCACGACAAGGAAGCAATAAGTGTTGGAATCAGCCTGGATCAACCTCCCATTCCCGTACTCTGAACTTCTGAATGAAAACAGGAACAGAGCAAAGATCGATAACAGCTTTGTGCTGCCAAAACTGCACAGCTTTTCTGTTTTTCATCTTCTCTTATATAAGCTATAGATTACATATAACTATATATCATAACTACCAAATCAAAACAAAACATATCAAATCCAACTAAGTTTGTAACAGCAAGTTACTGTTCCTATCCAGCAAAATCAATTAAACTAAAATGGAACTAATTTGACCAAGTCAGGATTACAAGCAACACGCTCCCCCTTAATCCTAACTTACTACGCGATATTTCTGACGCCTAGCAACTCTCGCATCTCAGCAAATTTTACCCTAGCGTGTGCTTTAGTCAGTATGTCTGTGCATTGCTCTTCACACCGAACATGTTCAACTGAAACCAAGCCATTGTCCACATATTCCCGAATGAAGTGATGCTTTGTATCAATGTGCTTACTTCTCCTATGAAAAACTGGGTTCTTTATGAGTGCTATAGCAGATTTGCTATCAACTCGCAGGAGCACTCCCTTTGGTGCACATCCTGTCAGATCACTGAGCAAACTCCTTAGCCACATTGCTTGACATGCGGTAACAGCTATGAATTCTGCTTCAGAAGATCACAATGCAACTATTTTCTGATTTTTTGGGAACACCATGTGACAAGCCCTCCTGAGAAGTAAAATACCATCCCAATGGTACTTCTCCGATCATCAATATCACTGGCAAGATTGCTATCACTGTAGCTAATCAATTCGCCATCTCCCCTCTACTGTAAACAATGCCAAAGCCAATTGTTCCATTGACATACCTCAATATTTGTTTCAATGCCAACAAGTGGCTTTGCTTCGCCACCTCCATGTATCTGCTGACCATCCTAACAGCATAGCACAAATCTGGCCTTGTGTGAATCAAATACCATAAGCAACCAATTAAGTGCCAATACTCCGTAGGGTTCACAGGTGTACCTTCTTCATCCTTTGTCAAGTGTAGCTTTGGCTCCATTGGATACTTTGACAGGTTGCACTCCCACATGCCCGCCTGTTGCAGAATTTTCTTGGCATACCCAGATTGCTTCAAGGTAATTCCATTGCTACTTTGCTGCACATCTATTCCAAGATAGTAACAAAGACTACCCAAATCACTCATTTCAAATTCCTTCTCATTTGCCCCTTAAACAACTGAATTTCTTTCCCATTTGCTCCAGTAACTATCAAGTCATCCACATAAACACCAAGAAGTAGCAGACCATTCTCATGCAGTGCTTGTATACAGCCTGCTCTTAAGGGCATTTCTAAAATCCAAGCTCCTTCAGCGTTCGGTCCAACCTAGTATTCCAAACTCTAGGTGCTTGCCTCAAGCCATATAAAGCTTTGAGAACAAATGTTCCTTCCCAGCAACACTTCAGAGATGTTGAATTGACATCAAGATGGTGAATTGACATACACCTCTTCTTGTAATCCCCCATTCAAAAATGTTGAATGGACATCAAGATGGTGAACTTGCCACCCCTCTCAAGCTACAGTGCTAGCAATAGCCCCACTGTCACCATTCTAGCAATGGGAGCAAAAACTTCTTCAAAATCCACTCCTTTCTGCCGTACATAACCTTTGGCAACTAACCTTGCCTTATGCTTAACAACCTCCCTGGCTGCATTTTTCTTCAATTTAAACACCCATTTGAGACCAATCGGCTTGGATCCTTCTAGGAATTTTGTCAGAATCCAAGTCTCATTCTTCTCGGTTGAGTCAAATTCCTGTTGCATTGCATTTTCCCATTCCCTGTTGCCTGCTGCTTCAAGGTAATTTGCTGGCTCATCTAAAGCAGTCATATACAATTCTGCAAAGGATTGAGTACCTTCAGTTTCTTCATACACTTCTGCCATTGATCTAAATTTTAGTGGAGTTGCTCCAGAAGTTGACGAACACGGTAAGGTCAGACCGGCAGGGTATGAAAGCTAGTGCAGGTGACGAATCAGGACATGCAGCGGTTGGGGTGGAAGGTAATGACGGCGTCGTCGCCTCTCCCCCTAGAGCCGGTGGCATAGAAGATTGCACCGGAGAGTTTGCTTCATCAGGTGCCCCTCGGCAATAGTCATCTTGTGGTAGATCTGCTGCGCTTCCCGTAGCAGTGTCTTGCGCCAAGTTTGTTTCTCTCTCCATTGTCAGACCATGAACAGTGAAATCTGCCCATACCGGGTTGTTACTATCCAATCGGTCACAACTCCACTTCCTTTTCTCATCGAACATGACATAACGACTAACACAAATCCTTTCAGCTTCTGGATCAAAGAGCCGATGTGCCTTGCTTCCTTCTTCCACCCCCAAATAGATCATCTTCTTGCTCCTGACATCCAATTTTCTTGTATGCACTATCAGCACCTTAACAAATACAGTGCAACCAAATATCCTGAGACGCTCAAGATTCGGTTTCCTTCCCTTCCAAACTTCATAAGGAGTGGCACCTTTCACAACTTTGGTTGGCACACGATTTAGAAGGTATACTACATGTCTAACGGCTACACCCCACATTTTCCCGGGCATAGCCCTAGTTTTGAGTAGACTTTTAGTAATGGCAAGTACTAAGCGATTGCGGTGCTCCAACACCTCATTTTGCTACAGTGTATATGGTGCAGTGAGATGCTATTGTACACCTTCTTCTGTGCAAAATTCTACAAATTGATGAGAAATAAACTCTCCTCCTCGGTCTGTTCTCAGTATCTTCAGTTTTTTTATTGCTCTCATTTTCAGCCTGCGCCTTGAACTTTTTGAATGCAACAAAGGCATGATCTTTGGACTTAAGGATGTAGACCCACATAAACTGGCTGCAGTCATCAACCAAAAGAAAGAAATACCGGTTGTGAGCAACAGTTTGCGGTGTGACAAGACCACAAATGTCTACATGTCCTAGTGACACTTATGCTCGGTATAGTACTTGTAATGGGAATGGCAATTGGCATTATTTGGCAACAATGCGGCCCTTGCACATCTGTGTAAGATGCTCAGTATTGGGCACTTCCTATACCATGTCTTTGGCCATCATGTCCCTCATTGCCTGAAAGTTCATATGACCAAGCCGTGCATGCCACAACCATGCTCATCTATGCTAACTAAGGGACATACATGCATGGCAATATGTAACAACAGTACAACACCTTATACAAACGATTGCCTGAATGTTGAACTCTTATGAGAAGTTTGCCTTCTCGAGCATGTATCCACAATGAATCTCCATTGAGCACCACCTTGCAACCAGCCTCAATGATCTGGTCGAGACTCAATATATTGTTGCAAAGGCTAGGGATGTAATATACCTCTATAATCAGGAGATGCTCATCATTTTTGCACCCTAGCAACACTGACCCCCTCCAAGAATCTGCACTATCGAGCCGTCCCCAAACCGAACACGCCCTACAATGCTCTCATCAAATTCAGCAAAGAAGGAGCGCTGCCTAGTCATGTGGTTCTCGGCTCCATTATCAAAGTACCACACCCCCTTTTCTTCCTTGTGATCACTGTGATATCGCCCTAGCATCACCTTGTCCTTGTTCAATAGCACCACATCGCCCATCTGTTGCGCGCACACAAACAACAGGAGAGCAGGCTCATCTTCCTGAGCATGAGTAAGATTCACCTCTTCTTCCTTACGCTTGGGGAGGCGACACTCAGAAGCATAGTGTCCATATTTTTCACAGTTGAAACACTTGATGTGGCTCTTGTCTTACCCTCTGTTGCTGCTCCCACTTGACTCTTGGCGCGGTGCATTGGAACCACCTCGCCCACCTCTGCCACAGCCGCGCCCATGGCCACGCCATCTACCACGGCCTTGTCCATCTGTCTTTCCGGTGCTAGTGCCCTTGCTGTTCGACGATGAGTCCTTTCCGCTTCTGGCCTTTGGCGTGTCTGCCACTCAATTTAGTAAGTAGGAGTTGCCCATCGGTGCCACCACCATTGTTGTTGGCGTGAAGACGCACACGTTCCTTGTATGCTTTGAGTCACCCTATGGCCTCCTCAAAGGGCATGCTCTCCATATTAGAGTATTGCTCGATCGACGCCATCAACTAGAAAAATTTCTCAGGCATGGAATCAAGAAGTTTTTTGACCAGGGCAGCATCTTCAAGTGTGGTGCCAAGGCTGTTGTATTTAGCAGCCATGCCGCTCGGTTTCCCGGCAAAATCATTGACTGTGGCTCCTTCCTTCATACTTAGCGCCTCAAATTCACTCTTCAAAGTTTGAAGACGTGCCTTCTATACATGATTAGCACCTAAATACCTGGTTTTCAGAGCATCCCAGACCTCCGTTGCAGTCTTCTTCTTTGCAACCTATAGGAGGGCATCTTTAGGAATGCATTGAAATAGGAATGCTCATGCCTTTTTGTCGATCTTCGCCTCCACGGCCACACCGGCCGCCGGTTCGGCAGCTTCCCAAATCCCCTGGGAATCCATTATGGCCTCCATCTTGATCGCCCACATTGTATAGGTGGGCGAGGTCAGCATCAGATAGAAGAACGGCACACCGCCGACGTGCTTCGTCGCCTGCTGCTGTATGAGAGCCATCTTCTTGAACCTCGGCTATTTTGGGTAGGCACAAAACTCTGATAACAAGTGTTGGAATCAGCCTAGATCAACCTCTCCTTCCTGTACTCTGAACTTCAGAACAAAAACACGAACAGAGCAAAGATCGACAAGAGCTTTGTGCTACCAAAACTGCGCAGCTTTTCTGTTTTTCATCTTCTATTATATAAGCTATAGATTACAGAAAACTCTAGATCACAACTACCAATTTTTTTTTTTTAAAAAACATATCAAAGCCAACTAAGTTTGTAACAGCAAGTTACTGTTCCTATCCGGCAAAATCATTAAAACTAAACTGACCAAGTCAGGATTACAAGCAACGAGAAGAATACCACGCAGGAGGAGGGCTATGGCTTTTTCCTTGTACAATGGTAAGGATTGATATATGGGCTAATCTTTTTCCTCTCCTCTAGCATGGTGGCCCCATGGGAGCAGCAGCCGGCTGCCCTTGTGGCCATGCTGTCGCACCGCCGTCAACGATCGGCCAAGCAACACAGCAGCATGCATGGTGTTCTTATCTCTCCTTGACGCTGACTAGTACAATGAGGTTCTTTAGATGAAATCATGCTAGAGATCATGGCGATGCATACCCCGGCCGGCCGGCAACACCGCCAACATGACGCTACCGGAGCCGCCGATCACGTCGCAAAAATCGACGCCATGCCGCCGAGCCAGCCACCTGTGCCGCCGACGTCGTTGCTGAGGCAGTCGTGCGCGCTATAAACCACAAGCACGTATCAATATTGGTATGTATGCATGTTTCATGCATAACTCACTATTACACAAAATGTCATCACAGAAGGTTCAAAAAAATCATCACAGATGGTTTGTTAATGATAATAATAACGCATCACAGACAGTTCTATTTTATAACCGTCTGTAAAATACATATAACAGACGGTTCTATCTACAAACCGTCTATGATAACCCTCATCACAGACAGTTCTATCATCACAGACGGTTGATAGCAATAAGCCATTTCATTACATATTGCACTTCTGAACTAATAATTGTCTATTAGAACACCAGATGCAGTGCGCTCAAGTCTTTATGAAGCTTGCCAGTCATTTGTATGATCCCACAACACACAATTGGTATTCAGAAACATTAATCTATGTTACAGCTTCTAGAGATCTCCAGTCGGTGGGGGTGCAATCTTACAACTTTTCCTTCGGCTAGCCGGTGTGCTCTTGAAAATCCTACGTATCAACTATAAAAAAAGGATGGTACATAAGTAACCTCAACATTATTAATAGAAGGCCAATACTACTACGAAGCAGCAGTAACAACAGATGCTTCGGAAAATGGAAAGAGAGAATAAGTTAATAACATGTTAAGCATGCAGATTATGTTTACCTGTAGTTTGCCTAGATGCCATGTCCAAGATATACAGATCACCTCAAATGTTTTGTCATGCATTGATTGCAAACTATTAGATTATACCAGGATCATAGCTATGCTACCACCGATCATCAATGAGAGGAAAACAATCGGCAGTAACACTAAGATGCAGAAGACAGAGGAAAACAAAAGAAACACAGACAACGACAGAAATTCAGAACGACAAAAGCTTGCGCCTGACTGTAGCGCATCCTGGTATTTATTCCGGCAGGCACAACCGCCTAGCCAATTGGAAGAGTATCAGTACATACTTAAAATAACTGATACGATATCAGACTAACCAAAAACTGGTAGCTAATTATCAAACCTTTCTAAATAAAGCAAAATAGCAAGAAAGGAAAGAACAAGATTAATTCCAACAGACTCCCCCTTAATCTTGATCTTTCAGGTTCTTCACACCGAGTAGATGACTCATGACGGCAAATTTTCCACCCGGCAGTGCCTTTGTCAGCCCATCAGCACGTTGATCTTCAGAACTTACGAATTTAACTTCAATCTGACCATTCTCTACACATTCACGAATAAAGTGATATTTCATGTCAATGTGCTTGCTCCTCCCATGGAACACCGGATTCTTCATCAGGGCTAGGGCTGATCTGTTATCCACAAACATGGTAACTGATTTCTTCTCCTGGCCAGTTAACTCTCCTAGTAAACCCCTGAGCCATAAGGCCTGACATGCCGCAGCTGCTGCTGCCATGAATTCAGCCTCACAAGATGAAAGTGCCACCGTCTTCTGTTTTTGAGAATTCCAGGAAACCAAGCTGTCATTCAGATAAAAAGCCATACCACTTGTGCTTCTGCGATCAGTCATGTCTCCGCCTAAATCACTGTCTGAATAGCCAGTAATCTTTTCATCTCCACCCTCTTTCATATAACACAATCCTTGGTGCAAAGTACCCTTCAAATACCGCAGTATCTGCTTCACAGCCTTCATGTGCATGACAGTAGGTTTCTCCATATATCTACTAGCAATACCTACTGCATATGAGAGGTCTGGGCGAGTATGTAACAAATACCTGAGACATCCAATGTTTTGGCGATATTCAGTGGTGTCTACTGGTTCTCCTTCTGTATCCTTGTGAAGCTGAAACTTGTGCTCCATTGGAAGCTTTGTAGCATTACATTCTGCCATTCCAAACTGCACAAGCACCTTCTTAGCATATGCTGTTTGCTTCAAGGTTATACACTGATCACCGTGATCCACCTCAATACCAAGATAATAAGTGAACAAGCCAAGGTCACTCATATCAAATTCTTTCATCATCTGAGCCTTGAACTTATTGATTTCCTCAATGTCCCCTCCTGTGACCAGAAGGTCATCAACATACACTCCCACAATGATACAAGAAGTACCATGACTTCTTCTGTACACAGCTTGCTCCTGTGCACATCTAGCAAATCCAAGCTGTTTCAGACTTTTGTCTAACTTGGTGTTCCATGCCCGGGGCGCCTGCCTTAATCCATATAGTGCCTTGTGCAACTTATACACATGATGTTCCTTCCCTTTGATAGCAAAACCCTCTGGCTGAGAGACATAAACTTCCTCCTCAAGATCACCGTGCAGGAATGCTGACTTAACGTCAAGATGTTGCACTTTCCAATTTCTGTTTGCAGCTAGAGCTAAAATGAGACGCACTGTATCAAATTTAGCTACTGGTGCAAACACTTCATCAAAATCAATACCTGGACGCTGCACATACCCTTTGGCTACCAACCTTGCTTTGTATTTCACCAAGTTTCCTCTGAATCCTTTTTTCAGTTTGTAGACCCATTTCAAACCAATTGGTTGCTTTCCTGCTGGCAATTGGGTCAGGGTCCAGGTTGCATTTTTTCTATAGACTCTATCTCCTTCTTCATTGCTATTTCCCAAGATTCCTGTCCAACAGCTTCCTGAAAACTTGTGGGTTCCCCATATTCTGCAAGAAGAAGTTCACCTTCAGAATCTCCATCTTCCAATGCAACTGGCTGAGTCCTCTGCATGATTTCCCGAATGCTGCCATACTTGGCCGGGACTTCTTCTGGACTTGAGGGAGGTGAAGCTTCTACTGGATTGTCAAAGGCACGTACTGAGTTTGTGAAATCGGCTGTAGTTGTAGCTGGGTCTTGTGCCGATTGACCTCCACTTGAAGTTCCTGCTGCAGAGATTCCACTACTGCTGCTTGTTGCCTTTGCACGAGCTTTGGTGACCGGACCTAGCTGATTTGGTGCTGATAGATTATTCTGTTGCTGCGCAGTTTCAGTTGTTGATGTTCTTCTCTGTGCAGAAGTGGACTTGTCTGAAGGTGCTGACACTGTTTCACCTGATTCAGTTAACACAGGCTCATCAAGACACAAGTCCTCAACAAAAAACTCTGATACTACTGCAGTACCATCACTCTCATTCCAATCCCATTGAGCATTTTCTTCAAACTTTACATCTCTGCTCACATGGACTCTTCCTTGATGTGGATCATAAAGACGGTGTGCTTTTGATCCTTCTTCAGTGCCAAGATAAACCATAGCATGACTCGTCATCCAATTTCTTGAGATGTGGCTTTGTCACTCTTGCATAAGCACGACATCCAAACACCAAGATGTCCCAGATTGGGTTTCTTTCCTTTCCAGGCTTCATAAGGTGTGCAATTCACAAGTGCTTTTGTTGGTAGCCTGTTTATGAGGTATACTGCATGCCTAACTGCTTCTCCCTAGAATTTAGCTGGCATATTCATACTCTTCAAGAGAGATCTAGCCATGGCCATTACCGATCGATTTCGGCGCTCCACCACACCATTCTGCTGCGGGGAATATGGTGCAGTGAGATGCCGCTCAATCCCTGCTTGTTCACAATATGATGTGAAATACTCTGAGAGAAACTCTCCACCACGATCAGTTCTCAAGACCTTCACACGCCTCCCACTGAAGTTTTCTGCCTTCAGCCTGACTTTCTCAAACATGCTTAAAGCCTGGTCTTTAGTCTTGAGAAAATGTACCCAAGACCACCGTGTGCAGTCATCAATAATTAACATGAAATATTGATTACCTCCTGGAGTTGTTGGAGTCACCGGGCCACAAAGATCAGCATGAAGAAGTTCCAGAGGTTCCCTTGCACGATAGGCAGCTGCACTTGGGAATGGATTTCTTGTCTGCTTAGCAATGAGACAACACTGACACAGTTGGTTTGGATGTTTAATTAATGGAACTCCCTCTGCCAAGGTCTTCTCACTCAACTGCCTGAGAGACTGGAAGTTTGTGTGCCCCAACCGGGCATGCCACAGCCAGGCCGTCTCTGTCAAGTTTGCAAGTAAACAAACCGGCAAACAGGTTTGCAATTCAGCCTTATAAAGATGGTTTGGTGAGGCCTTTATCCTGAAAAGTAACTTTTCATCCGGATCAAACACTTCCATCAGTTCACCATGCATGACTATTTTATTGCCACCCTGAGCCAACTTCCCACAACTAATGATATTATTCAGCAATGCAGGGATGTAATAAACCTCTGTAAGAAGGCGCTGCTCACCACCTTTGAATGTGAAGAGTACTGACCCCTTGCCGCATATTTGCACGGTGGAACCATCACCAAACCTTACTGAGCCTTGGACGTGTTCATCAAGATCTCTGAATTTCTCACGATCACCAGTCATATGATTACTGGCGCCGTTGTCGAAATACCAGAGATTTGATCCCTTGATTCCTCCTTCTGTTTGCAGTGACGCCTTCTCATTTCCTTTACTCAACAAAGCAAGTTCTTGAGTCTCCACTGCAGTACACAACAACAGCGCTGGGTCTCGTTCTTCAGCCTGGGTGAGATTTACTTCTTCAGCCTTCTGCTTGCCTCTGCATTCTGATGCATAATGCCCCATTTTCTCACAATGGAAACACTTTATGTGACTCTTATCTTTTACCTTCCACGCTGAATTGTTGCCTGCATCCTTCTGGCTTCTATCAGCGCCACGCCCTCCTTGTCCACAGCCACAGCCGTGAAACCGTCCACGGCCACCCCGACCACGTCCACCTGACTCCGGTGGTGATGACGTCTTGTACTTGTTGCTTCCGTCGCCAGATGACGTCTTCTGTCGCGCCTGCCACTCCGCCTGAGTGAGCAAGAGCTGACCTTCCCCTTTGCTTGCCGCCGGCGATCGTGATCGCAGACGTTCTTCATATGTTTTCAACCGTCCAAGTGCTTCCTCGAACAACATGCTGTCAAGGTTACAGAATTGTTCGACACCGGCGATGATGGGATAATACTTCTTCGGCACAGTGTCAAACAGTTTCTTTACCATGACAGAGTCTTCCAGCGTGGAACCAAGGTTCAGGAACCTGGCTGCCATCCCGCCGATTTTGCTGGCATAATCATCCAGCGATTCTCCTTCCTTCATGCGCAAAGCTTCAAATTCACCCTTCAATGTTTGGAGTCCGTGTTGCCTTGACACGATCTGCCCCAACATATCGAGTCTTGAGTGCATCCCAAACCTCCTTGGCCGATTTCTTCGTTGTAACCTGCAAAAGAAGATCTTCTGGTAGAGTTTGAAACAGGAGGGCTCTGGCCGTCTTATCTTTCTTCGGATCAACCACCCGGTTGCCAAAGGATTGACAGCTTCCCAGACTCCTGGGCCTCCATGATTGCTTCTACCTTGATCGCCCATGTCGTGTAGTTCGTCAGCCGTTAGTTGCGGATAACTGAACGACACCCGCCGTTTTCCTTGCGCAGCAGCGCTGGATGTTATGATCGACATTGACTCGACCACAGGAGTTTGGTAATGCACCAGGCTCTGATACCAGATATTAGATTATACCAGGATCATAGCTATGCTACCACCGATCATCAATGAGAGGAAAACAATCGGTAGTAACACTAAGATGCAGAAGACAGAGGAAAACAAAAGAAACAGAGACAACGACAGAAATTCAGAACGACAAAAGCTTGCGCCTGACTGTAGCGCATCCTGGTATTTATTCCGGCCGGCACAACCGCCTAGCCAATTGGAAGAGTATCAGTACATACTTAAAATAACTGATACGATATCAGACTAACCAAAAACTGGTAGCTAATTATCAAACCTTTCTAAATAAAGCAAAATAGCAAGAAAGGAAAGAACAAGATTAATTCCAACACAAACTAAAATTATCATCATGTTCATTGTCATTTTGCCAAAGATCAAGACCACCCATATAGCTAGCAACATTCAGAACAATCACACCCTCTGCATCCTGATATGAGAACAGCAGATAAGATTAAGAAGCTCCTCCAAAGATAAATCAGAAAGTGGAAATACACGAAAGATATACAGCAGGTTACCTCAGGAATTTCAATGTTCTTTCCGTCGACTTCAAGGCTAACATGCCATGGTAGGTCAGCACATGACCTATCCATCATATCCTTAGCACCTTCTCTAGCATATATCAGCTTATTGACATTTGACAAACTGCATAGTAGAAAATTATTGCATTAACTTTTTGCTGACATAAATGATAAGATTAGATAGTACCATAAGATCAAATGTTTATGTCTGGAATGCAGGAATTTAACAAGAAACAGTTCATTTCCTACAGGAATATAAGAAAATTCTTGCGTTCCAAATGGGGGAAATATCATTTCCTGTTCCTAGTGGAAGAATGGCAACAGGGGGAGGAGATTCATAGTTCTGCTTTTCAATGGCATCGAGAACCCATGATACAGTTTCATTAGCACCGCAAACAAGGATTCTGAAGTGTTTTACATTGTTGAATAGTTGCAATCCAACTTCAGGTCCCTGAGAATCACTTAGCTCAAATATCTGAAATAAGAATTGAAATCGTCAGAACAAGATTAGAGTACTAGTGAAGAAAACAATGGTAATTATACATTAACTAAAATATAAACATATGGTGTCCGATTTCAGTGCCTATTGGTAGGAATAATACACTGCAATGTGCCTAAAAGAAGAGAAAAATAAAAATTAAGTTTACTATTCGAGTAGCATTGAATGGAAATAGATCAATACAGAACCCATATTAAGCAGGATAATTGGACTACTTAACTAGAAATCTAGAATGAACTAAGGTATATTTCTGGTTAGAATGTTTTTTGCGCATGTATTCATCAAAAGCTAGAAGAACATGGAAAAATGTCTATTTGACTCAACACTTAGCAGCTGATAAGAACAAGCTGATTCAGCTTTCTGAAGTAAAGAACAAGACCAATTACCTGTATGAGATTCAGCAATATGTTCAGTCTTCTTCTAAGAGAAGGCCCATTTCGGCCTCCACTCTTGCTGTTGATGAAAACAAGCAGTGGCCTTGAATCTTGTGGCAAATCTACAAGTTCATACTTCCTTTCCCCTTCATTAGGAGTACCAGATTGTGAGACCCCGTTCTGATGAACAGGAACCTCCATGTGATTACTGTGCTATTCCCTGGATCAGTAGCTAGCACTCACATGTTTACAACAATTAGAATCACAACCACACCACAAATAATTACAGCGAAACTAATATATAAAGAGAAGCTTACAAATAAAGGGATTAGCAAAGAAGAAGCAATATCTTGTAGTTTGCCCAACCGACCAAGCAGTAACCGACAAGGTATAAACTCCAAATAGAACACGTCGAAGAAGATCCGCAACTCATGATTTAAAAGAGACTCAAGCCTCGCTAACTCATCCACCTAAAATAATAATTACAAGGGTGAGTACTTTACGTACTCAAAGAAGACTTGAGCAAAACCTATAATATATGCAGCCCATTTCAAAGGAAAGGCTACTACAGTTAATTTGCATAAAGCGAATTTCATTTGTAAATCAAGTTATTTGCAAACGGAATTTATAAGAGCATTTGATTGATAACAAATAAGTAAAGTATAAGTAACACTCACAGTCCTCCATGACATGAGCGACGAATCAACAAATCCTGAAATCCATCAATGTCAGCCCTTTGGCTTAAAGCACAGTTGCAAAACAAATGATACCAACTGTAACATTCCAATTTTTCAATTTTCCGAATTTGAAATTCAAAATCCGAACTCGTGAAATTTTTCTCGAATTAATTTTAGCTTAAAGTGAATTTTAAAGTCAACAAGGATTTAATTTGAATAATTTATAACTCAAATTAATTAATTGTTATTTTATTTGGGTTCCTTGTGATTTATTTGATTTTTCTGTATTTTTGGAGATTTTTCCGGATGTATTTGCTATTTATTTGAATTTATTGGATTTATTCGGATTTTTCTGGTATTTTAATTAAATCGGAAAACATTTTGAATCTCATTTCCTCTCGGTCGAATCACTGCTCATTCCGGCTTACTGTTCCTATTCCACTACGCCCAAATTTCCGCCGCCCATCCTCATAAAATCCTAACCCTAAACCTAGGTCAGGTCCTCACCACGATCCAAAGGCCAGAATCTCGCCACACTCAACACACACGCCACTCACAAAACCCTAAACCTAACCCTAATCGGCCCTAGCCTCCATTGCTCGATCCCGATCTGCAGTAGCCGAGAAGCCACGCCGCCAAGAGATGCGCCACCCCGACAAGAAAGCCACCGACCAACCTAGGTTTCCGACCGCTTCACGCCCCGAGACTATTTAAGGGCGCTACGACCGCCCCGAGGTTCACCACCTCGCCGCCCATTTTCCCTATCTTCACCGGCCGGGACGCCGTCGCTGCGTGCCGCAAGGACTTCGCCGAGTGCGCTGCTCGAATCGAGCCATTTCGCCGCTTTTTCTCTTTATCCGGTGAGCCTCCGCCGCATATTTTGGTTCCGTTGAGTTCGCGCGCCATCCACTTCCGCTTTGCTAACTCTTCCGCCGACCGGTGTTATTGCTTGCACATCGTTTTCCAGCTCGAAGCGCTTTGCGCCGCCACTTTGCCGTCGAACGCCGCCTCATCGCTGGTCGCCGATCCGCACAAAGAACGGCCGGATCTTCACCGCGACGGTGTCGTGAAGTCTGAACCAAGCGGCTTACCAACCGCTGTGTCATTCCTACGAGATCCCATGTCACCGCCATGTGTAGCACATGTAGGCGCCACCTCGCCTATCTCGCCACGCACACACCATATACACGCCACGCCGCCACCACAAGACACATCGTAACCACGGGCTGTTCGCCGAGCCATATCACCGCCACCGAGCGCAGAGATCCATGTGCCGCCGTCGCCGCCACGCCATCGCCTCGTCACGCCTCGCCACGCCATGTGTAGCCACGATAAGCCACGCGCCCGCCACGCCCGCCACGCCCGCGCCACTCACTCGACACACCGTGAACGGTGAGATCGCCGCGATGGACCCCGCATGCCAGCGACACGGATTTTTTTTCGTTAAATCGCTGATAAACCCGAGAAAAATCCGAATATTCAACCAATCACAGCGCGACACGTGTCACCTTCGCTTATATTCCGATTTTCTCCCGAGAAACTTCTAAGGCCTGTTCTCCTCCGCTCAACTCCGATTGAACGATTCAAATTTCTAAATTCATATAAAATCAAGATCTATCTGTTTGTGTCATTTTTATGAATTTTTGGATTTTATTTATTTCTGTTTTATTTATTTCTTGCCTCGATTTGCGTGTTTCGCGTATAGACAATGCGCCGGTTGAGCGAGAGGAGCATCCAACGGAGATAGCAGCAGCGGAAGAGAGTGACGGCAAGTCTCCTTGACCATTTTGAACCCAAATTTATGAAATGCTATTTTGTTTTTAAATTATTGCATGCTATTTGAATTATGAATTGTATTTTAAATGTCATTTTTGAATGCTTAGATAAATGCCAAATTGTTATAACCACATTGATATTCATGTTGACAACCATTGACACCCTAGGAAAACTAATTACTGTAATTAATGGTAAACATTTTACTATGGGAACGGTAGAAAATGCTTAGCCATGCTTAATCACGTCGGTACCTTCTTTTACCATTCTGGAAATGCTTTCATATTTGATTCAAAATGAATTGTGGAAATTATGGCAATTGATGTTGCTGGTATTAATTTGAAAATAAAAGTGAAAAATGGTTTAGACCGGGCGGATGGTTGAATGGTGGGTGCGGACGACAAAATTTTTGGAATGTGATTGTCCGCCCTAGTCAATTAAGGACCGATCGTAGGACACCATGGGCCATGCTATACAAGACAACCACATGTCTATATGGGTACGACTGCTAAGTAATTTGCATGTATCGTTATTTGACTTCGCCATTTGGGTTGTGCGGTTTGTCGACAAGATTTGCAAGGCGCAAGAGGGGCTTCGGATCGGCGGAGGTAGCCCTACCAATGTGGAACCTTAGCGGTGAAGTCAGAGCAGTATATGCATTGTAAAGGCCTTTGTCATGATCTTCGCCGCACACCAAAGGAAGTGTGTCAATAGCTTGGCTAAAAGGGTTGATCATGTCGGTGGGTAAGTGTACCACTCTGCAGAGTCTTAAAAACTACTTGAGTAGCCGTGCCCACGGATAAGGGCAAGCGTGGAACGCTTTCACATAGTAGATTTTCTGGTTTTTGGTTTTAAAATGGAAAATGATGGATTTGGTTTAAAATGAAAAATGTGGTTGGGAATCCGTGAACGGCTGGAGCTCCCGGATTTAGTTTGGCGGCTAGAGCCAACCAGGTAGTTGGAACCTGGAAAATTGTTATACTTCAAGTTTAATTATTTATGCTAATTACATTTTGTTAAATGCTGCTTTATGAAATTATTACTTGTATTTAAATTTCAATTTTGCTTTATGCAAATGAACCCTATATGCTTCCTTTGTTTAAGGCTTGCATTTAGTTAATTGCATTATGTTTCCAAGACTTGCGTAGTATGTTGCATACTCACCCTCGCTTTTTATTATGGGGCCGCTTATTCCATAAAGCAGATGATGGGAGAAGGGTGAACAAAGAGTCTGTGATCCACCGCTCGACATTTGTGCCGAGACTATGAAGAGGAGGACGACTCGTTTTCTAGGGAGCGCACCTTTATCTGCTGTTCGTGGGCTAACCGATTGGCTCTTTTTGTTCTACATTTCATTGCTATTTTTACACTTCACCGTAAGGCTTCATACTTGTAATAATGTGATGATGTTGTTACACTCTTTTGCTTAATATCTGTTATGAACTTTATGATATGTCTGTGTTATCATCATCAGATGTCAGGTGCGCTTAGTCGTTCTCGACTAGCGCGTTGAAACACGTGAGGGTTCGATTTGGTAATCCGGTCTTCCACACCAACCCTTTTGAAATAATAATAAAACATCTAACATTGGAATGACTTCACCAAGTGCCCATGATCATGGGCGCGCTAATCGATTAGATTTAAACTCGCAAAGGTGTACAACTTACCCACAAGTCATGATCTTTCGATCATACATAGCCGTTACATTACCTAGACCGACTTTGATCCACCGGACGTTAACCCCGCCAGAGAACCGTAAACACACACACAAGCCGTGGATCCACTTTCACACACCCAACACAACGATTCTAAACATGGCAGGGCGTACACCGTTGCATGGGTGGAAACCCTTCCAAGCAGACCAAACCGGAATGCATGTGCAAGCTCCCGCCTACCAATGAACAAAGCTATGTCTAAATAACTTAATAAGCTATGGCTACCCCATAAATAGCCCTCGTGGTTGCACGGAAATCTTGGATCAATAGCGTCCCATTGCTCGGTCCTTAATCCGACACGGGCGATACTCCACCCTATACTACGTGCAATTCCTGTCGCACAACCGGCTATTGCCAATAATCGCCCGCATCAAAGCATAGTTTTATTTTGGGTTTTAATCAAAGTACCCGCAACCAACAGTGCTATTTTCAAGTTTTTTAGGAAACAAATATTGATTTGATCATGTACATCGCTGATTCTAAAGCACGGCTAAGCAGGTTAATATGATCGTATATACCCAAGATGACGTTAAGAGATGTCTAGCCCTATTCTGTGGTTATCAAGGTTCACATTTCCATAATCATCAAGGAGTTTCATGTGACAACAGGTATATCTACCAATACCACAAAATAGCAGATTTATATAAAATAAACGCATGCATGAAACAATTTGATGAACAAAAGGAATATAAAATACTGGGATCAATATGGTCAAAGGGTGCTTGCCTTGCTTAATCATTGCTTACGGTGAAGACAAGGTTGCGATTGACGAAGACGACGATGAAAACAAAGAACGCCGGGTTCTACACGCCGCTCAACGGAAAATAAGGCAAATACCAAACTTTAATAAGGGGCAAAAGAAGATAGACATAAAATCCAAATAAAGAATCATTGCAGAAAACAGGAACAACCAAGAGTTGGATTAAATTATTTCATATTGCGTGTTTTAGTTGATTAAATGCGCAAAAAGCTAACATCTTGCAGAAAGAATAAAGCATGATTTCCTTTATGGATCAACTATCCTTGTTTTATGAATTTTATAATTATAACTTCAATTACAAGATGCAAAAATTGGTTAGATTAATAGAATTAATCATTAGTTGCAAGGTTTCATTGATTTACTATTCATGATATGAGTTTCTGTCAATTCTTATTACTTACAGGTTTTGCTCTATTAGGATTCAGAGTCAAAGCAAGATAAATTAAGGATATTTTCTAGATTACTGTAGATTAAATCCTAAAGATCATTTTTGGGGTATTTGAGAAGGTTCTGATACAAACAAATTTCGCAATTAAAGTCCAAGTGTTCTTTCTACCGAATTCATGAATATGATTATTTAGGGTTATTTAACCTACAAGATTAATATGCAACCCTTAGCAAATTGAGATTATTTTTCCATAACAGGTAGACTACACTTTAAAGAACATTACTATATTAGTTACACAAGTTTTAGGATTCGGACAAGTTATTATTTTCATCGATTTAAAAAGCTTAAGTGGCAACTTTTGTTTATAATTCACGGAATCGGCAAGAAAGGGGAAATGACAGATTAACGATTAAAGGCTTTGGACTAGCTAGATTTAGATGAAAAGCATTCTAAGAATGAAATATTTTTCTAGAATCTAGTAGAACAAACTTTGTAGAGCATTACTAAATAGGCTTCATAGATTTTAGTATTTGGATGAGTTATTTTATATACTGCTGAAGTAGCCTAAATGATCACAATGAATAACGCTAAATCGGCCAACTTTATATTGAGATTGCAACTACAATATTCATGATCTTTAATTCATTTTTCAGACATTAGCAGGGTACAACTCTAGAAATGTTATAAAGTTGGTTTGGCATTATTTTAGCTTTAATTGCAATAGATTATCTATTTACTTATTGTTATCATTAACATTTTCTTTTATTAAGAACATGCAAATTAAATCTTACTTTATATATTTTTACATACATGGGTCCTTGCTGTTTCCAGGAACTTCATATAAATTAGCTTATTGTTTTGTGAGGTATTCTTCTACTATTCTCACTAATGATCATACTAAGGTTTATTAATGGTCACAATGCAATGCATTACTTAGTTCAAATATTTAATATCTCTCGCAGCTCGTAAATTAAGTATTCTTGTACATTTAGACTCTTCTTGACTTTAGATGGATTTACAACTTTGTTTCATCGATTGAAACTATCTCTAAGATATTCAGATTGCGATTCGCCCATTGGTAAATGCCTAAAGAATGGAAATACGCTGCACCGAGAGGCGCTTTTCACCTTGAATCAAGACTTTCTTATACTGGTCGACCATCGACCCCGATCGGCAGAGAGACGTAACAGGGCTCGGCTAGGGCTGGCCGCGACGGTGTTCGATGAAAATCCCAAGGCGACCACACCAGGAGGAAGAACTCGGCGAGGTGAGTCTGGGAGTGGAACCGATCCCACGGAGAAGAAGGCATAGGCACAAATGAGCTCAAAGTGAGGCCATGGCGTGACAAGATGAAGAAGATGAACAGAAGCATTAGGGTTTGAATCGGTAGCATTGTGAGCATCAGGAGGTGCTAGAGGTTCCATTTTCGAGGTTTACCTGAAGGGAGAAACTCCGATCTGAGCCGCCACCGGTGACCGGCCATGGGGAAGAAAGCGACCAAGAAAATTTTGATTTTGCTTGGAAGATACTAAATGTTTTTGAGGGGATTCGATCACTAGGGAGTATAGATGGTGAATCTGGAAGGGATTTGGAAATGAGTTGCTCATTCTCTCGAATCAACTCCGGCTTTGAGCTCCAGGGTTTCTGGTAATGGCGAAAAGGGGATGGAGTTCCTGCGCTGGCTGGAAGAGAGAAATGAGGGTTTGTGGCGTGATATCCTGAAGTATAAGACTTGGGTTTGCTCTGACATCGGTGGAAGGATCTAGACTGGGGACCCACATGGCACAGGGATGGAGTGGCTGCAACTGGGACCCGCAAGGCAGTGAAAGGTAACAGGAATGAAGAGAGGAACTTCATCTAGTCAGCTAGAACTTGCATTGGTTGGGCTATCAATCAAACGGAAAAGTTATGAAACCTTTTGACTGAGGTCTACTGGGAGTTGGTGATCTTCTGTACAAATTTGAGACTAAATTACCTTACGGTTAATTAATGAAAATTCTGACATGCTGATTCACAGATTTTCAACGCCTCTGCTTTTGAACTTTTAAAAGTGTTACATCTCATGATCAGTTCCTAGAATTTTTACTAGAGGTAAATATCACTCTGAGGGTATTATGGTAATCTTCTTGGATTCGGATAATGTTTGGATGATCTCCATTCTTTAATTCTATTTGTTGGATTTTCATACAATACAAAACTCCAAGGAAATTCAATTAAAAACCAATGATGCCAAGAAACTCAGAAATAAATACTTTCAAATTCAAAATATATATTTTTACTTTATTAACATTTTGGGATGTTACACAGATCCATGTGTTTGCTTGAGCGAGTTTTCAGACAACTTTGGATTTGCCAATGCAAACTTTCCGTTCAGGTTTTGCAGTCTACCAATGTAACAACATAGGAAAATACAATAAAATGAAAATGAATATTTTGAATTTGAGTGTGATCATTTCTGAATTTTCTTGGCATTATTGATTTTATCGGTATTTCTTGGATTTATGACTTGAATGAAAAATCAAATAATAGGATTAATGAATGGATAATGGTAAAAAGATAAAAAGGTAAAATGGTAAAAGTAAAAGGTAAATATATAAAATCAATAAAAATATAAAAATAATATTAAAAATACCAGAACACTCCAACCCTAATCATGACATTTAAGGTATTTTGGATGCATTTAAATAAAAGAAAGGACATTATAATCATGAGATAAGATATCAAATCAACAGCTGTCAGATTTTTGTAGAAATCTCCAAGGCTTATCTAAAGCTGATATTTTTACCATGCCAACATCAGATCAATATCTACCTCTGGTAAAAAGATAAAAATTTAAAAATTACATTTAAAGCCTTGTAAAATTCAAAAATAGAAAGCAATTAATTCTGGAAATTGTAATGTCAGATTTTTATAAAATAAATATAAAATATTTTGATTTTGAATTTTTATTCAAGCATTGCCAGCTCAAATCCAACTCTGAAAAAAGTTTAAAAATATTTTATATCATTTTCATCCTCAAATTAAAATAAATTCAGAGATTGCTTTTCTGTCTAGTTAGTATTGTCAGAATTTTTAAAATTTTTATGTTCAAGATAATAACATAAAATTTTTACTGGATGTCAATCCTTATCCCAAGAGCTCAGATAAAAAGTTTCAAATATCTTCTTATCTCATTTCCTCTCTCACTTACCTGTGGGCCCATTTCTCTGTGCAGGTGAACCGAGACCTGTTTATCTTCTTATCTCCCGCCCAGTGGTCCCTGGTCCCGCGCGACAGCTTTTCTTCCCCCCCCTCAGCCATTTCACCCCTGCTCTGTCTCCCCATTCATCCCTCGCCATAACCGCCTCTCATTTCGATTCACTACATCAGTCGCGTCGCCACTGCTTCTTTGTGCCATGCCTCACCTTAGCTCTCCCGCGGTTCTCTGCACCGGCTGAAGACCGCGCCACCTCACTGCCTGGAACAGCAAGCCGCCGCAATGGTTTTCCTTGCATTCAAACCCTGTGATGCCACTTTTCCTGCTATAAATCCAGCTCTTAGGATCTCAATGCATGCACTACTCTCCAGCGAGTTCTTTCCACCCAAAAAGCTAAGCCCAAGTCTCACGGATCAGTTCATAGCGGCAAAGTGCAGAAAAGGGGAAAATGCTATTCGTGCAAACCCGGTGAGCCATTCTCAAACTGCTTGCAACCGTAGCATCTTAGAGCGTCAGTGAGCCGTAATCAACCTTCATTTTCAGCTCTTAGCATCTGCAGCTGGCCGCACCGAGCCATTTTCTGCCCCACGGCCGGCGAACGGTGGCAGCGCGATCCGATTGCCCTTCGGCTACATTTTCAGGTAAAATGGGACGTAAACCACTCCATGATGCTCAAACATCACTCACGCGGTGAAAATGTGTTGAATCTTGAGCTCCCACCAGATCGGCCATGGCGCCGCCGCCCCTCTGCAGTGGCGAGGCACGTTCGCCTGACGCCAGTGGCTATAGAACCCTCTAGAAGATGCGCATGAGTACCGTGGTGCTATTTCTGCCACCGACCGGCCAGCTCTGCCGCGCCTCCGTCGCCGGCGTGATGCCCTGACTCATCCCTTACTTCGCCCTCGCTGACAATCGGGCCCCCTTATCAGTGGCTTTTGTTGAATTCAAACGCAGCCCACGCATGCCAAGAATACGCTTCAGTTCAGTGGTAGCGCGTTTTCATTTTCTTAAGTTAATATTCAATCCGATTAAATTTCAAACATAAATATCTTCTGCATTTTTAATCAAATTTCAATGAACAAAATTATAAAATCAAGTAATTTCATAATATGCAAAAATATTTTGAAAAATAACACTGGATGAATTTGAAATTCAAATTTAAAGAAAAGGCCTAAGTATATGCTATACATAAAAATTTTGCAAACAAACTCGGAATTGAATGAAGCTAATTTTAATGAAATCCTTATACTTCCATAAACCCAAATATATAAAAATATTTGAATTTCACCTTTGTTTGAATCACTTTCTATTAAAGGTTACATTCAACACAATAAATACTCAAAAATGCATAATTTGTACAAAGAAATCTAAAATGAGTATAATTGATTTCTAAATATTAATATGTCAGTAGGACTCCTAAATATGTCAAAATATTTAAATAATGATCTTTACTTGAATTGTTTCATGAATAGAATGTGATCCTAAAGTAGAAGATATATATATATATAAGGCGAAATATTTGGTGAAAACCTCCAATTCCATGAAAGCTCTGTGGCAACCATCTGTAGAAGTTTTAAAAAATTCTCAAAAAATTATCACATGTAGGGGAGGTGAACCTCTACAATCCTGCAAAATTTGAAGTTGAAACTCAATCGCATTTGAAAGATATGAAAAAGACAAAGTCAACATGAATAGTAATTTTTACTGTTTTGGCACTATTCATTTTGCTGTTTGTCTTTTTCATATCTTTCAAATGCGATTGAGTTTCATCTTCAAATTTTGCAGGATTGTAGAGGTTCACCTCCCCTACATATGGTAATTTTTTGAGAATTTTTCAAAACTTCTACAGGTGGTTTCCACGGAGTTTTTATGGAATTGGTGGTTTTCACCAAATATTATATATGTGTGTATAGGTGAATATTTGTGAAAAATCAATTCCATGAAATTTTGAAATTTGAAACTCAATCCATTTGAAAGATATGAAAAAGACAAAGTCAGCACGAATAGTAATTTTTACTGCTTTTGGCACTATTCTTTTTGCTGTTTGTCTTTTTCATATCTTTCAAATGCGATTGAGTTTCATCTTTAAATTTTGCAGGATTGTAGAGGTTCACCTCCCCTATATATGGTAATTTTTTGAGAATTTTTCAAAACTTCTACAGATAGTTTCCATGGAGTTTTCATGGAATTGGTGATTTTCACCAAATATTTCGCCATATATATATATATATATATATATTGACGAGGACTGGGGAATCTCTGACGAGTCAACACGTGGTCCAAGGGACGCCAGGTGTCGCGAGGCCGAGATCTTGTCTTGTAACCTCACCTGACCTCGATCAAAGGTGCGGAAATCTGAAGTCTGGTCCCAAAGAAGCCAGCTCGAGGTTGATCCAGATCTATTCCACGACCTTGAGCCTGCGGGGCTAGCTGACGAGGACTGGAGAATCTCTGGTGAGTCAACACGTGGTCAAAGGGCTCTCGGCCCAAGGCGCGTAAAGAAAGGCCCGCGACCACGCCTAACGACGCTGTCCCTCAAGACGACTCGAAGCTCAGTAACGGGCTCGTTCCCACTCGACCTCGACCTTGGCTTAGGGAAGTGCGTTGATTCGGCAGTTACCAAGACCTGCACGATGGCCTTAAGGCGGACGTGGGCGGCATTTCCGGAGCAATTACAACCCACCTTCAATACGCACGAAGCCACTACCCCGGGGATCTCTCCCGACCGTTATATGCAACGTCAGGGAGGATATAAGACCTCGCAAGGCATATGTGTAGGATAGACTCTCTAGCCATAGACCAGCATACTCAAACAGAGCACTCAGGCTCGAGCTGTAATCATCTCATTGTACGCACAGTTAGTGAATTCCTCCACCTCCGGAGAAGACTGGACGTAGATCTGTTACCCTCGCGGGGGCTCGAACCAGTATAATTCGCTCCTCATTGCTCGCTGACGCCACACACCGACCTACGTCTACGCCATTGTTGAGTGAAGCGCTTTCTGGGTCCCCCATTCACACCGATCCCCTTTTCACTCTTGCGGTCAGGCGATTCCGATCATCGACAGCTGGCGCCCATTGTAGGGCCCAAGAGCTTCATTCAGCCAGATTTAAGGTATGGCGCCCTTCGCAAAGAAGATATTTCATGAGCTCGGGTCGAACACGCCCCGAGCATGGAAGTTCCACGCCTCGTTTCTCCCCTCTCCGCCATCGCAATCGGACGTTTCATGGCTACCACCATGACGTGACATTGAGGAGGGGAGGTAGCCCAAGACCCTCAAGATGTTTCGTCGGATGGCCCAAAGTTGCCATCAACCAGTCAGAATCGCCCCCATGAGAGGAGCTTGAGAAGATTGGAACGCCCGGGACGCTCCAGACTCCAAGATCAGCGAAGCGCTCGCGCGATCGCGACGAAGTCATGATCGATCCCCGACGTCCGATGTCGGGTCTTTTCGGCCGAGCTCTCGCAGACGAGCTCAACAAGGCGGCAAACGAAGTTGTGCCGTCGCAGCGCCAGGACCTCCCCGCTAGGTCCCGGTCGTTGAGGAGCGACGGCAGCTCCTCGCGCAGGCGTCAACATTCCCGCCGGACTCCCACGCACCGGCAGCCTCGAGACCTGTCCCGAACACCGCCTCGCCGTCGCTCCCCGAGCGTGACTCCGGACGAGGTATGGCAACGACCGGTGTATAGTGACTCTCGCTTCAACAGCGGAACGTTAGGCCTTTCCCCCGACGTGCCACCAAGGCGCCGGCGGGTCCATGAGCGCCACAAGATTCTCCCGGTGATGCTCGGGCCCATCGCCGCGACCGTCGAGGTCGCAGGGTGGGACGCCAAAGCGATCGAGAATCCAACTCCAGAAGCAGCAAAAACCTTCCCAGACGCGCCTCGTCCCCAAGATATGGGTGCGGCGATTCGATGACCTTGGCGGTGCGGTGGCGGCTCGTTTGAGCCCACGCTGATCGAGCGATTCGACGACGAAGAACCCCGACGAATTCCTCTCGATCTACACCATCGCCATCCTAGCCATGGAGGCGCATTTAGCACGTGATGGCCAACTACCTCCCTACCATCTTGGACGGTGCTGCCCAAGACTGCTCTTTAACCGTAAACCGTACTTTCCGCTCAGGTCACCAAATCTAGAGCGCCTTCGCTCGAATTTCCAAAGTCACACGAGCGCTCCTAAGCAGGAGAAGGACTTGGACCGGGTGATCCAGGGAAAGAATGAACCTCTCCGCGACTTCGTGCGGCGGTTCATTCGCACTAGGAATCTGATTCCTAGTGTGTCTGATGAGGCGGTGATCAAGGCCTTCAAGTTCGGCGTCTGCGACCGGCGCCTCACCGAAGACCTGGAGATCACGACGAAGCTCACCGTCGGCAAGCTCTTCCGCATGGCGGAGCGCTACGCAGACGCGGACGACGCAGTTCGGCTGAAGCACGACACGACCAAGGTAAGCTTGGCGCCAACACGGTGAGGCAGCCCTTCAAGGCCAAGAGTACCGACCAAGGCTCGCCGCTAAGAAGCGAAGAGAGACCGCAAGCGACGGAGGCCGACTCCTGCAACCGCTTTGGCGGATGGTCACCGTGAGGTCATGGAGGTGCGGGACTCGGCTCAGGAGAGGCCCCGTCCTCAATAAAATCGACCATGGCCCCAGCAGGCGCAGCGCCGACCTCGGCAGGACGACCGCCGGTCTAGATCGCGACAGGCCGAGGGTCTACAACAAGGTTCTGAGGGGCAGCCTCGATTCGACGAAGGTAAATTTTGCCTATTTCACAGGACCCCGGGCCACGACCTGCGAGGCTGCAGGGCCTGGCAGGCCAAGCTCAAGGCCTTCTACGACGGGCGTGGAGAGATGCCTGTGCTCCCGAAGGAAGGAGACCAGCCCAAAAGGGTAAACACTGGGGAAGACCAGGCCGACCTCGACCTGGACTTCTAGCAGGGTGATCGCCGGATCAATGTCATCTTCGACGGCTCATCAACAGCCATCCGCCAAGAAGATCAAGGATGCCGCTGTGTGGTTTACTGTGCCACCACCGACGCCACGACCAACCCGCAAGTGGGCCGGGCTACGATCACCTTCACGTCAGAGGATGCCCCCCAAGGTATGTCCAGGGATCTCAAGACTGCCTTGGTCATGACCCCGGCTATCAGCAACACCATGGTCGGGAGGGTCATGGTCGATGGTGGCAGCTTCCTCAATTTGCTACTGGCTAGTGCGCTCGATCGGATGCAGATTCCCCGGTCGAAGGTCAAGAGCATCGCGATTCCGTTCTTCGGAATCGTTCCTGGGAGCTCGACCACCCCTCTGGGGCAGGTGGTCCTGCCCGTCACCTTCGGCGCCTTGGATAACTTCCGACCGAGCCGATCACCTTCGAGGTGGTCGAGGGTGACCTCCCCTACAACGCCATCCCCAAGGCCCCGCCCGTCAAGTTCATGGCGGCCAACCACTACGGTCACCGATGCATGAAAATCCCGGGACCTAGTGGCATCATCATTGTGCGCGGTGACCTCAAAGCGGTGCACGGTTGTGAGACTCAACCCCTGGCCCTCGCCGGCATGCTGCCTCAGCAGGGTCCCGCAGCGACCACGAGGGTCGCCCGCCAAAAGGTGGTCATCCAGCCTAGCGGGGCTACAAAGGCCGTACCGCTCGAGGAGGAGGACCCTTCCAGGTGCGTCCACATCTCGACCGAGTTGAGTTCCAAATAGGAACTCGAGCTCGTCACCTTCCTCCACGCCAATAAAGATATATTTGCTTGGGAGCCGGCAGACATGCCAGGTGTCCCGAGGGAGGTGGTCGAGCATCGATTGCAGGTGCAGCCCGACTACCAGCCCGTACGCCAGAAGTTGCGGCGCTTTTCTCCCGAGAAGGTCGCCATAATCAAGGAGAACCTGGATAAGCTGTTGAAGGCCGGTTTCATTCGTGAGATCAATTACTCCGAATGGCTGGCCAACTCCGTCATCGTGCAGAAGAAAGGCGGGAAGTGGAGGATGTGCGCGGATCACACAGGGTTGAACTCGGCATGCCCGGCGATAATTTCCTCTCCCAAGATCGATCAGATCGTCGACTCCACAGCCAATGCCAAGCTGCTGAGCTTCCTAGACGCTTATTCTGGGTACCACCAGATTAAGCTGGCAGTCGACGACGAAAGCAAGACGCCGCTTATCACGCCGCTCGACTCCATCGCTACACGACCATGTCGTTTGGTCTCTGCAACGCCGGCGCGACCTTCCAGCGCCTGATGACCAAGACGTTCGAGCCTCAGATTGGCCGCAACCTCGAGGTCTACGTGGATGACATCATCGTCAAGAGCTCCGCCGAAGCCAGCCACGTTCAAGATCTTGAGGAGACCTTTGCCAACCTGAACAGGTACAAGATCAAGCTCAATTCGGAGAAGTGCGTGTTCGGCGCCGTCTCTGGGAAGGTGCTCGGCTACATGATCGGGGGCTCGGGGGTCGGCCCAAACCCATAGAAGATCGAGGCGATAGAGAGGATGGCTCCCCTAAGTTCGGTGAAGCAGGTACAGTGCCTCACAGGCCGTATGGCTGCCCTTAGCCGGTTCATCTCGAGGCTCGGCGAGCGCGGGCTGCCCTTCTTCAAGGCCTTGCGCAAGCACGGGGGCTTCGAGTGGACACCCGAGGCTCAACGGTCCTTCGACGAGTTAAAGGTATACCTGTCGACACCATCCTTACTTACGACCCCGCGCCCGGGAGAGAAGTTGTTACTCTACCTCACGGCCACCGCCCAGGCCGTCACCGCTGTCCTGGTGGCCGAGCGGAACGCGCAGCAGCATCCGATCTACTACGTCAGCGAGGCCCTTCACGGGCCAAAAGAGCGCTACCCTCAGGTTCAAAAGCTCCTCTATGCCCTCCTCATGGCTTCGCGCAAGCTTCGGCATTACTTCCAGGCTCACTCCGTGGTCGTCCCGAGCAACTTTCCGCTCGGGGAGATCTTGAGGAATCCGGAGGCTGGAGGATGCATCGCCAAATGGGCCATGGAATTCCCGTCCGCAGCCGGAAGTAAAGGCATCCGACTACGTGGTCCTTCCTGAGCGAAACAAGGAAAAGAAGCGAAAAGAAGAGCGAAGGGGTGGGAGGATTCCAAGGAACCCTCGTGATAGGTGGGAGAAGATGGAAAGGAGGAGGATTGAGTTGGGCACTGTGTTGATGAGCTCGATCTCGAAGTGGGCAAGGATCACCGCCATGAAGTCGCTCTCCTGTCCGCAGCCAAAGAGCGATAGTGCTCTCGGCACACGAGCTCGCTCGTCCCTAGGGTGCGGCTCGGACTCCCGTCTGCATCCTCCACATCGCTGGGTCGAGGAGGCCCAGGCCCTCGAGCTCCTTCATCCTCGTCAACGACATGGTGCTTCTCCCGAGTTTGGCCATGGCGGTCGTCTTTGGGCTCGGTCGAGGAGGGAAGAATCGTGCGAGTAAGGATTTGGAGTCGAGGAGCGCAAGGAATCAGGAAGTTTTTCAAAGGTCGCAGAAGGTTTGGGTTTATAGGCCTGGGTCGGCGTCGGTTGGGGCCTCTCAAAAGGTGTGCCGGCGGTGACTTGACAGGCGCAATTAAGGCTCGGGCGGCGGTTTCAATGCATTGCAGGCTTTCCCTCTAAACCGGTCAAATTCGTACCTGCATCGTGAAGTCCAAGGGGCGCCAGGTGTCGCGAAGCCGAGATCTTGTCTTGGTAACCTCCGCCCGACCTCGATCAAAGGTGCGAGAAATCTGGAAGTCTGGTCCCAGCAGGCTTCAGGCTCGAGGTCGATCCAGATCTATTCCACGACCTTGAGCCTGGGGGGCTAGCTGACGAGGACTGGGGAGTCTCTGGCGAGTCAACATGTGGTCCATGGGGCACCAGGTGTCGTGAAGCCGAGATCTTGTCTTGGTAACCTCCGCCCAACCTCGATCAAAGGTGCGGGAAATCTGGAAGTCTGGTCCCAGCAGGCTTTAGGCTCGAGGTCGATCCAGATCTATTCCACGACCTTGAGCCTGGGGGGCTAGCTGACGAGGACTGGGGAATCTCTGGCGAGTCAACACGTGGTCCAAGGGCGCCAAAGGCGGCCGAGATCTTGTCTTAGAACCTCCGCCCGACCTCGATCAAAGGTGCGGAAATCTGGAAGTCTGGTCCCAGCAAGCTTCAGGCTCGAGGTCGATCTAGATCTATTCCACGACCTTGAGCCTGGGGGGCTAGCTGACGAGGACTGGGGAGTCTCTGGCGAGTCAACATGTAGTCCATGGGGCACCAGGTGTCGTAAAGCCGAGATCTTGTCTTGGTAACCTCCGCCCGACCTCGATCAAAGGTGCGGGAAATCTGGAAGTCTGGTCCCAGCAGGCTTTAGGCTCGAGGTCGATCCAGATCTATTCCACGACCTTGAGCCTGGGGGGCTAGCTGACGAGGACTGGGGAATCTCTGGCGAGTCAACACGTGGTCCAAGGGGCGCCAGGTGTTGCGAAGCCGAGATCTTGTCTTGGTAACCTCCGCCCGACCTCGATCAAAGGTGCGGAAACTGAAGTCCGTCCCAAAGAAAGCCAGCTCGAGGTTGATCCAGATCTATTCCATGACCTTGAGCCTGGGGGGCTAGCTGATGAGGATTGGGGAATCTCTGGCGAGTCAACACGTGGTCAAAAGGGCTCCCGGCCTAAGGCGTTGCAGCGAAGGCCCGCGACCACGGCCCAACGATGCTCGTCCCCGCACTACCTCGAGCTCAGTAACGGGCTCGTTTCCGCCGACTCGACCTTGGCTCGTGGAAGTGCGTTGACTCGACAGCCATTAAGACTCGCATGATGGCCTTAAGGCGGACGTATGCATTTAGGAGCAAGCATAACCCACCTTCAATACGCACGGCCACTACCTCGGGATCTCTCCCGACCGCTACAGCAACGCCAGGAGGATATAAGACTCGCAAGGCATATGTGTAGGATGACTCTCTAGCCATAGACCAAAGATACTCAAACAGAGCACTCAGGCTCGAGTTGTAATCATCTCATTGTACGCATAGTTAGTGAATTCCTCCACCTCCGAAGAAGACTGGACGTAGAGCTGTTACCCTCGCGGGTGCTCGAACCAATATAATTCGCTCCTCCTTGCTCGCTGACGCCACACACCGACTTACGTCTACGCCATTGTTGAGTGAAGCGCTTTCTGGGTCCCCCATTCACACCGATCCCCTTTTCACTCTTGTGGTCGAGCGATTCGATATATATATATATATATATATATATATCCCTATGTATATATATCTCATAACGTATGGGGTATCTCATGCGACTCATATGATGAGAGTATGTACACGCAGATATATGTGTATATAATATCATCTTGGTGGTATGTACATTTTTTCAGAGGTAGCATGCACATTTTTTGGATATATTCCTTTTCTCCTTTTTATGTGCGTATATGAAGGTATTTGCAAAATACGGAAATCATGGACTCCCTTGCAATTTTCTCATGTAACTCACATTAGAGTATATTATAATTAGTGTATAGGTGTACTCAAAGTGATAAAGAAGTATTTTAAGTTCGTTTATGTGATATTTCAGAGGTGGGAGTAACTACTCTTAGGACAAAAAAAATATTTTTCATATATATATATATATATATATATATATATGTGTGTGTGTGTGTGTGTGTGTGTGTATTAACTAGCAGTAGCATATACATATGATTCCATTCTTTATAGCACAAAGAATTGCCGATCAACTAGCTAAGCCACTTGCCCCTGCCGACGGCGTAAAAGCCCTACGTTTCTTCGAATTACGGATAGGTCCCTGTGGATTACAAATAGGTCCTTCGCGATTTTTTGTGAGGGGAAGATTTTTTCTTTCATCGCGTTTGGGTCCCTGACGCGTCGTTTTACGGAAAAACCCTCCCGTTAGGTTCAATCGCGAACAAGCCCTTTTCCAATTTTTCAGGATAGCAGACAGGTCCAAAAACGTAACAAACAGGCCCTTGCTCCTTACGTTTAGGTTCTTTCTTCGTTTTTCCCAGGAAAAATGTTTTCTTCGCTTTTTCCATCTACAATAAAAAAAACACAGATTCGTCGCAAATTTATAACAACCCATGGATTCGCCAACGGGTCGTAACCGCGGTTTTCTAAAAAAAACGTAGATTCGTCGAAGGTTTATAGCAGCCCTAACGCAAAAAAAAATACAAACAAAATAAACACAGATTCGTCGCAGATTTATAGCAACCCTTGGATTTGCCAACGGGTCGTAACCGCGGTTTTCTAAAAAAAACATAGATTCGTCGAAAGTTTATAGTAGCCCATAGATTCGCCGACAGGTCCTAACGACCTATTTTTTTAAAACAAATATAGAAACTGAAAATACGACCAGATTTCTCAGATTTTTCACGGTGTATCGTCATACGCGACGTAACATAGTGCGTTATCCTAGCTAAACGCGGTTTTCTAAAAAAAACGCAGATTCGTCAAAGTTCTATAGCAGCTCATATGTTTGCCAATGGGTCCTAACGCAAAAAAAATATAAACAAAATTATATTTATATCTCTCTCCGGTTTTCGCCCAAAAACAAGAAACACTGACCGACGATTTAAAGCGGTTCATAGATTCGCCGACGGGTCCTAGCGACCCTTTTTTTTAAGAAAAAAAGGAGATCGTAGTTACGCAAAAAAAAACGAAAATACAACCATTTAGACCTATAAACGGAACAATGTTTCTCCGTTGTTCACACCGAACATATATCTGTATTTTGCCCATCTAAACTTATATCATGGGTTTAAGACTATGATCCCACTACTTTAAATAATATGTCCATACCAATGGATCGTCTGCAAAACGGCGCAGCGTAGCGCGCTATTATTGCTAGTATTTCAGAATGAGTTGTGAAACTGAATTATTACTACTAAAATGTTTTCGAAAGGAAAAACACTAAAATGATACGTATGCACAAATTTAATTTGTATCAAGAGTATAAGCCTTATCTATGTAGAAGAATGTATACATGCATAGATGATGAAAAGTAAAGTCTTGATTCAAGAAAACTAGATCCTAGTTAAATCGTATCATACCAAACAACAAAGTTATTAAAATATGTTATAGCTTATGCTTAAGCCCCTTAGCTGAAATATATATTCATATGCTATAAGTGAACTTAAGAACTTTATATATATAAATAAAATATCCAAAATTGGAGGCTGGAGCCATGTAACGCTAATCTCAACCCTCATCGCAGCACAGAGCTTGTACGAAGCGTTACATGAGACGCCTGTCTCGTTGCGTCACTGCTGAGCACATAGCCAACTAGCCACATTTTACTATATCTCCCAGGCTCCCACCGCTCTAGCATCCGTAGAGTCTCCAACAATTTGCTATATAAGCGCCCAAAATTTGAGGCCGTTCTTGCCCAGACGAGCACAATAGGAGTACCCAGCAAGAAAGAGGAACAGAGGGAGAGAGAGAGAGAGAGAGAAGAAAACAATGGCGAGTGAAGGAGATTTAAAGCTGCTCGGCTTGCTGGTGAGCCCATTCGTGATCCGCGTACGCATGGCGCTGAACATGAAGGGCGTGAGCTACGAGTACATCGAGCAGGACCTCTACAACAAGAGCGAGCTGCTCCTCAAGTCCAACCCGGTGCACAAGAAGGTGCCCGTGCTTCTCCACGACGGCAGGCCCATCTGCGAGTCACTCATCATCGTGCAGTACGTCGACGAGGTCTGGAGCGCCACGAGCCCGTCCATCCTCCCCGCCGACCCCTACCAGCGCGCCATAGCTCGTTTCTGGTCCGCCTACGTTGACGACAAGGTGTGTGTATTTTCCCAAGCTTTTCTTCCGTGCTGTTAGAGCTTGAACAGCAGGTGCCGAAGTGTTGGTGTCTTTCTAGCTTGCAGCTGTTCCCTGCTTGGGTAGGCATTATCAAGGCGACGACAGAGGAGGAGAGGGCGGAGAAGGTTAACGAGACGCTCGCGGTTATCGGAATCTTGGAGGAGGCCTTCGCCAAGTGCTCAAACGGGAAGGCCTTCTTTGCCGGCGACTCCATCGGGTACCTCGACCTCGCACTCGGGAGCAATTTGTTCTGGTTCGAGGCGCTACGCAAGGTGTTCGGTGTGGCCGTCATGGACGCCGGCAAGACTCCTCTATTGGCCGCTTGGGCGGAGCGGTTTGGGGAAGCTGAGGAGGCGACGGCGGTGGTGCCGGAGGTGGACAAGGCGGTGGAGTACATCAAGAAGCTTCAGGCCACGTTGGCTGCTGCTGAGGCGGCTGCCAAGTGATGGTTCAGAGGGGCTCCAGTTTAATGCGTTCTTGCTTGTTTTGTGAGTTCACGGTCCCGGTTGTGCAATAAAATGATTTACTTTTGCAGTTCTGGTCAGGGTTCCTAGTCTTCCATCTCTATTTCCCCTGTAACTTTTGTCGACGTAATCTCTGTCAGAGGTTTCGCAAAATCACAACAGACGAAGATGACCCTTTCCTATGTCCTTTTTACGTTCCACCTTGACAGGCCACATTTTTTTATACATTTTTTAGAACTACTCCATATCCAATCGGAAACGGTATCATATCACGTCCCCTAGTCGTCTACCTACGTTTTTTGTGCTCAAAACTCAATCCTGGCTTACTTATTCCGATTAGTGAATTTTATTGCGGGCAGTGCCAGCCACCAGTTCAGTTGTGCTCTAAACCTCTAACAACCGTATTGTCCACGTCTCAATTAAACTACACCACTCTTACTAGACTTGTTAGTTTGTTTGGACTCCGTCGCGTCAAATTTGTTTCCTTGTATCATCACTGTCATGTCTTATATAGTTCAGTTTTCTTACTTGAAAGCTCTCTCTCTCCTCCAGGGTCTCTACCACCGGCCTTATATAGTTGAGGTAGTCTTATCTCAGGTTGAGTTGTAATCGGTTTGGGATACCAAATCATAACCGATGACGAGTCCATTATTATGTGATCTTCGCAGCATATCCAAACATCCCTAGATATCAGGCGTACTTGAGTTGGTTTCCTCGTAACATAAAACCATCCCTGTATGGAGATAACCCTGATGGACTTTGCGGATCTTAGCGCCTAAAACCAACACCTAGAAGAGGGATCTTAGGGTACATACCTTCGGGATTTGAGGAGGATGAAGATGCCATCACGCTTGGCGAAGAGGAAGTAGAGGAAGCAGAACAGCAGCCTTCACGTTCCCTTCACGTTCGCATGGAGAGGAAGAAGACACGGTGAAGATGGCGCAGCCTTCCCGTGACTCCGCGCGCAATAGATCGGGTCTGCTAGGGTTTGTGGGAGCAAGGTGAAGCCAGGGAACGTTGGTTCCTATGCCGGCTCTTGACTCCCCTTTTATACGGCGCACGGAGCAACAGGGGGCCACAACCAGAACGGTTGGTTGCGCCTCCGATCAGGGCGCAGGACTTTTGACTCGGGGCTAAATCCGAGAGATCAAAACTTACATTCTCCCCCTTGATCTTAAGGCTAAATTAATTAACTTAACATTAATCCCGTTTCTCAATAAATTAGTGCACCAAGACCAAGGCGTTGCAACAGCCAGTTACGTGCTGTTGAACTCAATGACTATAGTACACCCTTTTATCTCAAAACGAAAACTTAAACTTATGGGAGATGGTTGCTTATTTGACCCCTTACATTCAGAATCATAGGCTTTCCAATAAACCCATGTCGGCTACGTGTTCTATGAACACATATGGTGGTAAGCCCTTGGTCAACAGATCTGCAAGCATTCGCTTGGTACTTATATGCTCTATTTTTATGGTTTGATCCTGGATCTTCTCCTTCACAACATAAAACTTAATGTCAATGTGTTTGGCAGCACCACTTGACTTATTGTTATAGGAGTAAAATACTGCTGGTTCATTGTCGCAGTATATTGTGAGTGGCCTTTCTATGCTGTCCACCACTCTTAATCCGGGTACAAATTTCTTAAGTCATAGTGCCTACCCGGTTGCCTCATAACAAGCTACAAATTCAGCATGCATTGTCGATTTATGCAAAGGATCGTTTGTTTGGAGCTTTTCAACGAAATAGCTCCCCCTGCAAGGGTGAATACATAACCTGATGTGGATTTCTTAGTGTCTACACACCCCGCAAAATCTGCGTCAGAGTAATCCACAATCTCGAGGGCACTCGACTTTCTATACGTTAACATGAGGCTTTTAGTTCCTTGCAAATACCATAAGGCTTTCTTAATGACTTTCCAAAGGATCTATTCTGGATTTGGTGATATCCGCCAAGCATTCTCGGTTACAAATGCAAAGTCGTATGAGTACACACTTGAGCATACATTATGCTTCCGACAGCTGAAGCATATGGAACCGATTTCATTTGATCAATCTCATATTGGTTCCTGGGATATTGAAAATTCCGAAACTTATCGCCCTTGACTATTGGGGTAGGCGAAGCCTTACACGCATGCATACTGTATTTCTTTAGAACCTTTTCTAAGTATGCCTTTTGCGATAGGCCTAATACCCCTTTTGTTCTATCTCGGTAAATCTCAATTCCTAAGACACAAGATGCCTCACCGAGATCTTTCATATCAAAATTTGAGGACAAAAAACTCTTAGTCTCCAGAAGTAGATTTTTATCACTGCTTGCTAGCAGAATATCATCTACATATAAGACTAGGAAAATAAATTTTCCATTCTTATACTTAGCATAAATGCAATTATCCTCTTTATTTTCCTTAAAGTCAAATTTTCTTATAGTCTCATCAAACTTAAGGTACCACTGTCTAGACGCTTGCTTTAGCCCATAAATGGATTTGTTTAGTCGGCATCCCATATTTTCTTTGCCTTTCACGACAATACCTTTGAGTTGAGCCATGTAGACATTTTCATATAGATCCCCGTTAAGGAATGCCGTCTTAACATCCATCTGATGTAATTCTAAATCATAATGTGCTACAAGCGCCATGATGATTCTAAAAGAATCCTTTGTCAAAACAGACGTTAAGGTCTCATTATAATCTATTCCTTCTCTCTGAGTGAAGCTTTTTGCCACGAGCCGTGCTTTGAATCTTTCAAGATTCTCTCTGGAGTCACGTTTAGTTTTGTAGACCCACTTACAGCCTACTGTTTTGACTCCTTTAGGAATTTCTTCTAAGTCCCATACCTTATTTGCGCTCATGGACTTCATTTCATCTTCCATGGCTGCAAGCCACTTAGATGAATGGGGACTTCTCATGGCTTCCTCAAAAGAGGTGGGATCACCCTCTATCTCTAACTCTTCACTTACATAAACTTCATAATCGCAGAAATAGCCGATCTCCTGCTTGCCAGACCTCCTAAGAGGTTCTTGAGCAGGTACGTTACTCACTATAGGAGGCTGCTGTGGCTCTTCAGGTGCAGCCTCAATAGGATCTAGGGGCTCCATGACTACAGGAGCCTCAAGTACGTTAATAGCTGCACTAGGAGAACTAACAGCAGGTGTTGCAACAACTGGAGGTGCAACAACAGCAGGTATCGAGAAAATGGGCTCTTGAATCATCGGAGTTGGGGTAAAGACCCCCTTCTCCTCAAGGCTTATTTCTCGGGGTACCATGCTCCCCCTAATCATTTCTTCTTTTAAAAACACAGCGTGTCTCGTTTCTACAAACTTAGTCTGTCTTTCAGGACAGTAGAAACGATATCCTTTTGATCTTTCAGGATAGCCAATGAAATGGCAACTGACTGTCTTAGCATCTAATTTTCCAATATTTGGATTAAATACTTTAGCCTCAGCTGGACAGCCCCACACATGTAAATAATTTAGAGTGGGCTTCCTCCCAGTCCATAACTCATATGGTGTTTTAGACACCGACTTACTGGGGACCCGATTAAGAATATGGGCAGCAGTTTTTAAAGCCTCCATCCATAGACTAATCGGTAAGGTGGAGTAGCTTATCATACTTCGTACCATATCCATTAATGTGCGGTTACGCCTTTCAGCTACTCCATTTTGCTGAGGTTCGCCCGGCATGGAATACTGGGCTACTATACCATTTTTCTACAGGTACCTTGCAAAAGGTCCAGGAACCTAGCCATAAGGGGTATGTCTGCCATAGTACTCCCCTCCATGGTCTGATCTTACCACTTTAATCTTTAGATCATGCTGATTTTCAACTTCAGCCTTAAATATCTTTAACTTATCTAACGCTTCTGATCGTTCTTTAATTGGATAGATATAGCCATAACGCGAAAAATCATCAGTGAATGTTATGAATGAATCAAAACCATCCACTGACTTTACAGGAAAAGGACCACAGATATTTGTGTGAACAATTTCTAAAATTCCTGTGCTTCGTTTGGCATCTTTCTTAATTTGCTTAGCATATTTGCCTTTAATGCAATCAATGCAATGTTCTGAATCTGAGAAGTCTAACGGGTGGAGAATTTCTTATTTGATTAATCTCTCAATCCTCCCCTCAAAATATGGCCTAAACGACAGTGCCATAATTTTGAAGACGTCTCACTTTCACTTCTCTTTCGCTTATTACATTCATTCATCGATGAAGAGGCATTCACAACATTCACATCATTACTTTGGGAAACTAAATAAAGCTTGTCTTGCATGAAGGCAAGACCAATATCAATATTATTGAATTGAATCAAACATTTCTTATTCCCAAAATGACATGTATAGCTATCATCATCTAAACAGGATACTGAAATCAAATTCCTCCTTATGGAGGGTACAACTAAAACATTATGCAAATGAAGAATGAAGCCATTATTTAATTCTAAGGGGAGTTCTCCGATGGCTTCAACTTCTTCCTCGACGCCGTTGGCGACTCTAATGCTTCTTTCTCCTCTTTTCAGGATCCTCTTCGTATGGAATCCCTGCAAGGAATTTGCAATATGAACAGTTGCACCTGAGTCAATCCACCATGTATGAGTGGGAAAATCTAAATACAGGGATTCATCTATGAATGTAATTTGATACTTACCATTCTTATTCAACCATTTAAGGAACTGAACGCAGTCCTTCATGTAGTGTCCTTTCTGATTGCAATGTCTACATGTATCCTTGTCCACCTCTGCTGGACCCTTGCCTTTGCCTTCATAAGGCTTCTGGCCAAGGAAAAATTTCTTATTACGAGGTTTTCCCTTATTCTTAAAAGAAGGTTTAGACTTGCTCTGAAAATTTCCTTTTTTCTTTAGTGATTGCTTAAGATGATTGATAGAATCAATCCTTTGAGCTCTAAGCCTCTCTTGTTCTTGAGCACATATAGCCATCAATTTTTCTATACTCCACTTCACATTTATGGAGTTATAATTTACTGCAAAAGTCTCATATTCCTTGGGCAAGGAATTCATGATAAATTGCACCAAATATCCTTCTGAAATTTCCATTTCCATGGTCTTCAGCTTAGCGGCTATGTTGCTCATCTTCAGAATGTGCTCTCTAATGTTACTTTGCCCATCAAACTTCTCATTTGCAAGTCTTTGCATAAGAGAGTTTGCATATATCTTAGTAGAGCCATGAACTCGACTCGAACTTTGCTAAGATATTCCTTAGCACTAGCACATTCTGGGATGGCACCTCTTATTGCTTCTACGATGGAGTTTTTAATCACCATCATGCATTTTCTGTTGGAATTCTCCCACTTCACACGCTCAAGGTCGTATGTCATTCTGATAGTAGCATTATTTTCTGCACCCAGTTAACCATCAGGGATCAGTTGGGCTCAGTGGGACGATTATGCATAATTGCATAATCAATATCTGAGAGTGCAAGTGCCATCTCAATTTTCTCCCTCCAAGAGGGATAATTCCCCCATTCAGGGGCTCAATAGCAGAAATCAGACTTAGAACATTTGAAGTGTTCGGAGCTTCAAAAGAAAATACAACTTAATCAGAATACTGAAACAAAAGTGCATGAATTAATTCAACGTTGGTTCAATTAAAACATGCTCTTAACAGAAAAATTTGTTCTACTTCTAAATCACCGTTGGGTAGAATTAGAATAGAACAAATTTTTAAACTTAATTATTGTGGCAAATTTTATGTAGCGACCCCCATTTTCACATAAATGCAAAAATGGAAATCTTATGTGCACACAGTACTAGTCCCTAGATCAGTAGCTAGTACGCACATTTACAACATTTGGAATCACAACCACACATTATATTAATTAAGCGGAAGTTAATATACAAAGAATTTTACAATTCAGAGAATATAGTAGTAAAGGAAACAAAGCCTGGTAGTGTGCCCATCCATCCCGCAGGCAACTGACGAGGCATAAATCCCTAGAAAAGGTCACTTCAATGAAGATCCCGCATCCTGCGATGAAACAAACCTTCGAAGCTTCGCTAGCTTACCACCTAAAAATGTTAATTAAGCAAGGGTGAGTACTTTCGTACTCCGCAAGACTTTTATAAATCCTATAATATATGCAGGCCATTCAAAGAAAAGGCTAGTATGGTTAATTTGCATAAAGCTAGTTTGCAAAAGAATTTACTGAAGTATAGAACATAAATGGAATTTAAGTAAAAGCAGTAATATATATAAATATGAAAATTTCATAAACCTCAATTCCTTTGATCATCTCCATGAATCAATCATAGATATCACAAGTCAATCCGAAATAATTCATTCCCAACAAGGATATTCAATCCAAATCGTGATGCTCGACAGCACATATCAAAATCCACATTTTGTAAAATAAAACGCTAACTATGTGATGACTTTACCAAGTACCCATAACCGCGGGTGCGGCTAATCGATTAGTTTTACACTCTGCAGAGGTGTACAGCTTTACCCACAAGAAATGATCAGCCTCTTTTGCTAGGCCATTCGACACACTTCCTTTGGTATGTCGGCAAGGAGATCATAACATAACCGTTACATTACTGAACCTTAGCTTTGCACCAGCATGGTGAGCCCATAGTATGGCAGTAGAAGATACTTGTACTAGTACGACAAGTGATGCTACATCAAAATGTCCCACTTCCCCCCTAATGGGTAGAAGATATTTGTGCTAGTACGACAAACAGTGGTGTACTAGGTTGTCCCACTTCTCCCTACAGGGTAGAAGATATTTGTACATAGTACGACAAACAGTGGTACATCAGAGTGTCCCACTTCTCTCCCATATCATGGCGTGCACCATTCTCCAGCCTACCAATGTGCAAAGTTAATTTTAAGTAACTTAATAGGTTAAGACTGCCCCATAACAGCACTTGTGGTTGTACGGTTATCTTGGCCTGAAAACAACCCGTAGTTCGGTCCTTAATCTGATACGGACAATACTTCACCTTATACTACGTGCAAGTCCATGCACCTCCGGCTATTGCCAATAATTGCCCGCATCAATATTATAATTTTATTTTCATTTTTAATTAAAATAACCAAAATCACCATCATGTCTCAACATGTCTAAGAATCATCATCATGCCTCAGCATATCCAAGTATTATTTGATCAATGTCCCAATTTGACGTATACTAAGTCTAAAGCATGGCTAAGCAAAATTATTAAATATCGTGAATACCCAGAATGACATTATATATTGTCTAACCATGATTCTAAGGTATCAAGGTTCATAAATTCGTAATTATCAAAGGAGTTTCAGGAATTAACAGGTATAACTACCATGTCCCACAATATAGCAGAGTTTACAGAATATACATGTGCAGTAAAAATATTTAATGAAACCATTTATAAAACTGGGTTCAATATGGTCAAAGGGATGCTTGCCTTGCTTAATCACTGCTTACGATGTAGTCGGAATCGAAGATGACGGAGGTGACGATGGTAATATAACAACGTCGGGTTCTACACGTCGATCAACGGAAATATAGCAAATAATAAACTTTAATAAGGGCAAAAAGAAAATTGATAGCAAGAGCAAATAAAGATTCTTCACAAGAAATAGGGATTGCTCTTTATGAATTTATTAATTTTATTTTACGAATTCAAGATGCAAAAATTGGTTAAGATTAAATAGAATTAATCATTAGTGGCCAGGTTCATTGATTCTGATATTTATAATATGGGTTCTGACAATCTTATTGCTTAGGGGTTTTGCTTTATTAGGATTCAGAGTCAAAGCAAGATTTAATTAATATTCTAGTTATAAAAAAGCTAACATGTTGATTTAGGTTACTAGCATTATTTACATGATATTTAAGAAGGTTCTGGTGATACAAACATCTTAACTACAATTTTCATTATTATTACTGAGTTCTTTGATTCAGTTTATTAAGCTCGTAATCATAATATTTTAGGTTATTCTGTTATTAAGATTTATATGTAAAGTATAATGAAATAAGGTTATTTCTTGATATTATGGTAGTACATACTTTGGAGAGTGCTACTAAGCTGATTTCATAAGTTTTAGGATTTGGATGAAACATTATATTCATCGTTAAAAAGGCTTATGTGACATTATAATTCTTACGTTATACGGAATCGGCAAGAAATGAAGTGAATGATTATTACTTAAGGTTTTTGAGCTAATAAGATTATTATGCAATCCTTAATGAAATAAGATTCCTTTTATAGAATACAATAGTATAAACTTGATAGTGTGTTTCTAAACTAGTTACATAAGTTTTAGGATTTGGACAAGATATTATATACTTTGACGAAAAGGCTTAAGTGGTAACTAAAACTTACGGTTCACGGAATCGGCCAAGAAGGTAAACACGGCGATTAACAATTAAGGGTTTTGATTTAAATGGAAAGCACTCTATAATTAAAATGTTTTTGTAGAATATAGTAGAACAAACTTTGTAGAGCATAACTAAATAGATTTCATTGATTATAGTATTTGGACGAGTTATTTTATCTACTGTCGAAGTAGCCTAAATGACTACAATGAATAACACTAAATCGGCCAACTTTATTTTACGTTTGCAACTACATTATACAAGATCTTTAATTCATTTTTCAGGCATTAGCAGGGTACAACTCTAGAAATGTTTTAAAGTTGATTTTGCATTATTTTAACTTAAACTGCAATAGGTTTCCTATTTGATTATTGTTACATTTGACATTTCTTTATGATAAAAGAATTAAAATTAAACTTTATTCCAAATATTTTTACATATACATGTCCTTACTGTTTTTAGGAACTTGATATAATTTACTTTATCATTTTATGAGCTATTATGCTTTTATTTTTATCAATGGTCATATCAAATTTTACTAGTAATTATGAAGTAAATAATTTAAACTGAGTTCAAAAATTAAATGTTTCTATTTATTTGAGTGTATTATTATTCCAGAGATACACTAAAATTTATTTAATTATTTTTATGGGTTATATTTTCCATATGTCCAATAAAGTCCATAATAGTGTGTTTATCCTATTTCAATTTTTAGTAATCATTCTATGACTCAGAAATTAAATATTTTTGTAGATTTAAATTCATCCTGGTCTATTCATTATAGGAATATTTATTTTATTATTTTAGGATTCATGATGTACAAACTTTATTAAAAGACCATATTAACATTATAATCAAAGTTTTGTATAATTAATTATTCTGCAGATCAAAAATTAAATATTTTTACATATTTATATTCTTCTTGATTTTAGATGAATATAAAAATTTGTTTCACTAAAATTTAATTAATATTGCAAAAGATATTCATGTTTGAATATTTAATCCGGTTGGAAAATGCATTAGAAATTAGGGAATACGTTTTCCAAAGGAGAAGGCGCCTTTGGCTCTGTTCTTCATCTACCTTTGGCGTCTGACCACTCGGTCCCACCGCGCAGAGAGACAGGGACAGAGCAACATCTTCCGGGGTATGGCGACGGCGCTCCGGTGAGTCTCCGGCGACGGCGAGGACATGGGGAGGAAGGTCTTGGCGAACCGCACACGATGGAAGAAACGATTTGGCGGAAGAGTTAGCAGAGAGGTGCGCACCCGAGCTCGAGCAGCGGCGGCAATGGCGGATGGTCGGGAGAGAGAACCAAGGCACGAGAGTTTGAATCGGTAGCACGGTGAGCATCAGGGGACGTTAGGGAGTCCATTTTTGCGGTCTCTTCGGCGGAAGAGTTACCAGAGAGCTCCGCCACCGTGTGGCCTGGGGCGGAGAAGAAGGAACATGGTGGCGGCTGGTTTGCGCACAAAGGACTATAACTTTTACTGAGGGTTTTGATACTTGAGTCTCGTGGATGCTCTAGCCGAAGTTAATTGAAGAATAGTCGAGTGAATCGGCTAAAATTGAAGTTGAGCCGAGCTCCAGAGCTCTTCGGCAATGGCGGAAATGGAATGGTGTTTGGGCATTTCGGTTGAAGAAGGAAAGGGAGAAGTGAGGGGAAGGCTTGCGCGTGACTCAGTGATCGACTGGGAGCAATTTATAGAGGCGATGAGTAACCGGATATGAATGGAGTTTGGGTTTGAGCGCAAGGGAGGATGGCGGCGCCGCATGTCTTTGCCGAGGAGATCACGATGGGCTTCGGTACCTCACTGAGTCGCAGCTCTCAAGAAGATGGCCGAGGGTTTTGCTTCGGGATATTGTTGGCTGGGCTTCTCTGCGTGCGCACGGGAGAACACAGAGAAGGGAGAGCAATTCTGCGTGAGGAGGAAGAAGGAAGAAGATGACAGGTGGGCCATGGGGCCACTCGGCAGTGAGAGGGAGAGGAAGAAGGCTGAACTGTGGGCTGCACTGGATGAATGACAAGTGGCGATCCAATGGTTGAGATATAAAAGACGGTTCACAGGTATTGAGGTCCACTGGTTGCAGACATTATGGCATTCAAATCAACTTGACATTTTATAATAATTTTTGTAGAGATTTATCAGTTGAATATAAGGGCTCAGAAGAAATTTGAGATAAAAACTCTTTGTATATATTTTACTAAAATTCTGACAATGAACACTGCACAGAGTCTTCAATTCTGTTTTTGATTTATTAAAATATCTCAATGAATTTATTTATTTTAAAAATTTGTTTTTCAAAATAATTTGAGATAATAAAGTTCCTGTAAAATTTTAGGAATTTTATATTTATTATATAAATTATAAAAATTCTGACATTGTTATTTATAACTTTTACTAGTTTCTGTTTTTGAATTTATAAATGATTTAGATATAAGTTTTTATTCTTGATATTTTTACCAGAGGTATATATGATTCTTAGGTTGTCATGGTAAAAATATTAGCTTGAGGATAGATTTAGGGATTGCTATTCAAATCTGATAAGATTTAAATCAGCTTTTCTTATTTTATAATTATCATATGTTTTCTTTTTATTTTCATTGTTCAGATTATCTTAATCATTATGATTTGATCCTGGAGATACCTGGGATGTTCTAAAATTTTAATATTATTTTTTTTGTTGATGTTTTACTTTTACTTTCTTACTTTTGCCATTTTACCATTTCAATGCATTTAGCTTTTCTTTTAAAAGCAAAAGCTCAAATAAATGCAAAAGAATTCAGAAATGTAAATTCAAATCAAGATCACATTTTAAACTCATTTTGATATTTCATTTGTTTTGATAATAATAATGATTTTGAGTTTTGAAATCTTCCTTTTCCTTAAGATTGAAATGAAGAAAGAGTATTGTTTAAAATCAAAATCTTGATTTTAATTAGACTTTAATTCATTTCCTTTTTAAATATAAAATCTTCATTTTTCTTTATTTTTGAATTTAGAGGGCTATTACATTTTATCATCAACGTTGGTTAGAAGATAAAATTCCCATACTAAAATGAACTTAATATAATTTTTCTAATTAAATTTTCACGTTGGATACAATTTAATCAGAAAAATAAACTTAAACTTAGTAGCGGAAGCTTGATTCAACTCAGTGCTTAAACTAATTATTCACAGCAAAAAAAAGTAATTAAAATTTTTTACTGTTTATGGCTACTGTTCATGGCCGAAACTTCCCAGCCACCGGGCCCCCATCAACTTGGGCCTGGGCCGGCTAGCACCTCTCCCGCGTGGGCTAAAAGAAGCCCAGCCGGGCCGCCGTCAATCTGAGCCGTCCACTGCGATTGGACGGATGAGATTTCTTCGGCGCGGGAACAAAAGCCCGGGAAATTCGGAGCCCCCCTGAAACCCTAATCCATTCTTCCTCTAACACCCAAAAACGGGCGGCGTGGCGCGAAGGTCACAAGATCGCGACAGCACGGCGGTGCACGCCATGCACGGAGGCGGCGCGGAGCAACAGGGAGCCACAACCAGAACGGTTGGTTGCGCCCCCGATCAGGGCGTGGGACTTTTGACTCAGGGCTAAATCCGAGAGATCAAAACTAACAAACCCCTCTGTGCATATCTTATCCTATAAAATTGGGCCCGCGATATCCGAAGTTTCTAGATACTTGCTTGAGCATATATGGTATAATCTTTGAGTTTCTGATGCATGCCGTACTCCATATTTAGATATTCGACAGTAGCCCCCGAACTCTACTTAGTGGAGGGTCTGTTTAAGCGCTTGGTCAAGTAATGCTCCACTTGGCTATGGCCGAACGATTCAAGTAGGTTAGGAATCGCTAAGTATCGAGAGGTTACATGAGACGCCTGTCTCGTTGCGTCACTGCTGAGCACATAGCCAATTAGCCACGTTTTACTATCTCCCAGGCTCCCACCGCTCTAGCATCCGTAGAGTCTTCAATAATTTGCTATATAAACGTCTAAAATTTGAGGCCGTTCTTGCTAGACAAGAGCACAATAGGAATATACCCAACAGAGAGAGGATCAGAGGAACAAAGAAAGAGAGGGGGAGTGAGAGGGAGAGAAGAAAACGATGGCGGGTGAAGGAGATCTGAAGCTGCTCGGCACTTTGGTGAGCCCTTTCGTGATCAGCGTACGCATGGCGCTGAACATGAAGGACGTGAGCTACGAGTTCATCGAGCAGGACCTCTGCAACAAGAGCGAACTGCTCCTCAAGTCCAACCCGGTGCACAAGAAGGTGCCCGTGCTTATCCACGACGGCAAGCCCATCTGCGAGTCACTCATCATCGTGGAGTACGTCGACGAGGTCTGGAGCGCCAAGAGCCCGTCCATCCTCCCCGCCGACCCCTACGGGCGCGCCATTGCTCGCTTCTGGTCCGCCTACGTTGACGACAAGGTGTGTCTATCTTCCCAAGCTTTTCTTCCGTGCTGTTGGAGCTTGAACAGCAGGTGCCAAAGTGTTGGTGTCTCTTGCAGCTGTTGCCGGCTTGGGTAGGCATTATAAAGGCGACTACAGAGGAGGAGAGGGCGGTGAAGGTTAACGAGACTCTCGCGGTGATCGGAATCTTGGAGGAGGCCTTCGCCAAGTGCTCAAACGGGAAGGCCTTCTTTGCCGGCGACTCCATCGGGTACCTCGACCTCGCACTCGATCGGGAGCAATTTGGTCTGGTTTGAGGCGCTACGCAAGATGTTCGGTGTGGCCGTCATGGACGCCGGCAAGACTCCGCTATTGGCCGCTTGGGCGGAGCGGTTTGGGGAAGCTGAGGAGGCGAAGGCGGTGGTGCCGGAGGTGGACAAGGCGGTGGAGTACATCAAGAAGAGTCAGGCCATGTTGGCTGCTGCTGAGGCAGCTGCCAAGTGATGGTTCAGAGGGGCTCCAGTCTAATGTCGTCGTGTATCGATTGGATTGTCGAATATGAGAGGTGCTTCACGACTTGATGTAAGAAAGCAGACAAAACCATGATTACGGTGTCATTTAATCCTTGTTTAGTTTACTTAGTAGGGTTATCTGAATTGCGTTCTTGCTTGTTTTGTGAGTTCACGGTCCCGATTGTGCAATAAAATGATTTACTTTTGCAGTTCTGGTCAGGGTTCCTAGTCTTCCATCTCTATTTCCCCTGTAACTTTTGTCGACGTAATCTCTGTCAGACGTTTCGCAAAATCACAACAGACGAAGATGACCCTTTCCTATGTCCTTTTTACGTTCCACCTTGACAGGCCACATTTTTTTATACATTTTTTAGAACTACTCCATATCCAATCGAAAACGGTATCATATCACGTCCCCTAGTCGTCTACCTACGTTTTTTGTGCTCAAACTCAATCCTGGCTTACTTATTCCGATTAGTAATTTGTGAAGTGGTCCAAATGTAAGATTACAAATTGAACTTATGAAAATCCTTGGTGCAAACACATCGAACTGCCGGACATCCCACTGGATTTATGCGCCATTGGAACCAATCACTGTCGTCATCTCATACCTCACCAAGTCATCACTCCTTAAAAAAAGAAAAAAGAAAAAAAAAGATGAACTAATCGCTGCAATAATTTGATTGCGGGCAGTGCCAGCCACCAGTTGTGCTCTAAGCCTCTAACAACCGTATTGTCCACGTCTCAATTAAACTACACCACTCTTACCAGACTTGTTAGTTTGTTTGGACTCCATCGCGTCAAATTTGTTTCCTCTGTCCTTTTTATGTTCCACCTTGATGGGCCATATTTTTTTATACATTTTTTAGAACTATTCTATATCCAATCGGAAACGGTATCATATGATTCATATCACGTCCCCTAGTCGTCTACCTACGTTTTTTGTGCTCAGTCCTGGCTTACGTATTCCGATTAGTAATTTGTGAAGTGCGCTAAATCATGTTGTATATGCAGTGCAAACTCATCAAACAGCCGGACATCCCACTGGATTTAAGCATCACTGGAACGTAGGAATTTCATATCAAATTTCAATAAAATTTATGTGAAATTCTTGTATTCAGGACGAGCTACTAGCACTACTACAAAACAGCATATAGGTGAAATCTTATTTGTAGTGGTTCATTTGGAACCGTCACAAATACACTTATCAGTGACGGTTATAAAGTTTAAAATGACGGGAAGATTATTTGTAGCGGTTTTTGTTTGGAACCATCACAAATAATTGCTTATTTATGATGGTTTTTGGATAGAACCGTCATAGGTAATAACATAATCTGTGGCGGTTTTTCTTTGAAACCGCCACTGATAATTTGTGGCGGTTTTAATTTAAAACCGCCACAAATAATATTCCTATAAATACCCCCTGCAGCTACGCCATGGTCATCTTCCTCCCCAAGTCAAAACCTTACAAGCAGATTTCATATTTCGTTTTGCAAAGATTTTTGTGTTTTTACTTTCTGTAATTGTTCCAAGGTGTGTGATTCATTCTCCTCTCTTCATTTGTAGTGGTGTCGTTGCAATTTAATGCTTAGACCTAGTTTAATTAAGGTTTAGATGCAAGGTTTAGATTTAGTTTGTTTTTATTTAGCTAGCGTTTTGTGAATGATGACTTTAATATCTTGCTCCATTAGATTAAGTTGTCTACCTTTTTTTAGATGATGAATTATGATCAAGTATATATGAAATTTATTTAATTAAGATTATTAGATATTAGCAAAAAATAAATTTTAGTTAATATGTGTCGTGGATTGGATAATTTCCATAAAAACCATTATACCCTGGCAGCCGGTTTCCAGCCGACCATGCATGACCTTGGATGGCGTCCCCAAGGAAGATCTTCGGATGGACCAGCTGGTGGGTCCGCCCCGACCATGCTCAAGCTCGTTCCCGAGCATGTGCCATAATTCCCCGAGTATGCTTGCTCGGGTGTGCGCAACAGTCGGTTAGAGTTAAGTAAAAATCCCGAGCATGTCCAAAAGATCGTGCTCGACCTATAAAGACGATGTGACGATAATTACGCTGCGGTTAAAGACCACTATACCATGATCTAAGTCCATCATGTCCACGACCCTCTCAATCTCTCTCAGTTCTCTCTCCTTTTGCCCATCTCTCATGTGTCGGCGGTGGGGTGATGTCACTGATGTCCATACTGCTGGGTGTGTCCATAGCGCTCATAATCTGTGAGTCGGTAACCTTCATGCTAGGCTTTTTTCTCATACCCTGAGTTATTGGGCTTGGTACGGCCCGTTCTACAATGTCGTGCCATACCATACCGCCCATCGTGTCCGATTCTCGGACCCGGCACGACCCGTACTACAGTGTCGTGTCGGTCTGGCACGACTCACTTTATATTAGATCAAATTTTAGACCGGACTATACCGTCGTGCCTTAGATCGGCCTAAAAAAGTCCGGTCAAGTGCCCTCCTCTGGATACGACTAACGGGAGCAACCCCATCAACACCGTCTCGGGCATTACATGAGTCCGTTTACTTCCTAGCTAGGCTTCTTCCAAGACGGGCATATCTGCACAGTTCCCGTGTTGCTCGCGTTGCAAAACTAATCAGAAAAATAAATTAATTAGCAAGCTACCTCAACCAATCTAGTCAAACGTTGGAGCTGCCATATCAATGGAGGATTTCAACATTGCCACTACAGATAGCCGCCGGTATAATATCTTTGAATGAAGAGCCCATTCAATCTCTCAATTAATACCTTATTCAGTGGTTGTGGAAAATGCTAACCTGAAACATTTGTAAAAAGATTTTCATGTTCGGAATAAGGAAAGAAAAAAAGGTCACTTTGCTCATTTTTGCCACATACAAGGTCGGAAAGACTATGAAGTCTAGCCTCTTTGCATAACAGTATAGATCATGGAGAGAGTGCTCTCGGGTGTCAGGTCAAATAATCACAACTGAACTTAAATGGGTACATGCTACGTAAAAACATAAGCCCACAAATCTTTATCTCCCTCACAAAAATGACGGAGAGAAATACATCTCAAAATTATATAGAGTTATCACCACATCGGTCTGCAGAGTATCTAGTCATCCGGGATCGATGACCTTCTGAGCAATTGTGTTAAAGAAATAATACAGCCTTGTGATTATCTCCTAGACCTTACTCGGTAAAATTCTTCTAATTACAACAGGAAACATCTATGTCATAAGTACATGATAATCATAAGACTTTATACCAATTAAGCTCAAATCTTGCATTGAAACTAGTCTCTTCATGTTAGAGAAGTAACCGGACAAAACTTCCACACCATACAAGCACTAGCACAGTTCAATTCTCTCTACCTTGGACAGAGTGCAACAAATAGATTTGCAGTACGTTCGGCCTTTATCAGTTTCTTTCGGTGTTAACTTAGGTCTGATGTCTATATCGACCAAATCAAGTCGTGCATTGATACCGTTTTTTGTTTTGCCCTTAATGTTCAGTAAAAGACTAATCAAGCTATCATAGATATTCTTCTCTATGTGCATGACGTCAATATAATATCGAATTTCTAGGTGCTCTGAATAAGATAGGTCCCAGAATATTGATCTCCTTTTCCACATGGTCTTCTCACGGATTCTCGATTTATATTCCTTCCAAGCGCAATATCCAAGTTCTTAACCATATCATAAATGTCTGTTCCACTTAAAGGCTTTGGAGCTAAACTGTCTTCGTTCGTTCCGTTGAAGTGTTTCTTCATCTTGCAGTATGGGTGATTCCTCCAGAGGAACCTACAGTGACGCATGTACATGGTTTTGCGTGAGTAATTCAGCCACACTCTCTCAGCATCATCTAAGCAGTGAGTACAGATTTTGGCTCCTTTTGTACTCTGGCTTGACAGGTTAGCAAGAGCAGGATAATCATTTATGGTGCAGAACAACAAGCAGTGCAAAGTGAAGTACTCTCATCTGTGAACATCCCATACCTGTACCCTAACAGCCCACAGTGTTTTCAGATCTTCCAATAATGGTGCTAGGTACATATTAATAGTGTTTCCAAGTTGCTTTGGGTCTTGGATAAGTATAGACAGTAAAAATATACTTCCGCTTCATAGACAATAAAGGAGAAATGTTATAAATACAAAGATTTATGGGCCAAGTGTTATGACGGCTATTCATGTTATCGAAATGATTCATTTCATCTGTACTCAATCCGAAACTTATATTACTCAAATCTGTAGCGAATTCCTGAAACCTCCTGTGGGTGGAATCAGTAGGGTGTCTTAGCATTCAATCATTCTTACACTCATCTGAGTACCATCGAAGCAGTTTTGCCTCATTTGGGTTCACAAATAAATATTTCAAACGGAGAATTACAGGTAGATACTGTAACATCCTGAAAATTTAATAAAGTGAAAATGAATATTTTGAATTTGAAAATATTTACTTCTGAGTTTCTTGGTGTTATTGAATTTCATTTGGATTTCTTTGAAATTATTCTTTATATGAAAAATCCAACAAAAGGAAACAAAGGATGAAAAACGAGGAAAAGGTAAAAACGTAAAAAGTAAAAGTTTAGAAAATTGCCACGAGAACCCTGATTATTCAATTAAATTGTTTTAGCTACCAATTGAGATTTTATGCATAAAATATTGAAGAAGTAAAATGAAAAGATATCTTTTAAATCCAAATAAATGCATTGTCGGAATTCACATAAAATAATGGAATCACAAATGGAATTAAAAATTTTATATAAGCATTCCGAAGTTAAATTCTTTTGAAAAACAAAGTTTCAAAAATACTACACTTCAATTGATCTCAAAAGGAAAATCAAAATGAAATTAGAAGTTCGAATTGCCACCGACGTGTGGGCCACTCGTTGCCGTTCCGTTCCATTGGCACATTTGAGAACTCCCAGTCACTGACAATGGACCCAGGTCACCTCTGCCGAACGCATCACCCTCCTCCCGTTCGTTCCCCTCCGTTCTCTCCACTGCCGAAGACTCCCGAAGCCCTGAGTGGCGCACTACCAGCGATTGTTGCCACGAATCCCACTCAAGGCTGCAACTCTTGGCTACAACCGCACCGCAATGAGGCCCTCCTCACTCCCCCTCAGTCTTCTTCACTTTCTTCAAGCCAAGGCGCAGGAAACCCCCCCCAAATCGCCATAGCCAGCAAGCTCTGCAGCTCGGGTGCGAAGCAAAATGCGAGTGATTGAGTGATCCTCCTTCCAATTCCTCGAGCGTGGAACATCCTTGGCCCTCACTGAGTCCAACGCAAGCCCCAATTTCGGTTATTCACGCCTGCAACCCCGTCGCACCACTCGCCGTTCTTCCTCACCTCCGGTCGTGCGGTGGCAGCCCACACCGAAGCTCCTCCGGTCGAAGTAACTGCGGAAACGGACTCCTGGTGGCCCGTGGATGCTCTAGCCGCCACCCATTCAAGCGGAGCTGCCCTCGTCTTCGTCTCCGGCAAGCCGCCCTTTCCGCCGCCACTTCACCAAGGCCGCCTGCAGATCTCTTCCGCCGAATCGACTTCACCCCGAGATCTCTCGCCGGAGATCTTCGCTGGTGCCATCGCCGTCGCCGGAAGATCACCGGAGTGCCCTCGCCGCGAAGCCCTAGATGCTCCCCTGTTCTGTCTCTCTGCGCGGTGGAGCCGGGCTGTCAGAAGCTCTTGAGGTAGAAGAAGACCGAACCAAATGGCGCCTTCTCTGTTGGAAAAACGTATTTTGATTTCTTAGCTATTTTCAACTAGCTGATAATTAATCCTTGAATATCTTTTGAACTGTTAATTCAATCCCAGTAAAATAAATTTGTATATTCACTTAAAATCCAGAAGAATATAAATATGTAAAAACATTTAATTTTTGAACTGCTGTACAATTGTTTAATTTGAACCTTGAATTATGGTGCTAATATAGTTTTAACGAGCATTTGTGTATAATAAGTAATGAGATGGTGAGATAAATATTAATGTGATGCTAGGATCAGAACGTGTTTAAATATACGAAAATATTCAATTCTGGAACCCCAGAACAATCATTCAAACTTAAAATGGGATAAACACACTATTATGGTCATTATTGCACATATGGAGAGATATAACTTTTATAACTATAAAATAAGTCCTTGTTGTCTCTGGAGTCATGATAAACTCAAATATGTGAAATCATCTGATGTTCAACTCAATTTAAATTATTTGCTTTATGATCATTAATGAACCTTGTTATGGCTATTAACAAAATAATAATATAATGGCTCACAAAATGATAAAGTAATTCATATTAGGTTCTTAAAACAGTAAGGACCCATGTGTGTAAAAATATGCAAGGTAAGATTAAATTTGCATGTTCTTAATAGAAGAAAATATTAATTAAAACAATAAGTAATTAGAGAATCTATTGCAATCGAAGTTGAAATAATGTCAAACCAGTTCTGAAACATTTCTAGGATTGCTACCTGCTAAACCCCGAAAAATAAATTAAAGATCATGTATAATGTAGTTGTAAACGTAAAATGAAGTTAGCCGATTTAGCGTTATCCATCGTGGTTAATTAGGCTATTTCAGCAGTAGATAAAATAACTCGTCTAAACACTAAAAGATGTGAAACTAGTTTAGAAACACTGTACAAAGTTTATACTACCATATTCTATAAAAAGAATCTCATTCCATCAAAGTTTGCATATTAATATTGTTAGTACAAAACCCTTAAGTGTTAACCTTTGGTTTCGTATTCCTGCCGATTTCCGATTTATCGTCAACTTTGCAATACCACTTAAGCCTTTTCAACAATGATTAAAATATTGCGTCTAAATGCAAAATAGCAAGATAATAGCTCATCAACATTCTATGGTATTTATACCATCATAATATGAGAAAACATTTCATTTATCATCCTCTTCGCCTATAAAACTTATCGTCGCAAATACCTTAAGTGATAATCGTTCACTGCACATGTTCAATTCGATTTCTTGTAAAATGAACTTTGATAATATATTAGCATTTTAAGCAATAAATATAATGCATCAGCTAAAGCCAAAAATTTATGGAATTTGCTTAGGATTGTTATACAAAGTATAAATCATCGTATCATGAAGAAATAACCATATTTCATCATGTTTTGCATACAAATCTTAATAGCTGAATAACCCTAAGTAATCACATTTCTCTAGGCCTTAAGGTGAATGAATAAACTTTAGGTAATAAGGAAGGAATCCGTAGTTAAGTTATTTTTATCACCAGAACCTTCTCAAATATTATGAAAATAATCCTAGTAGCCTAAATCAGAAGATCTAACCCGCGTAAAGCAAATGCTAAGTGAAATCAATTAAAGATAAGAAGCTAACCATTCATACTCTAATGAAATCATTTAAGCATTTTCAATAACTCGCAAAACAACTCATCTAAATCCGAATAATGTAAAGAACAGATTAGAATTGATCCTTAGGATATAATCTACCGTAATCTAAGAAAAATATTCTTATTTCATCTTGCTTTGAACCTGAATCCTAATAGAGCAAAACCTGTAAGTAATAAGTTTGGCAGAACTCATATTGTAAATAAGTAAAATCAATGACCCTTGTAATTCATGCTTAATTTTATCAATCTAACCTATTTTTGCATCTTGTATTCATAAAATAAGATTAATAAACCCATAAAGAGCAATCCCTACTTCGTGTGAAGAGTTTTAATTGTTCTTTCTATTTATGTTCTTTCGCTCTTATTGAAGTTTATTGTTTTGCGTTATTTTCCGTTGTTCGACGAGTAGACCGACGTCTCTAGCTTCGTCTTCGTCGTCGTCGCCGCAACCCTCGTCTTCATCGTAAGCGTCTATTAAGCAAGGCAAGCATCCTTTGACCATATTGAGCCCAGTATTTTATATTCCTTTTGTGCATCAAATTGTTTTATGCATGCGTTTATTTTATGTAAATTGCTATCTTGTGGTTTTGGTAGCTATACATGTTGTCTTGTGAATCTCCTTTGATAATTATGACATGTGAACCTTGATAGCCATAGATTAAGGTTAGGCATTACTTAATGTCGTCATGGGAATATGCGTCCATATTATTCGTGCTTAGCCATGCTTTAGAGTCAATTATGCAAATGATCAAATCAATAATTGTTTCCTGAAAACCTGGGTAATGTCACTGTTGGTGGTGGGTACTTTGATTAAAAACCCAAAATGAAACTATGCTTTGATGCGGGCGATTATTTGGCAATAGCCGGTTGTGCAGAAGTAATTGCACGTAGTGTAGGGTGAAGTATCGCCCGTGTCAGTTTAAGGACCGAACAATGGGACGCTATTGATCCGAGATTTCCGTGCAACCACAAGGGTGAGGACGGGTTAGCCATAGCTTGTTATGTTAATTAGACATGGCTTTGTTCATTGGTAGGCGGAGCTAGCACAGAGTTTTCCGGCGGGATACCGACGGGTATTCGGTCAGTCTACTTGCTAATGCTGCGGTGTACGCGCCGTGTTTAGAAACGTTGTGTTGGGTGTGTGAATGTGGATCCACGGCTTGGGTGTGTGTTTCTAGTTCTACGGCAGGATTAACGTCCGGGCTGGTCAAAGCCATGTCTAGGTAATGTAACGACTATGTATGATCGTCGCTTGGCGAATCGCTCTGTTCTATTGAGGCGTGTGTCGAAATGTTCTCAAAAAGGTGGATCATTCCTTGTGGGTAAAGTTGTACACCTCTGCAGAGTTTAAATCTAATTAATTAGCCGCGCTTGGTCATGAGCACTCGGTGAAGTCATTCCAATGTTAGCTTTGATTTTCAAAAAGGGTTTATTTTTACAAGTTAGCTTACCCCACAGATGACCCAATGCTATACCCTGTGTGGGCAAGTATTGGAATCAGCTGTTGTGCCCTGTGTGGACAAAGAACTGGATATATGCCATGCGATGGCAAGGATCGATTCGAACTCACGTCATGGAGGACGGTGAGTGTTATTTATGCTTTACTTATTTGCTATCAATTAATCTTGCTCTTTTAAATTCCGATTGCAAATAACTTGGTTTCCAAATTCAAATTCGCTTTATGCAAATTAACTGTAATAGCCTCCTTTGAAATGACCTGCATGTATTGTAGGTTTGCTCAAGTCTTCTTTGAGTATGTAAAATACTCACCCTTGCCTAATTATATTGTAGGTGTGTGCTAGCGATCTTGAGTCTCTTTTAAATCATGAGTTGCGGGTTCTTCTTTGAAGCGTTTTATTTCTAAGGAGTTATGCAGTGGGTTACTCATGGATTGGATGGGCAAACTGCAAGTTATTGCTTCCTTTGCTGCCATTTATTTCCCTGAGTTGTATATTTATTTGTATAATCGTTTCCGCTTAATTGTTATATTGTATGGTTATGATTTCCAATTGTTGTAAACATGTGAGTGCTAGCTACTGATCCAGGGAATAGCACAGTAATCACATGGAGGTTCCTGTTCATCCGAACGGGGTCTCACAGATACCACACCACCTTAGCAGGAGGTCCTTTGTTCACATCGATGCCCGTGTTGTCTTCATCTAATTTATCTTTACGCTTGTACTGGGATGTGTCGCACACTAGACATGTATGCAAACTGTAACATCCCAAAATTTTAATAAAGTAAAAATAAATATTTTAAATTTGAAAATATTTATTTCTGAGTTTCTTAGCTTTATTCGTTTTATTTGAATTTCCTTGGAGTTTTGCATTGCATGAAAAATCAAATAAAGAAATAAAATGAAAAGATAACTTTTAAATCCAAAATAATATATTGTCGGAATTCACATAAAATAACGGAATCACAAATGGAGCTGAAAACTTTATGAAAACATTCTGAGATCAAATACTTTTGAAAAACAAAATTTGAAAACTAATATACTCCAATTGATCTCGAAGAAAAATCAAAATCCGAAAATAAACTTCGATCAGTCGCTGCCATGTGGGCCAATCCATTCCCGTTCCGTTCCGTTGGCGCAATAGTGAAGTCCCAGCCACTGACAATGGTCCCAGTCCCTCACTGCCGAATGCATCGCCTTCTCCCCCAACACTGTTCCCTCCACTGCCGAATTCTCTCGAACCACTGAGTGCCGCACTACCAGCGATGGCTGCCACGAATCCCACTCACTCGCCTCCACTCCCTGGCTATAAGCTGCTCCTCCCTGACCGCAAGGACCTCCTCTCCCATTCCCCTCACTTCCCTTCTTCTTCTCAGCCAAAACCTCCCCCAAATCCCGCCATGAGCCGAAGCTCTGCAGCTCAGGCGCGAAGGAAAATGTGGGAGCTTCAATGACTCTCCTTCCAATTCCTCAAGTGTGGAGACTCCTTGACCCTCACCGACTTCAGAGCAAGCCCCAATTTCGACTCTTCAAGCCTGCAGCGCCGCCGCACTGTGAGCCCATCTTCTCCAAAACCGGCGCTCGGTGGCGGCCTATCCCGGTGACTCTTCCAGTGAAGCGACCGCAGAAATGGACTCCCTGGAGCTCGTGGAAGCTCAAGCCGCTGCCGATTCAAGCCGAAGTCGCCCTGGTTGTCTTCTCCACTGAGCCACCATTGTTGCCGCCGCTTGAGCTCGTGGGCGCCCCTGCCTGCTGTCTCTTCCAACGAAGCAACTCCACTCCCGTGTGCGCCTTGCCGAGCTACAGCTTCCCACGCCGTCGCCGTCGCCGGAGTTTCGCCGGAGAGCCGTCGTCGTCCAACCCTAGCTGCTGCTCTGTTCTGTCTCACTGCCGCTCGGGGTCCACTTGTCTCATCCCTCACCGGCTCCAAATTCAAAAGGTCAAAAAGGCTTCCAATTCAAGAGGCGTATTTCCTTTTTCTAGCAATTTCTAGCTGTCTGATAATTGGAGCTTGAATATCTTTTGAAAGTTTGATTCAATTCCAGTGGGACAAATTTCTATATTCATTTAAAATCCATAAGAATCCAAACATGCAAAAGAATTCAATTCTTGAACTACAGCATTATTATCTATATTAAACTTGGTTGTGGTGCTAACATGGTTTTTAATGAGCATTTGTGTATAATAAGTAATGAAATGGTAAATTAAATATTAATGGGATTTTAGGACCAGGATGTATTCAAATATACAAATACATTTAATTTTTGAACTAGGTTTAATTTATTTGCTTAAGCAACCATTAATAATGCTTGCAGTGGCCATTAATAGAAATGAGTGTATAATAGTTCATAAAATCATATAAGAAATGATTATGTGCTTCTGGAATTTTAATAAGCCTGGTCATGCAAAGGTATTAACTATTTGAACTAGCTTATGTATTGCATTGCGATCATTAATAAACATTGGTATGAACATTAGTAAGAATAGTAGCATGATAGCTCATAAAAGGGTAATAACACTTTGAATAGGTTTCTGGAAACAGAAGAACCCATGTGTGCATAAACAATTAGAATCAAACTCAATTATGTAAGATCATCTAGTGGTGAACCCAACTTAGCATACTTGCTTCATAGTCATTAATTAACCATGTTATGGCCATTAGCAAAGTAATAGCATAATGGCTCACAAAATGATATGGCAAATAGCATCAAGTTCCTAAAAACAGTGAGGACATATGTATGTGAAAATAATTGAAATGAGGTTTAACTTGAATTCTTTTATCATAAAGAAATGCTAAATGTAACAATAGGAAAATAGATAATCAGTTGCAGTTAAAGCCAAAATAATGCCAAACCGACTTTATAACATTTCTAGGATGATACTCTGCTAATACCTGAAAAATGAATCAAGAATCATGTATAGGTTAGTTGGAAATTAAAAATTTAAACTTGGCCGATTTAAGGTTTGCAAATGTGGTCATTTAGTCTATTTCAACAATAGATAAAATAACCCATCCAAATGCTAAAATCAGTAAAATCTATTTAGTAACACTCTACAAAGTTTATACTACCATGATCTGTAAAAAGAATCATATTCCATTAAGGTTTGCATATTAATCTCATCAGATCAAAACCCTTAAGCGATAACCTTTTATTTCACTTTTTGGCCGATTCTGAATAGCGTTAACTTTACAATGCCACTTAAGCTATTTCAACAATGGATATAATGTATCAGCTAAAGCCTAAGATCTATGGAATCAGCTTAGGATTGTTATACGAAGTATAAATCATCTTAGTATGAAGAAATAACCATATTTCATCATGTTTTGCATACAAATCCTAATAGCCAAATAACCTTAAGTGTTAAGTTTTCTGAACTCTATAATAAGAATCGGTAAGAATGAAGAATGAAGTATATTAGATAATTTTATCACCAGAACCTTCTTAAACATCTTGAGGTAATCTCAGTAGCCTAAATCAGTAAATTTAACTCGCATAAAACTAATTCTAAGCAAAATCAATTAAAGATAAAGAACTAATCATTCATACTCTAATGAAATCATTTAAGCCTTTTCATTAGCTCGCAAAACAACTCATCTAAATCCGAATAATGTAAAGAATAGATTAGAATTGATCTTTAGGTTATAATCTACCGCAATCTAAGAAGATATTTCTATTTCATCTTGTTTTATCTCTGAATCCTAATAGAGCAAAACCCATAAGTAACAAAGTTACCCGAAATCGTTCAGTTCATAGTTAATCATTGAAAACTTGCAACTAATGATTAATCTTATTAATCCAAACAATCTTTGCATCTTGAATTCATAAAATAAGATTAATAAATCCATAAAAGAGCAATCCCTGTTTTTTGTAAGGAGTTTATTTGTTCTTGCCATCTATTTCTTTCGCTCTTATTGAAGTCTTTTATTTGCGTTATTTTTCCGTTGTTCGACGTGTAGACCCGACGTCTCTAGCTTCTCCGTCGTCGTCGTCGTCAACCGCAATCCTCGTCTTCGCCATAAGCAATAATTAAGCAAGGCAAGCTTCCTTTGACCATATTGATCCTACTATTTTCTATGCCTTTTGTGCATCAAATTGTTTTATGCATGCGATTACTTTATGTAAATTGCTATCTTGTGGATTGGTAGTTATACCTGTTGTCTCGTGAATCTCCTTTGATGATTATGAACATGAGAACCTTGATAACCATAGATTGAGGATAGGCATTACTTAATGTCATCATGAGTATATGCGTTTATTTTATTCATGCTTAGCCGTGCTTTAGAATCAAAATAGCCGATGATCAATTCAATAATTGTTTCCTGAAAACATTGAAAATGGCACTGTTGGTTGTGGGTAATTTTGATTAAAAACCCAAAAAGAAAACTATGTGTTGATGCGGGCGATTATTGGCAATAGCCGGTTGTGCAATAAGGAAATGCACGTAGTGTAGGGTGAAGTGTCGCCCGTGTCACAATTAAGGACCGAGCAATGGGACGCTATTGATCCGAGATTTCCGTGCAACCACGAGGGCTATTACGGGGTAGCCTTAGCCTATTAAGTTATTTAGATGTGGCTTTGTTCATTGGTAGGCGGAGCTAGCACAAGCATTCCCGTTTGGTCTGCTTGACGGGTCCCCAAGCATTCCGTTCGATGCTGCTTGGGTGGGGTTTCCACCCATGCAACGGTGTACGCCTCGCCGTGTTTAGAAACGTTGTGTTGGGTGAGAATGTGGATCCACGGCTTGGGTGTGTGTTTCTAGTTCTCTGGCGGGGTTAACGTCCCGGCTGGATTAAAGCCATGTCTAGGTAACGAACGACTATGTATGATCGCTGGCGACACAATGTCCTATTGAGGCGTGTGATCTCGCAAAAAGGTGGGTCATTCCTTGTGGGTAAAGTTGTACACCTCTGCAGAGTTTAAATCTAATTAATTAGCCGCGCTCACGGTCATGAGCACTCGATGAAGTCATTCCAATGTTAGCTTTGATTTTCAAAAAGGGTTATTTTATAAGTTAGCTTACCCCACAGATGACCCAATGCTATACCCTGTGTGGGCAAGTATTGGAATCAGTTGTTGTGCCCTGTGTGGACAAGGAATCGGATATATGCCATGCGATGGCAAGGTTTGATTAAATCGCTCACGTCATGGAGGACGGTGAGTGTTATTTATGCTTTACTTATTTGTTATCAATCAAATGCTTTTATAAATTCGATTGCAAATAACTTGGTTTCCAAATTCAATTTCGCTTTATGCAAATTAAGCGTAAAGCCTTTCCTTTGAAATGGCTTTGCATGTATTGTAGGTTTTGCTCAAGTCTTCTTTGAGTATGTAAAATACTCACCCTTGCCTAATTATATTGTAGGTGTATGCTAGCGAAGCTTCGGGTCTCCTTTTATCGCAGGTTGCGGGATCTTTTTGCCATGTTCTGTCTAAGGAGTTATGCCTGGTCAGTTGCCTACGGGGTTGGATGGGCAAACTGCAAGTTATTGCTTCCTTTGCTGCCATTTATTTCCCTGAGTTGTATATTTATTTGTATAATCGTTTCCGCTTAATTGTTATATTGTATGGTTGTGATTTCCAATTGTTGTAAACATGTGAGTGCTACTTGATCCGAGGAATAGCACAGTAATCACATGGAGGTTCCTGTTCATCGAACGAGGTCTCACACAAACTTATGCTCTTTGCGGTAGAGGATACAGTCGTTCGGATAGACATGTATTCTTTCTACTTTCAATCCAAAGGGGAAAAAACCTTATTGACTTTGTAGGTGGTTGTCGGCAACTCGCTTCCCTCCGAAAGCATGTTTGCTAATAGATTTAACAGCGCCATGACACTCTTGTCAGACCAATCGTTGCTTGCCTTCAATTTTAGCAGTTCAAGTACGGATGACAACCTTGTGTATTTGGACTTGCAGTCCGGAAACAAAGGTTTCTCCATCATGCCCCAGAATTTTACATACTCATGCTCATTACAGTTCCCTTTTGCATCGCGCAGCATCTGATCCAGATTGTCATCGTGAAACCTATCCTCATCGAAAGCATAGTCACTATCATGCGGCGTATCGTTGACTTCGTCAACGATGTTGATACAACTTGCTTTCTGTATAATCTGCTCTTCACGGTGTCTGGTCCAACATATACACCCCTTAGAATCAAGTGTGCTTCGATCCGCGCTGGATTTCTAAACATTCTCATATTCTTATAGTCAATGCATGGATAAGGAATAAATTCCACCCCCTTGTTCAACATATCCTTGTCTGCAGCTCTTCTAAAAGCGTAGATTCTATTAATGTACTCGACGCTTACACAGTTCTCGGCGTACATCCAACTTCAGTCCATCTACTCTACGTATATAACAATAAGTGTTAAACAATGAATTAAGTATACTAGAAGTGTACATGCACATATTATTAAATTGGAGCACAAATTAACCATACTAGATATAAAGAACAAATGGATCTATAATATTCTACATATAAGCTATACTAGGAAATTTTCCGCGGCGTAACATGCCGCGCGTGTCATTTTTTCGAAGAAAAAAGTTTTTTTCGACGGCGTTTAATTTTTTAAATCGTCGAAATAACGAGCGAAACGGGGGAAAAATAGAGAGATAGAGTTGTAGAAATATCTCTTTCATTTAATTATTTGGAAAATATTGAGACCGAGCTGAAAAACGGCAAGGGAAAAAGTCTAGAGAGAAAAGGGCTAAAAATTATTAGAGATGTCAACCCTCTTTTTGTCGAAGTTTAATACTCACGTTGCAAGTAATAATACATGTTTTTAAAATATTAAAACTCACGACGCCACAGGCGTGTCGTTTTTCCGAGAAAAAATTTATTTTTTTTCGCGGCGTTTTATTTTTAAATCGTCAAACAGGGAAAAATAGAGAGATAGAGTTGTAGAAATATCTCTTTCGATTTAATTATTTGGAAAATATTAGAGGCCGAGCTGAAAAAGCGCCAAGGGAAAAAAGTCTAGAGGAAAAGGGTGAAAAATTATTAGAGATGACAACCTTCTTTTGTCGAGCTTAACACTCCATGCGTTCATGAGTAATAATACATGTTTTAAAAAATATTAGAGATCGACGCGTTCATGAGTAATAATACATGTTTTAAAAATATCGAGATCGAGATAGGAAATCGAGTTGTGGAAAAAGTCTAGAGATAGAGCCGCATAATCGTCGAAATAGGGAAAAAATAGAGAGATAGAGTTGTAGAAATATCTCTTTCATTTAATTATTTGGAAAATATTGGTGGCCGAAATTTGGAAAACCGCGCGGAAAAAAGTCTAGAGGAAAAGGGTGAAAAATTATTAGAGATGACAACCTTCTTTTGTCGAGCTTAACACTCTACGCGTTCACGAGTAATAATACATGTTTTAAAAATATTAGAGATCGACGCGTTCATGAGTAATAATACATGTTTTAAAAAATATCAGAGATCGAGACGGGAAATCGAGTTGGGGAAAAAGTCTAGAGATAGAGCTGCACAAATATTTCTGGCAACGAAAATGTTTTTTTTTCGGGGAAATAGAGAAATGACATGTTTTAAAAAATATTAGAGACTCGCGGCGTAACACGCATGCATGGCGTCATTTTACCAGAGGGATTTTTTTTTAGTGACGTTTTATTTTTAAATCGTCGAAATAATGAGCGAAACGGGGAAAAAGTAGAGAGGTAGAGTTGTAGAAATATCTCTTTCGATGAATTATTTGAAAAATATTGGAGACCGAGCTAGAAATCCGAGGTGGGGAAAAAGTCTAGAGGGAAAAGGGCGAAAAATTATTAGAGATGACAACCTTCTTTTGTCGAGCTTAACACTCTACGCGTTCACAGAGTAATAATACATGTTTTAAAAAATATCAGAGACCGATGCGTTCGTGGAGTAATAATACATGCTTTAAAAAATATTACAGATCAAGATGGGAAATCGAGGCGGGAAAAAAGTCTAGAGATAGAGCTGCACACATATTTCTAGTGACAAAAACATTTTTTCCCGAAGAAAACGGAGAAAGGACCTAGATGTAAAGAGTAAGGACCCGAATGTTATGTTTTGGACACATCCACTATCCTTAAAAATTAGAAAAGGGCTTGTTCGCGATTTGAATTTAACGGTAGATTCTTTTAAGTAAAATGGCGACGAGGACCTGAACGCTAATTTAGAAAAAAAAATCTTCCTCTCACAAAAAATCGCGAAGGACCTGTTCGTAATTTTCAAAAGGATCAAACTGCGAAATTTTTTTTGAGCCGAGCCAGAGCCGAGCCGACGGCTCGGCTCAAATCGCTGCCAGGGCCGGAAGTTTTGCATCTTTAGGAAAGGAGTTATTTAAACTTGCCAATTAACCTATATAGCTCCTTAGATCACAAAGAACAAATGGATATATACATATGTAAGCTACACTTAAATTCAGCATCTTCAATTCTCTCTTTACATAGCTAGCTACATCTTGAGTATAATACAATTAAAACCAATTACTACTTTAGAACAAAAGGAACAAATGGATCTACAGAAAGCTAGAACAAAACCATCTTTAATTCCCTCTTTACCAAGCTAGATACTTTTTAAAATATAATACAATTAAAACCAATTATTAACATAGATCACCTTACCATCTTCAATTCTATTTAAGTAACTAGCTACATCTTGAACATAATGTCATTATAACCGATTACTATTTTAGATCACAAAGAACAAATAGATCTACACCAAGTCAGATCTAGAAGCCATCTTCATTTCCCTCTTTACCAAGCTAAATCTCCAATATAATGCAAATTACAACTAATTACTAATCTTAGATGATCTAAAACAAAAGGATCTATAATCACACTTCGAAATCCAGAGTCACTTTTCACCGGATCGTCTCTCAATTGCAGCCATCTCAAAAATAATCCAGAGTCACTATTCACCATATCGTCTCTCAATTGTAGCCACCTCAAAAATAGTTCGAGAAACCCTAAAAACATAGAGAAGGTTAGGACTCTGTATTTATTTCCTAGAAAAGCTCATCACAAACGGTTTCTGACTAAAACTGTTTGTGATGAGGCTGTGATGAGCATGAGGTAATCACAGACTCATCAATGACTGTTTTTGTAAAAAAACCGTCTGTGATGACCTCTCATCACAAATGGTTTTTTATGAGGGGTCTAATATGAGTCCTTTTATAGTAGTGATCTCTAGATTACACTTGACATAGGCTCTTTCTTTTAATTAATCTAGAACGTTATAATTAGAACCCTCCACGATCAACAGTATTGTTTGCACCAGTTTTTGGAAGCCACGGGAAGAACCGGCAGGAAAGACATGAGTTTGGATACAACACGGAGCATCTCAAAGGATTTGGATAGTGAATAGATGATATTTGGAAACAGAGTCCAAATAGGAAACTACGAAGCCTATTCGATTGCATCGCCGTGTTGGACCAGGACTCGGATCGGCTGGCGGGTATATAAGGCACGATAGGGTTACTTGAGAGGGCATCCACAACAATCAACACATCTACCAGTTTTTACTTTCCGTAGTTCTTAATCTTTTTAGCATTGTAATCTTTCCTCTGTAAGTCGACATCGATCAAATAAAGTTGCGCATCGCCGATTGTTTGATCGTCATTGGCTTTTTTCGAGGTTTGATTTATTACGTCTTGTTGCGCATCGCCTTTTGTAATCGATCTACCTTTTACCTCGGATTAGTCTTAATCGGCTAATCTAGTTACCCTTCTAATCGGCTTTCTGGCTGATTTCTTGTCTCTTAGCCGATTCACTTCAGGGATCGGCTTGATCGAATTTCACATTATCTTCCTTATCGATTGCAGGGTCAAATCGATTGCGCTTCAGCAAAAGCTGAACCGGCGTTAAATGCGGTGTGTTGTGGGCCAGGAACCCTCTCCACGTTTTTGGCGTCAACACATTTTTGGCACGCCCGGTGGGACAGATCAAGGAAGATGACTGCGAACAAGTCCATCGCTCCAGCCGACGTCAATACGGAGGCAATCATCGCCGCCACAATGGAGGACTTGACTCCAGAGCAGCGCAAGGAGATCGAAGATCGAAAAGCTGCGTTGGAGGAATTGATGTTGGGTTGCTATCAGAAAACCCGACGAGGAGTTACTCAGAAGACGGCGCTCCCAACAATCAATCCACTCGGCGAAGCTGGCGTCACATCGACTCCGGTAAGCCGATACATGCCAGCTCAAGCAGAGTTATCTATCATGATTGAACAATCTGTGCATCATGCGTTAATTAATCAGTCATCGGCTTTGGTCACAACTTTAAAGCCGATGATCGAGAATAGCGTGAAAACGATTGCGCAAGAGTTGGCAACTTCTGGGGGATTGCTGGATCCGTCACAGCCACTTCCCACGTATCCCGTATATTCTGTGACACCAAACACCAACACAATTAAGGTGTCGGCACCTGTACCCTCACTAACACCGACCCAACCTACCGTGTTGGCACCAGCAAATCCTCGTCCAAGCCCCGTTACTCATTACCATGCGTATACTGACGCCGCAAAGATAGATCCATCAGCGTCAGGAACCTCCCACAGACAATCGGCTCCTCAGCCAATTGAATTGGAGAAAAGCTGTAAGCCTCAGGGGCAGTTTCAAATTAGAGATCCGGCTCCATATAAAGTAGTTACATACTCAGAGCCGTTTGTTCCAATGCCTGAAGTTCCGGCCGCTAGAGCCGATGGGTGTGAATCATGGCAACAACAGTACCCATCGGCTAGAGCCAGCCGACCAGCCGAGTTTGCACTCGGGGGGCAGGACACTCATCACAATTGGCCAAACACTGGGGGTCCAGCGGCCAATAACGTTAACTGGGCTGATCAGATCTCTGCGGTCTTAAGGGATCAGTTCGGTTTACAACCCAAAGGAAGAACAATCGGCTATAAGAAGCCGTACCCAGATTACATTGACCGAATGCCATACCCCCACAACTTTAGGATTCCCGATTTTGCAAAATTTTCAGGGGATGATTCGGTCACCACTTTGGAACACGTTGGACGATTTATCGCCCAGTGTGGAGAAGCAGCTCAATCTGACGGATTAAAAATTAGACTGTTCCCTTTGTCTTTATCAGGAACTGCTTTTACTTGGTTTACAAATCTGCCTCCAAATTCGGTCCACTTTTGGAACGATTTAGAGAGCCGATTCCATGAATACTTTTTCTCTGGTAGCCTAGAATTGAGAATCTCAGATTTAAGTGCTGTCCGGCAAAAATTTGGCGAATCGGCTTCTGATTACATGAGGAGGTTCAGAGAAGTGCGAAATCGGTGTTTTAGCGTAGTATTACCCGACAATCAGTTGGCCGATTTGGCATTTCAAGGGCTGATTCCCCCGCTCAAGGAAAAACTTGCCGGACAAGAATTCACTAACTTAAGTCATCTGCTTCATCGCGTGTCGGCGCAAGAAAGCCGATATTTAAGCAAAGAATTCAAAGATAAAATTAGGATAAATAGCAAAGACAAGGCCAAAGTAAATATGGTGGAGTATAGCTCCAGTGAAGCCTCTGAAGATGAAGCAGATATAAACATAGCCGAATGGATAAAAGGGTCCAAAAAACCGCTTGTCTGTTCGTGGCTTAAGCCAACAAAAAGTAAGTCAGAGGTCAAGTACGCGTTCGACGTAGCTAAGTGTGATCGCATATTTGACATGTTATTACAAGAAAAGTTGATACGACTGCCAGAGGGACATACCATACCGTCGGCTGATGAAATCAAAAAGCGGAGGTACTGTAAGTGGCATCACTCCTTCTCTCATAACACTAACGACTGCAATATTTTTCGACAGCAGATACAAGCAGCCATTGAAGATGGTCGGCTCAAGTTTGCAGAGGAGCCGGCCATGGAAGTCGATGTTAACCCTTTCCCAATTAACATGGTCCAGTGCTCCGGCAAAGGGAAACACATTGTCGAGGAAAGGCCTGTAGCAACCCGGCAAGTCGACGTAGAATCAAGCTCAAGAAGGGAAACCCTGAAGATAACGATCGGCTCACTTCAGATTGAAGCCGATCAAGATGGAAAAAACTCACAAACAGTGAAACCAAAAGGGGACTTGCAAATTGGGCGATGGTACAAGGCTGAACGGCCCTCGCCGCGAAAACCAGCGTTCAAACCCAAGCCAACCTTCTCATAATTGCTTCAAAAATATGAAAGGATAAGTTATCAGAAGCAACAGCAATCACGTCGGCCGGATGAGTCGTATCGGCCAAGCAGTGATGTTTCGGCGGAAAACTCAGACGGCGGATAACATAGATAAAGCTCACCAGAGGTGCCCCTTTTGGCAGTTTTGCTGGAAGAGGGGTGTAGCATTGCCTTCACCCAAGACATGCCCCATGGAGCACTATCCACAAAGAGATTGGCCAAGACAGCCAGTCAAGGAGCGCTTGGGTGGATCGGAGTCAGATCATATGGAGTCAGGGGGTAAAAAGCCGATAAAAGAAAGGCTAGGGACACCGAACCAAGACAAGAATGTAGAGCCCACAGAAAATCTAACGGGTAAGGTTCGCAAGCCGATAGAACCCAAGCCAAGGTGGTGTCCGACAGGACTTAACCGATCCCAGCGTAGACGGCTTCAGCGCCTAAGGACACAGGAGATGAGGGAGGCCAAAGAAGAGAAGCACAGAGACAAAATATTTAATGAGTTACGGCCAATAAAAGTTGCCAAGAAGGAATGGAGGTGAAAAGTGCAAGCCGATAATGAATCAGATTCTTCAGACGATTTGCTGTCACCAATAGTCAGAAATGACACCCCTCCTATGGATATCAACATGGCATTCACTCTGCCAGCCGAATTCAGAATCAAGACGGAATCGGCTAAGGATACGTTCGCTCAGTTGTGCCTGGGCGCACAGGATGCAGTGTTTGAGAAGCCGCAAGACCCTCATCAGCACTTAAAGCCATTATACTTGAAGGGCTTTATCAAACGACAAGCCGATATCCAGAATGCTTGTAGATGGAGGGGCCACTGTAAACTTGATGCCACTCTCTACTTGCAAAAAGTTGGGCAAAACTGATGAAGACCTGATCAAGACAAACATAGTGCTAAACGACTTCACAGGTGATCCCACTGAAGCAAAAGGGGTGATGGTCACAGAGCTAACCGTCGGCAGCAAAACTTTGCCGACCGCATTCTTTGTGATCGAAGCCAAAGGAAATTACAGTGTGCTTCTAGGGCGAGATTGGATACACGCTAACTGCTGTATACCATCAACCATGCATCAACTTCTGGTGCAATGGAATGGAGATGAAGTCGAGGTCGTTTCAGCCGACACATCAGCTCATATTGCCATGGCCAGCTCTGACGCAAATTGGCCACATGAAGAAGCTGAATGCATATCAGGAAAAGCTCTAGACGATTGCGACTTCATCTGCATCGGGAAGACAGGCTTTACGCCGATCAGTGTCAAGCCAGGCACCTTTGATCGGGCGAGTGAAGTTTTGAGAAGATGGGGTCAAAAATGATCCAAATTTTGCAAGACAAAGCAAGAAGCTATCGGCATATGATAAACTCCTGTGAAGCCATTGAAGACTTCCAAAGCGAGAAATTGGGTCAAGGTTTCACTTCTGCCGATATGCTTGAAGAAATTGACATAGGAGAAGGCGATAGAAAAAGGCCAACTTTTGTAAGTGCAAATTTAGATGTAGACTATAAAAATAAGTTGGTTAAAATACTTAGAGAATACAAGGATTGTTTTGCTTGGGAGTACTATGAGATGCCCGGATTAAGCCGACAGTTGGTTGAACATCGGCTGCCTATCAAACCAGGTTATCGGCCATATAAGTAGCCACCTCGACGTTTTAATCCTGAATTGTACGATATGATAAAAGAAGAAATTGAAAGGTTGCTAGAGGCCAAATTCATAAGGCCTTGCCGATATGCTGAGTGGGTCTCCAACATTGTTCCTGTCATGAAGAAGAACGGTAAGCTTCGAGTATGTGTCGATTTCAGAGATTTAAATAAAGCCACACCAAAAGACGAATATCCAATGCCTATAGCCGATATGCTTATCGATGCTGCATCAGGTAATAAGATTATCAGTTTCCTTGATGGGAACGCTGGATATAACCAGATATTTATGGCAGAAGCCGATGTCCCCAAAACGGCCTTCAGGTGCCCTGGCGCGATAAGGTTGTATGAATGGCCAGTAATGACATTTGGCTTAAAAAACGCAGGCGCCACTTATCAACGCGCCATGAATTTAATCTTTCATAACCTAATCGGCCATGTTGTCGAAATTTACATCGATGACGTAGTTGTCAAGTCAAAAGAAGACTGGCAACACTTAGCCGATTTGGAAAAGGTATTTCAAAACACAAGAGCTCATGGGCTAAAAATGAATCCTTTGAAGTGTGCATTCGGCGTGTCGGCTGGCCAATTCCTAGGATTTATGGTTCACCAAAGAGGAATTGAAGTTAATCAAGCAAGAGTTAAAGCCATAACCGATACAAAACCGTCGACATGTAAAAATGAATTACAGAAGCTGATCGGCAAAATTAATTACTTAAGACGATTCATTTCAAATCTGTCTGGTAGAATTCAAGCTTTTATGCCATTACTAAAATTAAAAGGTAATGAGAATTTCGTATGGGGAGCCGATCAGCAAAAGGCTTTTGATGATATCAAAAAGTACTTGGCATCACCACGATCTGGCCGCACTACGTGATGGGAATTCCTTCAAGTTGTATGTGTAATTTGAAAAGGAAACTATCGGGGCCGTATTGGCACAAGAGGTCGATGGCAAGGAACAAGTAATATTCTACCTAAGCCGACGGCTCTTGGAAGCTGAAACCAGGTACCCTCCTATCGAAAAGCTATGTTTGTCACTATATTTCGCCTGCACCAAGTTAAGGCATTACATATTGACATCGACTTGTATAATAGTATGCAAAACCGATATCATCAAATATATCCTGTCTGCACCAATTTTAAGAGGACGACTTGGGAAATGGGCGTACGCCTTAACCGAGTTCGATCTACAATACGAATCGGCTAAAGCTGTTAAAGGCCAAGCAATAGCCGATTTCATCACAGGACATGATACCATGGCAGGAATAGTCGATGTGGCTCCTTGGCAGCTATATTTTGACGGATCAGTTTGCCAAGAAGGGAGCGGGATAGGCGTTGTATTGATTTCACCAAAAGGACATAGTACAGAGTTCGCTTATCGGCTCAATGGCCGATGCTCTAATAACCAAGCCGAGTATGAAGCGTTACTTAAGGGACTCCAGCTGTTGGAAAGTATCGGAGTGAGTAATGTAGAGGCCTATGGTGACTCATTGTTGGTGGTACGACAAATTAAAGGGGAATTTAGATGTAACGATGAAGTATTGTCAAAGTATCTTGAGCATTGCCTTGAAGTTATAGACACCTTTACATTATTTCGTATTGGCCATGTGCCTAGAGAAATGAATGATAAAGCCAATACGTTAGCTCAAGCAGCGTCAGGCTATAGGGAAAACAGCCGACATGAAACGTTTGATTTAATTGACAAAACAATACTGTGCATTAACGCCACCGATTGGAGAACCGAAATAAAAGCCTACTTGATGGATCCATCCAAGCCCACCGCTCGCAAGATTCGACAGCAGGCTTTGAAATATGTTATGTTGGAAGGGGAGTTATACTATTGGACATTAGAAGGATTGCTTCTGCGGTGTTTGGGCGATGAAGAAGAAAAGGTGGCCATGGGTGAGGTTCACGAAGGAATTTGCGGCGCGCATCAATCGGCTCATAAAATGAAATGGATCTTAAGACGAACCGGGTATTTTTGGCCGACGATGTTAGAGGATTGCTTCGAATATTATAAAGGATGCCAAAGTTGTCAAAAATTCGGGAATGCGCAACTCGCACCAGCATCGACTTTATATCCGATAATTAAGCCATGGCCGTTTAGGGGATGGGGGATAGATATAATCGGCCAAATATTCCCAGCATCAAGTAAAGCCCACAAGTTCATTCTCGCAGCCACAGACTACTTTTCAAAATGGGTAGAAGCTGTTCCGCTCAAAAAAGTCACCAGTATAGAGGCTATCGGCTTTGTTAATGAACACATTGTCCATCGATTCGGTATCCCTCAAACTATCACGACCGATCAAGGGACCGTGTTTATGTCTAACGATTTTCAAAACTTTGCCGAGAGCCTGGGTATCAAATTGCTCAACTCGTCACCGTATTACGCTCAAGCCAACGGACAAGCCGAGTCGTCTAACAAAACTTTGATCAAACTAATCAGAAGAAAAATTGATGAAAAGCCGCGGACCTGGCATACTACACTATCGGAATCTTTATGGGCCTATCGGCTAGCGTTTCACGGATCAACTAAATTATCGCCGTATCAGTTGGTATATGGCCAGGAAGCCGTGTTGCCCGTAGAAATAAACATTGAGTCGATGCGAGTGGCGAAGCAGAATAATCTCTCGACCGATGAATACAAGGAATTGATGCTATATAATTTGGACGACTTGACGGAGCTAAGACTGGTTACTCTAAATCGGCTCAAAAAGAATAAACAAAGAGTTGCGAGAGCCTACAACAAAAAGGTTGTGCCAAAATCCTTCAGTGAGGCCGAGTTAGTTTGGAAAACGATATTGCCGATCGGGTCTAAGGATAATCGATTCGGTAAATGGTCACCTACCTGGGAAGGACCGTATAAGGTAAATCGGCTTGTTGGCGGAAACGCGTATATACTCGAAACACTTGAAGGGTTAGTATTGCCGAAGGCGATCAACGGAAAGTATCTAAAGCGGTACTACCCTAGCGTTTGGATCGATGCGTAATTAGACATACAATGCAAAGAATTTGGAAACAAATCGGTTAGACAGCCGATTAAAGCAAGGTGGAATGATCGGTTAAACAGCCGATTAGAAGTGTTACAAAAGCATAGCAAGCAAAAGTGATAACAAAAGCGGATTGTTTGGAACAGGCTACATCGAAAACATCATTCGTCCCCGTTACAGACCAGACCCTGGAATTCTAGCACCTAAACCCGATAGTGCCGCTGCGGCCTTGGCTAATGTCTGTGTAATACTGTATACAAAATCTTCATTAGCCTTAGCATTGCCGGGTACTGGGACGACCTTGGCCGATTGATCCTTGACTTTTGCGACGGCTTGGCTAACATCGTTCTTCTGGTCTTTTAAAGAGGAAGCCGTCGCATTCAGGATGGCAAGGTTGTCGGCCAACTGTTGGTTCACTTTAGCCAACTCTTCCTCAAGACGCTTCTTGGCGATTCGACTTCGGGTAGAAGATTTGGTGGCCATGAAGGAAGAAGAAGTTTCATCGTATTTCTTCTTCTTAGCCTTGGCTTCAGCGATCAACTTGTCCAAAAGGCGTTGGTCGGCTTCTTGGTTTTGGCGCTGAGCAATTCTAGCGTTAGCAGCATCAACGTCTGCCTTCTTTTCGTCCAGATGGCACACATTGAGAAGGGCACTCATGGCTTCAGCTGGAAGGTCGGCTTCAACAGCGGCCATAACATCACGTATTGGTTGGCAGTCGGCTAAAATAGCTGCTTCCGGTTGAGTTATCTCTAAAAACAACCGATTCAGCTTTTCCTGCATATTAGGCGCTGAACGGACTACCGAAGCCGACACTTCCATGGAAACATTGATAATCTTGCGGATATCTTCTGGATAATCATCCGTCGCCATCACTTCCGGGTCGACTAGATCGTCCAAAGAGAACCCAAGAAGGTTGGATAGGTCATCGGTATAGCGTCGCCGTGTAGGAAGAGCCGACTGAGCAAGTGATGGAAGAATTGGAGGGTTCGGAGCCGCAGGTAGACTAGCGGATGTGCCTTGAAGCTCGGCTAAGATGTCGGCCGCTTGAACTGACGCTGTCGGCTGAAAAGAACGTATTACAAAGTCAAAAACTAGGGAAGATTATTCTTGAGCATAAAAGTAGTATGGAACTTACTGCGCTTAAAGCCGACAGACGAGGAGAGCTAGTAGCGCTTTGTTCCTTACGCTGTCTCTTGGCTGGGACCTTGGTAGATTTGGGTTTTTCTGAAAAACAAAGCACGGGATGAGCTAGGATATAAGCAGGAACTATTTATCGGCTATAATAAAGGACTTACTGGGCTTTTTTCCCTTTTCAATCTCCGATAAGGATGGGCTTTGCACTCCAAGATTACCGGATGTGTAGCCTGTCAAGCCTGTCGATTGATGGGGACGTTTCCCTTTGGACCCACCAGCCGATGGGTCAATAATGGCTTTGTTTCCCGCAGCAGCATCCTGTGGAAAGTAAAGTGTTTAGATGGTCAAGAGAAGAGGAATCAAATTCGCGGTATAAATTTTTTGTGAAACAAGCCGATACCTCTACTCTGCACGAGTTAGTATAACCCGAGGTATTGGCGAATCCAAGAGCTATCTTCACTTGAGCTGCTACTGCTGGAAGAAACTATTGTCGGTTCATGATAATCTGGTAAGAACTTATCTATGATGGCCGACGGTGAACGGTCCAAATAAAGGGCCTCTGCTATCGGTGACCACTAGGCTGAAAACTGACCGGCTCGACGAGAGTTCAGAATAAAATGTGGCAGGTGGAGGATTTGAAGTTCATCAGATAATGTCGAAAGTAATTCAGCCTGAGCAATATTTTTCACTTTTGATCTTGGCTGAAGCCGATCAAGGAGAGGGAGACTAGGTGCAACTTGGCCAAAACCCAGTTGGCGGGCATACATAGCAGGGTGGTAAAACTCGTAGGATGGCTGGAAGGTCCTGTTACGGGAATTCAAGCCGACGTTCAGGATGCAAGGAGAAATAAAAATTCGGTACAGCTCTAGAGTTTGTTCAGGTATCAAAGAGCTGTCGGCTTCCAAACGAAGAAATGAAGGCCATTGGAAGTCAGCTTCATCGGAGTAAGAAAAGAAATCCTGTTGGCCAAAAACTGTGTTGTCCAAATTAAGAAAAAATGACAAGTACTTCTTGACATCGGCTTGGGTAATTTTGATATCACCGCTAGAGCACATCACCAATCTCTCTCCATATGACCGACTGGCTCTGTATTGCGGAGTAGTGCCTTCGGGGTAATCCTCACGGGGAAAGGCCGAGTCTTCCAAAGGATCAGAGATAAGTGATCGGCTGAATATACTGTAAAGCCATAATTGGATAAACCACAGCGGACCACCTATGTTACCTATAACAAACTGGGCAAAACCAGAAAAAAGCCGACTTCGTATGATGTGCATCATCTGATACACGGCTCCAAGAAACATTTTGCCAAGCGCAAGCCGAGGGCCTTCCACTAGCTGCTCTGCTATGAATTGATAAACTTGTGTCGGCCCAAGAGATGCACCACAGAAAAGAAACCGATCTAACCACAAATTCAGAAAAGCTACATGTTCTTCATCCGATACCAGTCCGTTAACTTTGTTGTTATGTTTGATGTACTTGGACCATCCTTCACCTTTTGATCGGATCAGCCTGAATCTTGGTTTGCCGCTGAAAGCCGATAGTTGATCTCCATCTGGCCTAAGGCAACAGAGTTTAGCTACGTCTAGAAGGGTTGGGCCGATGGGGCCAGTCCGGAAAAGGAAAGCGTTAAGGGTATCTGACCAAAAGTAGCAAGCCGTGGCCACTAAGGGCTCATTGGCTTCGGGGTTTGCAAGACTCAGCGGGAGACACTCAGCTATGCCCATATTCTCCCATTCAGACCGCTTTTGGGCTGACACTCGGATAAACCAACTTCTCCAACCCTTAAGCGCCGTCGGCCAAGACCTAAAGCTTTTTCCCCATTCGGTGATGTTATAGCCTTTTGCCGATAAGGGAAGTCTTGGAATTTTCTTATTAATTACTACATCGGTAGTTAAATTCCCTATCGGCCCTAGGTAAAATTGATCTTCACTTTCGGGGATCGGAATCAGTACCTGTGAGGGATCCATTCAGCCGACTGGAGGCTCGTCGGGGCTTGGAGCACAGGTGCAAGACAGTCGATTGAAGGATGTAAGCCGATGGCAGAAAGTGCGAGAGCTAGAAAGCGTGAAAATGACAGCAGGGGGGCCCGCATATATATAGCCCGGTGAAAAGTAAAAGTGGCGGGAAGTGAATTCGAGACGCCACCTGCCATTAAACCACATCGAGATTTTTGACGGCGCAATTAAAATAGCGATCACCGAGGCAGTTCTTCAACCAACAAGGGAGTAGCTGATAAGCATTGAAGCCGATGGATAAAGAAGTCGATCGATTTTTGAAAGATAACAAGTTATCTTCCAAAAATGGGGGGCATATGTTTGCACCAGTTTTTGGAAGCCACGGGAAGAACCGGCAGGAAAGACATGAGTTTGGATACAACACGGAGCATCTCAAAGGATTTGGATAGTGAATAGATGATATTTGGAAACAGAGTCCAAATAGGAAACTACGAAGCCGATTCGGATTGCATCGCCGTGTTGGACCAGGACTCGGATCGGCTGGAGGGTATATAAGGCACGATAGGGTTACTTGAGAGGGCATCCACAACAATCAACACATCTACCAGTTTTTACTTTCCGTAGTTCTTAATCTTTTTAGCATTGTAATCTTTCCTCTGTAAGTCGACATCGATCAAATAAAGTTGCGCATCGCCGATTGTTTGATCGTCATTGGCTTTTTCAGGTTTGATTTATTCTGTCTTGTTGCGCATCGCCTTTTCAGAATCGATCTACCTTTTACCTCGGATTAGTCTTAATCGGCTAATCTAGTTACCCTTCTAATCGGCTTTCTGGCTGATTTCTTGTCTCTTAGCCGATTCACTTCAGGGATCGGCTTGATCGAATTTCACATTATCTTCCTTATCGATTGCAGGGTCAAATCGATTGGCACGCTCGCGCAAAGTTGAACCCGGCGTTCGTCTGGTGTGTTGTGGGCCAGGAACCCTCTCCACGTTTTTGGCGTCAACAAGTATAGATATTTCATTTTTCTTCTTTTGATTAATGTAGGAATTTTTTAGTTCTTGAGAGCGAACTTGGGTACTTCTTTTGCGTTTTGCTTTAATATTAAAAAGCTGATTACAATTGAGTTGATTGCCATTGCTGACATGAAAAGCTTGTTGAAGCTTCTCCCCTTCCGTTTTTTTGTCGTCGTTTTCGGCCAGATATACCAACGGGCAACCGCGAAAGTTTCTTGCGGTCCACATCGTCCCACCGTAGGCGATCGCATCGGACTAGTGCACAGCAAATGCTCCAATGTGACCGAGCCTAATCTGTCCAGCCAGCTTTACGGCCTCCTGTATTGTGCTCCACAAGCCCAGAGCTTTCCATACCTCCATTGCACTTTTATACATAAATAAAGTCTGCAAAATGCTCTTTGAGAATGTGTGTATTAACGAGAAGTGCCACACAAAGGTACACAGGAAACAGGGGCGCGGCCTGGCAAAAACTCGTATTACATGACGACCCAGCCTGGCTCCCATTTTTCTAGCCACAACATAGAAGCCCCACAATGGAAGAAACAAGAAAAATGAGGTGTCTATCGAGAATCTAAGTGTTTTTAACTAAATAGCACTTAAATTTTAAGCTTTCATTGATGAAATTAATTTGCCTTCTCTTTTTCGATGTGAATACTATTTTATCAAGAAGTACTCAGTTTTGTATGTATTGATGAGGAATATTATTCTTTCCTGCATGTCTTTTTACATAAATTATATACTAGTTTTACACATTAAATTATATAAAAATGATGTGACAATTTTTTTAAAAAAGTACATTACTCTTTTCAGCATGACCTTTTTTTTACATCAATTACACACTAGTTTTACACAAATTAAATTATTAAAAAATAATGTCACAATTTGTTAAAAAATAGGAATGCAACAAACAAAAACGTGAATCATAAAGTCAAATAGTGACAAAGTCAAAATAATAAAGCACAATGCGGATCATGAAACAATATCTAATTAAAAAATTGAGTGATCATAAACAAAAACATCAAAGCCTAGTAGACAAAAAAATTTAAGTGGTCACAAAGCAGACCAAAAAAAATTTGAATCACAAGAAAAAGCACAGTCTAGAGCCATTTAACAATTGCTCGAGAAAAAACCCTACACGCCTCGCCCATCCTCTCGCACGCAGGCTGCGCAGCCACGCACGACTGCACGAGTGCACGACACACCCCTTGTCGCTGAGTTGCTCGACGCGCCGTCGCTCCCTCCTAATCCCGTCAACGCGACCAAGCGTCGCCATCGCCCAGGCCCCAGCCCGCGCGTCGCCGTCGGCCTCTCCCGAGCCCAAGGCCTTCGCACCAATCCACGCGCCGCTCGTCGTCGCCGCCGCCCCAGCCCAGGCGGCTTGTGCCGCCGCGCCGCCGAGTCGTGCCACGGCAGCGCTGTGGGAGCTCGCCACCGCATCGCTAGTTCACTACCGGCCTACCGGGGGCCAGCCGCCCGGGTTCCGCACTTCCACTGCCGTCTATCGCTGTAAGCACTCCTACTCTCTTAGTCCCTTCCACTAATTGAATCTTCAGGAGAAACACGGTCTTAGCATTTGGGGAATTAACATTGTGAAATTTAAAACTAATCGAAGGCATGTATTTTGCTTCTGTTTTTATGATGCGTAGGCATTTAGGGATACAACACAAGTATAACCGATGAATAAAACGAAGAGATTGGAGCAAGAATTGGATCCGTTTTTATGATCTTATTTTCCTTCAAAGTACAGCAAGAATTTAGCTAGTAACACTGATCAACAATAACCTTGTGTTGTGATTAACCCTGACGATACTGTTGCTGCTCAAGTTGGCGTTAGTGTTAGTTTTAGGCTGTTAAATACCTTAATTTTGATCCAGCCCGGGGCGTGACGAAATGTAAACCATTTGGGAGAGTTTTGGATCCTAACTTCATCTCAGATCTAGAATTTGTAGGCTAAAATAAAGTGAATTAAGTTTATATTTTTAGTTTAAAATGTAAACAAGATGACCCGCCTAAACACACTTAATGTACCTATAGCTTCACCTCTATAAATTTCTGGAGTTAGAAATACTCTACTCCATATTTGATCCAGCAATCGGTAAGTAAAATATAAAATACGCGCAAAGCCGATCCCAGAAAGCAATCGGCTTAGATCTAATTAGCTAAAAGCCGACCAAATTGAAAATAATGGTAGGTCTAATTAGCCGACGAGGGCTAACCAGAGATAGAGGTAGATCAACCCCGAAAAAAACGATGCGCAACAAGATCGTAGAAAATCAAATCTGATGAGCGTAACTGATGATAATCAACAATCAGCGATACGCAACTTTATTGATAAAAAACCAAGTTACAAGAATTTAAATTACAAAAACTACTCCTAGTAGATGGAAAAGTAAATAAAAGTATAATGCAGGCTGGTTGATTTGATTTGTGCATTGTTTTTCTCCTGCATATAATCATCTTTTATACCTGTCAGCCAATCGTGTCCGACTACAACACGCTACGAAACATGATCCGTATCGGCCTAAATCTGGACGGTCTTTCCTTGAAGTCTTTACCGTAACCAAATACACTCCAAATTTTCCAAACAGACACTGGTTATGATTTGTTGAATTTATCTTACCGATTTTGACCAATCTGCCAAATTCTAGTGCAAACAGGTATCAAAGCACTAAAGTTTTGATCCGAGTCTCTGCCCATGGGAGGAGGCAACTCCCGGGGGCGGCACTTGCACGGCAATAGACGGCGTACCTCAAATTTTGATCTACTGTTGCCGGCAGCCTCCATCACCTACTCGTCTTCGACTACCTCGGCTTTTGACACCGACCTCGGCGCCGGCCACCCGCCTCCACGCCGCCCTTCATGCCAGTCCGTGACCCAAGCTAGTTGCTTCCCCATCGTAGATCAAAATAGGCAACTCTACGCCTGTCTTCCTAGGCAACTGAAGCCGGCACACCCTCCACACCGGCCCACGACCCCAACATTTCCTTCGCCTGTTGGCCTTCATCGCACGTTGCCTTCGGCGGCCATCAGTAGGGCTGTAAACGAGCCGAGCTCGAGCGAGCCTGGTCCTCCAGGCTCGAGCTCGAGTTGAGGTTCGAGCCTCAACCCATGCTCAAGCTCGGCTCAGTGTAGGCTCGAGCTCGGCTCAAGTAAGCTCGAGTAGGCTCGAAAATTCTGATAAGCTCGGTAGGCTCGGTACCAAGCTCGAGTAAGCTTGGTTCGAGGAAACTCGGTACAGGCTCGAGGAAGTTCAACTTAAGGAAACTTGGTTCAGACTCGAGGAAGCTCGGTAACAAGCTCGGTCTAGGCTCGAGGAGGCTCGGTAACAAGCTCGATCCAGGCTCGTGAACTATTCGAACTCGGCTCGGTTAGCTCGCGAGCTCGAGCTCGAACTTGAGTTCGGCTTGTTCGGAGCTCGAGCCGAGCTTGAACCGAGCCTCTCGCGAGCCGAGCTCGAGTAGCTCGCAAGCCTCGAGCTTTTTTTACAGCCCTAGCCATCAGCGACCGCCCGCTGGAGATGTTGTCCCCATGTCGTCGTCATCAACTGTCGTCGCTTCATCTTCCATACCAGCCAGCCCGAATCGGCCTCGGCTTTGTCTCCACGAACGTGCCCACTCTGGCCGTCTTCCACTGGCCGCATGCCCTACAGCGCTATCCGAGCCACCCGCATAGGCCCGCCTCCAGCCGGCACTCCTCTGGCTACCATCACCACCGGCGCCAGGGGCGGAGCTGAGCCTCGGGCCACTGGGGCCTGGGCCCGAGGCCTAGCTCAAAATCCAGAGGCTGACCGTGCAGGCTTACTAGAATTTGCCAAGCCTAGTGAGCAAATATCTCAAAGAGCATGGTGAACAAACTATTGGCAGAGGCATTTGAATATCTCTGACAAAAATAAGCTGGCAGAATCGCTAAATGAATCCCAGCAGACAAGCCAAGTAAGGGACATGTCCTACAATTGCATGTCGCTAAACAAGATTTAATGTGACATATAACCAATCCCTTTCTTGTTAAGAGGAAAGACCTAGAAACAAGCCTATGGAATGTGGAGTGCGGACATAAATGTATGTTTTTGTAATTAAAATATGGCCTATATACAACACAGAATCAGAGTTAGCGAGAAAGTTTACGTGCATCTTTGTAAATTTGGATAATTGTACTCCTTGGACTTTGGCAATCTCTTTTGGACAACTTGAAAAGTACACCTTTCAAGGCATAATATCCGATCACCATGAAAACTAAATACATGCATGCTATTACCCTCAGGACCAGGGGTGGAGCCAAGCCTCGGGCCACCCGAGCCTGGGTCCAAAGCCTGGCAATAAAACTCGCAAGCTAGGTTCATCGAATGGGTCGCTTCAGGCTTGCTCTATCTGTACCAGAGGTGGGAGAAAGTGGTTGTCCACAAGGACATCAAGACAAGCAACATGCTCCTCGACGAAGACATAAACGGGCCTGACCTACGAGTTTTGGCCTACAATAGCTTGAGCCCGGCTAGCTCCGCCCCTGACCAGCGCCACCACTCGCCCGGCCGTTCCTGCCTCGCGCCGGCATCTACCGCCCGCTTGCCTTCATGATGGGGCATATCCAGACGCTCTATGTTGTCCCATCTCGCGCCTTCTCGTCGGATCTACGCAATCCGTCTCAGCCAACTGCTTCGGTCTGCTCCCTCCCACCGACCTGCACAAGTCATCCACCAATCACCGGTTTCTCGTCGAACTGACTGCCGCCGCCTGACTATTCCGCTCGTCGCCCGAGCGAGCTTGGTGACAATCTTCCTCGCCCGCATGACTGACAACCTCAAGCGGCATGACGCCGGCCTATTTTCTTGGTGCTGTGCCCGTGAGGAGCCGCAGCGCCCGTGACTTTGCTTGGGTTTTCCCCCTCTGTTGCGCCTGTGACTGGCCACAAGGAAGTCTACCTTGCTTTGATCGGACTTCAAAAAATTCCTCAATCAGATTTAATCCGCTTCTTTGGCTCGAGAGGAGTCACGGTTAAGGGATAAGATCACGTGAAAGCATTTGGTATTCTCCAACTAATAAAAGTAGAGTTTTATTGTAATTCTAATTATTTGATGGTTTTTATACGTAGTTTTAGGTTTTTATATCTATTATTAGCAAATTTTATATTGCAAATTAAGACTTTTATGTCTATTATTAGTGGGATCTCATATGCAAATTCAGGCTTTCACGCTTATTATTAGCAAATTTTCATCGCAAATTCAAGCTGTCATACATATTATTAACGTTATTCATACTTGACATGTACATTTACCTACCCATCAATTGCAAACCATACTTTTGTCATGGCTATTTTCGACATGGGGTAGTGATATAGTAGGTCCTTTATCAAGAGCAACTAATGGAGTCAAATTCCTATTTGTTGCGATCAATACATTCACAAAATAGATTGAAACCGAGCCTATGGTTTCAATTACGACTCCAGCAGCGAAGAAATTCTTTGTAAAAAATATAGTCACTAGATTTGATGTACTTAATAGACTAAATACTGATAATAGATCACAGTACGTCAGTGATCTGTTTCAAGATTACTATGATGAAATAGGCACAAAAATTTGCTCTACTTCGGTTACTCATCCTCAAAGCAACAAAGCAGTTGAACGAGCTAATAGCTAAATTATATAAGGTACAAAGAAATGAGTGTTTGATCGTTTTACCAAATGCTCAGGGGTTTGGGTAGATGATCTCTATTCTGTGTTCTGGGCAATATGCACAACAACCAGTAAAGTGACAGGGAAACACCTTTTCAATTGGCCTATGGAGCTGAAGCCATGTTGCCAAATGAGATTCATTTAGTTTCTACTTGAGCCTCTCTCTACGAACAGGTTAATCAAGACAACCAGCACGAAGATGACATCAATCTTTTTTTTTTAAAAAAAAAGCAAGATCAAGCACTCAGCAGGTCAGCAGCATATTTACAAGGCTTAAGAAGATACTACAATAAAATAGTTCAACCACGAATACTAAATGTGGAGGACTTAGTTTTAAAACGTATTTAGAATCAGTCTAACTTACATAAGTTATCTCCCAAATAGGAATGCCCCTTTACCGTAGCATTAGTAACCCGACCTGGTTTTGTTCGATTAGTCATGGAAGATAGAAGAATTCTGCCAAGCACATAAAACATATAGCATCTTTGTAGTTTTTTGTGTAAACATGTTTATTTCTATTTTTCTTCATTTACATACATATCTTTTTATTATAATATGTCAACATGTTCTCTTCTTTTAATCATCCTTGAAAAAAATCACAAAAGTCGAAGATTACCCTGACCCCTTTATAATAACGTACGAGGTTTTCTGGTCGAACTTTGAGATGACTTCTAATAGAGATTATTCTTGTAAGCCAGTACTTACAACGTTGAAACTCATTAGAATGACCTTATCTCCGATCTACTACGAGTTAATGCTAAGTACTAAGTGAAAAGAGCAAGTCGTCAATCCTATAAATGTTTGTATTTCGAACATATTGCTGATCAGCACACAAATAGTTACGGGATAGTAATATACTTAGAAAAATATGCAAGCGGATAAAAAACAAGATAAAATATAACACAATAAGAGATTTTTTTTATTCATTCAAAAGATATCATACATATTGTTTGAATGTAATCTTTATATTTTTCATGTATGTCTCAACAGTAAAACTATTTCTGCGCATTTTCTATTAATCTCCACTTGAGTAGTCACCTTCAAGTCAGGCACCAGTTTCTCTAAACCAACATCCTTGTAAAAGTGCCTTAATTTGATGAAACTTGACGGTAATCGAAGTTTGAAGAGCAGTCTTGATAGTCGGCGCTATCACGGAGATGTTACTTTGGATGATCTTCAACTGACCATTCACCCCCGCGACTAGGTCATCAACCGATAGATTAGGAGTTGTAAGTTTTACTTCTTTCTCCTTTAAATCTGTGGCAATTTTTTGAAACTGCTCAAAAATGAAGTTCAAAATGGTTTTCCTACCTCTCTAAATTGTGACTAAATCTTTTACAAATAGCTTTATTTGGCTAGTTGGATTATTCATTTCATTTTCATCATCGACCTTTGCTCCTCAGACTTCATTCTCTCTTCTTCCCATTCGGAAAGTTGATATTATCTAGCCTTTATTGTATTTTTCAATTCTGCAAAGTTAAAATTAAAAGCTGCTTTTAGTTTTCCTAAATAATAAATAATAATAATTTTAAAGAGGTTGGAACAAAGTTCTTACCTGCAATTTTAGGCTCCTTTGCCTAGAGAGTAATCTTGTACTCTTTGGAGAGCTTTTGAGCCTTCTCTTCATTTCTCTTGAAAGCTTCATGGTGCCTGGCAGTTTTTTTCTTCATATCCCTTGACAATGTTCTGAGCCACCAATATTTGATTTTCTAATTTCTTTATTTGTTCTTTTTGTCAGTTTTGGAACAGTACTATTGTAATAAAAAAGAGAGGAAAAAATAAAAATAATAAGGGAGATTCATACATTCTTATTATTTCAACTTCGGTCTTGGCCAAAGTATTCGCCTGTCGTCCTAGTAGGTCAAGCAATTCTTGTGAACGCTATAAAAAAACAACATAGCAAATGAATTAAAAATTACCTTTTTTCGATATTCTTTAAAAGAAATAAGATAAGATGTATACCTTTACTTCTAAGTTATTAAAAACTTGCTTGGAAATGACTAGAAGAAGATGCTTGTGGAAAAACCATAGGCGTGACATCGGTGGCCATGGCCTTTTCAGGCACCACCACCTCTTCCATAGCAATAGGAGGGTCCTTGGTCTCCATAACCACTTGGTCTCCATAATCACAGACACCTCCATAGCAACAGTGGTCATCTGACCATTTCCATTAATGTCGCAGGAGGAGCATCGACCTCCTCCTTGAGCAATAAAGCTTGACCGACCAGTGGGTCTTCCATAGCAGTTGAGAGATTTTCACCCTCAGCACTAGTTGGATCTGCTTGTCCACTAGTCAGTTTTTCATGGACGACCACCTTGGTTGACACTGAAGCTTGTTCCACATTGGTCATTGCCATTGTGATCAATGGGTTAGCCTCATCACCGAACTGAGCAACCATACCTTGGTCTGCAGAAGAACCAGGAATAGTTGTCTCGGGACTAAAAAAAGAACAAATCACTCTTAGATTCTAAAAGAAAATTACTTAGAAATAAGAAAAAGTAAAAATAAATACCTACAACAAAGTCCTGATCCCATGTTCTAGGATATTAAAGGAAGTGGTGAAGCCCCAACATCTAGCTCAGGAGCCTTCCTATTTTTCCTTACAATCAGAGAAATATTATCCTCTGAATCCTAACTCTCACTCTAGATAATAGAGGAATGTCGGAAGATTTCTATACGAACGATCCCAATTACGATTCAACCATTTTTTATAGTGCACTTAGGATGAAGCCCTCGTCTGTGTCCTCACAGTGAATGTGACCCTCTTCTCTTGTGCTAAAGGCCAGTTACGCATAGCAAGCACCAAAGCTTGACTAGTACTAGTCGTTCAGCACCAGTCTATGTATTGTTTGGAGCCACCATTTTCTGAGCACCTCTAGTATAGGTCCTCATTTTCTTGGTCAGTGGAGCAGACAGTGAGGTCTCATACTAGTCGGCAGCTCACTTCCGACCATGCATCTAAAAGTGACTTTATCTTTTAATACGAGGAATTAACAAAAATAACCAAAGAAATTTCTTACTCACCATGATACGTTCATTAATGAACTTATCGATTTGCCTGATCAAGCTGGATAGCTGCTTATCCAAAGCAACCTAGTCGGACCTGTCAGAAGAGACATGCAGCATGTACGCGACTCTTGACCAAGTCTCTTCAGTGGTTAGAATTAACAGAAGAAAATACCCTCAAAAGTCAGTAAAAATCTTTAATAAAGAAAGGAAGAGGTCAGTAATTGAAATCTCCTTACATTTACGTTCATCCTTGGTTGAATCTGGTCGCCTTCCATCTTCCAGGCAAATATAAACCGTCTCTTCAAGGGGCTTACCTTGTAGTATAGAAAATCGAAGATGATCTTCTGCCTTGTCAAGCCTCCTTTCACCAACTTGGAAAATGACCTTAACAATATCATTTTCCTCATAGGTAAAGGCCAGTGAATCCTTTTCCCTCTTCGCTTCGGCCCTTGTCCATATTGGGGCTGCTTTCCCAGTGAATCGGAGATGGCTACCCCAGGGATTTCGAAGTAAAACCACTCCCACTGGTAATCACACCATGTGTCCTTAGTCAGTGTGGGGAATAATAAGATGCTATTTTATCTTAGAGCTTAAGATAAGTGCTCTCAAAAATATCTTGACTCTTGCTATTCCTAGTATATTGGTAGAAATAGTAGAAAAGACAAAGTGGTGGAGAAATGCCAAGGAAAGCTTTCCAAAGATATAAGAAAACACTCAAAATTAGAATAGAATTTGGGAGGAGATGATGGAGCTCGATCTCATAGTGATCTAGCATATCGGCCAGAAACTCACTCTCAGAAAGGCAAAATCCTAACTTCACCAAGGCGGTGAAGAGGACGAGACACCCCTCCTAGGCACTGGCTTCATATCCTCTCCGCTAGGGTCCCATCATAGCATTACATAAGAAGGGATCAAACTTTCATCCTCAAACTCATTAATCCTCCATTCGGTAAGAATCAACTTATCCATGGCGATAAGTTGCAAAGAAGGAGACTAGAGACAAAAGAACTTAAAAAGGATTCAAAAAGTTATTTCTACGCTCAATGACAGTAAAGGCGTAAGGAATCAAAGAGGATTTACCCCCTTTGTATAACCTAACCTATGTCAGTTTTGGACACTGTTTCGATTTCTAAAAGATGGCAAAAAATTGTCTTTTTAATAAACAATAACTAACACCGGATTGATGTTCTCAAACTTCCTTTCACATCTTCAGACTTTTTATCTCCTTTCTTTGATCATACTCTTCATCATAACTGATAAGAGAAGAAAAAATGACTAAAGATGAAAAACATGCAAAGCTAAGAGAAGACTTGAAGACAATAGAATTTGAAGAATCAAGAATGTTGTCCTCAAACTTTTTTTTAGATAATGAAACTTTTCACCTTCTTTTCTTGATGATACTCTTCATCACAATTAATAAAAAGAGAAAAAAGGATGAAAGATGAAAAACTTCGACAACTAAGAAAAAGTTTGAAAGCAATTTTTCTTTACTCAACAGTCTAAAGTATGAAGTATACAAAGAAAGCCTTCTTCGCCCTTTATATGCATTACAAATTAAAGACGGCTAGCGTCGGTTCAGTTTCCAAGAGAAGTGTAAAGATTTCTCATTTATTAATAATTAAAATAGTCAGATAATTGAAGTATAACCCCATAAAATCACATAAGACGAAAATCCTTGAGTAATAAACTCTTGTTGCTCAAGCCCTAAGGGCGAGCTAATGAGGGTTAAAAAGCTTATGTTCCATTTGAGCCCTCAATGGATAAAAACCATACTCTATTAATAGGCCTACAAAAGCTCATAACTTAGAGTAAAGCCTATGTTTATTCGGATGGTCAAGCCTCTGACCAGTCCAGTCAAAGCAGTCCATAGCATTGCTTCATATTGGTCGTCCTCGACCAGTGAATTAGACATTCCGACCAGAGAACTGGTCAGGGACAAACAGTTATCCTTACACATATCTCCATGAGGACAAACGCACAACTACCTAGCAGTTATCCATGAAAAAAGCACTCTTTGATGAAAAGACATCCCTTGGTTCCACGACGCTTTTTAGAGATCAATTGCTGCCTCTTCAACTGATATAAATATAGAGCCGATCCATGTTGTTAGAGGTATTCGCAACTAGAATAAGTAATTAAAATAGACAATTGTAATCATAATTCTGTAAATCTCTGTACTCTGTTTAAAGAAGCAATTTTCATATATCATTTCTACCATCTTGTTTACTAGGAGATCACAATTATATTTTTATAAACATTAGTGATACATCAGGACCTTCCACAAAAATTTCCAAAATTTTCCGACATGGTTTGAACTATTTTTCATTCCATTCGAATTTGTCGGTAAGGCTTTTATCAGGATAGTAGTTTAAAAATTCTTGAATCTTGATCTCCATCCAAAACTTTTATGAAAACACTAGTGATTCATCAGCATCATGCACAAAAAATTTCAAAATTTTCTAACGTCGTTCGTACCATTTTTCATCTAGTCCAAACTTGCCGGTCAACGTTTCATATGGATAGTATCAATGTTTGAATTTTTAAAAATTCTACAGACCTGATAATCACCAGAAAATTTTATGAGAATATCTTTAATGTGCCAGGAACCTTCAAAAAAATTTCAATTTTTTTTGACATCGTTTGAACCTTTTTTTATCAGTGCAATTTCGCCGAAATTTCGGAAATTTTGACTGAAATTTCGGAAATTTTGATAGCAAATAAACCGGATTTAAATTTTTCTTTTTTAATTTTGAACGGATTTTGTTCGTCCGTGGGCGAAATTTTGTTCCTTGTGCGCAGCACAGTAATGGCCGGAGAAGCCACCGGAGGCAGGGAAGAGCTGACGCTGCTGGGCTTTTGGTCGAGCCCGTTCGTGATGAGGGCGCGCTTCGTGCTCAACCTGAAAGGCCTCCCGTACGAGTACGTCGAGGAAGACCTCTTCAACAACAAGAGCCAGCTCCTCCTCGCCTTCAACCCCGTCCACAAGAAGGTGCCCGTGCTCATTCACAACGGCAAGCCCGTCTGCGAGTCCATGGTCATCGTGCAGTACATCGACGAGGTTTTCCCGAGCAGTTGCCCCCGCGTCCTCCCCTCCGACCCGCACGAACGAGCGGTTGCTCGCTTCTGGGCCGCCAATGTCGATGACAAGGTATGCCATTTTTTATTTTGTCCCGAATAATTTGTCCTGCGCACGTCAATGCAAGAACTAATCGTATGCGCGTCGTCGCAGCTGTTCAGCACGTGGATACCGGTTTACAATGGCAAGACGGTGGAGGACAGGGTGGAGGCGGCGAGGCAGCTCATCGCCGTCCTGGAGACGTTCGAGCGGGCGTTCAGGGAGTGCTCCAATGGGAAGGCGTTCTTCGGCGGGGACAGCGTCGGGCTCGTGGATGTCGTGCTCGGCAGCTTCCTCGGTTGGCTGGACGCGGCCGAGGCGATGTGCGGCGTGAAGGTGATCGATGCCGCCAAGACGCCTCTCCTGGCGGCCTGGGCGGAGCGGTTCGGCGCGCTCAACGGCGTCAAGGAGGTTATGCCGGACACCCAGAGGCTGGTGGAGTATAACATGATGAGGCGGGCTCGGCACGGGCTGCCATTGCTGATGCCGCATCAGTAAGCAAGGCGAACATCCTCTGTAATATCACTGTATCCTTGCCTTTCCTCATCTTGGCCCTAAATTTCTGTACTGAGACTTTGGATCGAAACTCCGAAATAATTTGAAACTGTCTGTATTGGCGTCACAGTATGACGGCGTCACATGCCATAATACCATATAGGCAGTCAAGTGATTACGATGGCCAATACAGAGAGATCAGCGTCACAGCGTTTTGGTATGCAAATTCGCATATGAGTCTGGACCGAAAGGAGGCGAAGGGCAGCCTGAGATGCCGGATGCCTGGATCTCCTTCAGGATTCACCGCTTGGTAGAAGCTGCATCTGGGCCAGCGTTGCGCTTCCGCGCGCAGGAATTCAGCGCCCCGCCGGCCCGTTTGCCGGCGTGGAGTCGGTCCGTAGTTGGGCACGCTCCATTTGGATTCTGGATCTGCATTTGCGAGCGTCGGCATGCGGCCAATGTGGGAGCTGATCCGCGCGACGGCCTGACAGATGGGCCTGACAGATGCGGCCTGGAGAATTCTCGAACGTATGCAGATTGCAGAAAGATGGGCTGCGGTGGAAACTGCGCTGCAAGGAGCTCGCCGGGGGCTTGGTGCACTTCTCTTTCGTCTTATTTGCCAAGCACCTTTTTTTTTTGTTGACTATCTTTCCAGTCACTTCTCTTAACATATTAGGAATGTTTTCACGGTATGATACACCACGTGCGTTTTTTTTTCATAGAAATAATTTCGTTTTTTTCGATGGTGTTTTTTTTAAATCGTCGAGAAAATACATGAAATAGTTGAAAGGATACAAACGTTTACATGTACCACTACTTAAAAATAGAATAATTTTTTTTCTAAAAGGTTGGTAATTTAGATCTATCCGGGGTCCAATTTGATTATTTTACGAAGGATCTGCGATTGCGCTAAATCGAAAGGTCCTCTTCGTGAAAAATAGCTGGAATGATCCGAACATAACTACGCTCTTTTTCAGTATTTATTTAGAGTCAATAAAATGGTGTATTTCTGCAGTTTTACAGTGCTATGTTCTTTGAATAGGGCTACGCCTTTTGTTCCTCCTTTCTGGAACAAGGTATAAATTAAACGCCTGTCGCGAACTGAAATCAAGTTGTCGGTAAGTTGCAAGTTGCAACTAGAGTTCAGCATACGGAGGCCTAGTCGCCTAGTTAACGTTCAACGTGTTCGACGGGATCAGCCCGACAGACAGAGTGACCGCCCACGAAGTGAATGAGCACGGGGTGCGTGCTCAAAGGGGAAGGCCTACTTCGGCGGCCACAACCCGGGGTACGTGGATGTCGTGCTCGGCGCGTTCTTGGGGCGGGTCAAGGCTGCCGAGGCGGTGGCCGGTGTCACGCCGTACGCCGCTCGATCCTGGGCTTCCTGGCCGCATAGGCGGAGCGGTTCCGCGCGCTGGACGCCACCAAGGAGGTGATAGATGGTACCGAGCGCCGAGGTAGTCCTCCGCGAGTTCCATAGGCTAAGGCTGGCTGCCTGCCATCGGCGCTGGAGCCGCGGTCGCCAGAAATTGACCAACGGAATGTTGCTGTGATTGCTCCTACCACGACCGTTATGCCTCTCACGTCTAGTTGGGTGTAAAGAATCGTCAACACAGACACAGATTCTAATAGAGAATTTTTTTTCAAGAATACCTCAAAAAGAAATCAAATAGTCGTAAATTTTAAAAATTGCAAGGCTTGATCATGATCCGATTTTATTTATGATAGCTCAGTCATGCTCTGAGGCCCTTCTAACAAAATTTAAAGAATTTACAAATTCAGTAGCTCAATCAAATCAGTAAACTAGGTTTAAGTATGTCGGTAGCATTGTTAGAATTTTTTAAAAATCGCAAAAGCTTGATTACAAGTTGGAATTTTTATGGTAGCGTAGGCATACTCTCAGGATACTCCTAAAAATTTTTAAGAAACTGCAAATTTATTAGCTCAATTAAATCAGTGAAATTGCTTTAAACGTGTTAGTAGCATTGATAGAATTTTTATAAATTGCACAGGTTTGATCATGACCCTGATTTTTTATGGTAGATTAGGCATACTTCGAGGACTATCTAAAAAAGTTTCAAAAATTTATAACATGATTTAATAGTTCAATAAAATCAACGAGTTTACTACCTTCTCTGTTAAAAAAAAAGATACTGTAGCTGCGCCCCTAAGGGATTCGAACTAGCGAAGGACATGATTTAACATGTCAATTAAATCAACGAAGTTAACCATCTTCTCTGTTTAAAAGAACACTGTAGCTGCTACAGTGACTGCTCCCCAGGATCCTGCAGGCCGAACGTAAGCACTGGGCCAAATGAGCTAAGCCTATGTTGCGAAATTGTATGCCTAATAAATATATGAGTATGTATTTCAATTCACTGTAGAAAAACGACACGTGACAGGCTGCCGTGCGGGATGGTCGTACCTCTCTGATAATAATAGGTTTTATATGATTTGGTTTGAGTGATTTTAGAACTTGCCGATTTGAGCCGTCGGCCTGCTTAGAGTTGGACCACGCGCTAGGCTGAAACGGCAACCGCGCGGCGAATTTTTTTATTTAATATTTATTTTAAATTATTTTTTCAAAACTAATCGATCAAAAAAATTTGGTAGAAATGGACGCCCATCGCCCCAGTACTGGGGCGAGAGGAGTCTACACCGACGACAGCTAACGGCAGAATTTTAGATTTTGACGGTGAAATTTTCAAATTAAAAAAAAATCGCCGGTCGCCCGATACTGGGGCGATAGGGCCCACCATATTTGTTTTAAATTTTTTTTGATATAATCAATGGAAAAAAATAACCTGCTGTAAAAATGTTAGGAGGCACATTGCCCGAAAGGTAAATATTGCCCTAATACGAGGCAATCGCCCTAATATGGGGCGATCACCCCATAACCCGGTGATATCTACCCTTTATAACCTTCGTTCTCGCTCACGGCCTCACAAAGCCAGCAGCGAAAGAAGAAGAAAGGAAAAAAGAGAGAAGGGAAGGAGAGGGAGGAAAAAATAAGTAGAGGATCAATCAAAAATGCCGATGCGTGTAAGTGGAAAGGGCAAGGGGAAGGCGAAGGAAGAGGTAGGCGCTTTGGCGTGGCCGCGCAACATTGCATACCAGGTCCTCTTGGTACCTTTCGAAGTTGTCCTACCGATGTGTCTGTGCGGAGATTCTTGCAGGCTCGTCTGCTTTTGGGAAATTCCAACTTGGAAGAGGAGGTATTGGAAGTGCCGCAACTATGCCTTCGACCCACCGGAGAAGAGTCCGAAGAATCGCCAGCTGGTAACAATCATAGGTGTTTCGTAATATTTCTACATGAAACTTTGCTAATTTATATTTCATGCAGTCGTCTCCGCCGCTGTGTGAATTTGAGCAGTGGTTTAATATGGAGATCGATCCCGAAGAACAAAAGCTCCTTGATCAAAGCATCTGAGACGAGGAGTTCAGACGGTAGCTTCAAGCGCGTGATGCCGCACACGAGGAAGCACGTTGAAAGGAAGCGGAGGAGAAGGAGACCGAGAGAGAGAGAGGAAACGAGAGAGGGCACGTCGTGCCAGAGAAACCCCATCGAAGGCATGGGCGAAAGAGAAGTGGCCTCGATCTACTCGGTAGACGTGAAGTTGTAACCATTATTTTTCTTGTTTGTGATACGCATCCTAGTTTTATGTCGTAATAAAGAGTGTGGTCTACTTTATTTTCCGTAGTAACTTCTGATCTGAGAAATCGTGGCCACTTAGGGGCTTTCGTAGCCACGTGGGGCCCACCGGATATGGCCCAAAAATTACGAAAAAATCACGAGCGATCTACACAACGTGGGCTACCACTTATGTACGGGCGACCGTCGCAAGGCGTTCTCAAAGACGGTTGCGAAAATCGGAAAAAAGGCACTCACGCCCCGAAACCGCGAAAAATCGTGGCTACTTAGGGGTTTTCGTAGCCTCATGGAGCTCATTGGATACGGCCCAAAAATTACAAAAAAATTACAAGCGATCTACGCAACGTGGGCTACCACTTATGTACGGGCGACCTGCTCGGGTGTTGCCCCAGCACGAAGTTGCAAAAATCAGAAAAGGCACTTGTAGCCACGAAACCGCGAAAATCGTGGTCACATTGGGGTTTTCGTAGCCTCACGGGGCCCACTGGATACATCCCAAAAATTACAAAAAAAATCACAAGCGATTTACGCAACATGGGCTACCACTTATGTACGGGCAACCTAGCCAGGCATTGCCCCGGCACGAAGCTACGAAAATCGGAAAAGGCACTCGTAGCCACGAAACCGTGAAAATCGTGGCCACTTAGGGGTTTTCGTAGCCTTACGGGGCCCACTAGATATGGCCCAAAAATTACAAAAAATCCATGAGCGATCTACGCAACGTGGGCTACCACTTATGTGCAGGCGACTTGGCCGGGCGTTGCCCCGGCACAAAGTTACAAAAATCGAAAAAGGTACTCGCGTTACTAATTGAGAAAGAAGAAAAAAATGCAAGCACTGAGTTCAGACAGTTATACAACATGGTGGTGAAGATAAAGAAATTACAAAAGTACAGTTGTACAGCAACACAGTCACGACCACGCCTCCTAATCTGGTCGATGGAATACGTGAGTGGCGACAGCGGACGGACGGCCCTCCTAGGCTGGCCTTGCGGCGCAAGGGTAGTGCAGTCTGTCGGCGACTCGGGTGTGTCCTGGTGCGGTGTTCCTAGGAGCTGAGAGGGGCCGAGATACTCGGTGGACAGGTAATGGCCCACGTCGAACGCTCGCTCCTCCTCAATGTCGTCATAGTCGCGCCGAAAAGCACCTCAGGTCTGCTAGGGCGTGAGACGAAGATCGCCTCGTCCCCAAAGTGTCGCCATCGCGGCTGTCAAGGGAGGACATGAGGGCTCAGAGTGGCCGATATCGCCATGGGGACGATCGCCTCGGGAGGTGCGGGCACGGCTCCACTAGAAGGGGGAGGTGCTGGCCCACGGGGACATGGTGCACTGCGCTCGACGACGTCTCTGCCACCTCGGCAGGTGACCAGACGATGTATCCGCCTCACCATGGCGCGGATCCGATCATAAGATGAGCGAGCTCATCGACGGTGATCTGGATGCCCGAGTCGAGGCGCGTCAACATGGGCGTAGCCTCCGCGTTCACCTCCCCTAGAATATGTCCCTACATGTAATGCCAGGTTGATATGAGGTAATTTACATAAAAAAGACATACGTATAGAGGTTCGATTGTGGCACTTACCGCGTATTTGTCCCTCTGGGACATCTGTGAAGGGTATGTGTCCGACATCGATGCCTGAGCTACAACATACGGTGCTGGTGTGTACCCCACCCTGAGTTGAGTCCACGGCACGAACCACTCCATGTACTGCTCGTACATGGCATGGTCGTACGGCCGGGGCTCGGTGACCGTGTCCATCTCCACGTCATCCCACTACAGTGCCCACTGCACCATGCGATGCATGAACGGAGTGCCCGGTGTAGCCCCCATCTGGTTCATCCTGCAATGCAAAAACAGCAATTTATATACGACATGCATTCCGCGGGAATGCTAAGCAGTGTGCTCAGGAGACGTATCTGTGTGCGCCATGTGAGACAACGTAAGCAGGCGGCAGGGGGAAAGTATGGAAGAGGCCAAACTGCCACAACACTCGGTGCGGCGAGTACTCCTCGATGCACAGGTCGAAGACGAGGACCTTTCGGGTGAGCCAGACCGGATGGTCCCGCCAGTAAAGCTCGGAGAGCCCGTGAGGTGCTCGGACCTAGACGTCGTACGCGCTGTACGGCGTCCACTGCATGTCCTCATCCTGGAGCCTGTCGAACTCCCGAACGAACTCAGGGTATGACCTCCTGACCTGATGGTGGGCGTACAACCGCTGCAGAAATAAAAAGTAGTGCATGTTATGAAAGTGTCAAAGCGGGGGATAAGATACAAAGGGCATACCTGTCGCTGAACCCAGTAGAGGCCCATGGTGGGCCAGTCGATCTGGTGCTATTGGTATAGGTCCTGTGAGTAAGGCGTCGGGTCAACAACAGGCCTACCGATGGGGAAGTGCTCCCAGGACCACAGCTGCAGCAGTAGGACGCAACCCGTCATCATCGCGTTCTGCAACCCCCGAGAGACAGCGTCGCAAAGACCTTTGTACGTGCACGCGGGCACTACAGAGCCCCACGACCACTGCACCATCTGTTTACAATGAGAAAGTTAGACATGTCCTGTCATAAGAGATTTTAACGGAATGTGTTACCGCTCACGGGGTGTCGGTGATCGACGGCGAGACTTCGATCCGGTCTTCGGTCCACCGTGTCCTGTCGAGGATGTAAACAGTACCAACCGAACAAAGAATAATGGTACGCTTTAAGGTGGCGTGCAGTCCTCCTCCGGGCGCGGGTGGTGAAGCTCGACTGCAGATTCGGTACAATATTGTCGGCAGCTTAGCGCATTTTTCGTTAAATTGCAATGAAGGACGATTAACCGTGAATCGAGTACGCACGCTTGCCGGTCCGTGCGCTCCCGGCTTGAGTGGCATGTACGGGAAGGCTACGGGGTGTTGCTGCACCTCGAGGAACCGCGCCTCCAACTGCACATGCCACGTGATGGGGGCGTCGTGCGGCACAACTGCAGGACCCGCACAGGGGAGTCCTAGGAGGTAAGACACATCCTGCAGTGTAGGATCCATCTCTCCGTAGGGCAGGTGGAACGTGTGCATCTCCAGTCTCCACCAGTCCACGAGTGCGGTCAGCAGGGACCGGTCGTATTCAAGTGGGACGTGCGGGCCTTCCGCCACGAGATTCGTATGCTCCACCATCCTGCAGAACGAAAGTAAGCTGGCCGCTCATAACCTGCACGTAGTGTGTAGCGTTATTAAAATTCCATTAAACATAAAGAGAAAATTGTTTATTTGCCACTGAGAGTTGGCCGGTTCCGCAAAATGCCATCGTGAAGATTCTCATCCTGCATTGCCATCCGATCTCAAATTGCCTTCCCATTTTGCCATCGCGAATCGGTTGGTCGTGAACCCCCCACGCGAAAAGACCAAGTTATCCCCGTGTGCTAACTTGGACGGCGAAATGAATTCAAAATATTTAAAAGCCTAGAAATATTTTATTTAAGTTCTAAATAACCCAAGGAACCACTCCAAAAAATTTCATAAATTTTTGAATTTATTTAGTGCTTCTAAAATATCAAAATCTAGATTCTTTCATTAAGACAGAATCACTAAAAGATTTTTCCAGAAAATCACAGAGCTTCTCATACTCTCAAATTTTTACAGAAATGTTAGTACTCTCTTAAGATCATCTCCAAAAATTTTCATAAAATTCTAAGCACATTTGTTAGATTTAAATGAGGATGAAGATGGGCAATTCTTTCATTAAGACAGAATCGCTAAAAGATTTTTCCAGAAAATCACAGAGCTTCTCTTGCTCTCAAATTTTTACAGAAATGTTAGTAATCTCTTAAGATCATCTCCAAAAATTTTCATAAAATTCTAAGAACATTTGATAGATTTAAATTAGGATGAAGATGGGCAGAAACGTCTTTTCACATACAAGTTAACGGTCAAAATAACGGTACGCTAACGGGAGTGGCAAAAACGGGATGAAAGTTGAGATTTGATGGCAATGAAGGGAAGAGCAATTTTATGATGGCATTTTAGGGATCCGGCCAACTTTCAGTGGCAAATAAACAATTTACTCAAACATAAAAGAGTAGGAAAAGTTGGCAGCTTACTGTGGAATTCAACGTAGGTCGATGCGATAAGTAAATGTTACACGTTACAACTTCCAAAAATTAAATGAAAAGTACTGAAATGTTGCACATTCAGATATATGTTCGATCACGCACATAAAATAAAAAATTACATGACGGGGATAACAAATAACTGGTACATATTCAAGAACGCGAAGTAAATAAATACATTTACAGATACACGAGATATAATTACATTATCCATAATTACGACGTGCTTCGGACTCGTCCATATCGTTCCTAATACGTCGTGTCCTTCGACGCCCGACCTTCTGCTTCAACATTCAGATGTCCGGTACCCATCGGTGCCCTGGAGGGGGGCTGCCGTGAACGATCCATCGACATGGTACCCATACACCTCGTTATGCCATGTGTTGAGTACACTTTGCTTGTAGTAGTAGTGGGAGATATATGGACGATATGATTGGTGTGTCTCTGGTCAATGCGGCAATCACGTCTTGAGCGGCTAAGTGCAAAGAAAGCGTGGCTTGGCAGAGCACTCGCACTCAGCAGCTCGGAGTATGCACAGATGGGAAGTCCTCTCCCGGTGGGCACCTCTACAACCCCAGTCAACACAATGCATGTGGTACCTCCGTTCGACGACACTCTCCGGTGTCAAGCGATGTGTATGTGCCTTCTGTGTCTTCTTGACCATGTATGTAGAGACAACCGTTGAGTAGGACAGGCGGTTGTCCGACATACATACAGCGGAGTCCTTGTACCGCTCAATGAAATATCTTTGGGTGTCTAGTAATACACCTTCAACAATGCCCACCAATGGAAGGCATCTCATGCCTTTCATTACCCAGTTGTAAATCTCCACCAGGTTCGTTGTCATTATTCCATAACGGGAACCGCCCTCGTCATGTAGAAGGGACCATTTCTCCAATGGCTCGTGTCGTATCCAGTCCATGAAACTCTTTATGCCTGTCCCCAGCCTACGCCGAATGTTTGGTGCGTTGGTCGGGAGCGCACATAAGGCTGTGGGGTAATCTCCTTGCTCGTGGTAGACCATAGGGTTCCTTGATGAACTAGCGCCATCCCTTGGATTCAGTGATTGCTTCTTGGTTAATTCATCCAACGTCCTCCACAGCGCGTCGAACTTCCTCCGCTGGTTCTGTTTGCACAGCCGCTTGAACATGTTCATAAGCTCCTTGTTCCTGAACCGATGAAAAAAATTGGCACCCATGTGCCTCATGCACCACCTGATCTTCAGGTCTGGCCACTTTGCTACTCCCACAATGTCGGACCCTTGTTGCATATCCACGATCGCCCTCAGCAACCATGCATGTCGGTCATGGATGAGACATACATTAGGGCAATCCTGGATAACTGCCAGCTTGACTCTTTCAAGAAACCATTACCAGCTCTCCGTGTTTTCCCCCTCCATGAAAGCCAATGCAACCGGTAGAACCTGGTTGTTGGCGTCCACCGCGATTGCAGTTAGAATCTAGCCCTTGTTTTTCCCTGTGAGGAATGTGTCGTCCATGCAAATCATCGGACGACAGTATCAGAATGCATTTATGCATGCACTGAGGGTGAAGAAGGCCTGCTGCAAGACCCACTTACCTGCGCACACACCATTCGCGAGAAACTCCGCAAGGTCGATGACCGTATTGGGATTCCTACGTGATATTGCCCTGAGCAAGTGTGGAATATTCTCGTAGGAAGTCTCGTACGTCCCGAACCGTATTTGTAAAGCTGTCCTTTTTGCTCTCCATACTTTCCGTTGCTAATCTTGTACTGAAACCTCTCCTTCACGGCTCTGATAATAGATCGAGGATGTAGGTGCGGATTGTCCACAATCTGACCATAAAACACATTTGCCACCCAAGTGGACGACAAATTGCGGTGTTCCTGGTCCGCTTCCTCCAGTTCACAGTTATGCTCCATCACTATGGAACATTTCCAGTAGTCCTTCCACTTCCCCTTGTATGCATGCACCCATCATGGGCACAAATCAACTACGCACTTCACGTCGTAGTCTTTTTTGCTAGACTTCACTACCCTGAATTGCCACCGAGGAGACATTGACCAGTACTTCACCGCATCCATCACAGCCTCCTTGTCTTTATATATGGCCCCCTATGTGACCTCGTTCTCATGATACTCCCATGCATCTCTGTTCCCTTCATTCATTGTTAGGTCTTCGAAATTATAATTAGTCCACGCACCAAGGATAGGCACCTCATGAGTGTTGTCCTCCTCATCCGAGTGTTCGCTATCAGGGACTTCCTCATCCGCACGGTCCTCCTTCTTCATCAAGTCAACTATGTGCTCCACCTCCTCCCCTCGTCGCCACCCCAGCGCCTCCACGATTGTCTCCTCGCCACCCCCCATCTCTTCGCCACCGCCAATCTCGTGTCCCCCGTCTCTAGTGTCCTCGCCACCTTCATCATCGCATTCTTACATATCTGTCTTCCCCTCCTCCATAATATCTACCCCGACATCACGAACCTCCGACACCAATGGAGGGAGGTACCAAAGAACATGAGCGCCAGCCCCGCTACCAAGCAAACCCAACATAGCTCCTCCATGACGATATCGCGTTAATAGGAATCAACTCTCCATAAAAACAGTGTTGCACATGGCTTACTACTGCTCTAACCCGCAGTCGAACACTTTGGGCATCCAAATTGAACATCCGAAACATCCACTCCAACAAACCCCTGTATGTCCTATCTCTCAGCCTAGATATGCCACGTATGACCGTTGAAAATACTGACAAATCCACTCCATCCGGCCCCTGTGCTATCTCCCCATCTCCATAAAATATTTCAAAATACAATTTCTCCGACATGCTGCCTACAATGTCGGACCGAAAAATTCATCAATTCTCCATCTAACTACACCATATAAATGTTATATTATATTGTCAAATTTTTTTTCTCTACTAATTTCTAACGGTGCCTGACATTTCCAAATTTTTTGTACTCTACTAATTTCTAACGTATGGTGATCATACTAACAAATCCGACTCTAAACATATCATACTTTCTTTATTTTCTACGTCGCAATTTTCGTAACATTACTCGCGCAACATATGACTAGTCTACCATGTTTCATCATAATATTAAATTTCTACCGCATTACATTTCTAAATATTGCCTAATACATATTTGCATAACAAAATTTTTCTTTGCACAATTCTACTACATTAAATTTCTAAATATTAGCTAATATTTCTACTACATTGAATCTCAACAGTTCTAAATACTAAATACTACACAATCCTAATATTTCTAAGTACTACATAAATTTCTAAATATTGCCTAATAAAACTACCACATTAAAATTCTACATTTCTAAATACTAAATACTACACAATTCTAAAATTACTAAATACTACACAATTCTAAATATTAAATACTACATTAAATTTCTAAATATTGCATATAAAATTTTCGAACTTATCTCTACAAAAACAACGAATCTACTTTTTCTCTCTCTCTCTTTTTTCCTCTCTTCTCTTTTCTCTCCTCTCCTCTCCTCTCCTCTCTTCTTCTCTTCTCGCAGCGCTCGGTCTCCTCCTCCTTCGCCCGGACAAATGACCACAATGGTCGGCGCTGTGGCTTTTAAATGTGGCCTGTCGCCCCTGGCCCAGGCGATCACCCCAGACCTGGGCGATAGGTGTTGCGTGGTCGTCGCCGTTTGAAACTATCGAATAGCCGTTAGCCTGGCCTCCTCTCGCCTCATACTGGGGCGACGGGCATGTATTTTTGCTTTTTTTCGTCGATTAGTTTTAAAAAAAGATTTAAAATAAATATTAAATAAAAAATTTCAACGCGCGGCTGTGTCCTTTGGACTTCGGCTGCTGCTTGCTTCTTCTTATTTTTGATGGGCTTTTGTTTTCGGGGGGACTGAATTTTGTTGCTTCATTTTCGATTTCACGTCGACGTACACAGTTCACCGATGGGATCAGATAGGGATTGATCGAACGCAACCCGAGGAACAACTGACTGATAACCCTAGATGAGACCAAACGTGATTGTGTTTAAAGTGCCGCTGCGTTTCCTCATTTCAGCTTTTATTTCGTTCGCCAATTTTCTGAAAATGAGGGCGGATTTTTCGGTGGAGAACAACGTCCAAACCGGACTCGCATCGCATGCACGCAGATTGAGTCACCGATACGGGAATCGGTAATTTGAGGTTATCGTCGCTAAAAATTTAGTGAGGATATATTTATGTGATAAGTGATAGCATCTTCTTTTTAAATATTTTCTTTGTGACAAATAACATCAATTTCTTCTTTCCACCACTTTCTTTCTCCCTCGAATACCCTCTTCTTTGGACAAATGGCATCATCTCCTTTCCTCTATTTTCTTCCCTTCAACTTATAATAGTTTTTGTATCTCACATTTTCCCTCATGTTTTTGAAAACAAGTATTTCTTTTAAGTGAAATTTGTGAACCAAAAGGTTTTTGAATAGAAACTTTTCAATTCGGATGTTTTTGAATTGAGTGTTTTTAGAGTGAAACTTTTTGATTTAAAATTTTTTCAATGTAGCAACCCCCATTTTTGCATAAAATGCTAAAATAAGAATCTAATGTGCATATAGTACTAGTCCCATGATCAATAGTTAGTACACACATTTATGACAATTGGAATTACAACCATACCTCATATTATTAAAGCTAAAACTATTATACAATGAAATATTACAACTCAGAGAGTATATAGTAGCAAAGAAGTAAAGTCTTGTAGTATGCCCATCCAACCCGCAGGCAACTGCCAAGGTATAATCCCTAGAAAGTTCACGTCAATAAAGCTCCCGCATCCTGCGATGAAAATAAATCTTCAGAGCTTCTCTAACTTAATCCACCTAAAACAATAGATTAAGAAAGGGTGAGTATTTTCGTACTCAGCAAGACTTAAGGTGGTATTTGCAAATACATAAATACAGACCAAGTCAAAGGAGGTTACTACAGTTAGTTTGCATAAAGCGAAATTGAATTTGTAAATCAAGTTATCATTTGCAAACAAAATTTTAAGAGCAAGTTTGATTGATAAGAAACAAGTAAAACATAAGTAATACTCATAGCCCTTCGTGAGCAACAAAATCATCCAATAATCCTGGCAATCAAGACACAATATGGTTTTCGCCAGCACGTGGCAAATGAAGAAAAACCAAGCCATTTTGAAAATAATAAAATAGCTAACAAGTATCAGTTCACCAAGACTCCTATGACTACGTGTACAGCTAATCGATTAGATTTATACTCTGTAGAGGTGTACAACTTTACCTACAAGTTATGACATTTTCTTTTACATTACCTAGATTAACTTCACACTAGCCCAAAAAGTTAAACCATACTATGACAGAAGAACTCAGATCACGAAATGATGAAACTCCCCATAGCATGGTGTACACCGTTGCATTGGTAAGTAGAAACCCTACAAGTTGACCTGGAAAGGAATGTCTGTGCTAGCTTCCGCCTTCCATAAATGCAAAGTTAAACTAGATAACTTAATCGGTTTAAGGTTGCCCCATCCCAACATTTGTGGTTTGTACGGATTTATCTTGGATCATACAACACGATGTTCGGTCCTTAATCCGACACAGGCAATACTTCACACTACAGTACTATGTGTAAACCCATATGCACATCCGGCTATTGCTAATAATCACCCGCGTTAAAACCATAATTTTATTTTGGGTTTTTAATCGAAATACTAGCAACCAACATTGTCATTTTCAACATTTTCAAGAAACAATTTTGATATGATCATCTACCTCATTGATTCTAAAGTATGGCTAAGCATGAATAGTATGTAAATGCTAGGGATGGCAATGGGTACCCGAAACCCGATACCCGATGGGTATTTACTCCATTAGGGTGTAAATATGGTCCAATAATCATACCAGGTGGGTACGTTAATGGGAGGAAACCCGTACCCATCGTATATGAATGCACGGCACGGGTACTTCCACCTGCATCTGCTACCCATTTACCCGTAAGTGGGAGCGGCCCAAGCCTGTGCCCGTTGACGAGTGACGACTAGACTCCAAAGTCCAAATCTCCAATTCCGCCGTAAAACTAGACTTCAAAAGTCCAAAATCCAAATCTCCAATTCAAGAGAGAGTGTCTCCAACTCGGATCATCAATAAAGTGTTCTTAAAGTTTTTGAAGCTCTGTCCTAAAAAATCTCGGTAACTATTATTGATATTCTTTGATTCTTGAAGTTTGTTGAAGCTAGGTTAATTCTAAATATCATGGTCTTCCGCAATGCTTTTTTTTTCCTCAACATTTTGGATACCCAATTTCATTGCGAAGCAAAGATTATAGGCCGATGCAACATTACTTACATTTCGATTCTACTTCCTTTACTCATCAACGTCGGGAGAAGAGCTATTGGCTAAAATTGTGTTCACTAAATTAATCTGGTATGGGTGACCCGACGGTGAAAAGGACCCGGCGGGTATGGGTATGGGGAAGAAGTTCTACCCGTGGTGAATGCACGGTAAATTAACGGTGATTTTTCATCCGACGGCACGGTATGGGTAGTCGACACCGACGGTATGTACCGCTGCCATCCCTAGTAAATGCATATACTCGTGATGGCATTAAGTAATGCATATCCTTAATCTATGGTTATCAAGGTTTACATGTCCATACTTATCAAGGAAGTTTCATAAGTCAACAAGTATATCTGCCGGTACCACAAAATGGCGAATTTATAGAAAAAACACATGCATGAAACCATTTGATAAACAAAAAAAATTAAATACTGGGATCAATATGATCAAAGGGATGCTTGCCTTTCTTAATCATTGATTTTGACAAAGACGAGGTTGCAGCTGATGAAGGCGACGATGGAATCAACGACATCGAAGTTCTACACGTCGTTGCTCACTAAAAGCAATAAAGAGCAAATAACAAACTTCAATAAGGACAAAAAGAAGACAAATAGAGAACCAAATAAAGACTCACTGAAGAAAACAGGAATATTATAGGGTTTGAATTAGATGATTTCAAGTTCTCATGTTTTTAGTCGATTATGCATTCATACTGTTATTATCTTTCAAGTTGAGTGGTGAACAAATTCCTTTTATAGATTATCTATTCATACTTTACGAATTCAAGAGGCTAAAATTATGCATTCTTACATTCCTAATTTCAAATTCAAGATGCAAAAAATATTTAGATTAATGGAGTTAAATCATTATTCACTTTGTTGTATGATATGAAAGAATAGTACTTAATTCTAAATTGATTTTGCATAAAAAGCGGTTTCGAATATGTTAGAGCTGTTAGATTAGGTTACTGGTTATATTCATGGTTTCTAAGAAAGTTCTAATGATACAAATATCTTAACTACAGATTTTTTCATTAGTACCGAGTTCGTTTATTCAAATTATCAAGTTCAGAAATCATATAACTTTAGGTTATCCTGCTAACAAGATTTATATGCAAAGCATGACAAAATAAAGTTATTTCTTCATATTATGGTAGTCTATACTTTGGAGAGCGCTACTAAGCTAATTTCATAAATTTTAGGATTTGGATGAGATATTATATTCATTGCTGAAATAACTTATACGGCTTATAAGGTTTAGTTACATGGAATCGGCGAGAAGGTGAAGCATACGGTTAACACTTAAGGGTTTTGAATTAGCTGGATTTAGTTAAAAACTATGTTGTAAATAAGATGTTTTTCTAGAATATGGTAATCCATAGACCAAATAATGTTTCTACACTGATCTTTCCAAAATTTATATTTTAAATTAGAAGCTTTATGAGTCGTCGAAAAGGCTTAAGTAGTTTGGTTTCCTACATGACTAATTCACGAAGGGTGTTTGCAGTAGCGGAATTTATATATAGAGTAAGTTCTAAATAGAATATTTTTCTAGATTATAGTAGTACATATGATGGAGAGTGTTTGGGCCATTCCTCCGAAAAGGTCTAAGTGTTTCTAAAGTTTGGCGATAAAGGTTCAGTTTCTGATTTAAGTTTGTGACTGTATTATACATAATTATTAACTCATTTTTCTGGCATTAGTAGAGGATATCTCTAAGAGTATTTTAAAGTTAGTTCTATGATATTTCACTTTTATCCGCGATGTTTTTCACATAAATGAACGTTAGTGCCTTATATTAAAATATTTTAACACAGTACAAGTATGAATTATTTTTACATAACCAGAAAGAATATCACTTTCTAAGGTCTTAGAATTTGGTTTTGTTAAATTTGAAGTTCGTTTGTGCTAGTTATAACTATTCGAACTATATAAGTACTGGAATTTCAACTATTTAGTTAAATGTTGATTATGACTTTATTGCAATGATTCTTTTCTGGAACAAACAATTGATTATTTAGGATATTTAAAATCCAGTTTCTCATGAATCAGGACTTACTTTTCATAACCTATATATACACATTTGCTTACATAGATAAGACTTATGCTCTTTATGTATTTTGCATTTGAGTATATGTGATATTTAATTATGCATTTCAATAGTGAAAACTTATTTATTTTTGATACATATTTATATCCTTGTTCAGGCATTAGATACCTTATATATACATAGATACTACTATTGATTGTTACATGTTTATACATATGCATGGACGTACATCTTTTTCATTTGGTTCATTTTTCCACTAATAGCATAACTTCAAGTCGTACATCTTTTTCATTTGGTTCATTTTTCCACTAATAGCATAACTTCAAGTCAAATCCATTACTTAAATATTTTAGCAATTTCAAGCAGCCAAATATCATACTAGTATTTATAAATCAAGTCTACCCATTTTAAATTTCTTTTGCATAAATCGTGTATTTTTGAATATTTATAGTATTGCAATTAACCTTTATTAGAAAATGATACAACAAAATTGAAATGTAAATATTTTTATATATTTGGGTTTCTGGAAGTGCAAGGATTCTATTAAAATTGGTTTAAGGTAAATCTAAGTTTGTTTACAAAAATTTTATGTATAGCATATATTTAGCCCTTTTCATTAGATTTGAATTTAAAATTTACCCAGTGATCATTTTCAAAATGTTTTTGAATATTATGAAAGAACATGATTTTAGATGAATTTAGAATTTTTTATTGGATTTTGACTAAAAATGTGAAAGTTATATCAATTTGAATAGTGTCGATTCTGAAAAACCATAAGAAATAACATAACACGTTTTCTCAATTGGGAAAGCGTATTCCTGCTTGAGCACGCATGTATTGGTTTGAACTCAGCGAGTCACTAACAAGCCTGGCCCAGCGATCAATGTCCGCGCGAGATTGCTTTGAGCCAGTGCAGAGACCGACAACGTGGTCCCACAGCTCAGTGACACCGAGGTAGGGGATGACCTGACCGAGCTCGCCAGCGATGATCTAGCACCAGAATGAATGAATCGGTAGCACGGTGAGCTTCTATGCACCATGGCGATCCTTGGGGACCAGCTTTTGTGGTTCGAGATTGGGCGGAGGTATGGCACCACCGATGAGGTGCGGCGGCCACCATTAACGCTAAGCAAAAGCTCGGGTCTATGGGTGATCATCAGCAAAGAATGGAAGAATGGATTAGGAAGGCTAAGGGGTTTCTATTGAGTTGCATGCACTAGCCAGTTCACCCAAAAGCTTAAACTGATGAGGGAAGGTGAGCAATTCACTTATACTTCAACACTCCCCTCACGCTGTGCTCTCTCGTGCCTAGGACGTGGAATAGAAGTGGGCTGCAATTATTTTTTTAAATTGCGCCAACCGGGTCTTGAACTCGAGACCTCTTGGCTCTGATATCATATTGAGTTGCATGCACCAGCCAGTTCACCCAAAAGCTTAAACTGATGAGGAAAGGTGAGCAATTCACTTATACTTCAACAGTTTCATTTTACCGTTTATTGGCATCTGAGGTTGGTCGGAACTTGCCACCACCGAACGCCGCCTTAAGGGAGAAAGGCTTTTGAAACGACGACTTTTATCCGTGGATCCTGAAGCAAAAGGGGGCGAAATAATCAATAAGTGACCTAGGTACAGTTGCTCAAAGGAATTGCGATGAGGCTCTACCAATTGTCCAAATCGAACCCGGATCTACTCACGGTGTTTGGCGGCAAGAATGTCACAAACGGGCTCTGGCGATGAACTAGTTGCGCAATGGTGGCAAGGGTGTTTGGGCAAGCGTCTAGACTAAGAAAAGAGCTCAGGCCGCTGCTTAAATAGAGGACCGCATGGGTAGAGCACAGAGTGTGAATGGGCGCATTTCTTTCGGCCGCCCCTCTAATCTTCAGTACCAAATCACCAGGGCAGGACATGGCACGGGAAGGTGGAAGCGTGGCACAAAGATCCCGAGGATGGACATGCCAACAGTGAGCCGGAGTGACGTGACTATACGGCCGAGGGACGACGAGCCAGATAGGAGTGTAAATGGGTCTAGTATTACCCAATCCGTATCCGTACCCAGATGCAAAATTACCCTAATAAAAAACTATTTTACACTACCTGGTCGGGTACGGGTACGGGTACGGGTAGTACCCAGGTAGGTTAGGGTCGGGTACAGGATCGGCAATACCCGGCGGGTACGGGTCGGATTAGGGTACCCAGATAACTCTCACAGTCCGGGTACCCAGCGGTACTACTAATTTCCGAAATTTCGGCGAATTGCACTGACAAAAAAATAGTTCAAACGATGTCAAAAAATTTTGAATTTTTTTAAGGTTCCTGACAAATTAGAGATGTTTTCGTTAAATTTTCAGGTGATTACCACATATGAGGAATTTTTAAAAATTCAAACATTGCTACTATCCTGATAAAACGCTGACCGGTAAGTTTGAACCGAATGAAAATTAGAACAAACGAGGTTATAAAATTTTGAAATTTTTTGTGGATGGTTCTGACATTCTATAATATTGTCATAAAAATTTTAGAAGATGATCAAATGTCATGAAGTTTTAAAAATTCGAACAGTACTACTTGTTGGAAAAGAAACGAAGATAAGAGCAAGATTTTATTTATTATTCCTTTTAACATTATAGTTGAGAATACATAATTCACAAACATCAAAAATGACATAGACAATATAGTACTTAGCAATGTTATGTCATCCATGAATTATGTCTGCTACCTCCAAAGAAGGGAGAAATATTTACTTTTGCTCTCAGATTAAAGGTTTGGATGAAGATAAGAATCTTCACCACAATCACAAATGGGCTAACAAATTATCTAGTGATTAGGCCTTGAACCCTTACCACCTTAGCATGCACAATTTAAAGAGTTGTTTACTATTTCTCTGTTAAATATCAGATTGATGTCAGAACAACATAAAGCATACCCATCAACCGAACTATATCAGAGAAGTACAGGCTAGCAACTAGATAACACTTGTGAACAAATAATCTCAGAATGTCTATTCAGAAATTACTTATACCATCAGACAAGTGAATGATCAGTGAACAATTATCTCTGTCAACCAAATCAACTCAGATTCTAAATATCAACAGATTCTGAATTAGAGCAAATACTGCGCATACAGATGGACAAGAGATAAATGTCTACAAATGCACTAAAAGTGTCCAAACTAACAGATAGACTAAATTACAGAATGAATCAATAAATTCTGGACCAAATAGTTTATCTGTTCTAATGAACACGATAGTGACAAGAACACTGACAGAGGTAAACCGACTAGCCAACAAGAGAGTATACTAATCAGATTATTTAGCAGTGAATTAAACAACACTTTCAAGCATGTAATTCTACCAGTTCAAGGCCCAGATCACACAATAATTGTTCTGATCATAATAGACCCAATATCATCATAGAGCAAGTAAAAAGGCACCGGAAAAACTGAGATAAATCCCAGAAGTACTCACTGAGGAACAGCACTCGAAGCTGTTCAGAAAGCAGGGCAAGGCGCAAACAAGGTTGCTGTCCCAGAAAACCAAGAGTCGCCGCAAGTGCCACGGAAGAAAGACCAGGTTTCGGAGATACAATGCCCTAATCACAATTGTGGCACCACAACTGCGACCTTGAGCCTTACCAGATGCTGCACAAGATCAATATCTCCAAACAAATCCCCTTCCAGAGATTCAGTCACAAGGACCAAACCAGATGGAAAATCAAGCACAGAATGGATGCTGGACACACAAGACCGACAAATAAGCCGCGCCAACCAGACACCAGATCAAGGATCTGGAGTACTTCCACACCAGCACAATCAGCGCTCAAGAGAAGATCCAGTAAGGGAAAGCCAGGGAAGAAAAATGTTTCTTACTTGTCTGTACTGGATGGTGTTCTAGGGCAAAGATATATAGGAAGAGCAAAGCCAGAAACCACAACCGTGCATGACTTAGTCACCTCACCGGCCGGAGAAAATGCTCGCACTCCTCCTGGAATCTCGGCCACACTCATGGAGATAGCCAGTGTCGCCTGAAGACCAGGCGAACTTTTTCCCAGAAGATGGCGTAGCCGCCACTGCCCAGCACTAGGAAGACTAAGTCCCTTTCTATTGCCTCTCTTCCAGATGCCCTAATGGGCTGGCCTAATGGCCCATAATCAGCACACAGCCAGCCCCCTTAACAACACCAGAGAAACATCGATTTTCCCAACACTACTGTCCTGTTAAAAGGTTTATTGGCAAATTTTCCCAACACTACTGTCCTCTCAAATGGGTATGAGCCCCATTCCCTTAGATGCTGCAAGAATGACCTTCCGCGCCATTCCTTTGGTGAAAGGATCAGCCAAGTTCCTTTCAGACTGGATGTATTCCACAGCAATTACACCCGTCTCTCTGGCATGCCTTAGCGATTTTAATCGCCTCTTTATGTGTCTTGACGACTTCATATTATCCTTACTACTCTTCACCTTCACCAAGACGGTTTGGTTATCGCAGTAGGTAAGGATAGCTGGAATTGGTTTTTCCAGCACTGGTAGGTCAGAAAGGAGTTCTCTAATCCATTCTGCCTCTACAGCTGTTGAGTCAAGAGCTACTAACTCAGCCTCCATGGTGGATCGTGTAAGAATGGTCTGTTTGGAAGACCTCCACGATACAGCCCCACCTGCTAGAGTGAATACAAAACCACTCGTAGCCTTCATGTCATCCGAGTCACTGATCCAATTAGAATCACTGAATCCCTCTAGGACTGTAGGATGACCAGAATAGCGTATTCCTAGATTCATTGTTCCCTTTAAATATTTAATGACTCTTTCTAGTGCTATCCAATGATCATCTCCTGGGTTGGACGTATAATGACTCAACCTGCATATAGCATATGAGATGTCTAGCCTAGTCGCACTAGCTAAGTACATCAGGGAACCAATAATCTGTGAATATCTTAGTTGGTCTTTGCCTTGACCCAAGTTCTTTTTCAGCTTAGTGTTTGGATCATAGGGTGTGGCAAGCTGCTTGCAATCACGGCCAAAGCGATTTAGCACTTTGTCCACATAATGGGATTGAGACAGTGTAATCCCACTCTCACCCCTAATTAGCTTAATGTTTAAAATCACATCAGCTTCACCCAGATCTTTCATATCAAAGTTCTAGGAGAGGAACGACTTTGTTTGATTGATTACATCCATATTGGTCCCAAATAACAATATGTCATCTACGATAAGCATAGAATGACACCTTCACTCCTTTGAACCGATAGTACACACACTTGCTCGGCTTCATTTACACAAAACCAATGAAGTCATTGTACTATCAAATTTCTCATGCCATTGCTTGGGAGCTTGTTTTAGACCATATAAGGATTTAATTAATCGACACACTCTATTTTCTGTCCTTTTACTACAAATCCATCATCGGCCGCATATAAATCTCCTCATCTAGCTCTCCATTTAAGAAAGCGGTTTTACATCCATTTGATGTACTATGAGTTTATATGAAGTCGCCGGGCTAAAAGCACTTTGATTGTGGGTAATCCGCCACAGAGAGTAAGTGTCAAAATAATCTTCGCCTCTTTTATGCGTAAAGCCCTTAGCCACCAATCGGCCTTGTACTTTTCAATAGTACCCGGTCTCAAGCTTTTTTAAAGATCCATTTGCGACCCACAAGCTTGCAACTTTGTTGGAAGATCTGCTATCTCCCAAGTCCTATTGGAGATGATAGAATTCATCTCACTTTGGATCGCCTCCTTCCAAGATTTCTGATCCGGTGATGCATATGCCTCGAAGACTTCGTGGTTCATCATCCACGACATAGGTGACATAGTCATCGCCTAAGGACTTTTCATCCTTTGCCTCTTACTCCTTCTCAACTCCACTCGAGCCGTGTCATCCACGCTTAGAAGGAATAGAGTGTTCATGAGAACCATTAGGCGTGCTATCTTCTTTCGCTCTCATAGGAAAGATATTCTCAAAGAATGTCGATCCGGGACTCCATTACAAGATTTATCGCAATGTCCGAAACCCGGACTTGACCACTAGAAATCTATAAGTCGGGCTTTTATGAGCATACCCAATAAAGATACAATCTCATCTTTGGACCGAGCTTTCTTTTCTTGGTAAAGGTACATGTACCTTGGCCAAAAAAACCCCAAGTCCGAAGAAATGACAAGTTAGGTTTTCTCCCTTCCATCCATCATAAGGTGTAACCTCACGATCATGCAGGTGCAACCCTATTTAGGACATAATTAATCAGGAGAGCAGCCTCACCCCACCATGAGTTAGCCATACCTGAACTTTGCAACAAAGCATTCACTAAGTCACAAATAGTTCGGTTCTTTCTTTCAGCCACTCCATTGGATTGAGGTGAGTATGGTGGTGTAAACTCATGTATTATACCACTTTCTTCACAGTATTGAGAGAATTCCTTAGGAATATATTCTCCTCCCCGGTCTGACCTTAATCTCTTTATTGTCTTTTCTAGTTGATTTTCAACTTTGGCCTTATAGATTTTAAAGTATTCTAGTGCTTCATCTTTGGTTTTGAGTAAATAGATGTAACAAAATCTAGTTGCATCATCTATGAGAGTAAAGAAATATCTTTTGCCACCTTTAGTTATTATACCATTCATTTCACAAATATCAGAATGGATTAATTCAAGTGGTGAGGTGGTTTCCCCTCAACCGTATGAAACGGTTTCCGAGGCTGTTTAGCTTGAACACACACCTCACACTTGTGATTTTTCTCATACTTATATTTAGGAATAATCTCCATCTTGCTCAACCGCTCAATGGCTTCATGATTAACATGACATAGACGAGAATGCCATAAATCAATATTATTATCATGATATGAAGACTGAAATACATTTATATCATTATCAAGAGTAGAAATGCGGAACATGCCTCCGCAATCATAGCCTTTTCCTAAGAACAAGCCAAATGTGGTCAACACGACCTTATTGGACTCAAAGACTAATTTTATTCCTTGACGCAAGACAAAGATTGATCCGCTCAACAAGTTACGGGTCATTCTTTAGATATACAAGACGTCCTTGAGAACAAGCGTCTTGCCTAAAGTTAACCGGACTTACTTGTCCTATTCCACGACTTATTATCACTGACTGTTCCCCATCGTAGCAGTTCCACTGCTTGCACTCAAGAGAGGAGAAACAAGTCCGGTCAAGGCATATGTGTCTAGTAGCACCTAGACGATCCACCAATCGAAGATGAATCGCCATAAAGGCCAAAGGTATGTACCCGCTAGTGGGAGGTGCTCGCGGGATCTCCGATCTCGCAATGACCACATGCACCGAGCCTTAGCCGCTTTTTGTTGTTCAAAGCGTTGGCCTTTCTTTCCTCTTGGCTTGCACCGATTGGCTTTATGGCGGTGCACGCATAAGCAAGCGGCATAATCTCCGTCTTCTTCTTTTTTTCATATCTTTAGTCTTGATATTGTTCATAGGAGATGGCTTCTTGATTTTCTTCATATTCTTGCCTTGGGTCTTGTGCTCAACGAGATTAGCTCGAGCAGCATCTTTATCTCTCCATAGCTATTTTTGGACTTCTCTCGACATTAATAGCGGCCGCCAGTTCCAATCATTAGCCGCTTCTTCAAATGTCGACGGCCGTGACAAAGTCACGCCAGAAGAAGGTAATTTAGCTAGGATCACATTTACCGAAAACCCTCTCGAAGAACACACTGCATTGACCTAGGTCACGTCACGAGGGCTCGCAGCTCATGGATTTGCTCCATGATAGATCCGCTTCAACCATTTGGTAGTTCGAGATATTTAGCCGTGATAAAAGACTCGTTTCCATTGTCGCTCTTGCCGATTTCTCAATAAGCTCTATCCAAATCTTACGTGCCTCGTGAAATTCACATACACGCCAAAAGCCTGCTCGATAGGATGGCTAAGATACTGCTAACGCCGAGGTGTTAGCCTTCTCCCAATCGCCCTTTTCGCAGTCATGCGATCTATCTCGCCTTGTTCGGTCACATCTTCCCGGAAGGGGTGGCATCTCTTCGCTAATAGCCCAGAACAGTCCGAGCTCTATTAGCCAAAGTTTTGCCCTAGCATGCCAGCGCTTAAAGCCGGCCCCATCAAAAATCTCAGGCTTAATTGCGTCTGAGGACATTGAAGCCATTGATATAGGTCTTGGTTTTCTGGATTGTTGGAAAAGAAACGAAGATAAGAGCAAGATTTTATTTATTATTCCTTTTAACATTATAGTTGAGAATACATAATTCACAAACATCAAAAATGACATAGACAATATAGTACTTAGCAATGTTATGTCATCCATGAATTATGTCTCGCTACCTCCAAAGAAGGAGAAATATTTACTTTTGCTCTCAGATTAAGGGTTTGGATGAAGATAAGAATCTTCACCACAATCACAAATGGGCTAACAAATTATCTAGTGATTAGGCCTTGAACCCTTACCACCTTAGCATGCACTATTTAAAGAGTTATTTACTATTTCTCTGTTAAATATCAGATTGATGTCAGAATAACATAAAGCATACCCATCAACCGAACTATATCAGAGAAGTACAGGCTAGCAACTAGATAACACTTGTGATCAAATAATCTCAGAATGTCTATTCAGAAATTACTTATACCATCAGACAAGTGAATGATCAGTGAACAATTATCTCTGTCAACCGAATCAACTCAGATTCTAAATATCAACAGATTCTGAATTAGAGCAAATACTGCGCATACAGATGGACAAGAGATAAATGTCTACAAATGCACTAAAAGTGTCCAAACTAACAGATAGACTAAATTACAGAATGAATCAATAAATTCTGGACCAAATAGTTTATCTGTTCTAATGAACACGATAGTGACAAGAACACTGACAGAGGTAAACCGACTAGCCAACAAGAGAGTATACTAATCAGATTATTTAGCAGTGAATTAAACAACACTTTCAAGCATGTAATTCTACCAGTTCAAGGCCCAGATCACACAATAATTGTTCTGATCATAATAGACCCAATATCATCATAGAGCAAGTAAAAAGGCACCGGAAAAACTGAGATAAATCCCAGAAGTACTCACTGAGGAACAGCACTCGAAGCTGTTCAGAAAGCAGGGCAAGGCGCAAACAAGGTTGCTGTCCCAGAAAACCAAGAGTCGCCGCAAGTGCCACGGAAGAAAGACCAGGTTTCGGAGATACAATGCCCTAATCACAATTGTGGCACCACAACTGCGACCTTGAGCCTTACCAGATGCTGCACAAGATCAATATCTCCAAACAAATCCCCTTCCAGAGATTCAGTCACAAGGACCAAACCAGATGGAAAATCAAGCACAGAATGGATGCTGGACACACAAGACCGACAAATAAGCCGCGCCAACCAGACACCAGATCAAGGATCTGGAGTACTTCCACACCAGCACAATCAGCGCTCAAGAGAAGATCCAGTAAGGGAAAGCCAGGGAAGAAAAATGTTTCTTACTTGTCTGTACTGGATGGTGTTCTAGGGCAAAGATATATAGGAAGAGCAAAGCCAGAAACCACAACCGTGCATGACTTAGTCACCTCACCGGCCGGAGAAAAATGCTCGCACTCCTCCTGGAATCTCGGCCACACTCATGGAGATAGCCAGTGTCGCCTGAAGACCAGGCGAACTTTTTCCCAGAAGATGGCGTAGCCGCCACTGCCCAGCACTAGGAAGACTAAGTCCCTTTCTATTGCCTCTCTTCCAGATGCCCTAATGGGCTGGCCTAATGGCCCATAATCAGCACATAGCCAGCCCACTTAACAACACCAGAGAAACATCGATTTTCCCAACACTACTGTCCTGTTAAAAGGTTTATTGGCAAATTTGAACGAAATGAAAAATTATCCAAACTATGTTATAAAATTTTTAAAATTTTATATAATGATACTGATGAATTAGTAATCTCTCATAAAAATTTGAGATCATGATCATACTCAAGAAAATTTATAAAATTCTGACAAGGTAAATGTCTCAATTATGTTCTACTTGCTATCAACCTAAACAAGAGGAGCACATGACCATGTTTCCTAGACTACGGACGCTTGTGATTTCACGTTGCCCAAAACTATTGTCATTGCCTCCTATTCCTTTGGGATTGTCCTAAGTTTCTCTCGTCCAATTCAACTATGTGTTGAACTATGTATGTGAATTTCAATTTATGTATTGGACTTTGTGTGTTTATTGAACTCCATATGTTTGATTATATACTATTTGAACTCTTTGTTGGACTATGTATGTTTGTTAGACTATACAACATTATCTATTGTATTATGTGATGTACTAGTGTGATAGTTGGATTGTTTTCATCGCATGTTTTGATCCTAGGTATTTCGTGCACCACCGATGAAATACCCGTTGTGCTCAGATTATACGGTCAAGACACTACATGAACCCGATTTCTACGTCAGAGAAAATGCTACCTACATTTCAGATTCTACCCGATTTTTACTACCCGTGTCTGCACTCCATACCCGGAGAAAAAATAATAGAGTAGAGTATGGAATGATCTACTACCCACCTGTACCCGATCCGTTTACACCCCTAGAGCAGAAAAGTGATCGGAAGAGAGAGTAGGCTTCGGTCTAACGGCCTAGGAGAGAGAACGAATGGGTAAACGGGAATTGTAGACTAACAGGGGCATCGAGGTCCACCAGCCAGTGACCGCGGGGGCTTTTTCCGCTGCCTCTAGTGAACAGCTGCAGCACAGAAGCTGGGCCCACATGGCGGCGAGTTAGACGGTCAAAAGGGATAAGCTTTAGCTCAGACAGCTCGCTTCTAGCACTAATTCACCCACCAAATCACTGAAAACTTTTCTTAAACTTTTTAATAGAGTATTCTGGTAGTTATTATCCTTCAGAAAAAATATAGGGTTAAAATAACTTACAGAAATATTTTAAATATTTTGACAATGCACTGTGCATAGAATTTAGTTTTCTATTTTTAATTTTTCTGGAGATATATATTACACAAAAACATTTTAAAACTTTTTATCTGATTTATATTTGAGCTAATAGTACTCCCATAAAATTTTAAGATAAAAAATTGAGTAATTATTTTCTAAAAATTCTGGCATTACAATTTTCAGATGTTGAACACTTTTGTTCTTGAATTTTTAAAAGTCCTATATGGCATGATTAATTTATAAAATTTTTACCATTAGTATATTTTGTACTGTGGGAATTATGGTAATTTTTTCAGAATCATATAAGTTTCGAAGATTTTACATAAATTCTGACTTTTACTGTTTTTAGTCAAAAGAGGGACTTTTCATTTGTCATTCTATCATTCTTTGCTTTAAAATTTTATTTATCAGCTGAAATAATTTAACTAAGTGCTGACTATTTTAATATCAATTTTTCAAGATTTTAATTTTACCTTTTAATCTTTTTACCATTATCCATTCTTTAATTCTATTTATTTGAATTTTCACACAAATCATAAATCCAAAGAATATCCAAATAAAAACAAATAATGCCAGGAAAACTCAGAAATAATCATATTAAAATTTAAAACTTTTATTTTATTTTATTAGAATTTTCAGGATGTTACATTCGAGTTAAAACTTCCTAATTTGAAATTTTTGATCTAATGTTTTTGAGTTAAAACTTTCCAATTTGAAATTTTTTCGTTGAAATTTTTCAACTTAAATTTTAAATAAAACCTTTTTGACCCAAAATCTTTTTAAATCAAAACTTTTTGAACCAAAATCTTTTGAATCGAAAGTTTTTTGAGTTCTTTTCGATTTGAAACTTTTCGAGTTGAAACTTTCTAATTCGATTTTTTTGATTTAAAACTTTTTCAATTTGAAAATTTTTTAGTTAAAACTTTTCATTTTGAAACTTTATGAGTTGAAACTTTTTGGATTTATAACTTTTCGAGTTGAAACTTACTAATTTGAAACTTTCTTATTTGAAAATTTTTGATTTATTTTTTAGTTTAAAATTTTGAGTTGAATTTTTTTTTGAAAGAACAGGCAGGAGCTCTGCCAGATGCATTAAGTAAAGGAAAAAATACAGAGCAGTTCACGAGTTGAATTTTTTTTAGTTGAAACTTTCTATCTAAAATCTTTAAAGTTTAAATATTTCAATTTTAAATTTTTTTGTTAGAGAGGCAAGAAGGGGGTAGAAGTGAGTAGGGAAAAAAGGAGAGATGGATGGACAAGATAACATATGGTGTCCCAAAAAGGTATCCTTAAATATAATAGTTTGAAGTTAACCTCAAAATAGTCATACCTACGGTTCACAAAACTAGCCTATGCGATTTTTTACAAAAAAAAATAGCCCCTTAGACCGCACATTCCACGCATGAGAGCGTGGGAAGTGGCTTCTACGCTGCCAGACCGCGAGAGCGGGCTTCCCGCGCACAGCGCAGCATTGCACGCCCGGGCACTCTTACCGTGCCCATATGCCACGAAACCTTGTCCCCCTACACCACCAGGCTGCAGAACCTCGCCCTCCACGCTACCACGCTGTGGCACGTCGCCCTCCTGCACTACCATGACACGCACGTCGCCTACATACTGTGCTCGTCGCCAGTTGCCACAACGCCTACCTCTCGTGGAGCCAGACCGCGGCACATCAGCCTCCCGCGCAACCCGAGCGCAGGATGAGTCACGTGTCGTGTTGTGTTGATTTCCGTGCTCTTTGTGTATGGCACGTATGGGTTATGGGCTTTTTTTGAAAAAAAAATCGTGTGGGGCTAGTTTTGCAAAAAAAAAAATTAGGAGGCTAATACAGTGAACAATTCAGGGTCTGTTTGGAAGCATAGTATTTTTATGGTTTCTAAGTAATACTATGGTATATGAGAATACTATGGTATTTTATACCATGAGGTGTTTGGTTGTCTCTCAAAAAACTCTGTTTTATAAACCATAGTATTGCTAATACTACAGTATTTTTGGAGTATTGGAAACTCCAGTCCAGACCAAAGTTTTCTCACCGAGCGAGCTCCTTCGTGACTCTTTTTTCCAACTCCCGTGAAATTTGGCTCTGCTGTAGCTCCGTACCGCGCTTTTTTTTCCTTCTCCCGCCGCCACTGCTGTTTTGCCCAATCCAGACCCTATCGCAAGAAAGCGGAGCGCTATTGTTTTTCCCCCAATCCCCCCAATCCAGAGCAAAAAGTGGAGGACCTCGCCGCCGATGTCGCCGACACCACATTCTTCTGATCATATCCACTTCTTGGCTTTCGGTTTTCCTTGGTACAAGTTGGGACAAATAGTGATTCTTTTAGCCGCTAGGATCCTTGTGCTATTATATTTGATTGACATGTTTTTGCGGTTTCTAAACTTGGATTTCATCTTTTCCCAGTAATCAACAAAAAGTGGAAGATGTGCAGTTATTAAGGGATGATCTTGAGATGAAGCTTGAGCTCGTGTGAAACAGCGGCGATAGTGGAACCTCCGGTAGAAAGGAGAAACCTCCATCTGAAGCTGCCGTGTAGCATTTTTTTGATAAGTATGCTAGCCAAAAAACTATGAAACCAAACAGTTGGTAGTTTCAAGAAATACCATGGTTTTAATGGAGTTAGGTAAAACCATAGTATTTAGGGCCTGTTTGTTTCAGCTGGGGATTATGGAAAGCAGCTTTTAAAAGCTGAAAGGGCAACAAACAGACAGCTTTTAATTTGGATTGTAACAATCTGGAATCCAGATTGTTAGAATCCCACAATCCACCTTAGAGGAGCTTTCCTCAGCTTTTTTTGTACAAAAGACCATAATACGTACCCTTCCACCTTCCACCAAAATTACCCACCATTGCCCCCAAAGGGGTACTATAGACTTTTGTCAAGCAGAAACAACAATCCAACACACTATAATCTGGGTTACCAAACAACCATGAGCTTTTCAACCTCCAGCTTTTTAACAATCCAGCTTTTACAATCCAGCTTTTAAAAGCTGCTTTCCACAATCCCCAGCTGAAACAAACAGACCCTTATGTCAAAGCAATTGCAGACTATGGTATTTCAAAACTGTGGTTTTAAAAAACTCTAGTTCCAAACAGGCCCTAAGTGAGCGACCGCCTACGAAGTCAACAATCGGAGATGCCCAAAGCACAGTCCTAAGTCTGATTGCTAGCCAGATAAGATCAGTGTTATCTAACGAAGAAAATCTGGGCATGCGTCACCTGTATCTTACGGTGGATCATCCGGCACGGCAAAGCAAAAATCTTGCCAAGCATCGATTCACGAGGAATTGAGGACTAATTTTACATTTGTATATAAAATACGTATTATAATTGTGACTTTTATACTAAAATACGTATTATAAAATACTAATTTTACATTGGCAGATTTTTCCGTACAGCAGCAAATCCTGCAAGCGGTAGCTGTGTACCGATCGAGCCGGTAGCTGTGTACCGATCCTGCAATAAAAACTGATGCAGAGCATCGCAGCGCAAGCTTGTACAAAGCGTCACATGTGACGCCAATTCATGTTTGCATCAGGAGTTTGGTGAAAAGCAAGTACTATCGGTCTAGTACTCCTCCAAATCCAACGAAGAGTACATGTAGATAGAGTAGTAATATTCGACTGAAAGCTGCGTCACTGCTGATGCGCACAGCCACGTTACTTCCTCCCACTGCTCTAACATCCGTATCGTCACCGATAAATTGCTATATAAACGCCCACAAAGTGAGGCCGTTCTTGCCCAGACGAGCACAATAGGAGTACCCAGCAAGAGAGACGAACAGAGAGAGAGAGAAGAAAACAATGGCGGGTGAAGGAGATCTGAAGCTGCTTGGCACTTTGGTGAGCCCTTTCGTGATCAGCGTACGCATGGCGCTGAACATGAAGGACGTGAGCTACGAGTACATCGAGCAGGACCTCTCCAACAAGAGCGAACTGCTCCTCAAGTCCAACCCGGTGCACAAGAAGGTGCCCGTGCTTATCCACGACGGCAAGCCCATCTGCGAGTCACTCATCATCGTGCAGTACGTCGACGAGGTCTGGAGCGCCAGGAGCCCGTCCATCCTCCCCGCCGACCCCTACGATCGCGCTATTGCTCGCTTCTGGTCCGCCTACGTTGACGACAAGGTGTGTGTATTTTCCCAAGCTTTTCTTCCGTGCTGTTGGAGCTTGAACAGCAGGTGCCGAAGTGTTGGTGTCTTTCTTGCAGCTGTTCCCTGCTTGGTTTGGCATTATCAAGGCGACGACAGAGGAGGAGAGGGCGGAGAAGGTTAACGAGACGCTCGCGGTGATCGGAATCTTGGAGGAGGCCTTCGCCAAGTGCTCAAACGGGAAGGCCTTCTTTGCCGGCGACTCCATCGGGTACCTCGACCTCGCACTCGGGAGCCATTTGTTCTGGCTCGAGGCGCTACGCAAGGTGTTCGGTGTGGCCGTCATGGACGCCGGCAAGACTCCGCTATTGGCCGCTTGGGCGGAGCGGTTTGGGGAAGCTGAGGAGGCGAAGGCGGTGGTGCCGGAGGTGGACAAGGCGGTGGAGCACATCAAGGAGCTTCAGGCCAAGTGGGCGGCTGCTGCTGAGGCGGCTGCCAAGTGATGGTTCAGAGGGGCTCCAGTCTAATGCGTTCTTGCTTGTTTTGTCAGTTCACGGTCCCGGTTGTGCAATAAAATGATTTACTTTTGCAGTTCTGGTCAGGGTTCCTAAGTCTTCCATCTCTGTTTCCCCTGTAACTTTTCTCGACGTAAACTCTGTCAGAGGTTTCGCAAAATCACAACAGACGAAGATGACCCTTTCCTATGTCCTTTTTACGTTCCACATTGGCAGGCCACATTTTTTTATACATTTTTTAGAACTACTCCATATCCAATCGGAAACGGTATCATATCACGTCCCCTAGTAGTCTACCTACATTTTTGGTGCTCAAACTCAATCCTGGCTTACTTTTTCCGATTAGTAATTTGTGAAGTGCTCTAAATCATGTTATGCAACGCAAGACAGTCCAAATGTATGTAAGATCACACATGGAACTTATGAAAATCCTTGGTGCAAACACATCGAACAGCCGGACATCCCACTGGATTTATGCGCCATTGGAACGTAGGAATTTCATATCAAATTTCTATAAAATTTATGTGAAATTCTTGTATTCATGACGAGCTCTTAGACCACGAAACGTGAACTCCCCGCAGGTTTGGAGGCTAGCTTAGAGGTGGGCGTCATCTCGGGCCGGGCATGCAGCCCATCGTGCTTTTGTGTCCGAATCGTCTTGCGGTCATGACGGCCCGTCGTGACGCGTCTTTGGCTGGCCCGACTCACCTTCGGCAAGCCCAAGTATGGCACATTTGCGCTTCATGCCTTCTTCGTGTCGTGTCGGCCTAGGTCCAGCCCATTTGCACTATTGTGATGAGAAGAAAGGAACCAGAGACATATAGAGTTAAGACAGTGGACACAAATATTATAGAAAAAAGAACTAAAATTTATTTATTCTTGTAACGAGGGGATGTGCTGAACAGGAGCGAGAGAGAGGGTAACGAGACAGTGAGGAAGAGAGGTAATCGAGATTGAGAGAGATGGATGAGCGAGGGAGAAATTGAGAGAGACGGGCGAGAGAGAACTGACCTGTCTCTCTCAGTTGTCGGCAGCGGGGGTAGCGTTCATGCTATTGAGTACATCCATAATACTCACGCTCTATGGATCAGTGATCTACGTACTAAGCTTTTTCCTCATGTCCTAAGTCATCAGGCTCGACATGACCCATGCTACAGTGTCGTGCTAGGCCGTGCCGCCCATCGTGCCTGGTTCTCGAGTCTGGCAAAACCCTTGCTACAGTGTCGTGCCGGCCTGACACGACCCACTTCATGCCGGCTGAGCTTCGGATCATACCGTGCCCACTATACCTCAGCCGCCCAAAATCAAGGCCAGCTAACGTTCATGGATGTAGCAATTTCGCTGGAAATGATAGTGTCAGCACCAATCACTGTCATCATCTCATACCTCACCAAGTCATCACTCCTTACAAAAAAAAAAACAGATGAACTAATCGCTGCAATAATTTGATTGTGTTATGAGACAAGAAAGTCCAACCGTATTCGGTTAGGACTCTATCTCTTATTTATGCGGGCGAATCCGAACTCCTCTCACATTGCTATAAATATCGGGTGTTTCTCATTGTAATCAATCAATCTAATAAAGTGAGAGAGAATTACACCCCTACATTATGTGTTCATTGTTCTTACTCTTATGATTGCGACGATGAATTACATGATTGATCGCGGGTGAACGACTATGTTTTACAACATGTTATCAGCACGAAGCTCTACCGAGGCCATCCATTGTGATCGTCTGCCTGCGACAACCTACATGGCATCAAAATACATCCTGCTACACGCGACCATCCTACGTTAAGCCCTAACGTAAGCGTTTCTACGCAGATTCCAATCCTGTAGATCATCGTACCATATTTATAGATTAAGAACCTAAGCTAATCGCAATCCGAGAGTACAGTATTGTTACTGTTCATCATCAACAAATGAAAAAAAAATCATCGGCTGCTGGCTCCGATCTCGCACGTCCAGCAGACGGTGGTGATGGCCTCCGCGTCGCGCGCTCCGCCGGCCGCTTCGGCTTCGTTTCCACATCGCTCGCCGCCGACCGCCTCGGTTTTGTGCCCACGTCGTGCGCTGCTGGCCATGTCAGACCGCGTCCCGAAGAACGCGCCCGAGCCGATCACGCCGATGTTAAGTTGAGTGCCCGAAGCCCCACCTTGACTCCGCCGAACGTCGAGCCCGAGTCCGCGACACGCCTCCCGCGCGGTCTAGTAATATTCGACTGAAAGCTGCGTCACTGCTGATGCACACAGCCACGATACTTCTTCCCACTATTCTAGCATCCGTATCGTCACCGATGCCTATATAAACGCCCACAAAGTGAGGCCGTTCTTGCCCAGACGAGCACAATAGGAGTACCCAGCAAGAGAGAGGAACAGAGAGAGAGAAGAAAACAATGGCAGGTGAAGGAGATCTAAAGCTGCTCGGCATGCTGGTGAGCCCATTCGTGATCCGCGTACGCATGGCGCCGAACATGAAGGGCGTGAGCAACGAGTACATCGAGCAGGACCTCTTCAACAAGAGCGAGCTGCTCTTCATGTCCAACCCGGTGCACAAGAAGGTGCCCGTGCTCATCCACGACAGCAAGCCCATCTGTGAGTCACTCATCATCGTGCAGTACGTCGACGAGGTCTGGAGTGCCACGAGCCCGTCCATCCTCCCTGTCGACCCCTACGAGCGCGCCATTGCTCGTTTCTGGTCCGCCTACATTGACGACAAGGTGTGTGTGTTTTTTCCAAGTATTTTTTCCGTGTTGTTGGAGCTTGAACAGCAGGTGCCGAAGTGTTGGTGTCATTCTTGCAGCTGTTCCCTGCTTGCGTAGGCATTATGAAGGCGGCGACAGAGGAGGAGAGGGTGGAGAAGGTTAACGAGACGCTCGCGGTGATCGGAATCTTGGAGGTGGCCTTCGCCAAGTGCTCAAACGGGAAGGCCTTCTTTGCCGGCGACTCCGTCGGGTACCTCGACCTCGCACTCGGGAGCCATTTGTTCTGGTTTGAGGGGCTACGCAGGATGTTCGGCGTGGCCGTCATGGACGCCGGCAAGACTCCGCTATTGGTCGCTTGGGCGGAGCGGTTCGGGGAAGCTGAGGAGGCGAAGGTGGTGGTGCCACAGGTGGACAAGGCGGTGGAGTACGCCATGAAGCTTCAGTTCATGTGGGCTGCTGCTGCCGCCGCTTCTAAGTGAGTGGTTCAGAGGGGCTCTAGTCTAAAGTCGTCGTATATGCATTGGATTGTCGAGTCTGAGAGGTGCTTCACGACTGATGTAAGAAAGAAGACAAAACCATGATTACGGTGTCATTTAACCCTTGTTTAGTTTACTTAATAGTGTTATCTGAATTGTGTTCTGGCTTGTTTTGTGATTTCACAATCCCGGTATTCTAGTGCGCAATACAATGATTTACTTTTGCAGTTCTGCAGTGCTATGTTCTTTGGTAGGGTTGTGCCTTTTTATCCGTCGGCAGGTACTGAGAATTTAACTGATTATTTCGATTTTTTTTTTCGATTTCCGGTTCAGTTTTTATTTTTGTTTTATTCCCTGGAAACCGATTTACCGTATAACCAAAATTTACCGTATATGCCCCAGTAGACCATTAATCCCCATTCCCCAAATCCATTCGTGTATTTGACCGTTCCCCATGCCATTATGCCACGGTCGCCTCCTCCTCCTCCTCCTCTTGCATGTGCCGCGGTAGTCCTCCTGCTGCTGCTCTCTCTCAGCGTCCAAATCCAGGCGCTGCTGCTGCTTCTCTCTCTCTCTCTTCGCGTCCAGATCCGGCGGGCGATCCCGCCCGTGGCCTCCCCTCTCTCCATGGTGGTTGGATACTTGGGCCTGGCCATCGCCGCAGCGCTCGTCCTCGTGCTGGTGGAGGCCAACTCCAAGGTCGACACACTCCTGGCTCTGTAGCTCCTCCCTTCGTCCCTCGACCCTCGACGTCGACGCCCCCTACCTCAGACCCCACCTCGAGCCCATGAGCCCTCAACACGACGCCTCCTCCGTTCGTCCCTCAACCCTTAGCACCGACATCGTCAAGTCAGATCTGCTCCGGTGCTACCCCGGTCCCTCGTAGGCCGTCATTGTGAGTTGTATTTGCTAGTTCACTTTAACACTCTATGTTATACCTAAGTACCCAATTGTGTTGTGAGTTGTATTTGCTAGTCCCCCATATACTGTGAAGTAGTCATGCTTGATTCTTGAAGCTACATATTCTGCTTCATGCTTGATTCTTGAAGCTATATATTCTCTTGAAGGGCGGTGATGTCGCCTAGAGGGGGTGAATAAGCGAATTACAATTTTACAATTTAACATGCAATGAAATAAAACACCCAAAGTTTTCATCCGGAGTGTCCGGGATTTTATCCAGATACTCAGTATAAATGTCCGGACTATCCGGTTTTAGGTTCGGACACTCCGGATTGGAGACTTTGAATGGCCGAGGGTTTAGCCGGACTCTCCGGATTTTACTCCGGATACTCCAGATAAATGTCAGGACTATCCGGTAATTGTGCGGATACTCGGATTGGAGGCCTCGGGATGAAATTTGAAATTTCTCCAACTTTTAAACAATCTACTTGAACACAAAGATGATAAACACTAGCAGAAACCTAGATCAAGTAGATGCCTAGCGAGAAACTCAATAATTAAATAGATCGGGCAATTTCAAGATTCAAAATCAAGTAATAATGTAAGGGCAAGAGGCAAACTTGGAGACAACGATTTTTCACCCGAAGTTCGGATCCTTGAGGGGATCCTCGTCTCCGTGAGGCGGCTCGGTCACACTTGAGCCGGGTCTCTTTCAACCCTTTTCCTCCGGTGTTGCACTTGCACTCGCATGGCGGTCACACAAGACACGGGGTCTCTTTCAACCCGCTAGCCGCCAGTGTTGCACCTTGCACTCACGGGCTTCACTTCATGATTCCTTCCCTTGAGGCGGAATCCAACCTTCACAAACTTCCTACGGCCAACCACACGAAGAACCGGTGGCTCGTAGGTGACCTCCTAGCCGTCTAGGAGTCCTCAACCTCCAAGAGTAACAAATGCTCACGAAGAACAAGCTTGGAGATGAAATCAAGTGCTCAACAACTCAAATCACACTCAACCCGAGCACTACCCTCTCTCACACCCAACCCTTCACTCAAAAGGGGATCACTAAGATCTAGAGTTAGAGGGGCTTTTGGGAGCTTAAGATCACTAAGAATACACCCCAAGGCACCAAGGAACCAGCCCAAAAGCTCTCCCCCAACGGCTACCCAAGAGGGGGCTTTAAATAGAGGTCCCCAAAAAACTAGCCGTTTGAACTGCGCAAAGTCCGGATACTCCGGACCATTTTTACCCCGGAATGTCCGGACTAAAGGTCCGGATACTCAAATCATCCGGATACTCGGATAGACCTAATAGAGAGACCAGCCGGATACTCCGGATCGACTCAGCTGACTCGACGAAAAAAGAGCATAACTTTTGATTCCGGACCGATTTAAGTAATTTTGGACTCTATTGAAAGCTAAGAACAAGGGCTACACAACCAACAAGGTCTCACTACCCAAATCTCAAAGGATAAATCCAGATTTCACCAAGAATCCAAGAGAGACCTACGATTCTCACTTTCCGGCACCACCAACACCACTCTCTCTCTAAATTTCACAAGGATGAATCACTTGAGCACTTGATACATCTAAAAGTCATTCAACGTCGCATCCCTCTTAATAGTACGGCAATCCTTAGACTCAAATTAAATCAAAGATAATACAAGTCTAGAAACAGTTACTTGCCGTCTTCTTTCTTAACTCCGGTGCATGAAGACCTTTACCAAATGATTGATGACATTTTCGCCTTGTCCAACTTGACTCGATTCACCTCATGAGACTCTCGTCCTATCAACCTTGACTTGATCATCCTCTCCGACGATCTCCACGCCAAGTCGATCTTGACTTAGTCCTCAACTCTTGGTAACACTGCCGTCTTGTTGACCTCGGCTTAACGATCATCCTTCAAACTACCTTGGTCATCATACACACAAGGGACCTAATTCTTTTCAAGTCACTCATGAAAGACATTAGTCCCAAAAGATCAATAGATGTGAATAAATTAATATTTGTGAGCAATTAAGTACCACAAGTGTTTCATATAAAAAAGCATAATATAACTGGAAACACTTGACATAAGAAATGTTCTCTACTAAGTACATCATGATGAATATGTGATTGATCTATATGTACTAGAGAGATGATTGCCAATATGATTAATTAAATCATGGCAAGGATCACAGTCTTTACTTAAATGAAGCACATGATAGAATATACACGAATTGTATATGTGCAAATAATATTTTGAAATAAGAGTAAATATGTGATCCAACTCTAGATTAAACTTCACTAGGAGAGGTGCATGAGAAGATACACAACTAAAACATGCATGCACCAAGTCAATCTATAGCAATGCGAAGTTTAACTCTAGTTAATACATGCATACTAAAAACAAAGCACATAATGAACTCAAATGAATATATATGCACAAATAAATATGACATGAACCAATGTGCATATATATAATCAACATGTTACTTGAGGTTCACTATGCATTTGCACAAAAGGAATGCAATAACAAATATAGAAGGGATACCAAAATTGCATACCTTGTCTTTGCTTAACCATCCCACTTGATTTTCCTCTAAATAGGTGAGACTGATACTCAACTAGGCAATAACATGTTAGTCTCATAGCACTATAATCATATTAGAGGTTTGTCATTTGTTAAGCACAAGCATTTACTCAATTACATAGATTGTCATTATATGTGTTTGTCATTAATCACCAAAATAACATAAGTGCCTAGATGCACTTTCATCTACTAAGTGCTAACTGAACATGTATGAACAATTTTTAGTTTGGATAATATAACTCACAGTGATGAGCACCAATTTTTAGTTCTGATTTTTGTAATGCCTGATTGCCTGTTGCTTGCTGCACCTTGAAATTCGTTTTACCGAAAAACCGAATAAACTGAACTGAATTTGTTCGGTTTTCAGTTGGGTTTTTGAATTTGTTTGGTACAGTACGGTTTGCAGTTCTCAAAAACTATTTTTTAAAACTGAATAAACCGAACAAAAAAGCCGAATGAACCGAATGTCTACCCGTATGATCCCTCTGTTATGGAATAAGGGATAATTTAAATGCATATTGCATTACTAAAATCAAGTTGTTGGCAACTACAGAGTTCGGAATACAAAGGCTGTCCTGGCTACACTATCAGCTCGACAGAGTGAGTGAGGGTTGTTCACTGTATTAGCTTCTTAATTCCTTTTTATTTACACAACTAGCCTGTGCAGTTTTTTTTTCAAAAATAGCCTCTTAGCCCGCGCGTTCCACACATGAGAGCATGGGAAGTGGCTTCACATTTGCGAACCACGAAACTAGCTTCCCACGCCCGGCGTAGTGTTGGGTGCCGGGGCACTCTTACCGTACCCATAGGCCGCGAAACCTTGTCCTCCTGCTGTAGGAGAACGCGTAGGCTACGCTAGCCGAAACGAAAATTTTCTCGCATTCAATCGGGATACATGCGAGTAGTGCATCATGGATCATTACCCTTGGAGCACGTTAGCGGCGGAAGAAGAGTGGGTGAAGGCCTCGCGTACTCAAAGTACGAGAGTAGATGCGGAGTTGATCGTCTCCTCGCGATCGGCCGCAACTTAGAGAGGAAGTAGAGCGTTCTCGCCAATCGGCCGAGGCAGATCTGTGGCGCCTCTCAGTATCCACACGCCCGAGGTAGGATCACCGCCGCTGGTGTGCTAGCACCCAGCGTCTTGGCTAGGGTTTAGAGGCGGTAGGATGCGATGACGGCTAGGGTTTGTGGTGGGGAGAGCCTCTCAGCTGCACACACCCCCACGCCCCTTTATATAGAGTGCACTAACGGGCCTTCTACGATAGAAGCCCACTAGGACTCACACTAATGGATCTTCTACAGTAGAAATCCATTAAGACGCCAGAGGATCCAAATCCGTGTAAACCCACTAATGGATCCAATCCATCAGACATGATCCAACCCGTTAAGTGTGTGACCCGTTAGGTTCATGCGCAAACGGCCATGGCCCTAGAAACCTCTTTTCCAGATCATCAGACAACAGTGGTTCCTAGCAGGACATGTTGTCCCCCGAATGCACAGAGTGATCGTATCGGCTAAACCTTGATATACTCATATACCAATCCTTTTGCCACGCGATACCAGTCAAGCTCAAGGCAAGATGCGTGCCATCCTTATGATAGCTCGACCCATTCACTCGTCAATGTAATGGATATAATTTGTGATTAACACTTTAATCAACTTGGCATGGCCATGCACTTTTCCTTATCCATCCACACCGGGGCGGAGATATCTCTCCGTTATCAAGGAGGGCAAATTCCATCTTGATCTCTTATATCTCACGTCATGTTTCATGGCATACTGTAAGCTACCTTTATAACTCCCCTTCACGGAGAAGCGTTTGATAGCCCCAAAGTATACAATTACACATCTTTGAGAATCAATAAGAACCTCGGGTCAAAGGATCGTATAGGTATACCACTCGAGACTACACTCGATGGCACTTCTAAAAATAACAATCTCATCAGTGTCTCGGAGTGGGTCTATCCAACCGCATGTTCTCTAACATGTGCCCACATTATTGATTTGATATCTCCATATCTATGGTATGTGAAACATTACCATCAATCAATACATGTGCTAGTCAGATCACTATCGTCCCACATAATGATATGTGACCAGGGATCGTTTAGAATAATATCATATAACCAATATGTTTCACAATTAAGTCATACTCAATGAACAAAGGAGTGACATTTATTCATGGAACTGATAAGTACATGAACATAGACGTATGATACAATCATCTCACATGTTCGCCTCTAGGGCATATCACTAACACCTGACCAACCAGGCCGTAGAACCTTGCCCTCCGTGCTACCACGCTACGGCACGTCGCCCTCCCACACTACCACGACGCGGCACGTCGCCTACATATTGTGCTCGTCGCCAGTTGCCACAACGCCCACCTCCCATGGAGCCAAACAGCGGCACATTAGCCTCCCGCGCAACCCGAGCGCGGGATGAGCTACGTGTCGCGCTGTGTTGATTTCTGTGCTCTTTGTGCATGGCACGTGTGGGTTAGGGGCTATTTTGAAAAAAAATCATATGAGGCTAGTTTTGCAGAAAGAAAAAATTAGGAGGCTAATACAGTGAACAATTTAGTAAGTGACCGCCTACGAAGTGAACAATCGGAGATGCCCAAAGCACAGTCCTAAGGGCCTATTTGGGAGCCTGGTGGAGTTGAAAAGTCGGGTTTCTGTTTTGGCCTATAAAACAATTTATGAATCGGTTTGTGGTTTTATTGTTATCTTTGTTTAGCAGCCCATTTATTCTGTTGTAGCTTTTGGAAGCCAACCAAGCAGGGAGGTAGCAACATAGCAAAGTACAGCGGTGTTTGAATGACGAGATGATGTAGAGACGGCGAGGCGGGGTGACGGAGGTCGAGAAGACAGAGCGACCGAGGTGGGAGGTGGTCAAGCAAAACTACAGCTGAAAAGCTCCTCCCCAGCAGCTGTAGCTTTTGGGGTGCTTCTGTTGTGGTTTAGCTTCTCAGATGTTTTGCAGTTATACTATTTGGAGAAGCTTTTGGTCTAAAACCAAAGCAAAACAGAAGCACAGCGTTCTCAAACAGACCCTAAGTCTGATTGCCAGCCACATAAGATCAGTGTTATCTAACGAAGAAAATCTGGGCATGCGTCACCTGTATGTTACAGTGGACAATCCGGCACGGCAAGCAAAAATCTTGCCAAGCATCCATTCACGAGGAATTGAGGACCATGACCAGCTTGTCCCCAAACATCACATTGTGATTCATTGGGTGGTAAATGGACCGAACCAGATTAACACTAGACTAGAGCAGTTTAATTGAGACACTAGACTAGAGCAGTTTAATCTGGGAATGGAGGTTTGCATCCTCTATCCTACTGGTTCTGGAGTCTGTATTCTGAGTTACTGTACCTTCATTCTCTGGGTGTCCTCTAAAGTATTCCGGGTTTCCTCTGCAGTGATTAGCTTGATTAATATTGTTGGCAAGTCATCGAAGTCGAACGTTGTAATGTGGTACTTTGAGTTTCTTTTGGGGCCATTCGAAGAATCTTTTCATCTTCTTTGCTTTAGTGCCTACTTCTCTTGGGGCGTATCGTGCCAGTCAGTGGCATTGGCGGAAATATTCTAGAATTATCCTCTGCGTAGCCCGTGAAAATTGAGACACTGGTTTCAAATCCTGGTCAGGATCAGACATCCCAAACTAGGTCTAAATTGTCACAGATTGGCTGATACAAGTTGAGGTTCCTCCTAGTCTTCCGTCTCTGTTTCCCTTAAAACAATTGTCGACATCATCTTTGTGGCCATTTCTACGGCCTTTTTATGTTCCACCTTGATTGGCCACATTTTGAGAGGTACTTTTATAGTCTTTTCGTTATTTTTTGGGACTGAATTTTGTGGCTTTATTCCCGATTTCACGTCGACATACACAGTTCACCGATGGGAGTTTGGTGCTAATAAGTTTATGATACATATTTTTTATTTATAGACTAAAAAAATATTGAAAATGTCTAGATTAAGCATGCATGTAGACAATATAAGACAAAAATAGGCATTTATTAGGGGTATAGAAGAAACATCACACTAATTTTATATTTGCATATAAAATACTTATTATAATTGTAGTTAAGACTAATTTAGAATACACCTTATAAAATTTGAGAGCGAGTATATATAAAATTGTATGATTGCGTTTCAATAAAAAAAAAGTTGTATGATCGAAGAGAACGCAACACGAGGAACGAATGATTGATAATCTCTGAAGATGTGTTCAAACGTGATTGTGTTTGAAGTGCCGCTGCGTTTCCTCGACGTTTCAGCTTTATTTTTTGTTAGCCAATTTTCTGAAAAAATAATGGCAGATTTTTCGGTACAGCAGCAAATCCTGCAAGCGGTAGCTGTCCTGTGTACCGATCGAGCCGGGTCTGTGTCTGTTTATTTCATTTCACTTCACAGCACAGACCGACACGGCGACACAGCAATAAAAACTGATGCAGAGCATCGCAGCGCAAGCTTGTACAAAGCGTCACATGTGACGCCAATTCACGTTGCATCAGGACTTAGGTGAAAAGCAAGTACTATCGGTCTAGTACTCGTCCAAATCCAACGAAGAGTAGTAATATTCGACTGAAAGCTCCGTCGCTGCTGATGCACACAGCCACATTTCTTCCTCCCACTGCTCTAGCATCCGAATCGTCACCGTAAATTGCTATATAAACGCCCACAAAGTGAGGCCGTTCTTGCCCAGACGAGCACAATAGGAGTACCCAGCAAGAGAGAGGAACAGAGAGAGAAGAAAACAATGGCGGGTGAAGGAGATCTGAAGCTGCTCGGCTTGCTGGTGAGCCCATTCGTGATCCGCGTACGCATGGCGCTGAACATGAAGGGCGTGAGCTACGAGTACATCGAGCAGGACCTCTTCAACAAGAGCGAGCTGCTCCTCAAGTCCAACCCGGTGCACAAGAAGGTGCCCGTGCTTATCCACGACGGCAAGCCCATCTGCGAGTCACTCATCATCGTGCAGTACGTCGACGAGGTCTGGAGCGCCACGAGCCCGTCCATCCTCCCCGCCGACCCCTACGAGCGCGCCATTGCTCGCTTCTGGTCCGCCTACGTTGACGACAAGGTGTGTGTATTTTCCCAAGCTTTTCTTCCGTGCTGTTGGAGCTTGAACAGCAGGTGCCGAAGTGCTGGTGTCTTTCTTGCAGCTGTTCCCTGCTTGGTTAGGCATTATGAAGGCGACGACAGAGGAGGAGAGGGCGGAGAAGGTTAACGAGACGCTCGCGGTGATCGGAATCTTGGAGGAGGCCTTCGCCAAGTGCTCAAACGGGAAGGCCTTCTTTGCCGGCGACTCCATCGGGTACCTCGACCTCGCACTCGGGAGCCATTTGTTCTGGTTTGAGGGGCTACGCAGGATGTTCGGCGTGGCCGTCATGGACGCCGGCAAGACTCCGCTCTTGGCCGCTTGGGCGGAGCGGTTTGGGGAAGCTGTGGAGGCGAAGGCAGTGGTGCCGGAGGCGGACAAGGCGGTGGAGTACGCCAAGAAGCTTCAGGCCAGGGCTGCCGCTGCCGCCGCTTCCAAGTGAGTGGTTCAGAGGGGCTCTAGTCTAAAGTCGTCATATATTCATGGGATTGTCGAGTCTGAGAGGTGCTTCACGACTTGATGTAAGGAAGCAGACAAAACCATGATTACGGTGTCATTTAACCCTTGTTTAGTTTACTTGTCAGTGTTATCTGAATTGTGTTCTTGCTTGTTTTGTGATTTCACAATCCCGGTATCCTATTGCGCAATAAAATGATTTACTTTTGCTGTTCTGCAGTGCTATGTTCTTTGGTAGGGCTATGCGCCTATGCCTTTTTGTCCCTCTGTTCTGGAACGTGGGATAAATTAAACGCATATTGTATTACTGAAATCAAAATGTTGGCAACTACAGAGTTCAGCACACAGAGGCTGTCCTGGCACACTATCGGCAGGAGTGAAAACGAGTCTGATACGAATGGATTTTACTCTTTTTATAACTTAACTCATATTTTTTCTAGATTCAGAATCGAATATGAGCTAACTCGATATGGATACGAATCCAAATTATTCGGGATACAGATATGTGATGGATTCGGGTCAAAAACGGATAAAAATATATAGATAATGAATTTTTTTTAATAATACATTTTTTATTCAAAATTTCAAAAGTATATCACCGAAAAAAACAATTACAGAAATATACCCCTGTCGCCCGTCCAATGGGCAACAGGGGCCTAAATAGCAAAATATACGGGCGACAGGAGGCCGGGCGGTGACGTGACCTCCTGTCGACCAATCAAATCGCCCGATGAAATAGCGACAAGGAATAAATCGATGAATGGTTGGACAACAGGGCAGGCGCGCACCCCTGTCGCCCAACCATATGGCGATAGCAGCTCTTCCCTCTATTTAAGCAATCGTCCGGCACTGTGTTCAATCATCGAATTCTTCAATCATCCAGCCAAAGAAACAAAGGGAGAAAGGAAGAAAGAAAAGAAGGGAGAAAAAATGCCGAGGCGTGCGAGTGGAAAGGGGAAGGGGAAGGCAAAAGAAGAGGGAGGTGCTTCGGAGTGGCCGCGCAACATCGCGTACCAGGACCTCTTCTTCAGACCTTCGGAGTTGTCCCACCGATGTGCTGCGCGGAGATCCTGCAGGCTTGTCTATTCTTGAGAAATTCCAACTTGGAAGAGGAGGTATTGGATGTGCCGCAACTATGAATTCGACCCGCCAGAGAAGAGTCTGAAGAATCGCCAACTGGTAACAATCATATTTGTTTCGTAATATTTGTAAACGAAATATTGCTAATTTATGTTTCATACAGTCGCCTCCGCCACTTTGTGAATTTGAGAAGTGGTATGACGAGGAGATCAACCCCGAGGACCAAAGGCTACTTGATGAAGCCAACCGGCAAGAGGAGTTCAGGCGGCAACTTCAAGCGAAGCGTGACGCCGCACGCGAGGAGGCATGTCGGAAGGAAGCGGAGGAGAAAAAGGCCGAGAGAGGGCACGTCGTGCCAGAGAAACCCCACCGGAGGCATGGGAGAAGGGGAAGTGGCCTCGATGCACTCAGTAGATGTTAAGTTGTAACCATTATTTTCGCATCCTAGTTTTATGTCTTAACGAAGAGTGTTGTCTACTTTATTTTCCGTTGTAACTTTTGATCTGAGAAATCGTGGCCACTTAAGGGTTTTCCTTGCCTCGCAGGGCCCACCGGATACGGCCGAAAAATTATGAAAAAAATCACGAGCGATCTACGTAACGTGAGCATCACTTATCAAAGGGCGACCTAGCCGGGCATTGCCCCAGCACGAAGTTGCGAAAATTGAAAAAGGCACTCGCGGCCACGAAACCGCTAAAATCGTGGCCACTTAGGGGTTTTCGTAGCCTCGCGGGGCCTACCGGATACTCGCCAAAAATTACGAAAAAAATCACGAGGGATCTACGCAACGTGGCTACCACTTATCTTCAGGCGACCTGGTCGGGCATTGCCTCGGCACAAAGTTGCAAAAATGTGAAAAGGCACTCGCGACTACGAAACCGCGAAAATCGTGGCCACTTAGGGGTTTTCCTTGCCTCATGGGGCCTAATCGGATACGACCCAAAATTACGGAAAAAATCATGAGCGATCTACGTAACGTGGGCAGCACTTATCATGGGCGACCTGCGGGCATTGCCCCGGCATGAAGTTGCGAAAATCGGAAAAGACACTCGTAGCCACGAAACCGCGAAAATCGTTGCCACTTAGGGGTTTTCGTAGCTCACGGGGCCCACCGGATCCGACCCAAAAATTACGAAAAAATCACGAGTGCTCTACACAACGTGGGCTACCACTTATCTATGGGCAACCTGGCCGGGCATTGCCCCGACACGAAGTTTCAAAAATCGGAAAAGGCACTCGCGACCACGAAACCGCGAAAATCGCGGCCACTTAGTCTAAAAAGTGGGGTGCGGCGGTTGTCGCTTTCATCAAAGCGGGTGCGGCGTGGTTGTCGTTTGGTCTGAAAAAGCGGGTGCGGCGTGTTGTCGTTCAATCCAAAAGCGTGGTGCAGAGTGTTGTCGTTTGATGCGATAAAGCTACTAGGTGTGTGACAAAGCTACTAGCTGATGAAAGAATTAACTAAGTACATAAGATTAAAATTATAAAAAATACAAATGCAATTGTTCGTACAACATATTTCAAATGATTAACTAAGTACATAATATACTACCAATAATAAAAATCAAAAGAAACTACTATCGGCCTCGCTTCTGGGGAGGCCTCCTCCTCCGAACCTGGCCCTACGAGTCGTCAATTGCGTCAGCGTGCAGTGGACCCTCTGCGGCCTAGCTGGAGGCGTCGCGTACTCGGGCTGAGTAGGCTGCATTGGTGGTGGCGCTCCGTACAGCTGTGATGACCCAGCCTCATCCGTGTTGAGGAACCTCGCTACAGTGTCCTCGTAGTCCACCGGATCTGGATCATCACCCTGGTCCTCGTAGTCGCCAGCGGTGTAGGCTGCGCTTGTGAAAAAGCGTATCGCGGGAACTGTAGCAAATGAAGAATTATTTAAAGCATTGTAATACGCAATTGTAACACGTGATAAGTGCATTTTCATTACTTACCTCCGCGTGAGAGGCTCTGAGGTTGCCCTCTCGTAGCCCTACGGATCGATAGCGTCTTGAAGATGTACCCGCTGCACTCGCTTGCGCTAAGCGGCACGCCTGAGCCAAGTCGGTAGGGACGCGGCATCCCGACAACTTCGGTAGCGTCTCGAGCCGTCCGTAAACCTCCGATGTAGAGTGACCTCCTCTCTCGTCACCTCAACTCCAGTGGTCAGCCGAGAATATAAGCCGTGAAACTCCTTATGGTGATGGACCCTGACATCACTCTGCTAAACAAATTACGAATTAGTTAGCAAAATAAATTACTTAATCACTAAGATTATATCAAGGTATGACACAACATACCAAAGTGTGCGCGCCCGAGTCCATATGGGCGGGTACGGTTCGCCACCCAGGAACGTGTCTAGGAGGATCGGGTCGACATCGCACCAAACACAGACGAGTCCGGGAGTGTACCACTCGCAAGACACCGCAGACGTCTGCTGGTCGTCACGGCGCAGCCTCTGCCAGAACGTCCTCGAGGCTCCTCCCCACCTTAACCCAAGGCACCATACGTAAGTGCTGTGGGCGGTCCCAGTGTGCCCTTCCTACTCTGCTTGCCGGCGATTCCACCGTGACAGGGCCCGTGATCTACACCGGGTTTTGTTCCTAGGAGCGCTCTTCGTGGGCAGCTAATCGAGGGGGGCGAAAACCTAGAGGACTCCGCCGGAGGGTTTGGCGCCTCTGAACTAGGAAGAACAAGTGATTTTTACCTGTGTTCGTGCCCCTTGTGAGAAGGGTAATAACCTTACGCCCCGCTAAATTTCTTATGGGTGTATCGAACCAAGACAGAAGTTCTCGAGTTACAAGCGCATCCGCTAGCTTTCTCTAGTATTGCTTGGTCGACCGATCTAGGATCCGATCCCCTTCCCCATGCACCCGAGGGCCCTTATATAGGCCAAAGCTAACAGGGGTAGGTACAAGGAGGGTCATCATGCCGATCTAAATACATTTAATGCTTCCTCTCGTGTTGTCCTGTTCCTCGGCCTCGTTAAATGCCTACGCGTGCCCTTGCCCGGTCATCACGGATGGGACCCCTTGTGACAGTAGGTGAGAGGCGTCGAGGAATGGGCTTGTTGCGTAAACCCTTGCAATCGATAAGCTCGCTATGGCGAGCTCGCTGTTCGACACGCAGACGGCGGCGGAAGGAGCTTTCGAGGCGGTTACCGTCGCCCACCTTTCTGTTTTGCGGCGGGCGGCAGGCGTCCTCGCCAGCCTCGCCGCCACCCGCCACGTGGATCGGGCGCAGGCAGCAGGCGTGCTCGCCACTGCCGCCGGGCGCCACGCGAACCGGCGCTCGGCCGGCGGGCGTGATTGCTCGCCCGACGCCAGCAAGCACGCCCGTGGGCGGCGCCGAAAGCGGCGTGTTCGCCCACTGCCGCCGGCGCCACGTGGACCGACGCCGCCGGTGGGGCGTGATCGCCGCCGGCGGCTTGGCCGCCACGTGGGTTGGCGCCGGGCGAGCGGCGTTTCGCCACCGCTGCGCCGGCGCCACGTGGACCGACGCCTGCCGGCGTGCCGTGATCGCCGCCTCGGCGGCCGCCACATTGGGCTGGCGCTGGCCAGCGGCGTCTTCGCCACACTCGCCGCCGGGCGCCACGTGGACCGACGCCTGGCCGGAGCCGTGATCGCCGCCTGGCGGCCGGCCACCATGTGGACCGACTTTATGCGGTGGAGAGGGTACCCTTAGCGATAATACGCCGACAAGATAGCCGGGCCTGCCCTAGAGCGCAGAGCTCACGACTCCTTTTAGAACCTTCACTTAATGCACTTCAATGCTTAGTGCGCTCTTGGGGAGGCCACCACTATGAGGATACGATCGCGGTCCTCGCACAGATCTCGCGGTTTTCCTTGGGACCAAACGGCGATAACTTTGTCCCTTCGCGAACCGTCGATGTGGGGTACGATATATAGATGCATCTGATTGAGCGGTTCACATATTCGCTTTCTTATGCACTTTGCTTTCTTGTTCCTTCGCCTTTTTTCCCAAAGCTCTTTGTCTTCTTGAGCCACCATGGTGAACTCCATTCCGCCTCATTTGTTGGCCGCCAAGGCCGTAAAATGATGGGGATGGTCGCACGGAAGGCACCTTTCGATACCGTCCGGGGATCGCCACTGTGTGCCTCTCCGACGAGATCGTCTTGCACACACAGGCCATGATGGCGGGCCTTCTTCCGCCTCTTTACGAATTTTTCTCACCGTCCTCCATTTCTACTGAAATCCACCATCTTCATCTCACCCCCAATTCTATCATCTTCCTCGCCATCTTCGCACACCCTCGTGAAATGTTCATGGGGGTGATGCTTGAACCTTCCTCTCTTTCGCCATTTTTTCATTCATAGCGCCACCAACGACAGCACAGTAGTAGGGGAGTTGCTATTTCCGCCGGGACGGATGGCCTCCGCTTCATTCCTTCCAAAGACAGTCCAAGCTGGAGGGCATGGCGCAATGATGTTGTCAGACATCCAGGGATGCCAGTGGAATCGACGCTACAGGGGTGCCCTTGGGACCGGGCGACGCCTGAGAATCTGGAGCTCGCCGGTCGAAGACGGCAGAGCTTCAGCGCAATGGCGCCCGCGCTCGGCGGGTTGCGGGACGCCGGACTGAACGGAGGGCTGGTAGCCCGGGACTACACGGCCGGAGGATCAGCCCTCTTCGTCGGCGCGTCCGGCCTTCGTGGCAGTACACGGGTGACAACGACCGACGCCAAGACGCCGTGGCGGGGCGTAAGCCCTTGTCTTCTTCTAGTTTCCTTACGCACATGTTTCTCTGCGGCTTCCTACCAACCGACCGCCATCTTTTTCCCTTTCTTGCGGCAGTGAGGGCAACTTTGAGGAGCCAAACTGGTCGGTGGCTTCTTCATACCGATGCCGCCGGCCCCTAATCGACACACCTTTTTCGGCGGAGGCCCGCCGCTCGCCGACACAGGAGCACGCGGAGCGCTGGCGGGTCGTCAGCTACTCCAGCCGATGGACTCCGCAGGACCGGCCGTGATCCGCCTCATGCCCCAGTGATCGAGGACGTGCTTGCCGCCGGCGATCGGGTCCCGAACAGCGGCGATCGCCGCCGACACCATGGTTCCGGACCTAAGAGGGCCGACCCACGACCAAAGCACCGCCACCACCAGCCCGTGGGCGGTACCCCTCAAGCGGGGCGGGGGCGCCCGCCCGCCGCGACTTCACCTCCGCGCCGCCTTCGAAGCACAACCGCCCGAGCCTTCACGTGGCGCCTTCTCCTCCCCGCCGAGCAATGCGCGCAAACAACCACTGCCGCGGGAGCTCGAAGCCACCCTTCGGCAAAGGCGGCCTCACGCCTCCGACGCCGCTTGAGCTTGAGGGCGCCACCGCGGGCGCCTCGAACGCGCCAAGGTGCTAACACCGCCCGCCACCGAGACGGCGGAGGCCTCTGCGCAGCGCCTCCGCCGCCACCGCCGCCAGGCGGAGACATGTTCGCACAGCGCGCGAGTTCTTGCCCCTGCGTCATACTCGCCGCTGACCGCGCGCCGTCGAACTCTTCACCCGAGTAAGCGAGATGCGCGGCGGCACTAGGCATTCTTCTGCCGCCGCCGGGCATGGTGCCCGACGCCCAACAACTTACTTCGGTGAAGCGCTAGCCGTGAGCGGAGCGGGAGAGGCGGCAATGAATCGGGCGCAGAGAGGGCCAACACGACGCAATGCACGTGGCGAGCGGCCGAGACACGGCGGAGAGGGCCGAGGCGACCGAAGACCTCGACACTTGAATCTTCCGGCCGCGACGCAATCTCGCGACCATCTTTGAAGAAAGCGTTCGGCGCACCAAGAGGTGCTGGAACCCTTAGGCGTGGCCGAAAGTGCGCCTGGAGGACTCGGCGCTTCATTCCGCCCATCGACCAACCGGCCAGCGGGCGTTCATGAGGACTCCCGCGCCCTAGCCGCTTTCGCTTCCGCCACGGAAGGACGCCAGTCGCGATCATGGCGCAACCTACACGCTGGTCTCGCTGCGCCCGGCGAGCGCCGCTTTTGATCCCATGGCGGTGGTAGCGGCGGTGTCGAGGAGGAGCAGCAAAGCGGCTCGGGCGGGCGCTGCCAAAAGCGCGCTGCCGAATGCGTCGTGGCTGGAATCTGCGGGTGGAGCAACCGGTCATGGGCGTCTCCACCCGATCGCCGGCGCAGATGAAGAACTCGACTTGGCGGGGCAGTGAAGGCGTGGTGGCTTTCTTCTGTTTCCCTTTTTTTGTTGCTTTTGTTGATGAACCGTGATGTCTGTGGGATGAGCGACTTTGCGCGGGCGAACCTGACGACGCTATTGAAGCGGCTGGCGAGCAAATGGCGCTGGCGGCGAACCCCAAAGCCATCAAGCGATCACCTTTCGGAAGGCGAGCGACAAACCGGCGCCAGGCGAAAGACGACGGAGGCTGCGGCGAAGGCAGGCGACTGGGCGAACCGCTCGGGCGATCGGGCCTTCACTTCGAGCGAGCGACAAGCCGGGCGCCGCGAGCACGACGGAAAGACTGACGACTCGGGGCCTTTAGGCGGAGCCCCCAAGCCATCGGGCGACTCAAATAAGACGCAGGCCTTTCGAGGAAGTAAGCCGACATCGTTAAGCTTACCTGCGGCGTGCATTTGCCAATGAGAAGGTGAGTAGGCATCGGAGAGGTATCATAAGGTAAGCTTTAAAAACATTCTAAGCCCCAAAGATGAAGTGTCTGGCTCGCCTGTTTGGATCCTAAGTCCTTGTGAAATACCAAGAATTCGATCCGTGGCGCCATGTGCTCGAGCGGGCGAAGTTTCTGAGGGGTGGCATTAGGCCGACGGCTCGCGGTGACGACTCAAGCGGTTGCAGTGGAGCCAACCCGAGGCGGCGAGCAGCGTCGAGCACCGTACCTAGCCCGCCCCTATCGCTGAGCTAAGTATACACAAAGTCGAGGATCGTCATGGACTCCACAAAGGAATTAGCAAGCGACGGAACCGGCGACATTCATGCGCATATTCGCCACTCAAGGCACAATCAAGAGGAATAATAATGGCGGCTAAAGAGTTTTTCGGCAACCTTGACCTTCTTGATCGCCAAGCAATGGCCGACCGGCCAGAGAGGGGCGACCTCGAAATCCGGGTGGAGCAAATCATTGGTACTTACAATTCCCTTAAGGGTAGAACTTCCGAGCGGCTCGATGTTGTAGGAGTTAAATCGACTCTCGCCGTCCTCAATGGCTAACCGTATCGCCCGGTAGAGATCTCGAGACCACCTTGAAGGGCCCTCCCACCGGGAGACGGCTTATGTAACCCCGGCATGCGTCTCAATTTCTGCGCAAGACCGGTCACCCACCGCAGATGTTCTCTCGAGAGACCGGGTGGCGTGGTACCGCCTGAGGCTTTGCTGATAGCAGGCGGCTCGCAAGGCGGCCCGATCCCGCACCTCCTCCAGGAGGTTTACCTCTTCTCACGGAGACCTTCTTGGTCTTCTTCATTGAAAGGCGGAGGCGGCGAAAGCGGCGACTCGGAGGGGAGAAACGACCTCGGCGCCATACACCAAGAAGAAGGGTGTCTCGCCGGTCGCACGGCTGGGCGTGGTACGAAGCGACCACAGCACAGCCGGGAGTTCTTCCGTCCATCTTGCACCCCGCTTGTGGAGTCGATCAAACGCCCTTGTCTTGAGGCCCTTCAATAAGCGCATTGGCGCGTTCCGCTTGACCATTGCTCATGGGATGGGCCACCGAAGCGAAACATACCTTGGTGCCCATTTTTTCTGAGAACTCGGAAAAAGCCGCCAATGGCCAGGTGCCGTTATCCGGTGATGATGCGGTTGGCGACTCCAAAGCGGATGAAAATCCGCGCATGAACTTAACAACTGGCGGCGGCCGTGATGGTTCAAGCTTGCCTGGCTTCACCCACTTGGTGAACTTGTCGATGGCGGCGAAGAGGTGGGTGAAGCCCCTCGTGTTCATGAGAGCGGACCCGAGATATCAAATTTCTGCATCATGACGGCCAAGATAAGCGGGATGGTTTGCGAGCTTGAAATTTGGTCGGTGGGTTTGCTCGGCGAAGAAGCCGACAAGCCGCCGTCCTCACCGGTACAAGAAGCGTCTGGAGGGCGGTAGGCCAATAAAATCCTTGGCGAAACGCTTTGCCGACTAGAGTCCGTGGGACATATGGCTCCTTTGCGCACGCCCATGGATATCGAGAGCGTTGCTCCCTCTTCGAGTGATGCACTTCGGTAGAACTCCATTTCTGCTCTGGCGATATAGGTCCCCACCTACCAGAGTATAGCACTTGGCCTTTCGTGCAATCTTCTCAGCTGAGGCATCATCGTCGGGGATCACTTGGTCACGCAGGAAGGCCAGGATAGGGTCCATCCATCGATCTTCCTGCCCAAGGGTGGCGACCACTCGGTGCTCGCTTTGGGTACTCATTGGGCCGAAGCTTTTCCCTGGTCTTTGCCTCTAAAGACCGCCCATCTTCCCTCCGGGGACCGGTGAGGCGGGCTGCCTTCCCTCCCTGGATTGGAGGCCGTGACAGCGGCATCGCCTTCCCCACCTGAGCCGGAGGCCGCGACAGCCTTGCCGTCGTCCCCACCTGGACCGTGGGCCGCGACAGCGACACCATCATCCCCACCTGAATTGTGGGCTGCGATGGACGGTCGCGGTAGTCTTTCCTCGAAGACCCCGACCGGAACAGGAGCCCTTGAGGATGCAAGCGGGACGGCAAATCCGTCCAAGGTGATTGTCACGCCGAGGATATGAATATACCCCAAACCTTCAAAATGACGCTCCATTCTTGGACCTCCGCCAGTACGCCGCCATGGTGGGGTCGGAACATTGGAACTCCTTCCGAGAGCTTGATTAATGACCCGAGAGGGAATCTCCTTGACTTGGAGACGCCTAATGCCCGGTAGCGAAGCGCGCAATTACAGCTAGTAGACCTTCATACTTTCGGCAATATTGTTGGTGGCCTTGAATTCGAGGGCGACCACGCATCGGAGGGTGTCACCGGTCGGGGAGACCAGACAACTTCAAATTTCGCGCCTTCCAAACTGAAAGACCCATCAAAGAATAACGCCGTGGGGAAGGCACGGCGCTTCCGGCCGAGGTGGCGGAGTCCACTCGGCGATGAATTCCGCCAACTTTTGACTCTTGATGGCGGTCTGGGGCACAAACTTGATGTTAAATTCCCAGCTCCACCGACCATTTAGCAACCCGCCCCTCGCTTCACGGTTATGGAGAATCTCGCGCAAAAGGGTAGGTGACCACGGTAATTTCGCGCCTTGAAATAATGCCGCAGCTTCTGGGCGCCACTAGGATCTGCATACAACATCTTTTGAGCTGCGGATACGGTCTCTGCTTCATGCAATACTTTCTTGATGTAGTAGATCGCCTCTCAACGCCTTCCTCTCTGCGATCAACACGGGCCACCACCTCGGGGTGGCAGCAATATCTGAAAGCAAAGGCTCACCGTGGGGAAACCAAAGACCGGGAGAGGAGAGGTACCGCTTCAAATCTTCAAATGCCTTCTGCGCCTCGTCTGGCCCACTCAAAGTAATTAGTCTTTTTCAGCGGCTTGAACAGAGGCAAGCTTTTTCTCCCAATCGGGCAATGAACCGCCCAGGAGGCAAAGCGACCGGCCAAACATTGACTTGCTTGAGTCATATTTGGCGGCTTCATGTGCTCGATGGCGATATCTTGTGGGATTGGCCTCAATGCCCTACCGATACCAGAAAACCCAACAATTTTGCCGTGAGGGGCACACCGAACACGATTTTTCCCAAGTTGAGCTTGGTGATTCATCAGGAGGTTAGCAAAGGTCTCCTCCGTGTCTTGGATCATTTCTTCACTCTTTTGATTTTCACCACCAAGTCATCAACATAAACTTCAAGGTTCCGCCTTATCTGGGGCGGAAGGTAATATGCATAGCATTTGGTAAGTAGAACACGCATTCTTTAAACCAAAAGCCATCCTTACATAACGGTATACACGGTTGGGGTTACAAAAGCGATCTTTTCTTAGTCTTCAAGCGCCATGCTAATCTGGTGGTACGGAGTATGCATCCAAAAAGCACAACAATTCACACCCCGCGTGGAGTCTACGATGAGGTCGACTCGTGGCGAGGATAAGGATCTTTCGAGGCGGGCTTTGTTGAGGTCGGTGAAATCGACACACATGCGCCACTTCCCGTTGATTTCTTGACGAGCAGGGGTTGGCAAGCCACCGGGGTGAGACCTCCTGACTATTCCCCTTTCGCCACAGACTTCTCTACCTCCTCTCGAATGGCATCCTGCCGCTCCGCGCTGCCTCCGGACCTTCTGCGGATCGGGCGCCACGCTGGGAGCATTGTTGTCGGTGCTCGATCACCTCCTGGGACCCCAAATATGTCGGACGGTTGCCAGCGAACACGTCTGCGTTTGATGGAGGAAGGTGACGAGCGCGTCTTCCTATTGGCGCCGAGGTTGGCGCCAATCTTGACTTGATCTTCGGGGTTCGCCCCACTCAGGCGACCACCTTTACTCCCACCGTGAGCCGGTGAAGCACTGGTCCCGCCCGAGGGCTCGAGAAGTGGCGTCGTGGCCGGCAAGCGCAAGTGGCACCGCCAGATCCCAAGCTCGCTTGTGGCGGCGAGACTTCGCACTCTATCCACGTTGATAACAATGGGGCCGCTGGGCCCCGGCATCTTCACCACCATGTAAGCGTAGTGGGTAGCCGCCATGAACTTGACCAGCGCCGGCCGACCAAGTAAGGCGTTGTATGGGAGGTCGAAATCTGCGACCTCGAAATCCACCATCCTCGGTGCGGTAGTTATCCTTCTCCCCAAAAGTGACGGGGAGGCAAACTTGACCCAAGGGGAACAAGCCCGCATCTCGGGGCCACCTCAAGAAACGGCAGGTCGGCGCAGTCTGGCGGATCTGCAGGCGCCATGAATGCCGACGCAGAACAAGAGGTTGATGGGCGCCTCCGATCCATCAAGACCGCCCACCAGACATTCCGGACCGTGGGTGCTACCACGATCGGGAGATGCCCCAGTCAGGTGCCTCGGGGTGGTCGGCCCGATCAAGGTGATCGCTTGCTCGACCATTTCAGCTGTCCGACCTGGCCCTCGAGCTCGGCGCGTGGCTACACCTCCTTTTCACCGCTTGTAGCGGCGTTGAGAGAATGGTGGATGAACCACCGTGGATGTATCGCCATACAGTGATCCGCTCCGAAAAGCCGCCGGGCGGATCTTCATCTTGATCATCATCGGGCGGCGCTCCTGAGCCGCTCCACCATCTCCGCCCACGACCCGGCAGCTTGTCTAGGTCATGGGTATTGGTTTTATGTATCGGCAAGAGGGCTCGCCTCCTTTTGATCGCAGATGCCGCTTTCTCTGATCGCGGCGGTCATCGCGCCGATCACGGCGATCGTTATGCCGTCACGACATCGTCGCGCCACTCAAGGGCGGTCATTACGCCGATCGCGGCGGTTGCGCTTCGAGGCGCTGGTCTTCTTCGTCGTCGCGCTCGGCGGCCAAGACCTACTGGGCTCCCCGCCTCGCTTCAGCGCCTTCTTGCCCCACCGGCCGGACCTTTCGATGTCCGGCCTCGTCCTTGCCTTAGCCACCCTTGGGCGGCGGCGCCCTCACCTCCGCGCCGCGCACTTATGTCTGCGAGGAGAAAAGCTCGGAGGTTGAGGCGATGGTACGGGTGGCCATCTTCTCCTTCATCTTATGGTCGCAGACGCCCCCCTGGCGATGACGACCGATTGCTCGGAGATGTGGGGGATGGTGTTGCGGCAAGGATGTGAACGCATGCCGGATGAAGTCGCGGCGACTCCCCTTTCTTGTTCCAAGGCGTGGAGGTCATCCTCCACACCGGCCGCTGTGAAGGAGCCTCGAAAATTAGCGACAAAATGTCGACAACTGCCCCACGAGTGTGCACCGCCCTGGGAGATTAACAACCAGAGGCGGGCGAGAACTTCGTCAAGGCCGCTGGGAGGTAGTTGGCCATGACCTTTTCAGATCCGCCGTTGCCCACACCATCGTCGTGTAGATTTGGAGGAACTCCTCCGGGTTCAGTGGTGCCGTCATATTTCTCTATGGTCACGGGCGAAACCTGTCCGGCCAGCCTGCTTGCAGCTTGGCTGGCCTGGAAGAAAACACTGCACCGACGCCAGAGGGAGCCGAGCAGCCATCAAGCCGGTCCGGGACGCGCATGGGAGCGCGAGGCGGCTTCAAGGAGTGAGGTGGACCCTCCTCCCGGCCTGTGCGGGCGAGGGCCACGAGGGGACTCTCATTGTCGGCCGCCACACCTTGCCATGGCGGCGCTCTGGTCCGGATGGCGCAGCGAGCAGACGCAAAAGGTCATCACCGCTGCCGGGCGGCTTCGTCAGATGAGAGCGAAAGGTCCTCACGGTTCCTCGAGGCCGGGGACCGGATGGCGCGCGCCGTTCCTTGACCCCGCCCACGGCGTGGCCCTTCTCGTTAGGCGACTTCGAGGCTGAGAGCGCTCAGATGCGCCTTTAGGCGCCGAGGTACGCCGGTGTTCGATCGCCGGGAGCCCTACCCGGCCGGGCGCATCCACGAGGCCGCAATGCTTGCAGCCCACGAGTGGCCGGAGAGTCCCGCGAACTCCACCGGCGGTGGTCGAGAAGAACACAGGCGCGTGCAAGATTCTGGCGGGGGTAGCCACCTCCATGCGACCTTGACGCACGCCGTGCTCCACCGCTTCCGGAGAGCGGCTGGCGCCGGCCTCTGCGAGGCGAACACGGTTCCTCGGCCGTGCTGACGGCCGAGGCGCCTTGGTCGTCGCTTCGCCCGCGAGATCTGTGTCGCGGATCCGCCATCTTCGATCGTGAGCACGCTTCGAACCGCGAACAAGTCCGTCCACGGGAGTTAGCGGAAAAGCCAACCACTAGCCCCCTACATGGCGCGCCGGCCGTATTCCACCGAACAGCCCGTGATCTCTGAGCCGGGTTTTGTTCGTAGGAGGCGTCTTCGTAGGTAGCTAATCGAGGGGCGAAAACCCTAGAGGACTCTGCCACGGAGGGTTTGGCGCCTACTTAACTAGGAAGAACAAGTGATTTTTTACCTGTGTTGAGCCCCTTGTGAGAAGGGTAATAACCTTACGCCCTGCTAAATTTCTTATGGGGTGTGTCGAACCAAGACTGAAGTTCTCGAGTTACAAGCGCATCCGCTAGCTTTCTCTAGTATTGCTTGGTCGACCGATCTAGGATCCGATCCCCTTCCCCATGCACCCGAGGGCCCTTATATAGGCCAAAGCGGGGTAGGTACAAGGAGGGTCATCATCTTTGATCTAAATACATTTAATGCTTCCTCTCGTGTTGTCCGTTCCTCCGGCCTCGTTAAATGCCTACGCGTGCATTCTTGCCCGGTCCGCCGGATGGGACCCCTTGTGCCAGGTAGGTGAGGCGTCGGAGGAATGGGCTTGTTGCGAAAACCCTTGCAATCGAGTAAGCTCGCTATGGCGGGCTGCCGCTGTTTCGACACGATGCGGCGGCGGAAGGAGCCTCGAGGCGGCCACCGTCGCCACCTTCTTGCCTTTTGCGGGCGGCGGCGAGCGTCTGCTCGCGCTGCGCCGCCACTCCGCCACGTGATCTGGGCGCCGGCGCAGTGGCGTGCTTCGCCACTTTGCCGCCGGGCGCCACGCGAACCGGCGCTGGCCGTGGCCGTGATCGCTCGCCCGACGCCAGCGACCACGTGGCTGGCGCCGCGCAGGCGTGCTCGCGCCCACCACCGCCGGCGCCACGTGGACCGAACGCCGGCGGCCGTGATCGCCGATCGGCGGCTCGGCCGCCACGTGGGCCGGGCGCCGGGCAGCAGGCGTCTTCGCCCCACTCGCCGCATGGCGCCACGTGGACCGGACGCTGGCCGTGAGCCGTGATCGCCGCTTCGATGGCCCACGCCACATTGTATTGGCGCCGCGGCAGCGTCGTCGCTTCACCTGCCGCCGGGCGCCACGTGACCGACGTCAAGCTGGGTGGCCGTGATCGCCGCCCGATGGCCGGCCGCCACGTGGACCGCACTTTATGCGGTGGAGAGGGTACCTAGCATATAATACCGACATCGCCTATGGGTAAAAAATAAATATAGCGTTATTAGATGGCATTACATAGTAATAATTATAAAAACATCAATACAGGAATTTACGAGTGGATTTGGGTGGGATCGCACGATTCGTTGAGTGCAGGAACACTGTCAGAGACCAAAGCGCCTCATCACACAATGGACGCGTAGCCCTCGACTCGACGTCGAACACGAGGAACCGACGGGTGAACCAGTACTCTATGTCTCGTGTGCAAAGGGTGGACAAGCCACCCGTCACATGAAGCTGCACCTCAGCGTCACGCATGGTCCCCAACAGACGTGGTCCTCGGTGAGGTGGTCGAACGCAGCGACGAACTGCGGGTAGGCTACCCGCGCGATCGTGTAGCGCCTACTACTCGAAAAAGTTAAATAAAAAGTACCAAACTCGTGATTGCAATATCTTATTCCGTCGGCGGCACGGATGGTGCCCATAGTCGGACCGTCGACGCCACCGCCGCATGTCAGAGACTACAGTCGATCTGGGCTGCCGATCTGGAACCTTCAGATGCCTACAATTGTACAAAGAATGGACATCCTCCGAAGGTCGCGTTCTCGACGAACCGTGCACACCGGTCACAGAGTGCACGGTAGGTGGCGACAGACGCGGCCGAGCCCTGTGAGTCTTGTGGCGCGGCGTTAAAAGTCGCCCGCGATCTCCCTGGACCGCACGGTGCTGTCCATGCTATCCTCATGGGACGTCATGAACATGCACCAGCCGAAAAGCCACAGCAGATACGTCTCCAGGTGGCGGCTGAGGCTCTGCTCGTCAGCTGGCTCGACGATCTCCTCATGCTGTAAAATAAAGCTCACTTGTTATTTTAAGCAGTACGTACACAATTTAGTTTTAAATGCTACTTACGTACCTCACAAACCGCCGAAGCTACTCAAGGTCGGTCGTCGCGTGTGCTCGAAGGTCCTATACATGTCGTGGTAGTACACCGCGAACCTCTGCGAAGAAGAATCGGGCGCCACTCAGGGGGATGTCACTGGGCACCACACCAAGATCTGGCGTCGGGAGGCCGAGGAGGTAGGAGAGACGTCCTGCAAAGTGATCGTCATCTCCCCGACAGAGAGATGGAAGGTGTCGTCTCGGTCTGCCGATCCACCAGAGCGGTGATCACGACGGTCAGTGAATCGGGAATCGGCCCCAGAGCTCCACCATCCGGCGAGGCAAGAACCTCAAGCTCAAGCCTAAGAAATGTAAACATGTAATTGATATCGGTGTTGCGCTAGTCATGGTGCTAAAACAAACATATTTACAAATTTAAATACTTATATGTTACAGGGATTCAACGCATCGGCGAAGGCCTGTGTTGCTACCGCCTAGGTCAAGGACGCCACCGCACCAGAGTCCTCCCTCCTCACGGGACAAGCAGTGGGCAAGCAGGCACGGTGACCACGGTTGACGACCGGGTCTAGCAACTCGAACGGCCACTCGTCACTCCCTACTAGTGAGCCATACCTACAATTTACAAAAATGAAAGTTAGAACTGAAACAAATATGTAAACAAAAGAGTCCGTAAAACTACACAAGCATCACAACAATATATTGAAACAAATACACACATAAAAAATGGAGAAGCTCATTACAAAATATCCTGAAACAGTTGCAACAATTTATCAAGACACAACACTCGCAACAGCTACGTACAAAACAGAGTTCATACAACACACGTTACATCGATGAAATATAAATTTGATATATGACATATGATAATACAAATTGCTTGTCATCTGGTGCGATGGCGTCGTGCTTGCGATCCCTGCAGAGAACGATCCTTCCCCAGTCGGGTGACCATCTCCTCCTTCGTCTTCTTCGCTTTGTGCTTGCAGCTTCTTGAATGTATGTCCTCGTTGGTTGCACAATGAGCATTTCTTCACGTGTTTGCCAGCTTCTGACTCATCCATGTCATTTCTTATACGCCTTGTTTTTCGACGCCCTGCTTTCCCTCTTCTCGCATCAAAATTAGGGACCCAGAACCTTTCATCAACACTAGGAGTTGTGGTGAAAGAACCCACAACCCCATAACCATAAAGCTCCTCGCTCCAAGTTGCCATCACCCTTTCCATCATAAAATATTCAGATAGGTATGTACCAGGTTGCATTCCAAATAAAGCACATGCGGCTATGACATGAGAACATGGCTTATGCAAAAGGTATGGCTTGTTGCACGAGTATTTGCACTCAACCTATAAGATGCACTCGGGTGACAACCCTCCGTTGGTTCCACGCCTTCCTTTATCCTTGCAGATCACCTCGAGCCAGTTGTCCGTGAACCAACTTTGATAGCTCTATGTTTTTTCCTCGACTCTTCTCATCCATGTATTTAGTGATCATCGAAGAGTACAAGAACTTCTCATCTCTCATTACTATGTCGAATGCATGCTGTCCACAAAGTACTTGGTTGTACCCTCAAGACTCCTTGACAATTCCTACCAACGGAAGAACCTCATCCTCGCATTACCCGATTGTAAACTTACGCAGTTAGTGGTCATCACACCAGATCCGCACCATGTGTGTCATATAACAATGACCACTTCTCTTCGATTCGTGACTTGATCGATCCAGAAACATTTGATTGGCCTTTGCCTCCGACGGACTAGTTAGTCGCCTCATCCTCTGTTGGCAGGGAAAAGAGGCTCCGCCTCCCGTGTTCCACGGCACTAGTGTTGTTCGTCTGCTCCTTGTGTTTCCTTGTCAGATCATCAAGATTTTTCTACAGAGTTCGGAACTTGCTCTCCTGGTTGTAGTTACATAGTCTTTTGAACATGTTCATCTGTTGCTTGTTCCTGAATTGCTTATAGAAGTTTGCACCCAAATGCCTCATGCACCATCGACTCTGCAAGTCAGGCCATCGGAATGGCTCCTCTTCCTCTGTTTGCAGCTGGTTGATAGCACTAATCAAGCCAGTATGCCTGTCATGCAGCACGCACACATCTGGATGAGTTTTGACTACCCCGATCTTCAAGTTTCGTAGGAACCACAGCCAACTCTCGTAGTTCTTGCTTTCTACGAAGGCAAAGGCAACAGGCAGAATCTGGTTGTTCCTATCGACGCCCACAGCTGTCAGTATTTGCCCTCTGTATTTCCTGATCAAGAATGTGCCGTCCACACACAACAATGGACGACAATGATAGAATGCCTTAATGCAAGTGCCGAATGCGAAGAACACTCTCCTCAGATGCCTTTTAGTTGGCCACTTGATTGACGGACAATCTTGATAATCATAGTAGGTCACAGGATTTCTTCCCTGAATGCAACTGAGCAGTGCGGGCAGGTTATGGTACGAGTCTTCAAACTTTCCAAACCTCATTTCTAATGCTTTCTGTTTCGCCCTCCACGCCTTTCCATAGCTAATTGTGTACTGATATTTGTTCTCGATCGCTCGGATAATAGCACGGGGCTCAAAACTCAGGTTCTCCACTATCTCTGCGTACATGATGTTCGCGACATACCCGGATGACAGGTTCCTGTGAGCCATCACTGTTTCCTCAGTCATACATGTATGCTGCTCAACCTTCGAACATAGCCAATGAGTGCCCCATTTGGGCTTGTATGCGTGCACTCTCCACGAACACCCATGGATCTCACACACCACGTCGTAGCAGGTTGGGGTGGATTTTTTAACCCTGAAAGTCCTTCTTAATGATAGAGCCCAATCTTTCACGGCATCCTGCACAGCCTCTTTTGTCGGGTACATCTTTGTTAGGCCTAACCTCATTATCACTATATCGCCAAGGCATATCGTTGCTTTCATTGACAACCAAACTTATCAAATTGTCGTGCTCCACTCCTACCGGGCACAAGCGGCTCAGACCTCCATCTTCCTCATCCGACTCATCGTCGTTTCTCCTCTTCGCTTTCGCTTGTACTCACGGTCTTCCTCTTCCATCCTAGCTGTTATTTCATCAATTTGCTCACATTCGTCTACCAGTCCCCGCGTTTCTTGGCCAACATTTTCATCATCCTCCCGAACTCAACCTGTTCACCACTTTTTGAACAGATCCCCCAATTTCAGTGTCACCGAAACTGAGCTCATTTTGAGGCTGACTACACTCACCGGCGTCCAACTGTTGCTGGGGGGCAACGTCCCTCTCATATACTCGCACTAAAGCCACTCGATTCCATCCCCGTTGCTCTGCCCCCCTCACATATGATCTCCACGATGCGGTTCCCTTCAGCTCAACTAGCTCCCAGTAAATAGGGTCGTTTCGCATACTACATAGGCAAAATACCTTCAACTCACACTTCTTTTCTTCCATCCAAAAGTATAATACAACCATTTCAACACGTATAAATGTGCGCCTCGACCCTATTCAAACTTCGTCCACATACCGCATGTTACTTAGATCCGCACCTCCAAACCATGCATTATAACCCCTCTCCATAATAGATTCTAAATGGAACTTGTTCTGTCATATCTGCGAATCCATTCGTTCACCCACGAATTAATTATTTTCCGTAAAAAAAACTGTGACACCTAACATAACTATACCACATGCTACAAAAATATCTAACCGTAAAAAACATCTATATTCCTAAGAATATATATCGACATACTTCTATCCGTAAAAAAGATCTAAATTCCTAAAATATATATTGGCGTACTTCTATCCGTAAAAAACTTCTAAATTCCTAAGAATATATATCGGCGTACTTCTATCCGTAAAAAAGATCTAAATTCTAAAATATATATCGTGTACTTCTATCCGTAAAAAACATCTAAATTCCTAAGAATATATATCGGCGTACTTCTATCTGAAAAAAACATCTACATTTCTAACAACCTATAGATTACCTACATCTAACTACATTTTCATGAATCTATATCGACATACTCCTATCCGTAAAAAATATCTAAATTCGCTAAATCTATCCGTGACATATCAAATTACCTAGATCTAAAACTATTTCTAATATACCATAATTTCTTCGCTAAAAAAGTAAACAATGTAAATTTACCTCCAAACAATCGCAGAATCTCCCCCTCTTCCTTCTCTTCTCTCCTCTCCTCTTTCCCCTCTTCCTCTTCCTCTCTCTCTTTTTCTCCAATCAACCAAGCGCAATGGCTAGGTGTTGGCGGCCCTTTATAACGCTCTGTCGCCCTTTGGTTAGGCGACAGGCCCGTGCCTCAATGCCGCCCGACCATCGGTCGATTTACTCCTGCCGCCTTTCGTCGGGTGACAGGGTCGTTCGCCTCTGTCGCCATTTGATCAGCGACAGAGGCCACATCACCTCCCGCCTCCCGTGCCTGCTTATTTTGTTATTTATGCCCCTCGATCGCGGCAGGGTATATTTCTGTAATTGTTTTTTTTCTGTGGTATATTTTTGAAATTTTGAATAAAAAATGTATTATTTTAAAAAAATTCTAGATAATGCACATATATAGAGAGTAATATATGATGACTTAAAACTATACAAGACCATTGTAAAAAATTATATATCAATCCAACCCAATAAATATCATAGAACTCGATAAACTTACACTTTTACGATAAGTCGTACAACTCGACGAGCCAACGGACACTACAAACACATGTGCCATATAGTTCTACTCATCAAAAGGCAGCAAATAATAAGAGAACAGATAGCGTTTTCACAGTCTCAGTCACAGACACTAGCACGTTGGTCACATTCGGAACTTGCTCGGTTCTAGGAAGCGCCCAACTCCATGCAGATTATCAGCCACATCCATTGGCACCATGGTTACCTGCGGCGCATCAACAGGTGCACAGTTCAATTTCAGGATTTATGACAAACTGACGTCATCAAATTAGGTACAGAGAATGGATCCAGGTATATATAGGGTGCTTACAACACAACGTGGTATGCTTTTCTTGACAAAATGTAGTTGCATAAACAGTCTTTTCTCTTATTAAAAGATCAAAGATGCATTAATATAACCATTTAGAAAATATGTGGTTCTGGACTAATATAACTAAGTAGCAACCAAGCATCTAATTGCATCGCATTCCATATACCATGTTAAATTTTGGCCTCTAAAGAAGAAAAAGAAGGGTTTAAAGCTGACCTTGAATGTTCAACGTCGCATGTCAAAGTTGGCATAATCCAACAAAGTCAGTTCAAATATAGCATTCATATCCCACTTCATACCGGACTGGGTTTTGGACCATGCCGTACCCATTATGCCTCGGGCTGGCCAAAAAACTAGGCCAGCTGACGTTCATGGATGTAGCAATTTCGCTGGAAATGATAGTGTCAGCACCAATCACTGTCGTCATCTCAAACCTCACCAAGTCATCACTCCTTACAAAAAAAAAAGTTGAACTAATCGCTGCAATAATTTGATTGTGTTATGAGACAAGAAAGTCCAACCGTATTCGGTTAAGACTCTATCTCTTATTTGTGTGGGCGAATTCGAACTCCTCTCTCACATTGCTATAAATATCGGTTGTTCCCTGTTGTAATCAATCAATATAATAAGTGAGAGAGAATTACACCCCTACATTGTGTGTTCATTGTTCTTACTCTTGTGATTGCGATGATGAATTACATGATTGATCGCGGGTGAACGACTACGTTTTACAACATGTTATTAGCACGAAGCTCTACAGAGACCATCGATTATGATCGTCTGCCTGCGACAACCTACATGGCATCGAAATACATTCTGCTACATGCGACCATCCTACGTCAAGCCCAACGTAAGCGTTTCTACGCAAATTCCAATCCTGTAGATCATCATACGATATTTATAGATTAAGTACCTAAGCTAATCGTAATCTGAGAGTACAATGTTGTTACTGTTTATCATCAACAAATGAAAAAAAAATCATCGGCTGCTGGCCCCGATCTCGCACGTCCAGCAGACGGTGGTGATGGCCTCCGTGTCGCGCGCTCCGCCAGCCGTTTCGGCTTCGTTTCCACATCGCTCGCCGCCGACCGCCTCGGTTTTGTGCCCACGTCATGCGCTGCTGGCCATCTCAGACCGCGTCCCGAAAAAACACGCCCGAGCCTATCACGCCGATGTTAAGTTGAGTGCCCGAAGCCCCATCTTGACTCCGCCGAATGTCGAGCCCGAGCCCACAACACGCCTCCCGCGCGGTCTAGTAATATTCGACTGAAAGCTGTGTCACTGCTGATGCACACAGCCACGTTACTTCCTCCCACTACTCTAGCATCCGTATCGTCACCGATAAAGGGAAAATACCCTATGCAATCACTCATATGTGTGTAAGCGTGCAATCAAGCGATTTGGAGCACCCAATCTATATCTAATGCTGACCGTTATTGGTCGCTTGGGCGGAGCAGTTCGGGGAAGCTGAGGAGGCGAAGGCGGTGGTGCCGCAGGTGGACAAGGTGGTGGAGTACGCCATGAAGCTTCAGTTCATGTGGCCTGCTGCTGCCGCCGCTTCTAAGTGAGTGGTTCAGAGGGGCTCCAGTCTAAAGTCGTCATATATCCATTGGATTGTCGAGTCTGAGAGGTGCTTCACGACTGATGTAAGAAAGAAGACAAAACCATGATTACGATGTCATTTAACCCTTGTTTAGTTTACTTAGTAGTGTTATCTAAATTGTGTTCTTGCTTGTTTTGTGATTTCACAATCCCGGTATTCTAGTGCGCAATACAATGATTTACTTTTGCAGTTCTGCAGTGCTATGATCCTTGGTAGGGTTGTGCCTTTTTATCCGTCGGCAGGTACAGCTATTTTTTTTTAAAAAAAAAGAATTTAACTGATTATTTCGATTTTTTTGTTTTCGATTTCCGGTCCAGTTTTTATTTTTGTTTTATTCCCTGGAAACCAATTTACCGTATAACCAAAATTTACCATATATGCCCCAATAGACCATTAATCCCCATTCCCCAAATCCATTCGTGTATTTGACCGTTCGCCATGCCGTTATGCCACGGTCGCCTCCTCCTCCTCCTTGTCCGCCTCCTCCTCTTGCATGTGCCGCGGTAGTCCTCCTGCTGCTGCTCTTTCTCCGCGTCCAGATCCAGGCGCTACTACTTCTCTCTCTCTCTCTCCACGTCTAGATCCGGCGGGCGATCTCGCCCGTGGCCTCCCCCCTCTCCATGGTGGCTGGATACTTGGGCCTGGCCATCGCCGCAGCCCTCATCCTCGTGCTGGTGGAGGCCAACTCCGAGGGCAACATACTCCCCACACTGTGGCTCCTCCCTTCGTCCCTCAACCCTCGACGTCGACGCCCCCTACCTCGACCCCACCTCGAGCCCGTGAGCCCTCAACACGACGCCTCCTCCGTTCGTCCCTCGACCCTTAGCACCGACATCGTCAAGTCAGATCTGCTCCGGTGCTCCCCCGGTCCCTCGTAGGCCGTCATTGTGAGTTGTATTTGCTAGTTCACTTTAACACTCTATGTTATACCTAAGTACCCAATTGTGTTGTGAGTTGTATTTGCTAGTCCCCTGTATACTGTGAAGTAGTCATGCTTGATTCTTGAAGCTACATATTCTGCTTCATGCTTGATTCTTGAAGCTATATATTCTACTAAGTGCTAACTGAACATGTATGAACAATTTTTAGTTGGGATAATATAACTCACAGTGATGAGCACCAATTTTTAGTTCTGATTTTTGTAATGCCTGATTGCCTGTTGCTTGCTGCATTGCTGCATTTTGAAATTTGTTTTACCGAAAAACCGAATAAACTGAACCGAATTTGTTCAGGTTTTTTCAGTTGGGTTTTTGAATTTGTTTGGTACAGTACGGTTTGCAGTTCCCAAAAACTATTTTTTAAACTGAATAAACCGAACAAAAAAGCCGAATGAACCGAATGTCTACCCGTATCCCTCTGTTATGGAATAAGGGATAATTTAAATGCATATTGCATTACTAAAATCAAGTTGTTGGCAACTACAGAGTTTGGAATACAAAGGCTGTCCTGGCACACTATCAGCTCGACAGAGTGAGTGAGGGTTGTTCACTGTATTAGCCTCTTAATTCCTTTTTATTTACAAAACTAGCCTATGCGGTTTTTTTTTCAAAAATAGCCTCTTAGCCCGCACGTTCCACGCATGAGAGCGTGGGAAGTGGCTTCTGCGCTGCCAGACCACGGAAGCTAGCTTCCCGCGCCCATCGTAGTGTTGCGTGCCGGGGCACTCTTGCCGTGCCCATAGGCCGCGAAACCTTGTCCTCCTGCACCACCAGGCCGTAGAACCTCACCCTCCACGCTACCACACTACGGCACATCGCCCTCCCACACTACCACGACGCAGCACATCGCCTACATACTGTGCTCGTCGCCAGTTGCCACAACGCCCACCTCCCGTGGAGCCAGACAACGGCACATCAGCCTCCCGCGCAACCCGAGTGCGGGATGAGCTACGTGTCGCGCTGTGTTGATTTCCGTGCTCTTTGTGCGTGGCACGTGTGGGTTAGGGGCTATTTTTGAAAAATAATTGTATGAGGCTAGTTTTGAAAAAAGAAAAAATTAGGAGGTAAATATAGTGAATAATTCAGTAAGTGACCGCCTACAAAGTGAACAATCGGAGATGCCCAAAGCACAGTCCTAAGGGCCTGTTTGGGGGAGCTATTTGGTTGAAAAGTGCGTTGCTTGCTAGGTCAGTAAAACAACCAGAAGCGGTTGTGGCTTTTATTGTTATGTTGTTTGGCAACCGGGTATTCATAAACTATAGCTTTTGGAAGCCAACCAAGCGGGGAGGTAGCAATATAGCAAAGTATAGCGACGTCTGAATGAGGAGATAACGTAGAGACGGCGAGGCGGGGTGACGGAGGTCGAGAAGGCAGAGCGACCGAGGTGGGAGGTGGTCAAGCAAAGCCACAGCTGAAAAGCTCCTCCCCAGCAGCTGTAGCTTTTGAGGTGCTTCTGCTGTGGCTTAACTTCTCAGCTGCTTTGTAGTCATACTATTTGGAGGAGCTTTTTATCTAAAACTGAAGCAAAACTGAAGCACAATTTTCCCAAACAGACCCTAAGTCTGATTGCCAGCCACATGGGATCAGTGTTATCTAACGAAGAAAATCTGGGCATGCGTCACACATGATGTTACAAAGGATCATCCTACAGACGCAGATCAAAAATCTTGCCAAGCATCCATTCACGAGGAATTGAGGACCATGACCAGCTTCTCCCCTAACGTCACATTGTGATTCATTGGGTGGTAAATGGACCGAACCAGATTAACACTAGACTAGAGCAGTTTAATTTGCGTAGGAAAGTGAATTCGGTTCGTAGCTCGTGAAAATTGAGACACTGCTTCCAAATCCTGGTCAGATCAGACATCCCAAACTAGGCCTAAATTGTCATAGGTTGGCTGATACAACTATACAAGTTGGGGTTCGTAGTCTTCCATATCTGTTTCCCCTAAAACATTTGTCGACATCATCTTTGTGGCCTTTTTATGTTCCACCTTGAGTGGCCACATTTTGAGAGGTACTTTTATAGCCTTTTCGTTCTTTTTTTGACTGAATTTTGTGGCTTTATTCCTGATTTCACGTCGACATACACAGTTCACCGATGGGTTTGGTGCTAATCTCGTTCAAGTTTATAATACATATTTTTTTGTTTATAGACTTAAAAAATATTGAAAATATTTAGATTATCCATACATGTAGACAATATAAGACAAAAATAGGTATTTATTAGGGGTATAGAAGAAACATCATACTAATTTTACATTTGTATATAAAATACTTATTATAATTGTGGTTAAGACTAATTTAAAATACACCTTATAAAATTTGAAAGAGCGAGTATAAAATTGTATGATTGCGTTTCAATAAAAAAAAGTTGTATGATCGAAGAGAACGCAACACGAGGAACAAATGATTGATAATCTCTGAAGATGTGATCAAACGTGATTGTGTTTGAAGTGCCGTTTCAGCTTTATTTTTTGTTAGCCAATTTTCTGAAAAAATAATGGCAGATTTTTCGGTACAGCAGCAAATCCTGCAAGCGGTAGCTGTGTACCGACTACCGATCGAGCCGGGTCTGTGTCTATTTATTATTTCATCTCACTTCACAGCACAGGCCGACACAGCAATAAAAACTGATGCAGAGCATCGCAGCGCAAGCTTGTACAAAGCGTCACATGTGACGGCAATTCACGTTGCATCAGGACTTAGGTGAAAAGCAAGTACTATCGGTCTAGTACTCGTCCAAATCCAACGAAGAGTAGTAATATTCGACTGAAAGCTCCGTCGCTGCTGATGCACACAGCCACATTTCTTCCTCCCACTGCTCTAGCATCCGAATCGTCACCGTAAATTGCTATATAAACGCCCACAAAGTGAGGCCGTTCTTGCCCAGACGAGCACAATAGGAGTACCCAGCAAGAGAGAGGAAGAGAGAGAGAAGAAAACAATGGCGGGTGAAGGAGATCTAAAGCTGCTCGGCATGCTGGTGAGCCCATTCGTGATCCGCGTACGCATGGCGCTGAACATGAAGGGCGTGAGCTACGAGTACATCGAGCAGGACCTCTTCAACAAGAGCGAGCTGCTCCTCAAGTCCAACCCGGTGCACAAGAAGGTGCCCGTGCTTATCCACGACGGCAAGCCCATCTGCGAGTCACTCATCATCGTGCAGTACGTCGACGAGGTCTGGAGCGCCACGAGCCCGTCCATCCTCCCCGCCGACCCCTACGAGCGCGCCATTGCTCGCTTCTGGTCCGCCTACGTTGACGACAAGGTGTGTCTATTTTCCCAAGCTTTTCTTCCGTGCTGTTGGAGCTTGAACAGCAGGTGCCGAAGTGCTGGTGTCTTTCTTGCAGCTGTTCCCTGCTTGGGTAGGCATTAGGAAGGCGACGACAGAGGAGGAGAGGGCGGAGAAGGTTAACGAGACGCTCGCGGTGATCGGAATCTTGGAGGAGGCCTTCGCCAAGTGCTCAAACGGGAAGGCCTTCTTTGCCGGCGACTCCATCGGGTACCTCGACCTCGCACTCGGGAGCCATTTGTTCTGGTTGGAGGGGCTACGCAGGATGTTCGGCGTGGCCGTCATGGACGCCGGCAAGACTCCGCTCTTGGCCGCTTGGGCGGAGCGGTTTGGGGAAGCTGAGGAGGCGAAGGCAGTGGTGCCGGAGGCTGACAAGGCGGTGGAGTACGCCAAGAAGCTTCAGGCCATGAGGGCTGCTGCTGCCGCCGCTTCCAAGTGAGTGGTTCAGAGGGCCTCTAGTCTAAAGTCCTCATATATCCATTGGATTGTCGAGCCTGAGAGGTGCTTCACGACTTGATGTAAGGAAGGAGACAAAACCATGATTACGGTGTCATTTAACCCTTGTTTAGTTTACTTATCAGTGTTATCTGAATTGTGTTCTTGCTTGTTTTGTGATTTCACAATCCCAGTATCCTATTGCGCAATAAAATGATTTACTTTTGCTGTTCTGCAGTGCTATGTTCTTTGGTAGGGCTATGCGCCTATGCCTTTTTGTCCCTCTGTTCTGGAACGTGGGATAAATTAAACGCATATTGTATTACTGAAATCAAAATGTTGGCAACTACAGAGTTCAGCACACAGAGGCTGTCCTGGCACACTATCGGCAGGAGTGAAAACGAGTCGGATACGAATAACGAATGGATTTTACTCGTCTTATAACTTAACTCATATTTTTCTAGATTCAAAATCGGATATGAGCTAACTCGATATGGATACGAATCCAAATTATTCGGGATACAGATATGTGACGGATTCGAGTCAAAAACGGATAAAAATATATAGATAATGCACATATATAGAGAGTAATATATGATTTAAAACCATACAAGACCATTGTAAAAAATTATATATCAATCTAACCCAATAAATATCATAGAACTCGATAAACTTACACTTTTACGATAAGTCGTACAACTCGACGAGCCAACGGAAACTACAAACACATGTGCCATATAGTTCTACTCATCAAAAGGCAGCAAATAACATAGACTCAGATAGCGTTTTCACAGTCTCAGTCACAGACACTAGCACGTAGGTCACATTCGGAACTTGCTCGGTTCTAGGAAGCGCCCAACTCCATGCAGATTATCAGCCACATCCATTGGCACCATGGTTACCTGCGGCGCATCAACAGGTGCACAGTTCAATATCAGGATTCATGACAAACTGACGTCATCAAATTAGGTACAGAGAATGGATCCAGATATATATAGGGTGCTTACAACACATCGTGGTATGCTTTTCTTGACAAAATGTAGTTGCATAACAGTCTGTTCTCTTATTAAAAGATCAAAGATGCATTAATATAACCATTTAGAAAATATGTGGTTCTGGACTAATATAACTAAGTAGCAACCAAGCATCTAATTGCATCGCATTCTATATACCATGTTAAATTTTGGCCTCTAAAGAAGAAAAAGAAGGGTTTAAAGCTGACCTTGAATGTTCAACCTGGCATGTCAAAGTTGGCAGAATCCAACAAAGTCAGTTCAAATATAGCATTCATATCCCATTTTTCATTCACTGAGGTATTGAGATACATGATCCTACTGTATACTACTACAGCAGCTCCAACACAGCAAGAAACAATTTCTATACGCCACAGCCTTCCTGATGATGTTTTCCAAGACACAAATGGTGGATTTAAGATGAACATTGAACAAATGGCTGATAATCTCTGCAGATGAGATCAAACGTGATTGTGTTTGAGCTTTGAAGTGCCGCTGCATTTCCTCATTTCAGCTTATGTTTTGTTCGCCAATTTTTTGAAAAATAATGGCGCATTTTTCGGTACAGCAGCAAATCCTGCAGCTGTGTATCAATCGAGCTTGGTCTCCGCCTATTTATTTCACTACACTTGCTCAGGTCGACACAGCAATAAACTGTTGCGGAGCATCGCAGCAAGCTTTGAAATTTAGGTTTCGTTTACATCTCGGAGGTGGGTTAAATTCAAAATTTTAGCAAAATCTTAGAATTTCAGATAAAATCTAGTCAAAATTCAAAAACAAAATTTGAAATCTGTAATTTTTGAACCGAAGTGCCGAAATCTTGGTGAACTTTGGCCAAGCAAAAAATGATCGAAACGGTGTTAAAAACTTTTGAAACTTTTTGTGGAGGATCCTGACAGATCACTAATATTACCATAAAAATTTTAGATCAAGATCAAGCTTGAGGAATTTTTAAACATTCTGACAGCGCTACTGTTCTAATAAAAGGCTAATGGGCAAATTTCAACGGAATGGATAATGGTGGAAATCATGTTAAATTTTTTAAAAAAATTTGTGATGGTTCTGACAAATAGATAATGTTATCATAAAATTTTTAGATAATTATCATGTCCAAAAAGTTTTGAAAAATTCATACAATACTACTGAATGCTGATCGACAAAATTCGACCAAACGAAAAATGGTTCAAAACACGTTAGAAAATTTTTAAATTTTTGTGGCTGTCAATAATGAATCACTAGTATTCTCATAAAATTTTTAGATGATGATGAAGCTTAAGGAATTTTTTAAAATTGTAACAGTGCTGCTATCCTGATAAAAGCCTTACAGTGTTACATGTATTGTATTTGTCGGGGATTGGTTATTGCCCGTAGACGACCATTGGAGCCCGGCTAGCGCCGACCATGTCCGTGCTCAGGCATCGTCTCTACATGGGGGCCCTCCGAGCGTTCCGACCTTCGTCAAACGCCCCTCCCCCGAGCATGCTTGCTCGGGGGTCCACGACCTGGCGACCCAGTCCACCAAGGATGCCTCGAGGACCACCCAAAAGCCGGGCACGGTTTACGAAGAAGCCCCGGCATTAATTACAGAGCCGCCCGTGGTCTCTGCGCTACCAACACACACGCGCCATACCACGTCGCGTGGTGCCCGGCAGTGGCGCGATAATGACTTTTACGACGTCGCAACGAGATCGCCTCGTAATAAATGTTTTGTCGTCTGTAATCCCCTATAAATACCCTCTCACGCGAAGGGTTGGGGGTTGGACTCCATCACTTTTCACTAGGTTCTCTCTACTACGCCTCATTCTCGCTTGTATACAAGACTTGTAACCACTTTCACACATCGCAATCATCGGACGAGGGTTATTATCTCCCCGAGAGGCCCGAACTGCATAAAAACGACTGCGGTTGTCTTGGCTACCTGTCTCATAGCTCAGAGGACCTCGGACGCTATAGCCTATACCCCCGCGAAAAGGGCCCTAGGTTGACCTCATTCAATCGGCGGGTAGGGCCGAAAAAGCTCGTTGAGTGGATGGCTCGCTTCAAAATTGTTCGATTTTTCTTTAAAATAAAAATTAGTTGATTTGAACAAGAGTCAACTTGCCCGGCCCTAGGCTCGGCTCAAGTTGGGTCTCAAACAATACAGAGACTATAATAAATAAGAATAAATTAGTGTCAAGAAAGCTCAAAAAAGGTCATCCCATTGCTTTTCCACCCCTATCATGGGGACCGGTTCCTAATCGCCGACAAGATTGATATATTTGATTGAGCAATCAAAACATATTTACAATTTTTGAAACTTTTATAGAATGGTTCTTAGGCAATGCTTAAGCTCTCCTAGAAATTTGTATCATGATCACACTCGTTTAATTTATAAAATTATGATATTATTATCGTCTCAATTATGTTCATTCTGTTTTTAAATTTTTAAAAATGACAAACAAAGTTCAATTCTTTTGAAAAATTTTCTATATGATCCTAGGCTACTATATATGGTACCAAAAATTTTTAGAGCATGTTTAAGCTTGTAAAGTTTAATAAAAAAATTTGACAGTGCCTCTGCTATTTTTATAAAACATCTTAAAAATTCGATTTTTCAACAAATTTTCATAACAGATGACATTCTTAGGGGTTATTGACCCAAATCCAGTCAAAATTCCCGAGATTTAGTTGAAATTTCTGAAAATACAATGGCATTTTAATTTTTTGTATTCAGGTGAAATTTTGCATCTCGTCCCCTGGTGAGACCTGAGGTCTCGACGAGAAATTTAGCCGTTTTTGCATCGCAGCAAAAGCTTGTACAAAGCATCACATGTGACGCCAAGTCATTTTGCATCGGGAATTACTAGCAATCGGACGTCCGATCACTGTTCATTTCATTTGACGCCTCTTGCAATAGTTTTTTAATGCTTGCAACATTTTTTCCGATGCGTGCAACATTTTTTTCAACATGTGTAACATCCATTTACTATGCCGTATTTCTACTGTTGTCGAAGGAAAATATTTCACGCATTGAAAAAAAATGTTACATACTTAGCTAAAAAATGTTGCAACGCGTCCGAAAATATCGAACAACATTTAGGTGACAAGCAAGTACTATTGGTCTAGTACTCCAGAAGTACTTAGTACACGTTCCAAGGAGGCATCGCGTCCGATCAAATTTGTGATTTTTTTAATAATATATTTTTTAACAAACTTTAAAAATATACGTGTAAAAATAAATTACATAAATATACCTCTATCGGCTGTTGGTTGGGCGACACAAAAATATCGTCTAACCAATGGGCAACAAGAGACCACGTCGCACGATTAACGGGCGAAAGAACGCCACGACACGCGCCCGAATCTCTGTCGCCGATGGTCAGACGATAGGCTAAAAATCGACCGATCAACGGACGACGGGGGAGCGTGGCCTCCTGTCGTCCTACCAACGGGCGACAGAGAGGGTTAGGGCTATAAAAACTGCTCGCACGACACTGTGCTCACTCAATCAGTCAGAGAAGAGAAGAAAGGAAGAGAAGACAAAAGAAAAGAGAAACGAAGGAGAAGAGAAAAAAAGATGCCGAGGTGTGCAAGTAGAAAGGGAAAGGGGAAGGCAAAGAAAGAGGGAGACGCTTCGGAGTGGCCGCGCAATGTCGCGTACCAGGATATCTTCCTACCTCGTGGGGTTGTCCCACCGATGTGTATGTGCGGAGATCCTTGTAGGCTTGTCCATTCTTAAGAAATTCTAACTTGGAAGAGGAGATATTAGAAGTGCCGCAACTACGCCTTCGACCCGTCGGAGAAGAGCCTAAAGAATCATCAGGTGGTAATAATCATACGTGTTTCGTAATATTTCTACATGAAACTTTGCTAATTTATGTTTCTTGCAGTCGTCTCCGCCACTGTGTGAATTTGAGCAGTGGTTTGATATGGAGATCAACTCCGAAGACCAAAGGTTTCTTGATCAAGCCAACCGAGGCGAGGAGTTCAAACGACAGCTTCAAAAGCAGCGTGACACCGCACGTGAGGAGGCACGTAGAAAGGAAGCGGAGAAGAAGGAGGCCAAGAGAGAGGAAACGAGAGAGAGTACGTCGTGCCAGAGAAGCCCCACCGGAGGCATGGCGCGAAGAGGAAGTGGCATCGATCCACTCAGTAGACGTCAAGTTGTAACTATTATTTTCGTTATTCGTGATGCTCCTAGTTTTAAGTCTAACAAAAAGTGAAGCTTACCTTATTTTTCACAGTAACTTCTGATTTAATAATCGCCCTATCTGTAATCTCTCTCTCCCACCTATGTTTGCAAAACTCGGAAGAAGCACACGCGATCATAAAACCTCGAAATTGTGGCCACTTTACGGTTTTCAACATATATTTTTGAAATTTTGAAAAAATTGTATTATTTAAAAAAAATTCCAAATTTGTTTCCTTGTATCGTAAGAAGCTTTCTTCTCCACCAGTCCAACGAAGAGTACATGCAGTCGATGTAGGACCAGGAGGTCAACTGAATAATGCGCCTGCGGCCTGCCTACCCGGAATATCACAAGTGTCTGGAAGAGGTGACACCTATATCTATCATCTCAGCATTCCATAGAAAAAAGATTGACTAATGTATCCCTTTATATATAGCGAAAGAATTTTGCAGCCAGCCAAGTGTCACATCAGCATCCTTGTGAAAAAGTCCTCCAATAAATTTGAAATTGCATTCAGATCCTCTGATCACATTTAAGTCTCTCTAGATTTACATTTAGGTCCTTCCGACGATTTTTAGTATAATGGACGAACAAATAAAATTACGTTTATATCCAAAAATCGGTTTTTATCGTATTGGTCCTAAGGAAAATAGAAATACGTTTAGATCCCTCCGTAGTTTTCTCTTAAAAAACCTACAGATTTGCGGACGGTTTATAGCAGTTCACAGATTCGTCGACGGATCCTAGCAAAACATTTTATGCGGTTTTCTCCCAAAAATAAAAAACACAGATTCATCGACAGTTTATAGCAGTCCATAGATTCACTGATGGATCATAACGAACCATTTTTTTAAAAAAAAACAATAACCAGAATTACGCAAAATATGAAAATACGTTTATTTTCTCAAAAAAAACAAAAATCATATATTCGCCGACAGATCCAAGCGACCTTTTTAAAAAAAATAACCAGAATTACACAACAAAACGAATGTACATTCAGGTCCTCCGTATTTTCTCAAAAAACACATATTCGTCAACGACTCCTAACAGACCATTTAAAAAAAAAAAAAATCAAAATTACACAAATTTTCCATAAATATCCGTCGGACTGCTGCGTCACTGCCGATGCACATAGCCACGTTGTTACCCACCACTGCTCTAGCACCTGTAGCGTCTCCAATAAATCTCTTCCTAAACGCCCAAAATGTGAGGCCGTTCTTGCACAAGAGCACAATAGGAATACCCAGCAAGATAGAGGAACATAGAGACGGAGAAGAAAACAATGGCGGGTGAACGAGATCTGAAGCTGATCGGCTTCCTGATGAGCCCATTCGTGATCCGCGTACGCATGGCGATGAACATGAAGGGCTTGAGCTACGAGTACGTCGAGGAGGACCTCGGCCACAAGAGCGACCTCCTCCTCAGCTCCAACCCGGTGTACAAGAAGGTGCCTGTGCTCATCCACGACGGCAAGCCCATTTGCGAGTCACTGATCATCCTTCAGTACGTCGACGAGGTCTGGAGCGCCACTGGCCCGTCCATCCTCCCCATCGACCCCTACGAACGCGCCATTGCTCGCTTCTGGTCCGCCTACGTTGACGACAAGGTGTGTCTATTTCCCAAGCTTTTCTTCCGTGCTGTTGGAGCTTCAACGGTAGGTGCCAAAGTGTTGGTGTCTTTCTTGCAGTTGTTCCCTGCATGGGGAAGCATTATGCAGGCGACGACAGACGAGGAGAGGGCGGAGAAGGTTAACGAGACGCTCGAGGTGATCCGAAACTTCGAGGAGGCCTTCGCCAAGTGCTCAAACGGGAAGGCCTTCTTTGCCGGCGACTCCATCGGGTACCTCGACCTCGCACTCGGCAGCCATTTGGTCTGGTTTGAGGCGCTACGCAGGATGTTCGGCGTGGCCGTCATGGACACCGGCAAGACTCCGCTATTGGCCGTTTGGGCGGAGCGGTTTGGGGAAGCTGAGGAGGTGAAGGCGGTGGTGCCGAAGGTGGGCAAGGTGGTGGAGCACGCCATGAAGCTTCTGGCCAAGTGGGCGGCTGCCAAGTGAGTGGTTCAGAGGGTTCCAGTCTAAGTCGTTGTATAGCCATTGGATTGTCGAGTCTGAGAGGTTCTTCATGACTTGATGTAATAAAGAAGACAAAACCAAGATTACGGTGTCATTTAACCCTTGTTTAGTTTACTTAGTAGGGTTATCTAAATTGCGTTCTTGCTTGTTTTGTGAGTTCACGAATCACGATCCCGGTATTCTATTGCGCAATAAAATGATGATTTACTTCTGCAGTTCTGGTCAGGGTTAATTTCCTAGTCTTCTATCTCTGTTTCCCCTAAAACTTTTGTCGACGTTATCTCTGTCCGACGTTTAGCAAAATCACAACAGACCCAGATGACCCTTTCCTATGTCCTTTTTATGTTCCACCTTGATGGGTCATATTTTTTTTATACATTTTTTAGAACTATTCCATATCCAATCGGAAACGGTATCATATGATTCATATCACGTCCCCTAGTCGTCTACCTACGTTTTTTGTGCTCAATCCTGGCTTACGTATTCCGATTAGTAATTTGTGAAGTGCTCTAAATCATGTTATATATGCAACGCAAGATAATCCAAATATAAGATCACAGATGGAACTTATGAAATTCCTTGGTGCAAACTCATCAAACAGCCGGACATCCCACTGGATTTATGCGTCACTGGAACGTAGGAATTTCGTATCAAATTTCAATAAAATTTATGTGAAATTCTTGTATTCAGGACGAGCTCCTAAACCACGAAACGTGAACTCCCCGCTGGTTTGGAGGCCAGCTGACGTTCGTGGAGGCAGCATTTTCGCGTCGTCATCTCATACCTCATCAGGCATCACTCCTTACCCCCCCAAAAAAAAAAGATGCACTAATCGCTGCAATTTGATTGCGGGCACCTCATCAGTAGCAATCATTGTCCTCCAATTAAGGATGTGTTTAGTATAGCTTTAGCTCCATCAGATTAATGAACTAATCGCTGCAATTTGATTGCGGGCAGCGCCACCAATCGTGCTCTAGCAACTGTATTGTCCACGTCTCAATTAAGGGTGTGTTTAGTATAGCTTCAACTCCATTAGTTTTGTGGATCTGGTAAACCTAGGTATTTCTAACTACACCAAATTTGTGGAGCTGGTGCTGTTGGTATATTAAGAGTGTTTAGATGGATCATCTTGTTTATATTTTAGACTAAAATATAAACTTAATTCACTTTATTTTAATTTATAAGTTTTAGAACTCAGATAAAACTAGTATTTAGAGCTTTACCAGCCTAAACTACACCACTCTTACTCGACTAATTAGTTTGTTTGGACTCCATCGCGTCAAATTTGTTTCCCTGTATCATCACTGTCATGTCAGCATCCAACAGAAAAAAAAACATTGACTAATTACTCTGTAATTTGACTGCAGGCTGCCTCACCGGCGATGCACATTGCGACGTAGTACTTGCTCTAGCATCCGTGGCGCGCGCATCCAATAAATTGCCGACACAACAACTGTTAACTAGTTGCTTCCTACCGTACTAGTCCAATACATGTGTGTTGCTATGGAAAAAAAAAATCGGTGAGCTGTTGTCATTGAGCTCAGTCTTCGTCGTGCATTCACTGTCGTGCATCCAGTCTGACATACGCAAGGAGTTGGAACACGTGTTGATCAAGTTAAAATCAACATATTATTTCGGATGCCGAAGTATTAACCATATCTAGCCATACAGATCTTTAACTCTCTCTCCATCTATTGTTGGCCGTCGGATGCATATCGAAGTATCTAACCATCAAAAGAAAGATCCAATTCAAGGCCCCAGGCTTGAGCGTCGGTGAGGCCTACAAAGTCCTCTGCATGCAGCCGATGCAGGTGATGAGGGGTAGCGAACGAGCGCTAAGCTCGTTTGGCTAGTGCGTTCATCGAGCAGTCAGTCCGCTCGCGTTCGAGTGTCACTCGATGCGGATACGCGCAGAAGGCGAGTGTGTGCGCGTGAGTGTGTATGTGGGTGCATGTGTGTGTGGAGTGTGTGCGTCGTGCATCTGTTGCTTGTTTCTTCTTATATGAATGTCGATTTCACGACCAAATTAAAAAAAAAAAAGGGGTATGTGGTGGCAAGGGTTTTTGGGAGAAATTTCGTGAATTTTGACCAAAATTTGAATTTTAGGGCCAGATTTGGTCCAATAACCCATAAAAAAGTGATCTTCTATGAAAATTTGTTGAAAAAATAAATTTTTGAGACATTTAAAAATTTTGGTAGAAACATTGTTAGATTTTTATAAAATTCTAAAGGCTTGATAATGAGTTGAAAATTTTATGATACAATTTTGAGCAGTTTAGGATCGTACAAAAAAATTCAGAATAATTTAAATTCATTTGTTATATTTAAAAATTAAAAATTGAATGAACATAATTGAGACAGCTACCTTGTCGAATTTTATAAAATGCGGTGGGACGCAAAATTTTTATGAGATATTAAGTTCACTTCAAATTTGCCGATAAGTGAAGAGGGTGTTGAGCGGTGGCAAACCGGATTGGCTAGTTTTGGCATTCATGCATGCAGAACTCTAGATTTTCATCTCTTGCGTCGAGAGCCCCACTGAAGCTACAGGAGAAAATAACACGGCACAAATCGCAAAGCAAATAATGAAGTCAGAAAATTAACTGATTTTAAGGAAAAGAACATTTGACTGAAATCAAATAAGTTGCAGATATTGTGGACATGCATGCATTCTGGAACTCGAGCGGCCAGATTGATCAATTGTACGAAGCAATAATAAAGATGTGTACATGTCCAAGACTTACACGTGCACCACAAAGCAGGGTTCAAAATACATTGAGATTTCAGTGCGTCGAGATTCTAAATCTCGGCAGGGTAAGAAGAAAAAAAGTAATTTCAGGAGTGCTACAGTACTTTCTGGTAAATTTTGTCAAGATTTCGGCTTTTTCACCGAAATTGCTAGAAATTAGACCAGTTTTGATGTTTTTAGAACCGGATTTCACTCCATTTTTTATAATTATAATGCCTTTTATAAGGAATACATGTGAAAATTTTACAAAAAAAAGATATACAAAATTGCCTTTCGAACTGAATTATAATTGTGTGTTTGCTCTACGCATGCAGATACCTGATTTTTCCCGTGCTAAGGAAAAAGCTTCCGCCCTTGGCACCAAGATATGTTGTACCTTGCCTCTTGCCTCATTACATAGGATTTGTAGTTACCTCTCTTCTTTCTTGATTGTTGTTTGTCAGAGTTGCAAGTCTTACTGAAAATGTGAAGAAAGAACTTGAAGACCTGGATAGTATGTGGTAACCGGCTAGATAGCTTGTCATTTAATTATACTTGTAATCAAGAATTTGACTATGTTTGCTTCACCTGAAAGTTCCTAGTTAGGATTGATATCTATCTCGAACTTTAGTTTATGTAAAATTTGATTGTTTTGATTGAGCACAATATAAATGTTGATGCTTGTGCGAACAATCACCAGCTTAAATGATTCATTCATATATATTTTTCCTTGCTTTATAGTTATAACTTTGGATGGAGTCATGGGAAAGAGAAACTTGAGTCTAAGAAACTCGATAAACATTGATTCATTTTACTAATTATGCATCCTATCATAGGTGAGGTATTGCACATTCTTGAATGAATATTGGAAAGAGGTACTAAAGTTTGGGGACGAATAAATTTCATTACCTAGTTTATTGTGCACCTCTTAAGCATATCTGTTTGCGCTTTGCAAATACTTAATATTTTGCATTCAACCAGGTAGAAAATGTAGATAAATGTTTGCATTATTTTTTATATTTTTCCAATTTTTTCTAGCTTTGGGAGACCATTTCATGAGAGGTTTTACTGAAATTTCGGTGATTTTGGCCGAAGTTTCAGTTTCAAATTTATGGATTTCAAATTTGTGTTTTGAATTTCATATGAATTTTGGCCAAATTTCAAAATCTGGCTAAAATTTTGGATTTTAGCTGCCTCCGAGATGTGATCCGAAAATGAAATTTGAAACCTTGCCAAAAGGATGCGATCTTTTCTGTCGAACCTGAATGTCCAAGACTTACACGGTGAACCAGAAAGGATTGCCTTCGAATGGGCCCTAGACCGGGCCAATTTGAAGAAAATACCCAGCATGATTTATGGGTTTGTTTGGCCCGTGCAAATTGAGCCCATTAATCTATCACAGGCTTGTCCATGCAATCTGTGTTGTCTAGGCTACCATCCATTCCCATTGGTTGTTCACGTAGCCTTTCTACTCCACGGATAGGCCGCAACCTGCAATCTCACATACCCAATGAGAAATTCCATGTTGCCTCGTCGTACTGACATCCAACCAGACTAACTACTTGTTGTCATAATATGGTGGGCCGGGCTAATGAGAGGGCTGTGTCAATTGCTCTTGCTTACAATAAGGTTGGTTCAAAACTATTTGTAGTATGTATAGTAACATGGCTAGTCACAAGTTCACAACAACAACAAGAAGTACCTAGGGTGTAAGCGGATGTCCATGCCACGAACCCACTTGATTATCATAGATCAACGCCAACACAAGAGCTCAATTACAAACCAAGCACCAGATACAAGGTACTTGGAGATACAACTTAGGGGAATTGGAAGCAAGAACTGGGAAGAAGAAATAGACTGGGAAGAAGCAGGGGACGGGAAATCAGAGAAAGCAAATTTGGGGAAGAGACAGCAGTGGGGAAGAAAGAGCCGAGGTTAGCGTCGTTCTGTTCATCCCCTTTTCTTAGGTGCTTGAACTCTTTATAATTTGACATGCCCTAGAACAATATGGGCCATGAAAAGCTCGTGAGCCTATGTTCCTTGCTGAATCCCAGCCCAATGCAACTCATGGTCCAGTACATGACATTCCCCTCTTCATGAATTTCAGCTTGCCCCCAAACCGATACCTTCAATCCATGGAATATATGTGTGGAACCACTGGGATCCCATGGCCTCTGCAATCGTTGGGAAGGAATATATATCTTCAATCCATTCCTCTAGCTAGTTACCCGTCCATGTCCAGTGATCATACCCACAGCCGGTACTGTAACCAACGCTGAAATTGATGAAGGAATAAACTCCCTGAACCAGAAACAAATAATGTCTTCAGTCGCTGCTAGGATCTTGTCACTGGTGAGAATTTGCTCTTCAGGCCCCTACTAGGATCTTGTCCTCAATTGCCACAAATGCTAGTAATCTAGACCTTGTATCAATAATTGCTTGCTGCTGCTTGCCTGCATAGAAGTTTAATGAAATCTGAGTGGCAGTCTTTACCCAAGAGTTTAGCATGCTCATTCAATTGTGCTAGCAGAAGCATCAATGCATCCTTGGTGAGAGCACAGGCACAACACCTCGGAGAGTAACCATTAACACATCCTATTGCCCATACAACTTGTTTTCAATTATTCTCACTTGTAAATGGAAGAAGCTTTCCTGGTAACAACCCATCTACTGCAGCCTCTATTGGCTTAAACACTGCTCTGCCATTTATGATCATCATTTTCTCAACAATACACTTGCCAAGCCAGCAAGCTATCCCTTCCTCGTGACCAGATGTAACTACCAACATGACATATGCCAAGAGAATCATCTTATCTGTATCTAAAATATGCTTCTCAGGAACTACAAAATATAGTGTTGCACACCATGCAGCATTTGATAAACCCGCTGTCATTCTGCTTTGTATTTCTAGAATCATCACATCTAAGTATGTTTCTATAGTCATTTTTAGAGCCTTGACGATGGGCCTTGTTCCTTCACAGCCATTTGAATTCTTCCATTTCACATCAAAACAATGCCTACAATCAATTAATCTCTGAGCTTTGATAGCTTGGCAGTGGTACATCACTTCCAATCTTGGTGCTATTTCTCATCCATGTGACTCCAATGTGTAGCATCTCAACTGAGCAACATCCTACGACTCCTCAACAACACCCAACAAATCAAACCATTTATAAAATGTTGTTTGGTTGAAGAAGAATTTTTCCACCTCACCAAAAAGTGTAGAGAATTCGAGAACTGGCTGATCTCACCTTGCACTGGTCACACCCAGCAAATTGAATGAACTTGATTATGTGCTTCTGAATTAGTGGTGGCCATGGCTTAAGCTCAATACTCTGCACTAGGGCTCTGAAACTTGCACAAGGAGGTGGTGGTCACGGTTGGACAGTCCCCGTGTAGGCCAGTGTCAGCCCAAGCTTGGTCGTGTCCAAACATCATAGTCGACCTCAGTGAGTGGAGGCATCTCCCTAAACAGCTTATTCTCAACAAAGTCCTCCAGGTGATCACGCACTGAATTGGCAGCGACTGATGGTGCGAGCTGGAGATGATGATGTCACTCAACTTAACAGTAGTGGGAGGCATCGGTGAGAAAGAATGAGCTATTCAAAACTTGAAATAAAAGATAAATCAGAAAATTAGAAAATCTGAATTTATTGAATTATTTCTATTAAAAAAAGGCTTTATGATGTCACTGTGATGTCAGAGACACATGGCACATCCACATGCTGATGCGTGGCACCAGTGTATAGACCCGGTCCACGGCCGCACCGAGTCCACGATGGACCGATGACACTATGCCCATGCGCCAGCTGACGCAAGCACAGACATCAACACACGTGGCATGACACAGCTGGATGCGGCACGTGGCAGATCTCGCTCGTCCACGACATATCCAATGGCTGAGGGTGAGCGGGGCAGGCGGAACGGCAAGACATGCGGCGTGACCTGGGTGTGGACGTGTGGCAAAATCTAAATCGAACATAGACAATTGGACAATTGAGACTACTCGACACGGAGAATAGCGACGTGGTTAGCCCAGCGCTTGATGCGCGGCAGCCATCCAACAATCCCTTACCAGATCCAAGTTCGTGAGGGTGACAATGATATGGTGGCACGGTTTCACTGGACTTGAGGACGACGTTATCACCCAGTACCGACACGTCTTGACACGACGAACTCGAAGATGGCTCTGGCAACAGCGGAGACGACTTGACGGTGGGATCTAGCACAAAAGGGCGGTGGCTACCTTTGGAACTACAATGAGCTCATGCGGTCAACTGGCGGTGGCTCAAGTAGCATGCGTTAGGGTGTTGGGTGCAGCGCGATGTGGGGAATCATGCACGGTTTGTGGCGCAATAAATAGGGCCCTTGGCTTCTATGAAAATCGTGGAAACCGAGGTTGGTTGAGATGTGGTGGCAAAATCCGAGCTCCTCACGACAAGGCTATGTGTCATCATCTAATGCGTCCGTGCAGTAGTGACCCAACGGCTCGAATGCAGCGGCGGCGCGAACGAATCTCGATCGCCCGATCGAGATCCAACGTCCGAGATCAGAGGCCGCTAGGGTTTGCTGGCATGCAGGCTAGCAACACAAGGAAGAAATGGGTGAGCCGTTGGGTTGCGGCCTAACACTATTCAAAAGGTTTCCAAAGCATTTTCCAATAAAATTAATTTCAAAAATTAGATAAAGCCTAAATAATTAACAAAAATAGTCAAAAATTCTAAAAAAAATCTAGAAAATATTTTACGGTATTTGAAACTCAAATAAATATTTTCATCAAAGGTTTTAAAATTTGATAAATGGCTTAAATCAAATAAATCTAAAATAAATTAAATAAATTCTAGAAAACTCACAAAAATATAAAATGCATATTTAATCCATAAAATGCATAAATTAGGATGTTACACAAAGCCTTCGCTGGGGTGGTCATAGCCGTCAGTGCACCTACACCATGGCTAGAGCACGATGTCGAATGCCTGGTGGGCATCATGGAACCATGGCTGTTGGTGATAGTGCCTCGCACTATTGCAACCAGGGAGGCCATAGGCAAGAGAGTTGACACTATTAAGGTTGAGGTCGATGTCGGCACATTGGTGCCGTGATGAAGACCCTTCATCGAACATCTTGCGGGTGTCACCTCGATGCTATCAGTGGGAGGCAACAACACTTGCTGGATGTCCATCCAATATATAGCAGCCGTCGTAGATGCATCGGCCATTGAAGGCTTCTTGAGCGCGTGCTGCATCATGGCCCAACTAGAAGAAGACGACCGCCCAAACATATTCAGTCCTCTCAAACATGTACACCTTCTCAATGCCATATGCGTTGAAGACCTGGTGAAGCACCTCCTCAGTCACCGGATAGAGCGGGTGGTTCATTGTGACATGAAGAACACCTCTGATGAATGCCTCTTGGTGGCTCGGTGTTTTGTCGAACAGGTGATAGGTGCCTCCTCCATGGACACCACCATCGAACTAATCCGGACGCCGATCACGGCAACTACCACCATGAGTCGCCCACATCAACTCTTTGCTTGAAATCCCACGAATTGATGGCTCAGATATCATCTTGTCATGAACCCAATTGATTATCATATATCAACACCAACACAAGAGCTCAATTGCAAACCAAGCACCAGATACAAGGTACTTGGAGATACAACTTTGGGGAATTGGAAGCAAGGACTGGGAAGAAGAAGCAGGATACAGGGAATCAGAGAAAGGGAATTTGGGGAAGAGGCAGCAGTAACCAAGCACCAGATACAAGGTACTTGGAGATACAACTTTGGGGAATTGGAAGCAAGGACTGGGAAGAAGCAGGGGACAGGGAATCAGAGAAAGGGAATTTGGGGAAGAGGCAGCAGTAACCAAGCACCAGATACAAGGTACTTGGAGATACAACTTTGGGGAATTGGAAGCAAGGACTGGGAAGAAGCAGGGGACAGGGAATCAGAGAAAGGGAATTTGGGGAAGAGGCAGCAGTGGGGAAGAAAGGCCAAGGCTAGCGCTGTTCTATTCATCCCCTTTGCTTAGGTTCTTGAACTCTTTATAATCTACCATGCCCTAGATCAACATGGGCCACGACAAGCTAGTGATCCTATGTTCCTTGCTGAAGCCCAACCCAATGCCACTCATGGGCCAATACATGACAGTCCACTGGCCACTATATCTATCCTGCAATAAACAATAAGTGGTCATCTGTGGGCCAACTTCTATCTTAAGTGGATGTCAACATAGCCTGCAGCAGCCTGTCTTATCCCAATCCCCATCCTTGTCATATTCTCCTTCAACCCATGCGTTAACATTGCGGTAGCATTGAGAACTGACCAAAGGTCAGTGCTATTTATGCCCCTGTCCATCAGGATTCAAGCCTAAGCTTAGCACTGGTGCTCACATTCTTCTGATAGTGAATGCTATAGCTTCTAGCCTAAGTTGAAGAAAACATTAATTACGGTAGCATTCTAGGTAGCATTCTGGGTCTGTGGCAACGCATCAGAAGACATCGCGGCTAGTCGACAACGTCCTCCGCCGACATCCATGCGGTCACTACATGCAATGCCGATGGCACATGTAGGCACATAGTGAATGTAGGTCAAGCGATGAAGCTCCACATGCATGTTTTGCAAAGCTTGCCATCGTGTGAGGTGTGCGGAAGTCCATGTTTGGTGGGTAACCCACCTAACCCACAAACTTGATAGGCCCACATGACATTAGCCCGTAAACGCGTTTTGCAGGTTGCACGGGCGTTTGTGGGCTGGCTGCAAGCAGTCCCACTTTCATCTTGACAAGGACCGTGCCATGACATAGACCAGGGCCGGCCCTGAGGGGGGAGGGTGGGCAGCCACCCTAGGCCCCTAAAGTCATGGGGCCCTCTAGGTATGCTAATACACCATGAGTTTTAGCCTAGTCACGAGCAAACGTGTGCTGAGTTGATCTGATGAGAGTCCAGGCAATAAACAAACCGTCCGACTGAAGAGTGTTGCACTAAATTTGAAGACACTTTCTCTCATGATGGTTCATCTGATGTTGAGGTACATGATCTTATTTCTGAATTAAAGATTATGAAATTCACTTTGCCAGATGCCGCATTGTCTGCTACGGAGATTTTCGAGCAGATCAGAGATGTGGATTGTTATCCTAATGTCTCCATTGCTTATCGAATCTTATTTACTGTGTCTATGACTGTTGCATCGACTGGAAGAAGCTTTTCAAAATTGAAATTATTGAAGAACTATTTGAGATCAACAATGACTCAAGAAAGGTTAAATGATTTGGTGACTTTATGCATCGAGAAGAAGTTATTGGACGAGATTGATATCAATAGTATAATCGATGACTTTGTATCACAAAATGTTAGAAGAAAATTTTTAAGATGATACCAAGTGCCAAGTAAGTGTTTATGATTACAATTTACATTTGTTATTTCATAAACTTTAAATTGTTTTATAGAAGTATTTTTGTGCATCAAATATTAATTTCTTCAATGATGTGTATATATATATATATATATATATATATATATATATATATATATATATATATAAGAAGTACTCCCAGAGGTCCGAAAGGCAACCTCTGGCGCCATGCATGCACTGCACATGTTTTTCGGTCATGCATGCACTGCACACGATCTCCTAGAATCCATACGCAGCTTACGGTGGGTTGACCGAGTACGTGACTCGATAGTATGAAACTATTTTCCTATATATATATATATATATATATATATATGAGGAGGTGAAAAGGACCTCCATATAAAGTTTTCGCCTCTGTACCCCTAAAATACCAGGACCGGCACTGACATAGACGTATTTCTTTCCTTTTTCATAGCACAGAAAATTGGACTAGCAAAAAACTCACAGCTTGATATGAAGTTTTCATGGTAGATAACTAATTTACCTTTCCGACTTTGCTTTGCGACGCAAGCAACGTCGAGTAGTCAGGCCTCCACGTTTTTTTGCGAAAATCTGTCGAGAGTCCCGAAATCGCGTAGAGGTTCTTTCACCTACTTTTTGCAAAATAAGATCTATGATTCTATAAATTCGTCGATGACTCTTAGCCATCCCAATTTTTCAGATAGCCCTCCTGGGAAAACCAAAATCGCTACGTGCAGCATCTCGCAGAAAGTTTTTGATCCGACGTACCTTTTCAGTGGGCTTGTAATGGCCATCATATATTTCAATCCCAACGAATCTAGATAAATGAGAAGGCCTAATGTGCCATGGCATAAATAACTGAAGCTCAAGTTTAGTCCATACTCTATACTCAATACCGGGCCTAAACTCCAACATGACCTTCAGTCTTCCCTGATAAACTGTTTTTACTTTGTATAATGTACGTCTACTTTTCTCCCCCCTCCATTTATTTGTGAGCTCTTTTACGCTACACCAAATTCAATATAGACTGATTATTCTTTTTAATCAAATAAATTAGGTTAGCTAGTATTTACTTTATCTGATAATAGAGTTGTAGGAATATCTCCAACAAATCAACGATAAGATCTGATTTGCATTGTCTACAATAATATGTTACTAGTACAGTGCACGGTAAAATTTCTCAAGTTTATACGAATACAAAAGGGACTCGCGGTTTAGGTGAATCGGTGAGGTGAGATTTCTGATTGCTCTGCTACACATGCATATGCACGGTACTTGGGTTTAGGTCAAATGGTGAGGTGAAATATCTGATTGCAACTAGTATATTGTTGCCGAAATTCTCCGGCGTTTTTTGTGCAGGATAGCGAATCACAAACTCCAACAAAGTGCGTTTTACTTAAGAGAAGCTAAACAGAAAAAAAAGAGGAATCATGTGCTCACTAACGTGCTAACTTATTCGGCACTAACGAAAAAGGCAAGCTGACCACATAAGCTGTACGCTGTGTGCACGGAGGAAAGGCCCACGAAAGTGCATGCCTCGGACATATATATTTCTTGGTCAAGGAAAGAAAGGACATCGTGCTTCGCTTCATCCTTTCGAAAGAAATGGGACAAGTGTGGCTGTTATTCTCCATAGAAGGCAGGCATAAGTGTTGTGCTACTTGCAATAGGCTGAAGAAAATAAAAGGTATACACTTGTAAAACCTGCCCTGAACTTTCTGAATAGTGCTAGTTAGTAAACAAGGGAAAATGCACATTCAGAAAACAAAACAAAAAAAAAAGCCTCTAGCACCCACACTCGACGGACATGGCGCAACAATCATACGGATTTTTTTTACCACGAAAGCTCTTGTTTTGACGCCAAAAGGCTATGACATGCGGTCTATTGAATTAATATACGATGACTGATTGCATATCGCACGAACAACGGGTACAAAAAGCACGCACCTGCCGTGGAAAAGAGAAAAGAGAAGCTAACGAGAAGCACCCTCTGCCCTTCAGCATCCGACTGACGACCGTCCTGGCGTCACTAACCGATCAGACATACGAACAGCCCTGCAGGCTGCGGAGGCATGGTCGTATGGACCAGAACGTGACCATCAAAACGGCCAGGTGCAGGTCATTCAGAATTACGCGCCCAATCCAAGCTTCCAATGTAGTAACACACAAGGTGCGAGAAAAGGTTTCAAATTTCGTTTTTATATTATATCATAGGGTTGGCTGAGATTCGAAATTTTGATGAGATTTTGAAATTTCGGCCTCCTAGGGGTTGGCTGAGATTCGAAATTTTGATGAGATTTTGAAATTTCGGCCGAAATTCGACCAAAACCCAAAAACTTAATTTGAAATCCTGCAATTTCGAGCCCGGAAAAACTAAAATTTCAAACAATTTCACCAAATTTCGGTCATTTTCAAACTTCTGTCAAATGGTTTTCCGATGCTAGAAAAACTTAGGAAAAAATATGAAAAAACCATACAAGCATTTATTTGCATTTCCTATCTGTTTGAAAACAAAATACTAAGTATTTGCACATAAAAGAGCTTAAGTATTTGCACAATACAAACCCAAAATACAATTTATAGTGCATTATCCTCCTTGCACATCACCTCTGGAGCAAACAACAAGAAGTGCTTAGCGGAGATGATGGTCAACGACAGCTCTCTTATTACTTTATTAAATGCCATATTTTTTTGCAAAGAAATTCACATGTATTTCTTATAAAAGGCTTTACAATTCTCCACAAAAAATTTGGAGTGAAATCCGGTCCTAAAAACATTAAAACTAGTGAAATTTGTGGCAATTTAGTAAAAAAGAAAGCTTTCGATGAAATTTTCTAAAATTACTGTAGCAATTTAAAGTTTTTCAGATTTTTTATTCTGCGGAGAACTGGATGTTGCTTCGGTTGGTAAGGTTACCCTTCATGCGCATCAGTTTATCCGCGTTCGACTCCAAATCGACGCGCACTAACAACAAATAAAAAATAGGTACGCATTTGTGCAGGTGTTCCTGTGATTCGGAGGTTACAGAGGTTTTTATTAATTCATTAGCATATATAGGGTACACATGCATAGTGCTAGGGTTGTGTGGTTGCATGCATAGGGCTTTAAAAAAATTAAAAAAAAAACTCAGACTTTGCCAGTGGCCCGGTACCGTTCACAGCTGCCGTATACTCCGGATGTTTAGGGAGTATATAAATAGGGAGTGTATAGTATCATCCGGATGTTTTTGTCTTAACTAACATCCAAATTTACCGGACCGTTGGATCTAACATCCAAATTCATCGGACCGTTGGATCAAATCATAGGATCGGATGTGGGCCGTTGGATCTAACATCCAAATTCACCGGGCCGTTGAATCAAATCATAGGATCGGATGTAATCGATACTCCCGAATCTCAACAATGATCCAATAGTTCTAGATTTAGGTGATTTCAACAAAAAAAACATCCAGTTGATGTTTATCAAATCCCATATAAATAACAACACAACCTGAACGGCTGAACCTATCAGATAATCAAAACCAAAGCGCAACCTACAAGTTCTACATACATTTTCCACTTCTTGTGTTCAACTTACTTCTCCTTGCTCCAAACCGAGCCTTGCCAATGGCGGGAGATGGAGAGCTGAAGGTGCTGGGCCTGTGGACCAGCCCGTTCGTGATCAGGGTGCGCGTCGTGCTCAACCTCAAGGGGCTGCCGTACGAGTACGTCGAGGAGAACCTCGGCAGCAAGAGCGCCCTCCTCCTCGCCTCCAACCCGGTGCACAAGAGCGTCCCCGTCCTCCTCCACGGCGGCCGGCCGGTGAACGAGTCCCAGATCATCGTACAGTACATCGACGAGGTCTGGGCCGGGACTGGCCCGTCCGTGCTGCCGTCCGACCCCTACGAGCGCGCGGTGGCCCGCTTCTGGGCCGCCTACGTCGACGACAAGGTCGGGCCGGCGTGGCTGGGGATGCTGTTCAAGAGCAAGACGGAGGAGGAGAGGGCGGAGGCGGTGGCTCGGGCCGTCGAGGCGCTGGAGACGCTGGAGGGCGCGTTCCGGGAGTGCTCCAAGGGGAAGGCGTTCTTCGGCGGCGACGGCATCGGGCTCGTGGACGTCGTGCTCGGCGGCTACCTCGGCTGGTTCAAGGCGATCGACAAACTGATTGGGCGCAGGCTGATTGACCCGACGCGGACGCCGTCGCTGGCCGCGTGGGAGGAGCGGTTCCGCGCGGCAGACGCGGCGAAGGGCGTCGTGCCGGATGACGTCGACAGGCTGCTTGAGTTCAGGCGCACCCTGCTCGCTTGGAGCGCCTCCCAAGCAGAGTGAACTGTGACTCCAGTGAGTTCGTCTGTCTGTGACGTGTGTGTCTGCATCACTGTGCGTCTGAGTTTGAAACTTTGAACTTGTCACGGTGTGTGTACCGAATAAAAATGTAGTACTGCACTGCGTGCGTTGTAATAAGGGCAAACGATGCTGCATAACTTGCAATGTTGCATTGTTTATGTTGTGCTAAGTGCTGAATTTCTTGAGGCTCAGTAGAAAATCCACCGCGCGCGCAGATGATTGCACGATTCTAGTTAATTGTAGAAGCACCGCAAAGAATCCATGCCGAGCTTGACAAACATTAGTGACGAACGTGCTGGCGTAACAGGTTGGCCTGCAACGTCAGCGTGGCGTGCCGAGACGCTAGGTACGAACACTTTTCAAAGAAAGACCTGGCCATTTTTTTGTCCATAACCGGATACGTTCTGATTCGAGCAGATAACTTTCTCCTGGCTGCTAAGTCCAGTAAAAAATCCACCCTAATGTCCCCGTAACTCTCACCAGGATTTTCATTATCGAACCACGCTCGAAAATCGGCCCTAGAAGGTACCGATATTCATTGAAAATCGGTATAAATCGAATAAAATTTAAGGTTAAATTTTTTGAACTCAATGGTTATAGCAGTGAAACAAATCGAAAACCGACCGATTTTACCGATTTTCAACTGGTTTATATAAAAAATGGTACGCTCAGCAGAAATTAGACAAAATTAAAGAAAAATTGTAGAAAATATAGAAAAAAATTGTAAAAACATAGTAAAGACCTAGAAAATTATGAAAAATTATAGAAATATATATGAAAAAATATAAAAGATTTTAGAATGATTTTTCCTACATTTTAAGACAACGTTAAACTGTAAAGTACACACTTTGCAATAATAGCACAACTACGAAAAAATATGTGAAAATTTCGACATGACCTTTGCAATATTTTAATCAATCTCAAGTTGTAAAGTATGCATTTAGTAATAATATCTTAATAAGTAACTTTTCGTTTCAATACCATTTACAAATCAATCTAACAAGTCCGCATCGTAATGTTCGTGGCATATGACATTTGAAATCAACATTTCTTGTTGAAAATGAATGTTCGCACTTCGCATAGTTTCATCATCCTTCCATTGTCACACATATACCATGTTGAATCTACATGAACACTATGATAGTCAACAATCAAGTTGCAATGAAATAAAACAATCAAGTTTCAACATCAAACAAGCGGACCTCTCTTAATACTACGGTGCCTATTCTAATAATTCAATCTTTTTCTCCAAAATTTGAGATCAGTAAAAGCTATGAAAAGGTCCTTAAATTTTATACCTGAGCTATCGACGTGTTGATCTTCTTTTTCACCATTTTAATGCTTCCACAATCGCCAAATTTAGGATCAACCTATTCTCAAAATACTCAAATTGAAAATGTTAGTTCTTTAATTGTAATTGTCATTAATTACTAAAATCAAATCAAATTAAGGGCCTAGATGCTTTCAATAGGGCAGAAAAGCAGGACCACAGGAGGGACCGAGGCAAGCAAATCGAGCATTCGGAAGATTTTAGGATGGGAATTGGGGGGAGATTGGGGAATGCGGCTGGGTATTGGGGGGAGGTTACAGACGGGTTACAGAAGGGAGATGCATGGGAGAATGCGGCTAGGGGCTGGAGTGCTAAAGACTCGGGCAAGCAGTAGTTGGACCTAGGGTTTTGCTATTTTGCATGGCCCTACCAATCAGTGTTAAGTCATGGCTAAATTAGTATGATGGGTATGGGTAGAGTTTACCCATACCTATGCCCGTTTACTTGGTGGGTGAAGAATTGCTTCTATTTCTATATCTAGAGGCAAAGAAAAACTTCTATACCCACTTCTGTTAGGATATTTACCCATGGACACACGGGTAATTGAGCACAATTACCATCCCTGATCAAGGTGCGTACCAAGTGCAAAAAGGCACCACGCACTATCGAATCACGGATCAGGCCTATTTGTTTCTTTTCCTAAGTTGGTATTTTTATTTGTACTATTGCATCATAAAAAGATTATTGATTGCGAATATTTCAAAAAAAATGGTTGCAGGTATGTTGGATTTAGCTGGGCACAAGCAAAATAATATCCCTCAGGAAAACGGCGCAAAAGCTGGAATAGCTCAGTTGGTTAGAGCGTATGGCTGTTAACCATAAGGTCGGAGGTTCGAGCCCTCCTTCTAGCGATTTTGATTTTTGGCCTTCTTTCTAGAAAAATAGGTCACAGAAGAACTATAAATTTCTTAGTTTATTTTAGCATTCATTATACATTTTTTAGTTTATGCGCTTTACATACGCTTTTCCCACCATTCGTTAATCGTCCTACAACTGGGAGTGATGGGGAGTGCGAAAATGCCATGGAGGAAGAAGTTTCAAAACATCTTGAGCAAATTGCACTCTGCACCAGATATTTATGTTATTTGTTCTACTTTGCACCAGACTTAAGCAATATTTTCACCATGCCATCTTAGACTAACCAATGCTGCACTCTGTACCAGGTTTACTCGCATCCCATGCTCGTGCGCATGTGTAAGTTCCTCTGTTTCCCTTCCCTATGAGATACTGAAATTTTCTTGTGAGCACGCTGGTTTTGGATGACTTACGAGGTGTGGTTTCATCGGTGTCCGGACTGAATGGTTGTTGTTTTATGGTTCGATTATCCGTATGTTCTCAAAATTGACAGGAGATGTCCTTGTTTGAGCGGCATACAATGTTAGGCAAGTTTTGTTGGTCAAATTTCTTTGCAGCTCAACTTCATCTTATTAGAACGTGTTATTGTTGGTGTTTATGGATCCTTCCAGTGCTATTACTTTGAGTGCTTGACCTCATGGAAGCTGCTTATTACCTGCTATAGCCAACAGAGGCGACGACGGAGTCGACGCTACTGTGGGGGATGGCGGCGTAGAGGCGACGGGGAAGCGGAGACGACATGCCGAAGTCCTGCGTAGCGAACACGGTGGCGATGAAGAAGCCTCGTGCAAAGTGAAACATTGGATCCCATTAACAGTATTTCATAGCTGAACGAGAATTCGCTGGCTCAGATTGAGAGTGGCTGACTTTCTTCTGAAGGGCTTCCTATAACTAAGAAATGAAAATTGTTTGACCCATATGATCTCAAGCTCGTAGAGAAGATGAAACTGATAATTTCATACGTGTGAAATATTTTTTTTCTTACATGTGATATTTAGGTTTTTTGGCTTATAGTTTAAAGCCAATTTTTTTTAACAGTTTAAAAGCTAATGGCTTTTGTATATGATAAATGTGGGTAATTTTATCTAACTTTTGTGTTATTAGTCTAAAACCAACCATTAATAAGCAAAAAAAAAACTCTCTCCAGTGGCTTTTGGCTTTTAATTATATAGAAGCTTATGGCTTTTAAAAAGCCTAGATAAAAAACTACTCGTTTATTTAATCTTTAGCTTTTTTGACTTTTGAGTCGGTGAAAAAGCCCAAACAAACAAGGTCTAAAGTTAGCTTCAGTTTCTGAAAAATCAATAAGCTCCCCTCTCAAAACAGCTCAAGTTTTAAATGGAGTCAAAAGCCATATAGAACTAAAAGCTAAAATTTATACTGAACCTGCTTTTGCAGTTTATTGTTGAGAAAAATTAGCTATTTATTAAATAGTCTTTTATAAAAAACTATAGACATTTCTCAACTAAAAAACAGCTTTTTAAAAAAGCTATAGCCCCAAACAAACCCTCAAATAAGTGAAGTAGCGAACCGAATCGAAACAAAGGAGGTAGCAGCGAAAGAGACGGTGGAGTTAGCTTCTTAGCAATGAGATTGGGAGATCAGCGAGAATGAGACAGTCGAGTCGAGAAGAAAGAGGTTATGGTTAGGTTTGTGTCGGTAGGGTAAGCTAGTGGCCAATGGTTCCAACCGCGGCCTATTTACTTCTACGACCCACTTTTTTTCTTCTTTTGTTTGAGAGTACCCGTTTGTTGATCTGTCTGACCATTTGCCCAGTAAAATTTGAACTGCACTGAACGAGTTTGGACTGCACATTAACTGTAACTGTGCAACAGGTGAACCAGCTCATTTTGATTACTATTCTCTTGTCCAGCCGTTTCGCCTTCTTTTTCCCTAAAAAAATTGTTTGTCTTTTCCTCCTTTCGGTTTTGTCAAATCTGAAATAGTGACATCTTAGTACACAGACACACGGCTAAACAATAAAAACTCCTCTATACTCGCATTAACAAAGAGAAGTTAAAGTCAAGCATTGCTCATCGTCTTTGATGAAAGTTAGCAATGCAAATTATAAAAGACTAAAACAATATATGAACCAAGATATTTTGTAAAAGAGTAATCTAGATTAGCTAATTAAATAATTTAGAAAAGTTTTTATATCTAGATATTTTGTAAGAAAAGTGTGAATATTCTATATATTTTATATCAAGAATCCAACTGTTCTTAAAATCTATAAATAGAAGTTTGAGTGTAGGGTGTGAGTGTTAGGCTAACCACCAAAAAGAGAGTATGTGCACTCTTGTGTAATAGTGTACGTGTTTTTTTAATAAAGTAACATTATGTAATTGTAAGTCTCCCAGTTTGACCGCGATATTTTCTAAGTAATTAGCGTATTATTAAGTTGTGATTCAACGTGGGCCGCCTACAATCAGTAAGTCTAACTTCACTGTGAGTGGCTCGAGCGCCCAAAAGCAAGATGGTGTTAGCTTCAACATGAGCGGCTCAGTCGTCCAGAAACTAATAATTAATAGTTCACTGAATAAGTAGATATGAAAAGGCTAACCAATTTTAATAAATAGTTGGTGTAGGTCCTCTGGAGTGGGTACTAAGGTCACCCCAATTTGCAATAAGCTCTTACATTTGCGTTTAAAATGGGAAGAAAATATACAGATACCAATTTACACAGGGGAGAGCTTAAAGAGCAGTCTGGTAATCTAACCAAGGAGTAAAAGTATACACTTATTATATGAGCAAACATGAATAAAGTAAGTTTCATGTGACAAATGAAATGTGAATACACCAAAGAACTAAACAAAGAATCACGAATTTTCAATTCCACTAGTTCTGTCACAATGTCTTATTCCTTAAGAGCATATGTATCATGAATTACTTACGATGGACTCTAAGAACTGCACCACCTCTGCCATGCTTGGCCGTCGGGATGGCATGTCAGAAGTGCACACCAGACCCAATTTCAACACCTGAACCAGCTCAGCTTCTACGAATCCCCTTAGGCCCCGATCAAAGCAATCTGAAACGGCGCCACTCTTTAGTGTCTCCTTGACATAATCGCGCAGAACCACCAACACTGTGCCCGCCCCGGGGCCATCCACCAGCTTCCGGCCCGTCACAATCTCCAGCAACACCACCCCGAAGCTGAACACATCGCACTTGTCACTATATCTCCGGCCTGGTAGTGCTAGCTCTGGTGCAACGTAACTGCCAACGGTGTGTAGATTGCTCGATTCAGAGCTATGGAGGATGGGCAGAAGCTTACCCAGCCCGAAATCCGACAACTTGGCTTCACACTCCTCGTCTAACAATATGTTGGACGAGTTTACGTTGAGGTGAAGTACCTGAGGATTGCAGTCATGGTGAAGGTATGCGAGTGCGTGTGCCGTCGCTACCGTGATCCTGAACCGCTGATGCCAGGACAGCTCACCCCTGCCACCACTGCTCCCAGTGAACGAACGATGACGGCTCCCGTGGAGGTGATCATACAAGGTACCATTGGTGACAAACTCTGATAGCAGTAGCTGCATTGAGGATGACCAGTAGTACCCATGGAAAGCGACCAGGTTAGGGTGGCTGAGGCCACCTAGCCGGCCCATCTCATGCTCAAACTCATCCTGATTCGTGATCCTGCCCAGTGTCTCCAGCTTCTTCACGGCGATGGACACACCATTCTCGAAGCTAGCCTTGTACACAGTCCCGACTGACCCAACACCGATGAGGCAGTCCTTGTCAAGCAGTGCCTTGGTCCCAGCCTCCCAATCCTCATATCTTGAAGGCAAGTTCTTCCTGAAAAGCACCAGCTTTCCGGTGATCACGGTTGAACCCGGAGACACAACCGCCGTGCTCTCAGACACAAGGACCTCCTCCTCATCATCATTTTGCTCTCTTCTCCTCTTGTATGTCTTAATGTTCATTGCACACACTATGCAAATCCCAACGAGTATAACGGCTGCAATGGCGATGACAATTATCACAGGCACGCCTAGCGGCCTCGCATGCTGGACGGGACAGTCATTGTCCAGCGGCGTGCCGCAGAGATTATTGCCAATGAATGCAGTTCGGCCAAACTGCTGCAGCACCGAAGGGATGGGGCCGGTGAGGTTATTGAAGGACACGTTGAACTGAGCCAGGTTGCGGCAATTCATAACGCCTTCCGGTAACTCGCCGGTGAGCTGGTTATTGGACGCGTCGAAGGAGGCAAACTTGTCGCCGCATGTCTTGATGATTGGGATTCCGCCATCGAATTTGTTGGAGGAGATGTTGAAGTAGGTGATGTTGACGAGGCCAATAAGGTAAAATGGCGCGGCGCCGGAGAAGTTATTGCTCCCGACGTCGAGCAGGTCGAGGCTTCGGCAGCCGTTGAACTTATCGGCAACGGTGCCCGAGAGCGAGTTGCTTCTGACGGAAATGTAGCTCATCTCCGGCGGATCGCAGACTTTCTCCGGGAGCTCGCCGTTGAGGCTGTTGTAGGAGAAATCGAACCCGGCGAGCCGCGCGCAATTGCCGATGCCCGGTGGGATGTGGCCGGTGAGTGCGTTGTGCGCGAACGAGACGTAGCGGAGGCGGGGGCAGGCGCTGAACAGGCCCGCGGGGATCTCGCCGGAGAAGGCGTTGTAGGAGAGGTCGAGTAGCCGTAACAAGGGGAAGGCGCCAAGAAACGCCGGTATCCCTCCGGAGAATGCGTTGCTGCTGAGGTTGAGCTTGTGGAGCGTGCCCGTGATCCCCGCGAAGCTCGCCGGGATCTCACCAGAGAGGCGATTACCGAACAGGGAGACGGACTCCAGCGCGGGCAGCAGAGCGAGCGACGGCGCGAGCGCGCCCTCCAGGCCGGCACCGTGGACGCGCACGCGCTGCACGGCGCCGGACGCGGGGTCGCAGCTAACCCCTGGGAAATCCTTGCACGGGTCCCCGCTCAACGTCCAGTTCGCGAGCGCGCCGCCCGGGTCCGCGGTCACCGCGGCCTTGAAATCCAGCAGCGCCCTCTTCTCGGCGGCCGTGGCCGCGCTCACCGCCGCTGCCCAATGCAGCAACAACAGAACCGGCGGCAGCACCGCCGCGGCACCCGCGCCCGGCGAACGCCTCATCTCCGCATCAACCGCCGCGCCATGCCACCGCAGGCATTACTTCGGCCGCTGTGCAAACCGCTACTACCACTAGCTCGAGGTGTGTGGCTTCCTCTCGCCCACCTCGAACGTGCATGCTGATGCTGCGCGTTATGCGATCTCTCAGTGTATAGCACGGTAGTTCAGGTTGGTGTTTGGCATTTAAGACGACGATTAGACAATGGCCGTGTTTGTCTGGGATCTCTGATCTCATTTCTTGGTGGGAATTTCAGGAGGGGAGTGGGGTGGAATCCGAATCTCTGGCACTATTCACAGTCTCAGTGTCACTTCGCTGGCAGTACACTCTGCCTGTCTGCAGTGCGATCTGAAGGCCTTATCTTTGTGGAAATCGCTTTCTTTTGAATTCTGATGCGTTTGCTGTTCATTAAAGTGGACACATGCAAGCATTGGGTCGCTTCGCTTTGCCTTCACGTTTTATGGAGCAGAGAACCCAACCTGCAGCGAGCTCGTGGAGAGTGCAGACCGCAAGGATAAATGTAAGCCAAAGTGCAAAATATAATCACGGTCAAGTGAACTTTTTCACTTACTTGCACATGAGACTAAGTGACCCCCATTTGGCCATTTCAGCTGATCAACAGCTGATACTTGCTACTTGCTCCATTTAAATTTGTAAAGCGTAATTTTTTAATAGTCTTATGTACAAATATAAAACATATTTTATGTTCTAATGCAAATAAATTAGTGTGATGTTTCTTTTATACCTATAATTAGGGCACTCGGGCCAGGCTCTTTCGGACTGGCCCGAGGCACGACGTTACGATCTAGTCCGAAGCCTACTTCGGCACGAAGTGGACCGTGCCGAATCGGTATGATACTATAACACGGATCGTACCGGGTCCGAGAACCAAGTACGATAGACGGCACGACCCAGTACGACACTATAGAACAAGACGTACCGGGCCCGATGACCTTAGGCATGAAGAAAAAACCGAGCATGAAGATCACCGACTCACAGAGCATGAGCACTATAGATGCACCCAGCAGTATGGATGCTACCCCTGTCATCGACACCTGAAAGAGATGGGCAAGAGGGGAGAGAGACCTGAGAGAGATTGAGAGACGGTGTAAAAAGCTACTTTCTCTCGCTCGTCTCTCTCAATCCCTTTCAATTCTTTCTCTCTCACCTGTCTCTCTCAATCTCCTTCGCCTATCTCGTTCATTCTCTTTCTCACTCATTGCCCCCTCTCTCGCCCATGTTCAGCACACCCCCTCCTCTCATTGCAATAGTGCAAATTGGTCGGGTCTAACTGACACGATATGAAGTAGGCACGAAGCGCAAATGGGTTGTACTTAGACTCGCCAAAGGCGAGCCGAGCTAGCATGGCACAAAGACAAAGATGCACGCCGAGACATCTCAAGTGTAGCAGTTTCACCACAAGCACGATGGGCTAATACGGTTCTCCGACACGAAGACGACGCCCACCTCTACCTATAATAAATAAGAAAGTATGCGGTGAAAATAGACATATAATGAAAACATTAAAAGTAGGCAAATAAAGATGTTAAATCAAACTTGAATGGTCCACATTTAGGTGGAATCTCACCTCCTCTACTTAAGCACGTTTTACATATAACCCCCTAGGAAAATTATAAAATTCCACGCTTTAAGTTGAGGAGGTGGGATTTCACCTAGAGCTGAACCATTCAAGTTTGATCCAATATCTTTATTTATCTATTTTTATGCTTTCACTATATGTCTACTTTCACCATATTCTTCCCCATAATAAAAATCTATATTTACTCGATATTCTCTACATATTTGCATTGAATGTAGTACTTAAAGACAATAATTATGGATAGTTCAGTTATTTCTAACATCTTATTAGGGCCTGTTTGTTTATATTTTTGATTCTGACCCTAAAAGCAGAATAAAAAATAAACAGCCCGATTCTAAGAATAGATTCTCACAATCCAACATACCCATATACACTATAATCCACAATCCACTTCATATGTACTTGTAGATTCCAGTTTTTATAGAATCTAAAGAAAAAAAACAAATTACGTCTTAGTCCATGTATTCAAAGAAATTACGGCCAGTGAACTTGGACAGATAGTAACTGGAATTCTGTTCGGTCGGCTGTTGAATGCGGACTTTATGGCCCCAGCCTGGCGTGAGGCGTCCCCCCCACCGTTGGAAGTTATTGTGTTCCGCTGCTAGGAGATTGGAGACGGACGAAATGATCTTGTCACGGAGGACGGGGAAACGCATGGGCAGCCATGCAGCTTTGCCCTGCGTCCGAGGGAGTCGTTAACACACGAAAACGCCCTAGTAACCAATATTTCGACAGGCAGATTGTCTACGCCAGTCGATGGGTCGCTAGCACACAACATCACGCAAGTTGTTCGTTGTCTGCGTTGTGCTTGTACGGCAACGTGTTCGTTCGGCTCAAAGACACCTTAACGCAGGGTTTACAAAACTATTTTTAAATAAATTGTTCGAAAACCTAAATTCATAAATTGGAAATATTGAATAAAAAATGCTTGAAAAACCAAAGAATTAAGAAATTAAAAATTTTGGAAAAAATTAAAATATCGAAAACCAGTCGATTTTCTCAAAAAAACCGTGAAAAACCGGCTGACCAATTAAATGTTCCTTAGAGCCTATTTTGAGCGATTTTCACTCAATTTTATCGAAAATCGAGCGGTTTTCACCGATTTTCGATCGGTTTACGTCGCATAATTTTTTAACTTTTATTTTTAAATTAGACCGACTTATCAACCGATTTTGAATATAAGACCGGCTCGACAATTTTTGAGCGATTTTCACTCAATTTTACCGAAAATCGAGCGTTTTTCACCGATTTTCGATCGGTTTACGTCGCATAATTTTTTTACTTTTATTTTTAAATTAGATCGACTTATCAACCGATTTTGAATATCGAACCAGCTCGACAATTTTTGAACGATTTTCACTCAATTTTATCGAAAATCGAGTAGTTTTCATTAACTTTCGATCAGTTTACGTTGCATAATTTGTTTACTTTTATCTTTTAATTAAATTAACTTATCAATCGATTTTAAATATCGAACTGGCTCGACGAGACGGAAAAAACGCGTTTTGGATAACCTTCGAGCGGTTCTCGTCCCGCCTTGAAGACACGGAGGAGCTGACCGAAAAGGACACGCACTCATCTGTCAATGATCCATCTAAGGGCCTGGCTACCGGGGTGGGCCGATACCTACTGGGTCTTACACTCTTACGTCCAAGTTTCATGGAACTTCCTGCACCACTAAGGCCCTGTCAGGCTACCAAGTTAATCTAGGCCGGACGTTCAGGCCCAGGTTCCGCATTCAGTTTTTTCGATTTTTAGAAAATTCGGTTTTTCATATTCGTAAACTGAACCAAAATTGAATAACTAAAAAAACCAAACCGAATTAAATCGAAAAAAAACCGAACCGAATTAATTCGGTTCAGTTTTTTCAATTATTCGGTTAACCGAATTTCCAAACAGCAAGCAGCAATCAATATTGATCAATCTGATCGTAGCAAAGTGCATGCAGTACAAAATGTCCAGGCGTGACTAATGACAAGCAACTAAAATACATTGTCCAGTATAGAACATCACACATCAATACTAATTAGTAGATTAAGAGCTTCAAAAGTTCAAAGCATGTAGAAGAAGGCATGAAGGATGAAGCATCAAGCACTGAACTACTGAAACCAACACTCCTCCAGTCCAGCGGTCCAGCCAGCAGGCAGTAGCAGCACGGCCAGTCAGCCAACACTCCTCCAGCTCCAGGCTCACTCTAGGCTCTAGGCAGTACACCATTCATCTTCCAACCAATGTACATGGAATGCGACCTGGCCAGGATATTGTTGTTTCTATAAGTACAGGAAAATCAATTACATGTACTCTTTGCTTTGACACAGAGGTAAAAGAAATTTTACTTATCATAACAGTCAAGATATTAGATGCTTTAGCAGCCTTGATTATTAGCAAAGCATGAGGCAAAATGATGAGATGCTATACAATAGTATCAGCAAAGCATGAGACAAAACAGGACAATAAAATCAGGACAATATAATGCTCGGGATTCTTATCACCACCTATTAGTGATATGACACAGTTTACTGCACTGACCACCCTGTCATGCTCACACCTGGAAACACAAGAGAAATCCAGAAAAACACAAAGTCAGTGCATAATTAGGCTCATATGATTAAACCAATGCTCATCTGATCCCATATGCGATACTCAAGCTGGGAATAAAATATCATATTCAGGAATTCCAACTACAGCTTAGGTTCCAGACAACCAAACATTTCATATTCAGGAATAAACTCAAGCATTCTTAAGTGCAATATAGGATTAGTTAAGTGCAACTACAATAACCTTTACTCTAATTGCAAAGGGAAATCTTGTTCATTATAAAAAGGTCATACACACATTCACTACCATTTTATCTCATGTTGAAATCTAGACCAGAACAATGAGTTGAAATATATTGTAAAGAAATGACACAACACAAAAATTGTAGTACCTTCTTAGCAAAGTGTTGGCAATGGGAGGACCTTGTTCTTGAAGCAACTGTTGATTGAGAGGTGCGACGGCTCGGGGGATGGAGCTGGGAAGGCGGCGACGGTATTGGTGCCTGGGGCTACGCCGGGAGGAGGACGGGAGATGGCGCCTGGGGCTGCACTGCGTCGGGAGGACGAGAGGTGCCACCCCTAGCCGGGACTCCGGAGCCCAAGAGGGCCGGCGGTGTGGCACCGCCGCCGCAACCCACTGCGCCTGGCGCTGATTCACGAGGGGAAGACCGAAGACTAGATCTGCGCTACTGGGAATTGGGGAACTAGGGTTGGCCGCCCGCATGAATGTGTCTTGGGCTCTTGGCGAATGGAATGGGGAACCAGGGTAAGGGTTGGTGACTTGGCGTGATGCCGACCGATAGAGAAATCGGTTTATTCGGTAAACCGGTTTTTCGGTTTTTGAAATAAGAAAACCGAACCATAAACCAAAAACCGAATAGTGCTAAAATAAAAACCGAATCGAAAACCGAAAAAAAACAAAATTTTTGGTTAATTTGGTTCGATTCAATTTTTCGGTTTCGATTTAAATGTGCCCACCCCTAACCCACGAGGTGAGGGTGTGTGCGGGTGTGCCCTTTGCGGTACAAACTTGTGTTTACGGAGCCTGCACCATGTCATACCAAAATTCGGTAGAGTACTAATCGAGTCTTATGGAAGGCGTGGCACACTATGCAGCTAGATATAGTATACTCACTGCATCTAAGTCTATAAACCGTTTATCTTTTTGTATATAGACTAAGAAGATATTAAAAATAATTAAATCACTTATAATTATTATCACTAAACACTATAATCAATGCATACATGTAGAGAATATAATTAAAGATATATGTTTATTAGTGATATAGGGGAACATCACATTATTTCTTACATTAAAATATAAAACACAATTTATATTGTGATAAGATTATTCAAAAAATACGTCTTACAAATTTAGACAGGGGAGTGAGTAACACTCACATGAATCGATACTCCAAAAGAATTTCAATTCGTTACAGCTTTACTACTTCTGGAAACTCCAGTGATCAACAATCGTGGATTCCGAAAGGATGAAAAACATTCAGAAAAATTACCGGCGGGTCCTTGCCCGCACAAACGCAACTACACAAGCGAGGGTAATAAAGTTCAAAACAAATGGGTTAGGAAAGTAAATCCAGGTCATCTAAATGACTAGGGCTTCTCCGTATCACACTGAGCAGCGAGCACCTAGATGCTCTCCCGAATCATCATTTGGACTCGTGATTCCTCGATGCGACGCCCTTCTCCTCTGGCAGCTCCAGTTGAAAGAACGGTATCTGCTCAGTTTGCCGCTGACAACGGAGCTGAATTTGCTGGGCCAGGTTGCTGGACGAGCTCGTGTCGCCGAGCTCCGTCGCCGCCAATTTCAGGCGCTGGACTTCGGCTGTCAGTGCCTCGTTCAATCCTGTTCGGCAAGAAACGAAAAACTGTGGTCAGAACTCAGAACAAATCGATCGGTTGCTAACATGTAGTATGATGCATATCTGCTCCTACCGTTCGTTGATATGGACCAGTTTTCCATGCAGGAGTTCAGTTAATGCTCCCACAAATGTGGAGTTATCAATTAGTACCATCTAGCAAAGCGAGTATGAGAACTCAGGGCATTCCCAACCCTCCACTTCAGCTGGTGTCTATAGAATTAATTACGCTGCCAACTAAGCAAAAATCTGATGTAGCATAGGAGTTAAGGAAGGGAGAGAAGGAAAAACGAAGAAACCGTGTCTCATGCAAGAAACTGGGTCGACGCGGGTACCAAGACTCAAGAAACTAGCAAAATCGGGGTTGGACATTTCTGCGCGCTTACCAAGCTGTATTTGTGGTGCATGCATTGGTTTATTGCTCTCATGCATTGCTTTATTGCTCTCTCCCTCCTCTAAACACTACTCATGGAAACTATGGGTTGGAAAACTATACATTGGTTTATTGCTCTCTCTCCCCTCTAGACACTACTCATGGACACCATGGGTTGGGACTGTAGCACAAGTACTGTCTAGGATACAAATCTTAACAGATGATTGGAGTACTTGAGTTATCTTAAGACGGCCGGCCTCCTGTGACAAGGCTAGCTAGCGCCCATCAACATCGTGACATGAACTAGGCAAGGCAGAGTGTTTTTATTAACAAGTGGATTATTCTTTTTTATTGATACGAGAAGAACCGAAAAAGATGGCGACGAAACCGATGTCTGACGTAGTCTCCTCGGAAATTGATTATTGAAGCACATTCTAAATTGCTTCCACTACATGCTGGCAACTAACAGCATCGGAAGCCAATGTCTCGACTAAAAAAAGCAGGTAATTCTTGGGAGAGTTGCCAATCATATCACACTACATGATAACGAGTTAACGACTGACTGCCAAATGCCACGTCCAAGGCAACCACGCCAATGCGCCTACGACGGCCTGTTGGTCGTCGCATACTGGAAGGTGGGAACATGCAAATTAAATCGGCATCAAGACTGCAATTTGAACAAAATTGTTCTGAATTTTTTTGTCAGGTTTATCCAAGAATGCGAAGCTCATTGCTCACCGTCGCGCAGATGCGCTTGCTGCTCCATGGCCTGTAGCCGGAACTTGAGCTCATTGTTTTGCGTGGACAGTCCAGAAGAATCGCGCTGCGACAACAAGAATCAAAATTTAACACCAAACTATGAATCCTTGAGTGACCGTTATCCAAGAACATTGCCTGCACGGAGCATAGATCTACCTGTAAAAGAGTGAGCTGCGCGGAGAGACTTGTGGCCTCCGTCTGCAGGACCTGCACCTTCTTCTCCAGCTCAGCAATGTACTGCACCCGCCGCTCCTTTGACCGCGCCGCCGACTGCCTATTGGCGAGCACTCTGCGCACACGGAAGAATAGAATTTAGCAGCTCGGTTCAGGGCATTGTGTTTTTTTGTACTATTAGTTTGTAACAGGAGCCTACCTCTTTACGCGCTTTGGGTCGGCGAGAGCCATCTCGGCGAGCTTCTCGTCTGCCATGATCCGCTTCATCTCGCCCGGGGTGAACTCGCCGCTGCCGAACTCCAGGCTGAACTTGCTGGGCTGCCCATTGGCCGAGAAGCTCAGCTTCCCCAGGAGATTGTCCATCGACAGGCTCCTTGTGTGCCGAGCCGCCGGCTCCCCAGCGGCGTTACTGACGCCCTCCCTCTTCTTGCCCACGTCGCCCCAGAGAAAGACCTGGCTGTGAGCGCCGACGTAGTCCTCGGACTCGTTCTCGCTGTTGTCGGCGCCGTTCGTCCGCATGCTGCTCCCGCGGCTGTCCCCGTCGGAGTTGTTCAGGCCGTCCATGCCCTCCATGCTCATGTACGCATTGAGCAGGTCGTCGCCCTCGCCGGCGCCGGGGAGGCCCCAGCCGGCCTCCATTTTGGGCGACGGTGGTGGCAGCGGTTGGAAGTACCCGAACGGGACGTCGCTGCGGGAGCGGTTGTGCGCCTTGCGCCGCGGCAGGCCGCCCGGCGCGCGCGCCGAGTCGTCGACCATGCACACGTCCGCGTGCAGGGAGTGGAAGCCGGCCGCCGCGGGCGGCGTCCGTGGCAGCCCCGCCCGCTGCTTGCTTCCCTGCTGAACCAGCGCCGGTGGCATGCCCCTGTCGGCCGCCGCGGAGAAGGGCCTGGGCAATGGCACGGACGCCTGGACGTGGTGGTGGTGCGTGAGCTCGTTCGTGGTGTTCATGTCTAGCTAGGTGTGGCCGCGCCGGCCGCGCGCTTGTTGTGTTGTGTTGGGGACGAGGTCGATGCGCGCGCGCGGTGGTGGCGTTCGCGTTTGCTCCTCTCGGCGTACCACGCCCACGCGGTTTCGAGGGTATATAATTGTTGCGTGGCGAAGACTGAAGGGACTTTTCGGCCAGGTGGTGGGGTTGAGGCCCATTTCCTTCTGCCATTCTGCCGCGAGCCGGCAGCGGCATCGTCATCTTCGGTCTGCCCGCCTAGCTAGAGCCATCTCTTTACTGCGTTTTTTTTAACGGTTTTGCTAGGCATCGAACGTCCTAACACTCTGTAACATTTTTTTTTACGCGTGCAACATTTTCTTTCGACAAATGCTACAGTAAATGGATGTTGCAAGAGTTCAAAAAAAATGTTACACACGTTGGTAACAAATGTTGCAGAAGTAGACAAAAAATGTTTCAAGAGGCGTCCGAAGAAAACAAAAAAATCGGACGTCCGGACGGTAGTATTCGCCTTTTTTTAATGATTTTGTTCGTATCTACTAGGTGTATTCATCAATACAAAATTAATCTGATTTTTTCTTTAGACCCTAATAAACATTCAGCTTTACTCTATATTCTTTACCACACATTTGTTGAATATATATATACTTAGAGATAATAATTAGCATTAGCCTAGACATTTTTTATATTCTTTTGGTCGGTGTGACAAAAGAAAATATGCCGTATACACTTAAACAAAGAGAACAGTAGAACCATAAAAGTTCTACTTTTAAGGCTTGTTTGGAAGTCAGGGGTAAGAATTCTAGGAGGAAAATCCCTATAGGGGATTTTGATGGCATATGCAATCCCGCTCAACCCTAGGGAAAATATACCCACTTGGGAACAAAATGTCTGTTGTTGTTTGGAAATGATAGGGATAAAAATCCCGATCATGTAAAAAAATTCAAAAAATTTGTAAAATTTAGAAAAAAAAAGTACTATTAAGCAAATCACATAGAATATGTGCCGGTAGAATTGAAAATTGCATGTGCCTATATATATCTAGCAAGCTGAGATGTCAGATGAGCAATTAACCACACAAGAAGGGGCAAGACTACTTGGTCCTCAGGAAAAACTAGTCCTCAGGGAACAACAATACTTGGTATCGAGGCAACAATACGCCAAAGTCTCTTTAAGCACAAATTTTAATTTTGCTGTGAGATCGAAAGCATTAGTATTACATACGCTCTGCATTTCAATCCTTTACCCACAAACTGAAAAGTGCGCAAGTTCAGACTCCCCCATGACTAAGTAAGGGAATTTCAACAACTACTAATCAATTCAATGGATTAGGTAATTAAACCCTATGTGGAACACAGGAATTTCATAGGAATAGGGCCTAATTACTAGTATCATAACTCCTAAGTAACATCAGGGATACTTAAGCTCAATTCGCCTACAAAGATCAGTAGTTGACACCAGTTCGGTGGATCTACTATTTCTAAACTGCAGCGCTTCTCTGCATAAACTCCTAAACCAACACCAGAAATGAAGTAGCCACATTTCTCAAACACAAGTTAATGTCTAATCATTAATAATGGAGATCACAACACATCCTACAGTAACATAGGATGCCACAATATGCTCAGCGGCAAAACTGATCTTACACCGTATCATTGACCGTTCAAAAAAAATCAAGCTCAAGTTCTAGGCTCATTATTAGCAGCAAAGCCATCAACCACCTCTAAAAGGAAAAAAAAAAGCCAGCAATCAAATTTAAGGAGACAGGCATACATTCCTCCAAACTACCTAATGAATTTGCATTAATATCTCAAAAGAACTAGTGAAATCTATTAGGCCCTGTTTGGCAACAAGGTTTTACAAAACTATGGTTTTACAAAACCATGGTTTGAGAATTGTCTTGACATAAAAAACATGATTTTACCAAACCCCATTAAAACCATGGTTTTTCTTGGAACTCTCAACTGTTTGGCTACAAAGTTTTGGGAGTTGTTTTGGTGTCAACGCTCAGAAAAATTTGCCCAAGGCCAAAGTTTCCAAAACAGAGAAAAAACCATGATTTTGTGAAAACCATGGTTTTTAAAACAGAGTTTTTTGAAGGGCTACCTAACACCTCATGGTTTCTAAAACAGAGTTTTTCTCTAAAACCATGGTTTTGTCTAGAAACTATAAAAAAACCTTGTTGCCAAACAGGCCCTTAATCCTTTAAGGGCATGTACAAAGCCATTTAATATAGCGTATCTTAGTGATGAAGTGAACATACTTCGCTGATGTGGCAGGGGGAAAAGTGCAAAAAATACTAGAGTCGACTCTTGGTGAAGAGACGACTCTTCACAAGCTCCTAGGTAGAATTAGAGAGGAGCAGTATTAAATAGCATGTTGGCTCTTGTGCATGTCCTTTGTACATGCTTATTTTTTTTGCTTAGAAGAATGTGCTAAGAGACACTCTTGACTCTCCATTGTACATGCTCTAATTGTGCCCACTAGAAAATCATTAAATACTAGTGTTTCCTAAAAGCATTGCGAAAGGCGCCGCCACCGATGCTTGCCATTTTGGATTCTTCATGAGTTTCCTACAAGCATTGCGATGAATATCATTAAATACTGGCCAAATAAGGCAGAGAAAAGAAAAGGAAGACTACCCAATTTCATTCTTGTATCATGATTAAGAATCGAAATTGCTCCTTACTTTTACTCGAAGCAAGCCAACATCAAAATTAATGAATCCACAGATAAATGTATTATCATAAATTCAAAATTCAGAAATTGCATACAGACTACACAATGTAATTATTCATGTATTACGTCAAGAAATATTTAATTTAGGTTTCTCTTACTGGTACATCAAGTAATTGCCTAGAAAAGTTTGAAAACATTACATAATCCTTCTAAACAGACTGAAACATTGTTCATAAAGAGTTAATAATCACTAACCAGGTCCAAAACATGTTCCTAACATAACCAGCTTAGATACTTAAGGCCTACAAGCTGGTACATGTAAAATTAGAACAACAAAATGACTTTCCTTAATGCTGCTTTGAAATATATGGAATTACTGATCCTACATGAGAAACTAATTTCTTTATGTCTGGAAGATCATCAAGATGTAGATAAGAGACCATATATAGTACTCTGGTACTACTACTTACAGCTACTATACTAGTATCTACTAGTACCGTAATACTACTTACTGGCCTCTGCTACTATTACTAGATCTATGGGAGCAAAGCAGAGAAGATAAGCAAAACAGGTTAGCAAAAGAGAGAAAAGGGAGATCAATAGAACAAGGATATGAGAGAAAAGGAGCTGACGAGGGAGAGGAACCTAGAGGTGAAGGTGACACTTGCTAACGGCCACCGGAGTCATGGTGAAGGATACGGGGGCTACAACGGCCAGAGGGGAGGGGATCAAGAGGGCAGAGAATGACCATTTGATTTGTGCTAGCTAGGGTTTGGGTGCCCTAGTGGGAGGAGGATGACGACGAGCAAGGGACTAATTAACTACACCGATGAGACGTTGTTACCAGAGTATGAGGATTGGAGGAGGAAGCATGCGACGGAGGAAGTCGCGAGCGAGCGAGCACGACAGAGGAGGTCGTGAGCGAGCGAGCAAGGCAGAGAAGGTCGCGAGTGAGCGAATGGTGGTGGAGGCGGCCACGACTCACGAGACTAAGGGTGTGTTTAGTAGGGCTCCAGCTCCATCAGTTCCGTGGATTTGGTGGAGCTGGGTATTTCTAGCTTCACAGATCCGTGGAGCTGGAGCTGTGAGTATATTAAGAGTGTTTAGACGGATCATATTGTTTAAATTTTAGACCAAAAATATAAACTTAATTCATTTTATTTTAACCTATAAGTTTCAGATCTCACGTGAAGCTAGAATCTGGAGCTGTACCAAACAGGCCCTAAGTGACGGGGACATTTTTTCTGGCGTGCGGAGACGATAACTTTTTTCCTGTCGAAACGGCGGGATCATGCCTGGAAATCCCTTTCCTATGGGTTTCCAAACACACCATCTAGCTGGCCTGAGGATTATTCCCATGCGGGTTTCCACCCGGGGAATTGGCTGGAATCCTGGTGGGAATTTGGACTCCCAAACAAGCCCTTACAAGGTTTTAGTAAGTTTGGTGTATGGCTGTACACTGCACTTCCAATCGGGTAGAAACTTTGTACGTACAAACTAGTTCGTGATTCAAATGCGTGTCAGAATGAGAAGTCGTGTTTGTATTTAGTACTTACTGTAGTTAGTACTTACTGTATCAGGCAGGTATTGAAGTTTCTATCACAGGTGGGACAATGTCTTGGGCTGACAAGTACAGTTGGGCAGTGGGTACAGTACTGATTTTGCTTCAGAAGTCTTCGTGTGATCGATCAATCACTTGCGCAGATCACTGGCGTAGATAAGTTGCAAATGAACTGTTGTTTGCTGCTAGTAATATTCATTAGCTCTTTGCCTCATTCTCCTACTCGCACAGTATTCCTCTAGCAAACTAATTAGAAGCTTTCGAAAGCACGACATTTTGTTTGTTCCATCGGTTACGTATTACACAAGCACTCGGTGCATCCTCTTTTCGACTGGTAAGTGCCTGCGTGTAATGAATGTGTTTTTTAATCAAATGATTAAATTATACGAAGTGTTTACAATAATAAGTTTGCACTCCTGAATTACTACCAGAAACAAGATATAGGGAATAGCCTAGCCGAGGGAGGCGGACGTGGATAAAAAGATAAACATACGGTTAGCTTCCTTTTTATTCACGACAGGTGGAAAGAGCACGTCATGATCTGTGGTTTATATATCGGCGTGTTATTTTTTTTTCAAGGAAAGATGATGAAAACAAACAACCACCTTTAACTTGTATTTATACAAACCTAGTCGACAAGTCAAAACACCTTATTTCACTGTGCTTCCTTGGATCGGAGATCCTCTGCCGTAACGGCATAATGCTGTTGGGTCACTGCTACAGCATTATACCGTTACGGCAGAGAATATGCGTCTGCTTCGTTGGTGCTCTTGAACACATCATGTGCCAGATGGTGCCGTATATTATTAGCACATTGCGAAATTCCGGGCAATAGAGCTGAAAAGAGCTATGCAAGCAGAGAGCATCCGATTTAGACTGCACAATGATAGCCTAGTCTATATTGGCTTCATGCTTAAGCAAATAAGAAATAGATCACCTCCTCCTCAGTGTTAAACTTGTTCGAGAGAATATATGGTGCAGGAGGCGTGCATGCCACATGCAAGAATCACGAACTCGAAAGGAAGCGAAGCAGGATGCTCCTGGTATGGAAGGTACTTTCATCGTTGAAATATTAGCCCTCCGAAAAGTGACTTTGGAAAACCGTGTGGAGCCCATGCATGCAGGGATGCTTCAATCATTCAACGATGCAAGGGGTTTATTAATTTATAAGCTCCAACGAGTAAGTGGAATATTGGCCAAAGAGTAGCGTTAAAAAAAAGGGGGTGTCGGTTCTACTGCGCTTACTCTTTGTATCCGCTACTGCATGCAAGGTTCGTGACTAAAGTTAATGAGAAAGCTAAGGCCCTGATTGGGGCTTAAAGACTCGGTTTTTGAAAAGTCAGTGTAGCTCAAACAGATTAGTTTTTAAGCGATTTTTAGTATAAATTAGAAACTACATAACTAGTAAAAGCTAAAAGTCAAAAGCAGAATGGACGTGTTTTTGCAGCTTATTATGAAGAAAAATTAACTGCTTGCCAAATAACCTCTCATAAAAAGCTACAAAGTGAGAAACTATGTGGTACTCTATCCATATTTGTGATGAGTAATTGACTATTTTTGAGCCTTTGATGCTCATATTTGAGTTTGATTTGAACTTACTTTGGCTTTGAGGAATTTGGTTAGAGAGATTGTGAGACCTGTAAACCTCCTTAGAAGAAATCGTGAGGACTGTAAACCTCTCAGTGAGAGGTCGTGAGACTTGTAGACCTCCCTAGGAGGGGTAGGGAGGCTTTGTGACCTCTCTAGGAGAGGTCGTGACCACTATAGAAGCAGTTGTGAGGCCTTGTAACCTCCCAAGGAGAGGTTATGATCCCTGTGAAAGTGGTCGTAATCTCTCTAGAAGAGGTCATGAGTCCTTGTGATCCGTAGGAGAAGTCATGATAATTATAGGAGTGGTCGTGACTAGGGGTGAAAACGGATCGGATACAGACGGATAATAGCTCTACCATATTTGTTTTCATATTTTTTCGGATGCGGATATGAATACGGATAGTCCGGATACGAATACGGATACGGATAGTATCGAATATGGATACGGACAGTGTCGAATATGGATACGGATCGAATATGAATCGAATCGGATACGGTTTCGAATATTTATCGGAACATGATAATCCTTTAAATTGTACATAAAAATCAACAGAAACACATAACTAATGATTTGATCAAAATATTATTGAAAATTGAACAAATGTAAGCATTTTCATTCACTTAGACAATAGTTAGATACCATGTTGCAAATAAAATTATATAAGGTTTAGTTTATCACACACATATGATTAGTTTATCATACACATATATTAAAACACAAAATAATGGTAATCCTTGCTCAGAGATACAAATAGAAGCAAACACATAACACACTAAAAGATTGATAATACTTAGATATCATATCTCTAGGAAAAGTATATAACATTTACATGTAATGACTCAAGATTTATATTCTTAGTTGAATTATGTTTAAAATAATAAATTATGTATTTATGAGTTTTTATGCATTTTTATCTACATATTTAATATATTTTCCTATCAAGAATAGGAGTTTTTGAATTTTTGAGAAAAATTAAAACTGATAAAATCTTTAAAATAATTTTTAAATGTTATATTATTACTGAATTTTCTCAAAAAAATTTAATAATTTTTGTAGTTGGTTTGCTAATTTTAATAATTGAAACTTGCTTTAAAGATTAATTAAATTAGAAAATAATTTTGAAATTAAAAAACCTTTTTGGGCCAAAAGAGTAGTTTTGGCCCAGCTCATATGTCTATCCAGATATCCGACCCACTATTATCCGGATTATCCGAATCTGTATCTGTATCCGACGGATAATGAGCTACCAAATCCGTATCCGTATCCGACAAAAAAAATCTGTATCCGTATCCGATCCAATACTATCCGACAAATATCCAATCCGACATAATCCGTATCCGAAAATATCCGGATCGACGGAAAATATCCGAACCGTTTTCAACCCTAGTCGTGACCCCTCTAGGAAATATCGTGAGCCCTTGTGACCTCCCTAGGAAAGGTCATGATCACTATAAGAGTGAATGTGAACCCTTGTGACCTCCCTAGGAGAGATTGTGACCACTATAGGAGTGGTCGTGACCTCTTTAGGAGTGGTCGTGAGCCATTATGACCTCTCAATGAGTGCTCTAGACATCTATAGGAGAGGTCATAACTACTATAAAAATAGTTTAGATCACTGTAGGAGTGATTATCTATGCCCTATATGAGAGGTCATGATCACTGTAAAAATGATCTAGATCATTGTGGGAATGATCTAGACCTCTCTAGAGCTCTATGTGAGCGGTCATGACCACTGTTAGAGTATTCTAAACCTCTGATTGAGTGGTCTTGCATGGTCTAGACCTTTGTTTGAGAGGTTGTGAGTGGTCTAAACCTCTAAGATTTACTTGGGAGTGGTCTAGACCTCTAATAATCTCTATGAGAGTGGTCCTGAGCACTGATGGAGTGGTCTAAACTTCTATATGAGAGGTCATAAGTAGTCTAGGCATATCTAAAGAGATCATGAACATGAATGGTTATGGTCTATGGTGGTCACATGCTATATGATCCAAAGAGGAATTTTCTGATATGATTTTGGATATTACTATATGATGGTTTTCTTGTTTGTGTTGGTTGCAGAACTTCGGTGCTAGGTCATAGTGAGGCATAGGAGACTGGGTTTAGGCTAGGAGAGTTGGAATTCAGAACCATCAAGGGACACCGGAAAATGACTAACGCCAGAAAAGTAGTTGCGAGCCAGGAAGACAAGAAACTAAAGTGATGGATATGGCATACAACGACATAGACAGGGACTGAGCTCAGAGAGGAGTCTAGATTCAGAACAGTCAAGGAAGTTAAAGCTATCACACTAAAGAGTATGGTCAAACCCATGTCGTTGTTGGGTTTCGGGTTAGATCATGTAAAAGAGTGGGAGTAAACCTGCACCCTTGATGAGGTTTTTTTAGGGTTAAGAAGATTATTTAACGGTGAATATTACTCTCAAAGTGCTATAAATAGAGGGAGAAGAGTGCCTCTCCTTGTGTGGAGCATGTGTGAGTCTTGTAAAGGATTTTGGTATTCTGATGCTCTCTAAGTTTTTGCTCACCTGGTAGTGAGGCTTTATAAAACATCCTTCCAAGAAATAGAAAAAATTCCAGCATAAGAATCTTGTTCATGTTTGTATTTACTTTTTAGTTCTTGCTATGCTTTGTTTGCAAGCACCTTCTTCTGTATTCTCTTAGTTATTTTTTATCTTTTTGTTTGATCTTGAACCAAGGATGAGTGATTGTTGGATAGTGTATCTCTAGAACACATATCAATTATTTAGGCCATCTGCAATTCTTTTCTCTAAGTTCTTGATGCAGCTTGCTAGGACATGTGGGAGTTACTCCAAGATCACTTTGATCATTTATACCCCACGACTAAGTTTTGTTCAAGTTTCCAGCCGATCATAAGGTGTTCATCTAGTTCTTGTTATTGATCGAGCAGTGTTTGCTGTTTGTCCAAAATCATTGGACCCCTATCCAGAACTGCATTAGATGAACACTTTATTTGGTGGCTGAGTACTTCAGTTAGTGTTTTAGTGAAAGCGAGTAGAAGTCTCTTTTGTCCTGTACTTGACTTGTTCCTTTTCTATTGGCTTTTTTAGAGAAGTATAATACAAAAGAAACCTAATACAAAATATGTTCTTACTTTTTTTTTCATTATTTTGAGTCTATTGCAGTTCCATTTTACCTATCTCTGATTGATTTGGCCAGAGCTAGACCCTAATGATTTGGGGGTTTTGTCAAACTATAATGGTGTCTGATTTAGAGGGAGAGTTTTTATGTAGTTCCTATTCGCCATCCTTTAGTCGTCGTGTTGTGCTGAGTCATGAAATGTTAAATACGAGGTGCTTCCTAGTCCAGTAAAGTTTTACTGTTATGGGTCCAAAATAACCTCTTTTATTTAATTTATTACATCAAAATGTAAAAAACAAAAGGTGATTTTGAGATCAAATTGGGCCTTAATACTAAGCCCAACCTGGTACTTTGTTTGTTCTATCCACCTCTAGTAAGTTTGAGAGGTGCTTCTATACATTTCTTTTTAACAATTGCATAAATAAAGTATGAATAAAAGGTAGATGGTAATTACTTATCCCTGCGTTTGCTTTAAAATTTATACAACTTGTATTTTGAGGGAAAGCATTGAAGCACTGCTCGGTAAGTTTTTGTGCACTAACAACCTCATTGACTTGTTAATGCTGCGAAGGCTGGATGTGCTAGATGAGCTAGTGGTCAGGGTTTGAAAAATCGACAAAAATCATGATTTTTAACCGTATCAGTTTGGCTCGAGATTTGGTACCGACGGTAAACTAGGCCAATTCAAATTCAAAAATTTTGGAAAATTTAGAAAAATTTATCCAAAATTTTTCTAAAATTAGTATTAATAGGCTTTTGACATCTAGCATGATTTTTTTTGAAAAAACGAATTTGAGAGACATTTTTGAGCAAAACCAGATGTATATAATAGAAAGAAAAAAGAAAAAAGGGGCAAAGTAGTTAGCAATTCCTGATTTAATTGAGCTGCAAATCATGTCATAAATTTTTTAAAAATTTTTGTGTGAGGTATTGAGGTAAAATTTTCAAATGATGATCTGACCTATGGATTTTTTTTATTTTGACAGTGCAACTATCTTTATATGTGCTCTTCAGAGTGGCACTAAATGAAGTCTAATATTTCTGGAAATTTACTACGTGATCCTTGGCACTTTTTATGATACCATTAAAATTTTAAACCATGATCAATCGTATAAATTTTTATAAAAATCTAACAGTGTCTTTGTTCCTTTCATTAATTGTTGTTTTTTATTTTCTAAAAGCACTAAGTAAATAAAAAATGTTTAAACTTCTCAGATGTGTTTTATAGATTAATTGGATTTCGTTCACATTTTCTGCAACTTTTTCAATTTTTCCTGAGTGTGCCATTTTCGATGTAAACCGGTCGAAAATCGGACAAAAATTGATCAAACCAGTTGGTTTTAATTTTTTTCCTTGCTTTTTACCACCAAATCAAAAAATTTGACTTTGCAATTCATTCGGTTTTTACTGATTTTTAACACCGACGGAGTGACGTTTTTTTAACTTGGTTCGAGAGCGTAAACCATGCTAATGGTCGATGAAAACGACGGTACGATATTCGTGTAGTATGTGCTGTGCCATGTCGTGCCATGCCGTGCCGTGCCACCTTATGGTCTCGGCTGGACCGATGCGAGCGAGGACAAATTAGGCTTCCGGCACATGTTGGGAACGTCTTTTAGCCGGACGGTTTCTTCACCTCGGACAACAGGTGGGTAGGCACGAACGGACGAGACGAAACCCCTCCCCGCGAATGGCGGTGTTAGCGAGATGCCGCTGCCTCCTCACGAATCACTCCACCGCCGAGCCCAAAAGCAAGACAGCGACATGCACGTAGATTTATCGCCATGAATCAAGGCGGGCACGTACGAGCCCGATAAAACTCCGCCATATGTTGAACGCGGTGCGCGCGTTACGGTGTATTGGCGCGCGGGTCACGTGGCGGCGTTTTCGGTGGGGTGTTGAGAGGCGCCGCGCCGGTACGAGGGCGGGACGGTCGTCGCGTTCGTGCGGCTCGATCCGTCCGTGGCCGCGGGACAGGTTCCACTGCTGTCCATTTAGGAGAACCACATGGGGTGCAGTGCAGCTTATCTGATGTGCCCGTGTGTCGGCCGAAAAGGTCACCCGTTGCATGGCTCGTTAGGGCGTGCGGCTTAATTCTGACGAAAAGGTTCCGTTTTTTTGATCGGTTTTTAAACTTTTATGGCCGAATTTGACTGAATTTGGTCTAATAACCCTTAAAAAGTCATCTTCTATGAAAATTCATTGAAAAACCAAATTTTTTAGACATTTTAAAATTTGGTAGAAAAACTTTTAGATTTTTATAAAATTGTACAAGCTTGATAATAATATAAAAATTTATGGTATTATCTTTAGTACTATAGAATCATATATAAAATTAAACTTTATTTGTTATCTTTAAAAATCAAAAACAAAATGAACATAATTGGGACAGTAACTATGTCAAAATTTTATAGATTTGCTCGAGTGTGATCATGATCTAAAATTTTTATGAGAGCTTAAGAATTGTCTCAGTACCATTTTATAAAATTTTCAAAAAATTTTAACTTTTTTCAATCAAAATCTATGTAAACATTGAACTTCATTTGTTATATTTCAAAAATAAAAAAAAGAAAGAACATAAATGGAACAGTACGTTGTAAGAATTTTATATATACACTGTAATGTGACCATGATTCAAAATTTTTATGAGATCTTAAACATTTTGCTAGCACCTTCTGTAAAATTTTTAAAAATTTTAAATCTTTTTACATTACTAAAGCAAATCTATGTATTGATCATCAGGCTTTTATCAGGACATAGCACTGTCAGAATTTTTAAAAATTCTTTAAACTTGATCATCATCTAACAATTTTATAAAAATATTAATGATATGTTAGAACCATCCATAAAAATTTTCAAAATTCTCTAACGTGATTTGAACCATATTTCATTTTGTTCAAGTTTGCAGATAAGGCTTTTATCAGGATAGTAGCACTGTCCAAATTTTTTGAAAATTTCTCAAGTTTGAGCATCATCTGAGAATTTTATGAGAATATTATGGATATGTTAGGACTATCTACAAAAAAATTCAAAATTTTCTAATATGGTTTGATTCATTTTTTATTCGATTCAAACTTGCGAGTCAACGTTTTATCAGGACAGTAGCAATGTTCAAATTTTTAAAAATTTCTTAGACTTGATAATCATCTGAATTTTTATGGGAACATTATTGATGTGTTAGTACCCTCCAAAATAATTTTAAAATTTTTTGACATCGTTTGATCTATTTTTTACTCAGTTGAAATTTGCTAAGATTTCAGCAATTTCGGACGAAATTTCGGAAATCTTGGTCAAAAAATTCTGGATTTAAATTTACTTTTTAAATTTTATCCAAAATAACAAGATTGCACCAAAATTTCAAATTTCGGAAGCTAACGACAAGTGAACAGAAAACGAAATTCTGAGCCTTGCATCAGCTTTTTGTGAGACAAAACAATACTGAACAAGACTCGACTCAACCACGAACACAACAGGTACCGTACAAAACCTCAGCGATTTCAGGCCTGTTACACCGCCCGCCTTGACCACACCGACTAGAAGGCCTTGTCGGGTTTATTTTTAAACCAAACCACATAAACAAACATTAGATTTATAGGCCTAGAGTACGAAAGAGATTCTAGATGTGGGCTGATTTGGGACAGCCCAATTCTGATAGATCGGATTAGTTTTCAACTTTGGCCCCTTCAATATTTATTTGAACCTATTAATCTACTCCGATTCTTTTACCAGAGGTATTTCTATGTTTTTTTCTTTTTAACAGTAACATAAATATTAAAGCATGAATAAAACATAGACAGTGATTGCTTATTCCTTCACTTACTTCAAAATTCATGTAATTTGTATTGAGAGGTGACAAAGATACTTCCTTTTTTTTTACCTCTAGACGAAAGTTTCATTTTACTTTTCTTGCACTTGCACATTTCTTCATGCATTTATTTTCCGGACCTAAGAATCTAAGATATCATCTTCACATGAGAACAGGGAGAGTACTGGTGGAAAAAGCAGAGTAGAAAACAATTCAGACTGTTCATCGCAAATAATTACTGGGTGGGTGGAAGAGTCGCAGGGAAGAAAGCAGAGCGTTCGATCACTAGCAAGAGTCCTTTTATACGACCACGATTGGTATGGTAGGTACACGAATGCCAATACAAAGGTTTTAAAAAGAATATGCTTGTATGTTTTTCTCCTGATATAAGTTGTGTAAATTTTGAAGTAAACAAATGTCTAATTAACTATCATAGTTAGGGTGCAAACGGATCGGATACGGACGGATTTCGCTCATTTCGTATCCTATTCCAAATTTTTTCTCGATATAGAATCGGATACGACAAAGGCCGGATTCGAATCTGAATCTGGATTACTTGATCAGCGAATCTGAGCGAATGCAGATCGTTCGGATCACGGTTAGTCTCGATTCTGAATAGTTAGTCGGATATCACGTGAAAGCATAAACCATATATGTCGCGTATATTAAGATCAATCAACCATACACAAAACTTTACTAGAACCTTGGAGACATATAAGTATTTCAAATTCAATAATAGTTATGTTCCTATATAAAAATAATATGCGACCAAGTATAATTCCAATCAACATATGAACTTATATGATGTAGAATGTTTATGTTTATCGGATCTATTATCGGATATCTATTTCACTCATTTACACTGATATTTTTCGAATATCTCGGATATTCGGGTATGGATCGAATACGGATCGGATACTTCTCTTCCCATATCCTACCCCATATTTTTTTTGGATAGGAAGATTCGAATCCGGATCGAACTGGATATAACTGGATATCATTTTTTCGGATTCGAATCGGATTTTAAACGAATTCGGTCTCGGATCGGTCGGGAATTATCCGCTCCGTTTGCACCCCTAATCATAATTTTCATTCATGCTTTAATATTTATACAACTTTAAAAAAAATTAAATAGAAGCACCTCTCAAAAAAGCAAAGATTATGGTTCTGTTTAGAGAGGTGTAGCATTTTTTGTGAAACTGATTTTTTTTATTTTCAGGGTTAAAAAGTTGCTATAACTTTTTACAAGAGATCCGTTCGGTAAACAACTAATTTCCTTAGTAGTAAATTGTACAAACATATCTCACCTTGTTTTTTACTAATTATGTGTAGTTTCTGACTTATTTCCAAACAGAGCTTATTTCTCGTACGAGTTGCAAGGCTCAAATCATATCCGTCTCCGTGTGCACACCAGCATGGTACCGCCAATGCACGGGAAATGAGCCCGTAGGACGTTAATTCTCGACGAGCAATGGTGTCGGCAGGTAATCGTGGCAGTAGGACCTGCTGGCTGCTGGACCGCTCGGATCAAGACCTTTCAGCCCAATACGGACCGTCCTATATATGATCCGACAGCCACATCCCACAAGCACGCCACAAGAGTTGAAAACGGAACGGAAAGTTTCCAATGATTTCAAAGAAAAACAGAAACAGAAGTATTTTTTTAGAAATAAAACAGAAACAAGAAAGTTAATTCCAGCAAAAACAAAACGAAAATTCTACATAGATAAAACTGAAAATTTCACATAAATAAAACCAAAAAATCTAGCTGGGCTGCGAAGTAGAGTGGACCAAGGAGAAAGAAACATGGGTTTTGGCCATAAGAAAAATGAAAATTTTAAATTTGTTTTCTAATTTAAATAATACCATAAATATATATTGCTTTATAGAAAATATCAAATGGATTTAAAATTTTTTTAGAAATACTATATAACATTTTGAACTTAGAAAAATTATTTATAGCAATATTTTGGTTTTTTTTTTTACAAATAAATTATTTATTTAATTATAAAAATAGAAAAAAATCATTAACTAAATGCTAAAATTTCAGAAAAAATTCATAAAATCTGAATTAAATGCTCAATTAAAGAATTAACAAATTTTTACGGTGTTACAACCGGGAACATACCTAGATGCAATTTTTCACTTTCGTTTCTATATCTGTTCTGTTTCATCCCACATTCGTTTCCGTCACTATCCGATTCCGTATCCCTTTCTAGTGTTTCTAATTTCGTTTCTATTACCAATAATAAATATGGAAACAAAAATAGAACAACCATTTATGGACTAATTCCATTTTGTTTTCATCCCTACACACCGCTTCAAAGTTCAAACACACCAGAACAAAGATGCTGATATTTGCTAGCTAGCGCTAGTAAGATAGTGCCAGAAATTTTATCTCTTTCTGCAAAAATTTAGCTGTTTTTTGTGAATTTTTGTATTTCAAATGGGTTTAAGATGGTGCGATTGTTTCTCATGAGTTTGGTGGGAATTGCTAAATGTCACTTGAGAGTTTTTTATTGTTTGTGAGCATTCTGCATTTTTGTCTATTATATATCAGTGTTTTTTTGTTTATGAGTGTTCAGTTTTTTTTTGCCCATTAGATATTGCTTTGTGATCCACGTTGTGTTTTATCATTTTAACTTTGTAAATATTTGACTTTGTGATACACACTTTTGTTTCTTGTATTCCTTATAGTTTGTTTTGTTCCTCTTTTTTTATATAAATTGTCACATTATTTTTTGTATAACTAATATATAATTGATTAAAAAGTCATGCAAAAAAAGAATAATGTTCTTTTTTACAAATTGTTACATCATTTTTTACATAAATTAATATGTGTAAAACTGGTATATAATTGGTGTAAAAAAAGCCATGTAGAAAAGAATAATATTCCTCATCCAATACCTAAACAATTCAATATTCCTTGATAAAATAGTACTTACATGGGTGGAGATGAGGTAAATTGATTTTATCTATTGAATCTAGATCTGAAGACTTAAAATTTAAGTGATACCCCATCCTTAATTTTTATAAGGCATGGTTTGACTTGTTGCAGTTTTTAAAGTTGAACTTTGACCGTTAATTTCTTTTTAATACTTTGCTCATAGCTAAAAAATCACAACCATATGAAAGTGATTTCAAATACAAATCTAACAGTATCACTTTTATGTCATATAATCTATATATTGTTAGACTAATTGTTAATCAAAGTTTACAAACTTAAAATCTCGAAATACATGAATGCCTTATAAAAATCAATACAGCGAGTATTTAGGGCCTGTTTGGCAGAGCTCCAGCTCTATTTTTTCAGCTCTGCTCCACAACTCCACTGTAGAGTAGCTCCACTGCAGAATTAGGGCCTGTTTGGCAGAGCTCCAGCTCCATTTTTTCAGCTCTGCTCCACAACTCCACTGTAGAGTAGCTCCACTGCAGAATTAGAGTTGGAATTGTGGTGTTTGACCATGAAATTAGCTCCAGATCCTATAATGATGGTGAATGGTCAACATTACCCTCAAAGAAAGGCGTTGCCAATGGTTGTGGCCGGTTCATCCTTGCAGCAATGAAAAAAAGATGTTCGAAGCTTTTTTGGGCATCAGAAGCTTGCTATTCCTCGTGGGGGGTCTCTGCATGGTGCAGCGTTTGCAAGTGCGAGACCTGCTAGCATTTTTTTTGGGCTAGATCTTCCCTGTAATGGTCACTACGTGCTTCAATTGTTGCACTGTACCGGTGGGGTCCGTTTGGCTAATCCATGGGTGGGTTTGTTCCAGTATGGCTTGTTGTCATGTTCCTTTTATCTTTGATTTGTTTTCATGTAGTAATCATTGTATGGAATTTGCATGAACAGTTTGTAGATTCTGCTATACTGCAAAGGTGCAGAAACAATTTGCTCTGAAAAAAGATTTATTCATGCAAAGGTGCAGAAACAGTTTGTTCTATACCATTACAAAAAAAAATTTGATCCGCACTGTAAGATTAATTCCATGAAATATATAAGTGAAATGGTTCCATGAAAGAACATATAGGAAAAAATAAGATTAATTCCATGAAAGCGCAATAGCAGTTGCCAATTCATCTCGAAATGCATCCATAGTCACAGCATTTGGTTGAGTAGTTGTCCCATCTGACGCTTGATGAGGAACTGCATATTTGTTGTATCTTTCTGGTATGGTAGGTATGTAGTTAGGATCTCGTTCAACTTTTTCGAAGTCCCAGTCTCCACTAGCATGCTCACGTATGAAGTTATGAAGCACCATAGTAGCAGCAACAATCATTTTTTGTTTGTGCATCGGATAGCTTGGCATCTTGTACAGGATTTGCCACTTCATCTTCAAAACTCTAAATGATCGCTCGATAACATTACGCACGGATGAGTGCACTCTATTGAACTTCTCCCTAGGAGTATTCGGTTCCATACCTCTATGCCACTCAGGTAAATGATATCTTTCTCCCTTGTATGGTGCTAGGTAACCAGGTCGGTTAGGATAGCCCGCATCAACAACATAATACTTGCCTGTCAAAATAAAAAGGTAAAGCAAGTTATTATTTCAATATAATACTTGCTTGTAAATTTCATGAATAATTGAAAGTGCATTACCTTGTGGAGGATGTGGAAAGAACTCTCGATCCACTCTGATCGCATGGTACAATACACTTGTGTCATGCATTGCTCCCGGTTGACCAGTTGATACATAAGTGAATCGCATATCAAAGTCACAAACTGCGAGCACATTTTGAGTTGGAATTCCAGTTTTTCCAACATACCTTATTTGCTCTTCAGGCGCAAGAGTTACATGAATATGAGTTCCATCAAGAGCACCAATGCAATCTTTCAAGTGTGGATAAGCTCTCTTATCATCTCTAATCCTCTTATGGATAGTTACGAAATTAGGATCTTGAGGTCTTAGGTAATCTTTTGCCATAGCAACCAAGCAGTTTAGAACCTCATCAAACTTCCTACTAATGGTTTCACCTGAATGCTTAAACCGATTTTGACCTCTCCTATTTGACTCACATCCACCACATGTAAATAGAAAAATTTTACTCAGGTTATGACCTCTCGAGCACACTGCTTTCAGTCATATATATCTTCAAGGCTTCTTTCTACCAAAACATTACCAGTGGATAAAATGGTAACGTTTTGATACAAGCCTTGCCTACTGACTGTAGATAACAAGGATATCTTGCCACAAGGAAGTAAGGAACCAAAAAGAACAAAAGAAAAAGAAAAAAAAGGAGATAACAAGGAGATTTTGCCTATTGACCAAAGAACCTGCAGCGTGCGTATTGCACCACCAGCCTTACCAGAAAAAAAACACTAGAATCCTGAAATCTCCACAAGTAACTTATAGTTTTATACAGTGAAGCACTCAGGTAAAGGATAATCAAATTCAATTATCAATTGCTACCAGAAATTACTCATTTTACCATTGTAGACTCTAGTTCTCCTCTTAAAACCATACACTGAGATCTCTTCATATGTATCTGAATTACGAACAACCAGCGTCTATGAAGATATTTACATCAATAACACAGTGCCAGAAAATTGCCTTCTTGCTAATGGTGCACTTTTAATCATGTCAAAACAGTGCCACTGTGCATTATTTACTTTTCCCTTTCCCTAATTGCAAATTAGTCAAACAATGGACAGGGCCAGTGACCCAAAAACTACGAGCTATTTTTTTCCATTCTTGAGGCAAATTCTGAATTCATACATCAAACAATGTTTACATACAAGAAATGTCATGCCTGGATCTTGTCTGTCCTTTGCAAAATATAACAAGAATCCATCCTATCTCTAATTCCACAATGCTCACATCTGGTACTACACAAACAAGCAATACATCTGGTCCTATGGAATTCGTACAAAATTTTTCTCACCTTGGCACGTTGAGATGGGCAGCAGGAGTGGAGGGAGACGAGGAGGTCGCCAAGGCCATTGGGAGAAGGCGGCTGGCAAGCTGGGAGGAGGGCGGCGACGGCCAGCAGGAGGAGGTGTCGTGGTAACCGTTGGGAGAAAGGCGTGGCTTCTTTGGAGAGAAGGCGGCGACGGTTGCTGAAGAGGGGTGGTGGATCAAGGCGCAGGGCGCTGGTGGCCGAGCGAAGGCGCAGGAGGGCGGCAAGGGAGGAGCGGAGGAGGGAGACGAGAGGGAAGCGGGAGGGAGGGAGACGCGAGGAGGGCGGCAAGCAGGAGGGAGCCGCAAGCCCTAGCGGCAAGGGGAGAGCAGGGTCGGGTGGGATCGAGAGGGGTATTACCCCTGTGGCAAAGGTGGGTAATTTCACCCCAACTCCACGTCAACTCTGAAAAAACCCATCCGTGGAGCACTGTTTCCTTGCTCCAAAAAGCATCTTGGAACTCTTCTTGCTCCACGAGTTACTGCTCCATTGTTTTCTGGAGTTGGGGTGTTTGGCAGTGCTCCACCCAGATCCGGGGTGGAGTTGGGAGCTGGAGCTCTGCCAAACAGGCTCTTAGTAAGAAAACACTCAAGTTCTTGCTAGCCACCCGACATTGGTCGTATAAACTAGGAGACCAGATATATTCATACTTCTACTTGATGGGAGGCTACATTTAGAATGAAATACCCCAAAAATTTTAAAAATGGATTTGTTGGATTTTATTAGAATTCATTTGAATTTTTGCCGAATTTTCCTGAATTATTTGAGCCATTCCCTTTAGCCTTTCCCGATTTGGCAACTCACCGAAATTCTCGCTTTCCTGTTTCGGAAATGCGCCACCATCCCGGCCCATCTTCCTTTTTTCTTCCCCCCTCGGCCCGCTAGATTCCGGCCTGACCCAGCTTCGCGGCCCGCTCCGCCCCCTCCTTTCTCCCGTGCATGGGCCGCCTCCCCGCCTGCTCGCCACCCCAGCCCACTCCATCACATCCGCCCTGCGTTCGCCATGCCCGATTTCCACGCATCACCCGGATCGGCCCAGCTCCGCGTGTGCTCGCCAGCCGGTAACCCACCCCGCCACAGTGTCATCATCTTCCTCAGTAGCCTATCACTATAGCCGTGCTATAAACCCGTAGCCGGCGCCGCCCGGTCTCGTCGTCATTACTCACTTCAAGCACCATCTCCTCTGCTACGCCGACTCACATCACTCGCGACATCGCGCCGCACCCCTAGAACCCCTCCCTGGCGTGCCTCAAGCCCTCCCCCGCCCGTACACCTGCTCTCTCTCCCCCCTCCCTCTCCTTTCTCTCTCACGCGCTATAAATAGTGCTCCCGAGCCCCATTTTCTCCTGTCGCCGAGTCCGCTGCAACCTCCTCTCTATTTCCCCCTACCTATTTCGTGCTTCCGAGCCTTGTTTCGTCCGCTCCGCCACCTTCTCCGCGTCCAGCCGAGGTCGCCACCTCTCGTTCCGCCCCTTCCGTTCTCTCTCTGCCATGGTCCTGTCGTCACACGCTCCAGAACCCCAAACGCCAACCTTTGCTAGCCTCAGCCCGCTGTCGCTTTCCTTGCGGTGCTCGCGTGGGCCGATTCACATAGGCCATGCCTGCTTTGTGGTCACAGGCGCTGGCTAGCCCAGCCAGGTGAGCTCAGATTGTGGGCCACAAGGCCAAAGGGCACAAAGATGCGAGCCAAGATTCCACTATAGAGCCCAAAAATCAAATTCATATTTTTAATTTCTTTTCGGATTTAATTTAGATTTAAAATCCGAAAATTAATTAAAAATCAAGAAAAATTCCCAAAATTTCCAAAAAAAATCCAAAAAATCTCTAAAGTCAAAAAATACCCAAAAATACATATTCTTGACCAGTTCGAACCGTTGAGTCCAAAAATAACCTCCATTCCATCAAACCAACTCCAAAAATTCCCAAAAATACCCCTGAACCCTTGTTCCAGCCATTTTCTCTCCGATTTCCTTTTTCGTTTTTCTTGCTTTTGTTTTTATTTGTTTATTTATTGGTTGTGTTTTCTCGCGCTAGATCCGATGTCGGAGCAACCTTTGGCACAAATCTCGGAGCAGGAGCAGCCTTTGGAGCTGTACCAGGAGACGAAGCCGTTCGGGACCAGACACGACGTTGACTACTTCTCCCTAGGTGAACCTCTAACCTTGCAAGGCAAGTCACACTTCTTGAGTATGTTGGACCCAGTTCCATTACAATATTATGTATATAATTTCTGTACTACATTATTTCTGGTATTTTAGAAAACTAGAAAAGATGGTAGTTTCGAATGACATGATTATATACAACACAATGTTAAATCGTTGCTATGCCTTAATTCCTTTTTAACCTTAGACTATAAAATATTGAACCACCGTAGAATAGCAATAAATATAATTTCACCTTTAGTTAAAATTGCTCAAAATCTCCAAGAGTGGCTCGGGTGATTTTTAGAAAAATTGCTACGGTTTGGGGGACAGCGTTGGGCGGACCACGGGAGGTGGATGTTGGCCCAACCCCCAACCGATGACAAAGCCAGGATGTGGTGTGGTGGTGGTACAGTGGGTACCGATGGTTTGTGGTAAGTCATTGCCTGAGTTTTTGGCATTTAAGTACCGATGTCTTAGGCAAAGTAAATAACTTCAATTCCCGCTCAACTACAAGTTGGGCCGGTCAGCTTTAATGACCTGTTCCAACATAGCTCAGTACATTGTACTTCCCTGTGGAATGCCTATAGGAGGTAGCTACCATTTCTGGTAGGAGGAATGGATCGCGTAGCGACCGGGGTGGAACGGGAATGGAGTGGTCATTCGCCGGTTCACACAACAGTAGGTGTATCCACAGTATGACCAGATCGCGTCTCCCCCTTTGGCCAGTGGGTCCTGAAGACTGTGGATCCACGTAACCTACTGGATAGGAGCTAAAGAAGGAAAGTTCAACAAAAGGCTATGATCATCCCGGCCTGGCCGCATGCATTTAAGTTGCATGTAATCGCGTGGCACTAAAGGCCGATGATATCTTGTGGATAAAGCTGAGCACATCTGCAGAGTGATATCAATGGTATTCGAATGCGCCGTGCTTCCGGTTAATAAAGCTGAGTTAATTTAGGGTGATTCCTATAACTGAGCCCTTGTAGCTTTCATAAATAGAATTTGTCGTAAATGCGAACTTTGCAAATAACCCCCGGTATATTGCTATTTATGGTTTGTGTTTCAAATGTAAAATGAAAACTGATATTTACAACTTGCATCCACAATACTTAAAATCTATGCCTGCCTTTGTTTATCCCTGCATGTAATATTCAGAATTTTCGTGTGGTTTGTTGAGTACGATTGTGTACTCACCCTTGCTCCTAACCCCCTAGATTTTCAAGAAGACGACGGATTCTAGGAGATCGTAGATGGCGATGATATTTGATTTTGAAGGCTTTGATATATCTGCTCAAGTCTTTTATGTAGGTGTTTTGTAATGTAATCAATGCCAGCCGCACTTTTTGTAAAACTCTGGCCGTTAGGCCCTTATTTCCTCTATAAAATATTTGCATTTGCTTTTATATCTAACAATGTACACTTAATTACCTACAGTTAAAATTCTAAGTAGCTGTGAAGGTATTTATACGTACCCCTAAAATGAGCAGTTTTAGGGCGGTCCGTTACGTAGAAGCTTTCCCGGCCGAGCCCGTATCATTCCAAACCCTGGATCGTTGCGCTCCGATGTACGCCGAAACAATGCGATCATTTGGCTGGTTATTAGTCCACGACTACATCGATGGCTGCACGCGCACCAATCGAGCACGAGGAGCTGCGAGAGCCACATGATTTCGCCGGGCGGAGGCAGCAAGTTCGTGCGTGCTCTGCCGCGGGAAATGATCGCCGGAGAATTGGCACGCCATCACCGTACCAAGCATGCATAGCATAGTGCCCGGGAGGGAAGCTTGACGCTCACATGGATGTCGATCAAAAGTGAAGAGAGTGTGCAACAAGCTACATGTTCATGCGTCTTCTGAAAGAGGTATCCTGTTTCTGCATCACCCTGAATGCATACACCCTTATCTGTGCTTTTCCAGTGGCCAACGTGTTGTGCCGTCCCTTTCCCTTTACCAACCTCCACTGCACTAACAACGAACTCATCCAGTAATTAAATGATCTGTTCGAACTAACAGCTTGTTCGATCTCCTTGACCACCCTTTCCCAGTCCTCTCCACTGCTGGTCGAAAAAACAGAAGGAAATGTTGCGAATTGCAGAGTCACAATGCACACACCTGTTTCCGTGTACTGCATTCCAAAGTAACCACATGCTGCTCCAAGCAGCGCTAAATCCAGTACCCAAGCTTCGATCATGGATGGCATCCCAATCGAAGAATGCCGTAGCATCCTACACCACTTAAGCACAGAATCGTACACTAGAATGCTAAAGCTACTGCTTCCTGCTTCTTATCTGGAAAAGGTGAGCACACTGTAACCAGAAAAATTGATAACTTGTGCCGTTTTTCTAGTGAATTTGATGATTTACCATATGATTCCCACCTACTTAATATTGCAAATGATCAGATCTCCCGTAACCCTTACCGTCATGTTCATATAGTAGATTAGTCCTAGTACCAAAGGAGACCGAGGTTCCTAGCCTTTTTGCCGCTTACGCCAAGGATCTTCCGTATGCTTGCGCACGCACCTTTCTGCACCAAACAAAGCGGAAAAAAGCTTCCACTGTCAGGGAATAAAGAGATCGATCGAAAAGGGCTAAATTAGCTTGTTTGCTTGCCTTAAACCGGTTAACAACCGATATGTATCCACGGGCATAAGCCAAGTTACCTCATGTGGTGGTCGACTGGTCGGCATATTAACCTGTGGCCGCCAAATGCACCGTCGTGAGCCGGGTAGTACGACATGACGCGCCGGTGGTGGGCGGGGCCCCTGCGTACGTACGCCGGACGCCCGATCGAAATGACGCCGCCCAGCCAGCCGGCTCGGGAACGAGAGAGTGGGTTGCCCGGTTCTGCGCCGACTGTGCCGGCCGGCCGGACATGCACGGGCGAGCCGTCGCCGTCCATCCCTCGCCGCCCCACATTGGATCGGCGCAACGTTTCTGTTTAATGGGACGACGACGGCGACGCAGTGTAGATATTTTCTCTACGCAGGATTAATCCATGGCGCGCAGTGCAGTAGAGCCATGGCGGTGCCATGAAACACGCAAAAATGGGCACGCAATTGGAAGATCAGGCCGCCCCATTATACACAGAAGAAGATTCAGCTCTTTCGAGTGGTCAGTACTCGCCACGGCAGCCAAGATTTGCATTGCATGCACATGAGGTTGCTAATGACAAAGAAGCTAGTGGACTTCACGCCATGGGTCAATGTATTTGGCTGGCTGCATCAAAGCTGGACCCAATTCCTTTCTCCTCATCGAGTACAGGGCATTCGATTTCTATGGTGATCACTACAATGGCAACATCTGCATTATACCGTTTTCTGAGCGTAGATGTAATGGTGGGGCTGAAACTCATGAGATTGCAACAACCGATCAGAGCTGCAGGTTCGGTTCTAGTCCTAGAGATATCTCCACAATTGATTAATGGCTACCTGTCCATCTCATGTTTTGTATCTATGACCCTTAACTTTTTTGCGGTTCAGCGGTACAGTTGTCTAATCTTTATCCTGTCATTGTCGGATCATACCCTTAGCAGATGCTTTTATATTTGTTCAAATGACAGGTCAAAAGGGCATTTGTGTTCAATACTAACGTGACAAAATATAAGTTGTCATGCAAATTTGCGGGTCAAACAATTTTAGGTTTGATCATTAATATATAAAGCATTACCTAGATTGATAATATGAAATTAATGTCTAATGATCTACCATGAAATATACTTTCATAATATATAATTATATTTATTTAAAATAATATATTTTATAAAACTTGCTAGTCAAAGTGTCACAACTATGCCAATATCTTAAGCGACTTATATTTTGATAGAAAGAAGTGTGTGTATATATATACTTTGATAGTACGAATATATTCAAAGTTGCTCACTAACCCGAGTAGCACATTTCTGAATTCCGACATTGCACCTTGATCACTAGTCATCTTAGGGCATGTACAATAAGATTATCTCAGCTTATTCTTAGTATATCTATGTCAGATTTGTCCTATGTGGAAGAGTGAGAAAAGATAAGAAAAAAGAGAGCTAGCTCTTATTTAGCAGTAAGCATTGCACGGGAGTATAGGTAGATTAGTTATATACAAGAGAAAAGAGATAGTTAATGCACAACATCTAGAGCTAACTTTTAGAGATAGCTATTGTATAAACTGACTTTAGTGCTTACACTAAATGATATAGATAGGAGATGAAATTAATAAACAGCTGTCTTTATTACTGAAGTTGCCCTTAGGGCATTCCCAACCCTCCACCTCAGCTGGTGTCTATAGAATTAATTACGCTGCCAACTAAGCAAAAATCTGATGTGGCATAGGAGTTAGGGAAGGGAGAGAAGGAAAAACGAAGAAACCGTGTCTCATGCAAGAAACTGGGTCGACGCGGGTACCAAGACTCAAGAAACTAGCAAAATCGGGGTTGGACATTTCTGCGCGCTTACCAAGCTGTATTTGTGGTGCATGCATTGGTTTATTGCTCTCATGCATTGCTTTATTGCTCTCTCCCTCCTCTAGACACTACTCATGGAAACCATAGGTTGGGAAACTATGCATTGGTTTATTGCTCTCTCTCCTCTCTAGACACTACTCATGGACACCATGGGTTGGGACTGCCCTTATGGTCGTGTCGTTTGGAAGAAAAGTGATCAAAGGGGAAGTAATTAGTGTAGGCCTCCAGCGTGGCCGGCCAAAGTAGGCCTCGGGATCAGTGCGCGTGAGATTGTCTCGAGGATACACGATGATTAGCGGCAGCTGGTGAGCAAAGCCTTTCAGGTTTGACCTCTCCACCGCCGGAAACAGTTGTTATGAGCAGCAATTTAAAGGCCAAAAGCTCATGATGCACGCCAAACAAACATGTGAACTGTTGGGCCTTTGTGTCCGGTGACCTCTGAATGTATATACCCATGCAACTGTCAGGTTGTGAATCAGCATTAATTCCAGTTTTCAGTCCACTGTATCAGGATTCAGGAACAAATTCAGAATTCCATTCTGTTGCAATTTTCAACTCATAAATATAAGTACAACAAGCAAATCAATTTATGCATGTTTTTCTTTGAATTACAGAAGAAAACGTGCCTGTCCACTAGCTACCTGGATTGTTAATACAACTTGAAGTTTCTTTGCTTGACAAAAAAGGAAAAGATCTGCCTATAGGAATGCCTTACCCAGGAAGTTGACCAATTAATCCCTGAGGTATATGTGGTGATCTTGTTGGATTGGTTATTTCATTTCTTCTAGCAATCATGAATCATCCTTAATCATATCATACTATGCTATGTACATTATTTCCGGTCCGGCCTTCGCTTTACATTGTTTCATTATACCGGTAGTTATAGTTGGATTGTGGTGTATAAAGTTGTTAACAGAGTGCACATACAGTAAATTTCAAAAGAAACCACAGTGACATGAGTGTTTAAGACCACACCAGCTATACTTAATCGGTCATTGCTTTGATCTCATCATGATCATCTGAAAATGCACCACTCACACTTTTATCTGGAATAGCATGACACACACGTATGATTAGCAAAACGAAATCTATAAGCGCACATATATACAAGGAAGTGCACAATATATGTTAGCTAAACCTCTCAAATTCATACACTTTTATCGCATATCATTGTAAGCGATGAAAACTACAATGATGTGTGGACTCCCAAATTTGATTCACTGTATGACAGAAGGAATGGCTGTCGCCCCAAGCGTATATAGGTGGCATCATACTTAGCATTAGCAGCAAACGTATATTGCAAATTTCAAATGAGCAGTGCGAAATTCACTATCATAAAATTTCTGTAAAATTAATCTCAAAATTAAACTAGCTAGCTAACAGATTTGGGGTTCCCATATAAGCTTCTTCAGAGAAATAAGAGGTTTCGATTTCTTGCACAAAAGTTCAGTTGATATACACTCTATCGATTTCGACGGCACGTGATCCTACAGCTTATATATTCAGGACTACAGCCAGGGCCAGTCTTGTTCCAGAATGATCATATCGTGCCTAAGGACCATGATTTTTATTTGCAACAGTAAGAAGACGTATCAGTGAAGACTGAAGACTAGTACTGGAGAGGAGGGAAGGGAAACAAATTAACAAAGCCGAGAGAAGACAATGTGACATCAGCTAGATGGCCAAAAGGGTCCCCTAGGGCCCAGGGGGTTCATTCCCCCAACCCACGCGCGACGAAGGAAAGGAAAGCCTCCTCCCTTTTTTAATGCCCTCCACCTTTCTCTACCTCCTTTGCTTCTATCTCCTCTTCTACACACAAGCGCTCTCTCCCTCCTCATCCCTATGAACTAGATAGCCTGATCGAAGAAACCGGCTTGTGTAGAGTATTTGATCATGATCTGAGGTGAGTTGCAGTTACTACTGGTGGCTGATAGATCGACCAATTTAGCTAATGGGTAGTGCGCTAGCAGCTGATTTATATTCTTTGTTCTGTTCATGCATTTGTTTGGGGTTCATGCATCTATCTGTCTGTTCATCTATGAGAGTTTTCCTTTTCTCCCGTACATGGTGATGGGAGATTGATATATTGGTCCGTTTCTATCAGTTCTTTTTCATGTCTTGGATTTTAAGTGATTGATGAGAGCTTAATCTTCATCCATGCTTCGATCTAATTAGCCATCTTTCTTTTTCTTTTTCTTTTCCATTTCTTTTGTTGATCTCTTACTGGTTGGATACATCTACGATAGCCTTTTCATATGTAACTACGGGAGTCTGGTTTTCTTGATGTTCATGTTGATATATCTCTCAACAAAATAGTGACTCAAACATGTTCTCATGCTAGCTATTGTATTTTTGATAAGTGGGAAAAGGCCAAAAATATATATGGAAACAAACCCAAAATATTGATATTGATTCCAAACTAGTTGGATCTTCGCATTTCTCTTTGGCTCTAGCTGTTGGATTTCACTCTTAGCACAGTGTTTATATAGGACATATATAATTGCTATGCTGTATTTTTCTATAGAACTAAAACTTAAAACTCTAAACCAGTTTAATTTCCTAAAAGTTACTGTGTCTCATTTCATGAATGATCTTTGCATATTCAACGACATGTGATGGTAATATTTATCTTGGCCGTGTAATCGGAAAGATTTTTTTGAAGCAAGCTGGAGGAAATACTTGATCTTTCAAATGCTTTACTATGTTCAGGAACGTACTCCAGGGTAAACTCTCTCCTTCACACTCAACTGCATGCAGTATGGGGCTGGGCTAAGCATGGAAGACATAGGCAAGTAGAGATACAATAAATCAGTTGTGCATCCGGCAAAGGCCACAAAGTCCAGAGTTTTGCCATGGTATTCCTAGACAAAGGGACATAGTGGTCAGAGGCCGTGCAAAGAACAAATAGTTGTGCCCTAGCTGCTAACTTTATAGAGCTATCCCCTCAAGTCTCTGGTGCAGGCAGCGAGAGCCTGATCCATCCAAAAAAGGGCTTTCCCATCTGCCACTGATCTATATTTTTATTCTCTCTCTCTCCCATGCATCCCAACAGCAAGCGCATGCTCTCTGCACGGCGCATTGCTAGCGTCATTGGTCTTCTGTGTACTTTTAAACAACATAATTTAGCTGAAGAAACAACAGGAATAGCTTGAATTATCAGTAGGATTAATTGCCTATCTTTTCCACAAGCTTTATATTTTCATTGAATCGGTATGTGCACAAAACTTAACTTCATACTATTAGAGCATATAGAGATTCCGAGTTCAAAACTTGCCAAAGCGTGAATATATGAATGTTTCTTAGTTCATGCAGGCAGAGCTATACAAATCAACAATTCCACAGTTCCAGAAGCTGCATAAGTTTGCACCAAGGGCAAACTCTTTAGCATTGTCAAAAAAGATGTTTTCAAAAGGATTTCTGTTTTGTAGTTATATATACACAATACCATAATTTGCAATGAAATTTCCTGAATCTCTACATTTATCAGCGATGCCTAGCAAACTCTCCATACTAAAATGTATAATTTTCTGTAGGCAACTTTAAAACATCTGTTGAGAAAAACACCGACCTAATTCTTTCTTATGGGTTTTGATAAACATCATCCGGATGTTTTCTAACCAAAAATCAACCAAATCGTTAATCGTTAGATTTTGCTATGATTAGTGCAATTAAGTAGGACTGATTGTGATTTGTTGTGATTAGTGTAGTTAAGTGGGCCGTGGGCCTAATTAGTACAGAACTTAAGCCTTTTGATCCAACGGTTGGGTTAATCAATCCAATAGTTTAAAATTTGGATGTTTTGTTACACAAAAACATCTGGAAGATGACTATACACATTCATTTCTTATATATTTTAGATTCAGAAATAACATTTCTGTATCCATAATTCCATATTGTACTGGTCCATGGCGCTGTAGCAGGCTAGCCGCTATGATTCTCTGCTGACTATAGCCAATATGCTCCTGATCCCAAGGTCGACAATATCATTCACAGCCCGCAACATTGTTGCATATAGGCCCGGCCTGGAGCTCAGACTTTACCGTACTTTGTACTAATAATGTTCAGGCTTTGCCGTACTTTGTACTAACTGACCTAGAAACCCGAAAAGAAGAATTAATCCAGAATGGCGCCTGCGTAACCGCATTAAACTTTGCCAAAAGCACTGAAACCCATACAGGCGTATGTATACTCTTGCATAGTTCACACCCTACGAGGAGTGGAGCAATGTCTCCTCTTGCAACTAAGCTCTCCTGGCTTTAGCTTATAAAAATTGCAGGCCTGCCTGCATGATGCATGTACATATAGCTTTCAAATGATTCAGCCACTTGTTGTGTCTGTTCGGAATAGATTGAGGTGTTGCTGAATTTGATGTAGGCCGGCCGGGTGGTGATCAAGATTCAAGCAAGTATATGGTGATCATGGAGTCATGTGTGCCCCCTGGCTTTAGGTTTCACCCCACGGACGAGGAGCTCGTCGGCTACTACCTCATGAAGAAGGTGGCCTCGCAGAAGATTGATCTTAACGTCATCCGCGACATCGACCTCTACCGCATCGAGCCATGGGATCTCCAAGGTTTGCAGATGGCCACCAGTTTATCAGTCTTAGCTAGCTCTTTGACGACTGTAGAAATGACATAATGGTTATGCTCATGTCCTGTTGCTTGTTTTGTTTGTGTGTGGGTGATGAAGAGCATTGTACGATCGGGTACGAGGAGCAGAGCGACTGGTACTTCTTCAGCTACAAGGACCGGAAGTACCCGACGGGGACGCGGACGAACAGGGCGACGATGACGGGGTTCTGGAAGGCGACGGGGCGGGACAAGGCGGTGCACGACAAGAGCAGGCTCATCGGCATGAGGAAGACGCTCGTATTCTACAAGGGGAGGGCGCCCAACGGGCACAAGACCGACTGGATCATACACGAGTACCGCCTTGAGACCGACGAGAACAGCCCGCCTCAGGCAAGATCTCTCATCTCATGCATGAATCTCTCTCCTCATATGTCATATGTACATGCTGTGTCCTATATAAATGCATACGTTTTAGCACTTTTTTTTTGAAAGGACGTTTTAGCACATTTTTGAGTCATCGATAGATGCAACCGATCTCTGTAAAGGAGATGCATGTCTAGCTGGGTCATGCGTGCGCCATCTCTCGCATACAAAGACGGCAGGCTCAGTTCTGCAGTATGCTAGCTTACCTGGGACTGGGACTGGAGAGGCCGCGTTCTTACGTACGCGCTTGGAGCGTTCAGTGACCCGCTCCCCTGCATGCTGCCGATGTGGCCTCGGTAGCGCCGGCCGCCGCCACAGTTCGCTGTCCTCTCCACCTGCGTGGTTGACATGCAGGTGGCGCCGGCAGTGGCAGCATGGGGATATCATATGCAGCTACATTGGCGGTCGGGACCAACGGGTACATCGGCAAAGAGGTGCTGGGGATCCGCCGAGGACTGGAGGAGGGCCGCGGTGGCGGCGACTGGAAGAGGAAGAGGGCGCTGGGGTCGCCGGATTAATCGGGAAGTTACAGAGAGTTAGAGACGCCGCCACCTTACATTGACCCTGGGTTGGGCCAGCTAGGACATTTTGGGCCTTTCTGCCCAAATTGATTTCCCGCACCTAGCCCACTAACAGCCTTGAAGGTCTAATGGATTTCCCAAACCTGGCCTGTCAAAACAGATACAAGATTTGGCACATTCTTGGACGTGATTAAAGGTGTGTTTGGTTGGTGGGATGAGGTTGAATAGGATGAGATGGTCCTGTATTATTTGGTTCCATTGTTTTAGATGAATAGAATGATTCAACATCTATAGGGTATATTCATCAAATTTGTATCACACCGTTCATGACAGAATGATTCCATTTAAGTAACCAAACACATGAATGACATTTTTTTTGAACCATCTCATACATATACCATTTGGTACAAGCAACTAAACACACCCTAATTGAACGTGAGCACCAGTGAGTTGATATCAATTTTGGTTATTCGTATCATCATCCTTCGGAGGCGCCTTGAGTGTTTTTTTTAAATACTCAAATTCTAAGCCATTCGAGCTATCTAATGCCTCTCATCCCTCCATAAACCATACATATTCCTCCTAGCTCTCCTTCCCTAACCCTAGCCACCGTCAGCGCCTTCCCGCCGTCACCATCTCCAACACTGGCGAGGCCCGCTGACTTTCCCCTCCACCCTCCTCTCTCCTCTCCGGTAAGCAACCCCAAAGCCCCTCTTCTTCATCCTATCTGGTGGCTCCCACCACCCCCTAAATGTTCTCCTCTCGTTTTTGTTCTACTCGTCGACCACCCCCTCCTTCGATTTGTGGCACTTGCATCACCTCCGTTGCCATTGCCACCCACCAGCGCTTCGTAGCCCCCTCCCTCCCTTTGCATTTAGGGTCCGGCTGTGGACCTCAAATCCTAACTCGCCGAAACGGTCACCGGAGTGCTGCTGATGTCACCGGAGATGAATCCCGAGTGTGATTCTTGAGGCAAATCTGAGGGATAAAAAATCGAGTACTCCTAGGAGAAGAAATACTTGAGATCACCTTAGCAATTTCCAAGTAGTTGTAAACAAATCATGCAAACTACCTAGACAGGTCAGTTAAAACTAGTAACGGGGGATGATATATAGGCAACGATTCGCACTAAGACTCTGTTTAGCATTGCGGGGTTTTTGAAATGCACTTACATATTTCCACTTCTAAATGTAATAATTAGTTGAAAGCAACATTTTAGGAACCAAAACAAAAAATTCTTGCTGGAATTAGTAAATATTCCCATAATTGACTAGATTTCACAACATAGCAATAACACAATAACTACAAACAAGCCCTAAAACTGAAGTGTGTGTGTGTATGTATATGTGTGTGTATATACACACACAACAGTCAACACTATTGGCTTCTTACTTGCTAGTAACGTTCAAACCAATGCATAATGCAGCACAAAGAACCAAATTATATAGAGAGGTGATTCTATGTATTTTTTAAAGTTGCACAAATATTAAAACGTGAATAACATATATAGTGATTGTTTATTCCTTTCGTTTGCTTCAAAATTCATGCAACTTGTATCGAGAAAAAAAAAATAGAAACACTACTGAACGATCATGGCGGAGTACAGAGAGGGCTGGTAGGGACAGGTCGGTCAAGCGATTCGGTGTGGTGACAACCTCGGTCGGACGGGGGAGAGGTGGCTGGCGTGTAGAAGACTTTGCTGCTAGGTCTCACAAACTACTGTTCATATGACCGCGAATTGTATGTGCAAGCAGGAAGAAGGCTGGGTCGTGTGCCGTGCGTTCAAGAAGCGGACCATGCACCCGCCCCGGGGCATCGTCGGAGCATGGGACCCGAACTACTCCTACCATGATCCCATCCTCGTCGGCGCGGCGCACTTCAATCAAGAGGTTGCCGAGCTGGACGGCGCCGCCGTCGGCAGCGCCCTCGTGCAGTACTCCAACCGTTTCGTCGAGCTCCCGCAGCTCGAGAGCCCACCGCTGCCGAACCAGAGTAGCCAGGCCACCTCGAACGAAGGCGAGGAAGACGAAGACTCCAGGCGGAGTGCCGCAGTGACCACGGACTGGAGGGCGCTCGACAAGTTCGTCGCGTCCCAGCTCGGCCCCGAGGAGCACACTGGTCAGGGCTTGCAGGGGTGCAAGCCGCCAGGACCGGATGCTGGGTACGACGACGAAGCCGACATGGCGGCGATGCTGCTCCTTGACGGCGGGCAGGAGGAGGACACCGGGAGGTGGCTGGGCGCTGGGCTGCTGAGCTCCGTGGCCGACGCGGCGGACTGCGACCTCGGCGTCTGCGTATCTGGAGAGAAATGAGCGCGCGTTTCCCCTCCCGAACAGAAGTCTGTGTGAACGAGGAATATACGGCTATACATATGTTACTCAAATTAAAGCTTGTCAAACATTGTCGTTTGATCGTTTCATTTTCAACTCTTGTACGTCTGGACGATGGTCGTAACTTCGTCTGTCACTATGCATATGTTAAGATCCATCTCTAGCTTGCCATTGATGGCATAAGTAGTGCATGGTACATACGATACGAGTTGTCACGCATGTGTAATGAAAACTGAAACGCCTTTTGATATTGGCCATGTTGACCTAAAATTAATAAAAAGGCTCTCCTAAATTCCTAATAGTAGCATTATATCAAGTTATATAGCGACGTGCCAAAAAACCATTACATTTTTTTTTGCACAGGTCTGCTTTTATTATGTTATATCTTTTCTTCTTTAAGTCCTATTTTTTGGGCTTTTTTTGCACAGGTCTGCTTTTATTACGTGAAGCAAGCACTTGGCAGATGCCTGCTTGGTGTGAGGTGAACAAGACATTAGCAGAGATGAAAGAAAGGAAGGATGTAAGCATGTAGCTGGTAGTTTCCTCGTTTTTGACTTGTAATTTGTGGATGTAGCAACAGTCTATATTTTTGGTTGTGTTAGGCGGAGCTGTGTATGAATGCTCCTTTGCCTTCAGCATAAAGTTTTGAAAGATCACTGTGTTGTAAACAACCAAAATTTCAAGTGACAGGTAATCAGAACTTCTGAATGCAGCAACAAATAAATTTTGATCTGGAAAATGGTAATCACTGGACTTGTAATCAACTGCAAATCACCTAATTATCCTCTCCCTTTCTACGCACAAGCCAGGAGGCAACCGATAGCTCTTTTAAGGATGTCTCACATACAAACATGGCTGTTCTAAATGCCATATAGTCCATGCATGGGTCCCTCGGCTGCTGCAGGCACCAGCCTCGCTGCCTAATGTTCATGTAAATCGGGAACAGCACAATAACCATCTCTACTAAGGTATAGCAACCAGCAAGTGGCATGCATGGGGTCCAAATTTTAATTGCTCTCTTAGAGGCCACTAGCAAGTTGGACGAGGCCACAACGTTGCTCGCTTTCATCTGTGTTCTTTTGCTGGCTAGCGTAGCGCAGTTCTTTATTACGCACGCCCAGGGCTGCGAATGGAGAGTACTTGCATTGAATGAGGAGATAGCACATTGTAGATCTTTGCACCAGTCATTTCAATTGGTAAGTCAGCTCAGTCAGCTGCTAGACTGGTTATTACTGCTAGTTATTCATGGATGTCAAAAAGAAGTTCAGTATAAGATCCATACTAAGTGACCGATTTTTAAGTCAGAGGGGAAGGAATACATAAACATAAGTGATTAGAGAAATTTTACCGTGAATAAATCAGATCTAATCATACATTTTTTAGGGGTATTATGAACTTTGGCCTCATCCACCCCGCCCGTCTCCTCGGCGGTGAAGGGGTGGCCAATGAAATCAGTGAGCCGTTGAGTTGGCTACGTGTCAGCTCCTTGTACATCATGAACAATACCTGGTTCATTGCATGCCTCCTACCCCTTCTTGTACCTCTAGGCAACATCACCAATAGCAACCGTAAAGCAAGAACAAAAAAAACTCCTCAAAGCATCCCCCATCTTCTCTCCTTAAAATCAGCTCCAAAATTCAAAAGCCAAACAATACATCAATGTGTTCACAAAGCATGTATGCAACCCATTTTTGCAATCAAACTCTGCATGCATGGTCGTTTGAGTGATTTTGAGTGAATGCAGAGAGAGGGAGGGGGTCATGGGTGCTTTGATTGGGAAGAGAAGGATAAGAAGGGAGGGAGGAAGCCAGCATGAGGGTCGCTGAGGAGCGGCACCAGCCTGGTCGAGGCACGGCTCGGCGAGGCCATGGCCCGGCGTGCAGGAGATGACGGTCCGGGTGACACTGGTGTGGTAGCGCAGCGGTGCCGAGGTCGATGAGCAGTGGCGTAGCCAGCCCAGGCCAAAGTCTAGGGCTGGCCCGAAGGCTATTCTGATGGCCAAAGGCTATTCTTTGCTGACGAGCAAAGAATTTGCATTGAGTTTTTGGGCCAGGCCCGGGTGGCCCGAGGCTTGGCTCCGCCTCTGTCGATGAGGCCAAGGCGTAGCGGCGGGATCAAGGTACCATGGCCTGAAAGGGAGGAAAAGGGAGGTGAAGCGCACAGGGGGCAGTAGCCTAGCTAGGAGGTAGCGTGCGGTGCAGCCAGCAATGCCTAGGCGTGCGTGACGCAAGGCGACACGACGCGCAGATCGTGGTGGCGCATTACTGCCACGAGCTAACCAGCGGTAGGGGATAATTACACTACTACCCTTTATACGATTTCTACTATCAATACTACCATAGGAAGTATAACTAAATCCTAACTAATCTTATCCATTTATATTAAATAGAATAGACGGTTAATATTGTGTACCGTAAAAGAGCTCAAAATGATTAACGAGTGATTCTAAAGCTGCTGTTAGATTTGATTCATTCTGTTCTTCAAGAAACTGTAATTAATCTATGGACGTACAGTAGGCTGTGGCCCTGGCTGCAGACGGTGCATTTTTATTGTCTTGGGCTCTTGGCATCTTTGGTGAAGATATGAAATCGATGAAACAGTTAAATGGTAAGGAGGACAGTGGTCGCTGGACTGGACAGGGATTGATTTTCTTGTGCCGTGAGGGCGTGGGCCCATGCAAGTCATGAGACATGCGAACGCGCCATTTATGGGCGCCACTGTGGTTACTGCAGAGCCATGAGACATGCAGTGCAGGCGTGATATCGTGACTTCGCTTCAAGTCTTCGCAAATTGCAGCGCTGCAGAATTTATCTCGTGGAGTCCAGATTAAGAGTTCGACCAAGCAGGCTCCTTGCAACATGCAACTTTAGCGGTTGAATGTCAACTGTTTGGATAAAAAAAACCCGATAGTCTACGTCTTTTAAAAATAGAGAGCAACTACCACACGCTATACCGTTGGGAATCACTTCCAACGGTATAGCATGGTTTATTAGGTTCACGGGTAAGTTTCGCTACTAGGTTTCATGGGTAAGTTTCATGATGTTTCCACGGATAGGTTTCATGGGTTTCATGAGGTTTCAAGTTTCATAAGGTTCGTATTTCATTAAAAAAAGTCTCATAAATAAGTTTCAACCAAAGGTTTCATCAGACAGCACAATGCTAAACTTTTTTTAATGAACACGAACCTTATGAAACTTGAAACCTCATGAAATCCATGAAACTTATCCGTGAGACATCATGAAACTTACCCGTGAAATCTGGTAATGAAACTTACCCGCGAACCTAATGAACCATGGTATACCGTTGGAAGTGATTCCCAACGGTATACCGTTTGGTAGACTTTCTGTTAAAAATAATGTTTTAAACTGTAGCATCTGGTATTGTAGTGACTTCTGTAGCAAAGTGCTATAGTTGACGTTGTTGTTCGATCCGAGTCGTTTCTTTGCCTATATAAGACAGTTTTGATAGTCAAGGACTATTTAAATTGCAGTCTCTGTAGCAACCACACAGAGACCCTTTCCCTTTTCCCTTGTATATAGAGTCACAACATGGAAATAATGCGAGTGTACAATCAAGTAATTCCGCTCCATTGATGTTCTTTGGATCTTCATGCAGTTCCTACGGGACTGCAAATTAAGTAGTCTCTGTAGGTTAGGACTGTCCAATCGAGTAAATAAACAGTTTGGATTTCTCAATAGTGATCCGAAACAGTGTCTACTATAGTACCAAAAATCAGCATAGTATTTTTGAACAATTTTTTCAAAAGATCTGGATCGTTTTTTATCCAACGGTCCACGTGCAACTATTTAAGTTGCAAGCCCAATAGCGATGGGATATCTTTCCGATATGGCAAAGCTGAAAGCATAGATCATGTAAAAAAGATAAGCCCAAGGTTGTTCGATATTACTATTTCGGTATACTGAAACTTAGAGCGCTGTTCTTTGTACTTGAACATGGTATATTATGATTATCACAGTGAATTTTATGGAGAACAAGAATGATGTTGAAAAAAAAATAGTGGACCAGAAAACAGAGAAACTGAAGGGTACATGGCTACAAGCTCCACAAGTCGATCGTATCACATTCTTCTGTCCACAGGATTACAGCCTTAAACGACTCATCATTTATCATAATTATACACAGGACGTGACAAGAATTTTCTCGACCTTCAATATGAAAACTTGAGAAGGAAAAAGGAGAAGAAAGAGAAGGTATAAGTAATCAGGTAAACTTCTGCACATTTCTCTCGAGCCCTTGTTTGCCCATATGCTTCCTGCTGCATTCAGAAATGTGTTCTTCACTGCAGTCTTGCTCTTCTCTGAAGACCCACCTTTTGTTAATCCGAGGTGCCCTTTTAACACCCTCTGTGCTTTACCCTGTGTATTACTCCTGAGTCCTGAAGATAATAATGTCACCGTTTTGTGTTCCAGATCTCCTCCAGCTCCCTGGCTAGTTCTTTATGACGCCGGACAACAATGGTGACGTGATCCTTGCCGTCGATCACCTTAACGCGGGCGCGCGGGATTTTCGACTGCACTGCGTAGCTGCATTGCACAGGAAGGAGCTCGTCGTCCCTGCCATGGTAGATGGTAACATCGCAGGTGAGCTGATCCCTGACTATCTCGAGGCATTTGTCGATCTTGCCGGCGCTGCCGCAGATGATGTTGTGAAGGGTGTGCCATGAAGCGATGTGAGTGTGGCAGAAGAAGCCGTCCATTAGGTACGTCCTGACCCTGCCCGATGGAGTATGACGATGTGGATAGTTAGCCAGAATTTGTCAGGGCTAAATCAATTTCGCCTATCAGAAATTTAATGATCGTGTCCCCTCTAAGCCCTCTTTCTAATGCTGCAACATGAGCTTACATCAAGAAAGATGCGATGAGGATCCGGTCCGAGGGACTGTAATTTAAGCAGTTTTCGCGGACCGTCCAATCGAAAAACGATCCGAATCTTTCAAAAATACTGTAGTGTTTTCTTTACTATGCGAAAACAATGTAGCAAGCACTGTAGTGATTTACTGTAGCACTACATTGTTCATGGATCAGCCAATTTGTACGTTCGATCGGATAGTCCGTGGCTACGGAAACTACTAAAGTAGTCCTATAAAAACTGCACCGGCTCCTCTTCCTGAAAGATGCGATAAAGATACTATAGTAGTGATCAACCTAAAACATTAATGCCATGCTATACCCAATCCCAATGTTCCTTTCTCTTAAAAACATCTGTAGGTTCATTTTCACCGAAGAGTGCAAAAGTGACGTGATACACTGCTGGTGCCGAGCAAAACATAACAGCTCGATGTGACCATTTTGCTTTAATTAGTTCACGGTGTCTAGGGAGTACTTTAGTGTTTTTTTTTCTAAAAACACTTAAATTTTTGGATATTGCACGCACTGAAAAAAAATGTTATACACGTAGGAAAAAAATATTGCAACGTGTCTGAAGTTTGGAAGCCTCTTACAATATTTTTGTTCAACACTTGCAACATCTGAAATTTGGAAGCCTCTTACAACATTTTTGTTAAACACTTGTAATATTTTTTCTGATGCGTTGCAACATTTTTTTTCAACACGTGCAACAATTGAGTGCTCATAAATAAAAAAAACACTCGAGTGTCACTTAGCAATTCCTATTTTTATATATCCAATTTAAATATTTAAAAAAATATCTACAGTCAAAGTTTTAATAATTTGACTATATCTATATTCAAAATATAGCTATTTATGATCGGATAGGATACCTGTGATAGGAGAGAGTAGCAATGTTTCCTCCTTCAGTTGAGAAAATTTTTGTGCATCTAGGTGGTGAAAATTAGGTCAACATTTTTTTTTTTGCATCGGCTTAGGGGTTTGGGATAGGTTTGCCGCTTGGCCACCTTGCATTGGGTGGTTGCATAAACCAATGGAATTTAAGCAAGCTTCTCCTAGAGGAATTCCTTCATCAATAGGAGTTCCATGCGAGCCGATGCAAAGATACGACGACGTGGCAGCGTTTATTAATGCCGGCCTGGTCCATCTGCTTCCCTGCATGCTGATGTGATCGATGGGAGTTAACACGGGACATAGGAACTGAGTTTGACCACGGTCAACCATTTGGTGGAGCGACATGCGACCATCTACTGTTCCACTGCCGGCCACCCACTGATGAACGGCTAACCAGTCCACGGACCAACTACTGCACCGGCTACTCGACCGATTGACTGCTCATCTGCTTATCCCAAAATCCCCAAATCTCCGTCCGTGGGGCAATCAAGCAGCGATTCTGGCTCAGGCCAAGATAGATGATCTTGCTGGGCTTTCTGCTTAGCAGTTGATATACTAGCTTATGAAAACTAATTAGGAATTGCTAAGTGACACTCGAGTGTTTTTTTTATCTATGAGCACTTAATTGTTGCACGTGTTGAAAAAAAGACTGTCTTAGCAGATAATGTGTCATGTTTAGTGTAGCTAGTAGGAGAGCAAATACAGTACAGTAGTAGAGGCAAGTGTAGGAGAGCAAATACAGTACTGTAGTAGACGCAAGTGCCGGATTTGCATCGAGTTTACCTGTGTAAGGTGAAGACGCGGAAGGCGAGCTCCCAGAGGCGGTGGTGCTTGCAGAGCACGATGCTGACGGTGCGGCTGAGGTGCTCGTACCAGCACGCCACCGACGCGCCGAACGCGATCGTCGGCCACACCCGCCGCGGCGCCACTGTTCGCAGCACGTACTGCGTGCCGATCTCTCCCCTCGGCACCGGGAAGTAAGGCTGCACCGGCCCGCGCGCACGCAGGCACAACCCAAAACGTTAACACTTAAACAACGCAGCGTTGAAATAGGCGAAGAATCGTTAGATCAGTCGGCGAGTGCGCGCGTACCGGCGCGACGAGCGTGAGGGACCTGACGGCGGCGGGGTACTTGACGGCGAGGGCGAGAGCGAGGATGGAGCCGAGCGAGTGCGCGACAATGTGGAACGACCTGACCTCGTACCGCTCGATGACGGAGCGCTCGATCATCTCGACGTGCTCCCGGAGCGTGTACAGCGAGTCGGCCGGCTTGGGGCTGCGCCCGAACCCGAGGAGGTCCACGGCGAACAGCCGCCGCCGCGCGCGCGCCTCCCGGCTAACGTTCGGTAGCACCGTCTCCGTCCAGAATCCCGACGACGATATGAACCCGTGGATGAACAGCACGTCCTCCTCCGTCGCTCCGCCGTCTTTGAGGCGCACAAGCAGAGCAATGCGGTGAGAGGAGCGAATCTTGCCTTCCGTATTAATGGCGGAAGTATGGAGTATGGACACGGTTGCCTTGCGTACCTGGGGGGCCCTCGACGTGGACGAAGAGCCGGTCGGTGTCGGCCGGGTTGCAGTTGGCGCAGTGGCAGTCGGACCACCTCGGCGAGGGGTACGACCTGTGCTTGCCGTCGCCGACGCCGATCTTGCCCCGCAGCATCTGCACGATGGCGGAGTGCACGGTGAACGTGGTGGCCGACGAGGAAGCGGACCGCACCCTCACGCTGCGCCGGGACGAGGGCGGCCGGGCCGAAGAGGAGGATGCGGCGCCGGCGAGCACGGACGGGCGCGTGTAGAGCGTGTCTGAGATGTCCTCCAGGTGCAGCTTGGTCGACGACAGCATGCTCACCACCTTGGACCCGCCGCGCTCCGACACGACGATCTTCCCGGACGCCGCAGCCGACGACGACGAGCAGTAGCACGGCCGCCACGCGCCCTCGAACATGTAGTCGGCCACCTTGTACACAATGCAGAGCAGCACCTCGAGAACGTCCAGCAGCGCGAACACCACGAAGCTCACGGCCTCGTTCGCCGCATGGCCGGCACACGCCAATGCCGACCGCGCCGCGGCCATCTAGCTGGACTCCGCCGCTACCACCGCCGCGCCGGCGCCAACACTACCGGGATCGAGCTAGCTAGCAAAGCAAGAAGCGGAGGGTGGTGCCTGTGGTGAAGTAGAGCTAGCTAGCACTACCGGGAGAGTGACAAGTGAGTGAATTGATTGATGGATGCATTAAAGCGCAGGGGTCGGTGGTTGTTGAACTCCTCAGGGCTAACACCACTGACACGGCCGACTCCATGCCGGTTGGGCTTTGGAACAAGCAGCCCAAGAAACCTTAGCATGTATTGTACCTTTTCAAGGTATGGACCATACATTCCTCTCCCCTTGCAGTACGTGCTGCTGGCAAATTTCTTCTTGCCATTCCGAATACACCTCATTCTAGCTACAAATTTTATTTCTAAATACTATCATCCTATAATTTTGTTATGATTTTTATTATTATTTTTCTTCTGTACCTCTTCACTTCAACTATTTACAATGTTATTTGCTAGCATGGATTAGAGTAAAATAAATTATTCAAAGGTATAATAAATATGAATAATACAATCTTTTATAGATATGTATTTATAAAAGTGCAAGATTTTAAAATAATATCTATTCAAAACCAGAGGAAGTAATTGATCACTGGCCAGGACCGTGAAGTAACATGCCATTTTTATTTATAGTTCCTGCTTCTCCTAGAAATTGCAGGGCAAGTCCAAGGAAACGAGACGGTGAAGGCACAAGCTAGCAAGCGATTTTCTTCATCTGAAGCCATCGTTTGCCTCGTCGAGCACGCTGACCTGTGGCGGTCACAAGGTGCAAACAACACCTGTGTACGTTTCCTCAGGACATGTACAATGGAGAGTTAAGAGTGTCTCTTAACACATTTTTTTAAGCAAAAAAGATAAAGGTATGTACAATGGAGAGTCAAGAGTGTCTCTTAGCACATTCTTCTAAGCAAAAAAGATAAGTATGTACAAAGGACATGCACAAGAGCCAACATGCTATTTAATACTGCTCCTCTCTAATTCTGCCTAGGAACTTGTGAAGAGTCGTCTCTTCACCAAGAGTCGACTCTAGCATTTTTTGCACTTTTCCCCCTGCCACATCAGCGAAGCATGTCCACCTCATCACTGAGAGACGCCATATTAAATGGCTTTGTACATGCATACAAAGGACATGCACAAGAGCCAACATGTTATTTAATACTGCTCCTCTCTAATTCTGTCTAGGAGCTTGTGAAGAGTCGTCTCTTCACCAAGAGTCGACTCTAGTATTTTTTGCACTTTTCCTCCTGCCACATCAGCGAAGCATGTCCACCTCATCACTAAGAGACATCATATTAAATAGCTTTGTACATGCTCTTATCGGACAGGGCTCCTTTTAAGATAAGCATTACGGTAAGTAGTAATTAAATTTTGCAGTGACCACATATATTTCGGTGCTCGGTGCTTCCAACTACAGCTGTTGTTTGTTTCACTGCAAACAAGCGCACACCCGTGCAACGCAACCTCTCTGCAGCCACAGAAATTACAGTACAAATCAGGATACTTAGTAGTTACCGGTACAAATCAGGATACATAGCAGTTAATGGTGAAACCTTGCAGCCTGCCTGCCTTACAAATACACGACTTCTAAAGGCTGTTTAGTTGCCTTCTCTCATAAGACTGAGCTGTTCGCTCAAGCGGTGGGAGATGCATGAGACAGAGACGATGTTTGGTTGAGTGTTTAGTAAGTATGTATTTTAAAATTTATGTAGCAAGTGTGATCTAGTTTTGTTCGAAAAAAATGTCAGGAACCTATTTTTTAAATCGGAGATGCTAATAAAAAAATATAAACAAAAGAGAAAAAAAGGAAAACTTACATACCCACGTGGCACCGTATGCATGGTTTGCTATTGTGGCTGACAGTGGCCCCTTGCGCAGAACACGAGGCTGCCATGCGCTGCATCCAGAGATACGTCTATTTTCTCCGTATCTCCAGAGTCAGACTGCATAGAGAATCTTTCATCCAGAGAGTCAGGCTCAAAACTAAATGCAGGTAACCAAACATAAAAAAAAAATAAGAATCTGTATTTATATATACAAATCTCCATATATACAGACAACCAAACAACCCCTTAAACACGGCACAAGCACACGATTGCAGATAGAGAGACTTGGACCTTTCTGTCTTCAGGTATGAAGGGGAGTTATTTTCCAGTGACTATACATGTGTACATACATACATAGGTCTGTCAGTGTACGTATGTGGTGGAGCATTTGCAGCGTTCTACGTACAGAGTTATACATGTTCAAACGAAGACGATGCTTCCGGCGGTGCGCAGTAAATCTGTACTCAAGCCATGGAAGGACCAGGGGTACGAGACACTTCACGTAGGCTTCCAGCGCGTTCCACATTCCACTAGTCAATGTTCCTGCGTGGATCAGATCATCCAATCCGTCGTACAAACTCCTATAATTTTCAGACAGCCATTAGCCAGTGTTACCTCCGATTCACAAAAACAAAAACTTATAGATGCGTACAGTTAAATTTTTAAAATTTTATATAAAAATTATATACGTAGAATATTATTAGATTTTTTAAATACATTATAATAGATTATTAAAACCGACGAGTGCTATGCGTAATACCTGACAACAGGCGATGGGACTGGGGGACGACCTGTTCTACCCTCATTCCTAGCTTCCAAATTCTATAGCTTATGTACTTCTATTATCTAGCTCCCCACTAAGGGCTTGCTACAACTTTGTGGCATGGACGTGATGTAATTTATTCTTGATTTCTCTTTTTTTTTAATGCATGGTAGAGTTTTTGCTGATCATTTAAAAAGTTAAGTGTTAAAGACGGTGTCAAGCTAAGAACATGTGGGCACCCGGAAGTATGAATCGATTCCTCACATGTGCGTTGGACTTAGAGGTGACACCCATACTCCACTTAAGTGTATGTTCATTGCCACCCAAAAGTCCCGTGCACGGAGTATTGACTATATGGCCCTCACTCAAGTAAATATGAGCCACATAGTCGCACCGTACACACTTACGCGTCCATGGGAGTTTCGATTCCATTCCGAACAACCATACTGGGATTGAGACCAACTCATCCACGCATAGCATTCGCCATCCGTCTCAGGACCTTGGTATCGCCCGCACTCTCCAAGGGGAGCAAGAGCAATAGCCAAAGAACGACGATTGCACGAGTGTATGCATCAATGGTTGATGACAATTCCAGGTACCCGGATATGTGTCTAGTGCTAGTTCCCAAGATCAACGCCTAGCACCCACATATCCCGCATTCGAGATGTATCGTAACACATACACATGAATCTAAGCAGTTGGAATAGTATAAACATAGACTTCAACTATTACAACTACTTAATATTACAAGTAGTGGCCGACCGGCCAAATATCACAAGTCCAAAAGTAGAGTGCAGCGGAAATAACACATTAACAAAAGTAGGACAGCGGTATGCCCATCCATAAACCCATAGGCAACCGACTTGGAGAAGCCCAAGTTCATCCGTCAACATGATCGTCGGACCCCGGAGTAAAGTTCGTGGTCGCCGGGTGTTCTTCCATACCATCGTCTATAATGTTTTTGATTAAGCAACCGTGAGTACACGTATGTACTGCAAGACTTTAGTGTATGGAAATACTGAGAAATGCAAGCTAGAACAAGGAATTAAGCTTCTACACTAGTCTCATTTCAGCATAAGGCAGATTTTGTTTGCAAGCAAAAGATTCATAAACGTAACGAATTTGTAAAGAACATTTAATATGAAGCTAAATAACAGTAAGTAGAATTCATATACAGCATTTCACAGCTCTCCTTGCCTGCAAATGACAAGTAAAAACAGCCACCCTTGGCTTCCCATTCCACCAACTCATTCCAACACCATTTCCAAAAGTTTTAGCAAAAGCAAAGACTATACTTGACATTATTCTCCCAAGTTGCTCATGACCGTGAGCACGGCTAATTAATTAGATTTTAATCTCTGCAGAGAGTGTACACTTTACCCACAAGACATGATCTTCCCTTAATGCCAAGCTATTAACACACTTCCTTTGGTGTGTCGGCAGAGAGATCATGACAAGGCCTTTTACAATGCGCGACACCGCTACCAACTTCGCCTAGCTAAGGTTTCACGGTTGTTAGGGCTAACCGCCTGAACAGAGCCCCCTCTTGCGCCTTGCAAGGGTCTACCCGACCCCCACACAACCTAATGGCGAAGCTAATAACGACACGCACAAATTACTTAGCCAGATCCGTCCCATACCGAACTTGTGGTTGCACGAATTCACTTAGATGATAGCATCAAGTTCGGTCCTTAATCGACCAGTGAGAATCTCCCTAACTACGCGTGAGATCCGTTTCACGCCGCAAGTTAAGTAATAACTCGCCCACGCCTAAATCATAAGTTTTGAGTTGATTTTACTAAGATACACGGAAACCATACCTCGGTTCCGTTCAATTTAAACAAGTTTGCTCAATGTAGTTGAAACATTTCCCATCATTTTGAAACCAATCTAATGAGCAAGTCTAAGCATATACATATGTTAATCTCGCAAGTTTTACCCAAGTGACATTAATTATTGTCTACACCATTACTAGGTTACAATGGCAGTGATTCAAATGTCAAGGTAATGGGGATGCATACAATTGGATTTAGCTACCATCACCCACAATATAACAAGTTTAAAACATACACGCATGCATATAGTTTGATAAAACAAAATAACTTTGCAAATATGGGATCAAAATGGTCAAAGGAGGTGCTTGCCTGGTTGCTCGTCATCAGGAATATAATCCGGATCAAAGTCAATGTCGTTATTAATCGGATCCGAAATATCGTCTTCTACGCGTCGAATAATAATAACCGATACAGAAGCAAATAACACCAAATCAAAAATGGGACAAAAAGAAATCAGATAAAATTACCAAATTAAATCTTACCAAGAAGTTACAAATGTGTGATTTAGTGTTTATAACTTCGAATTCAAGATGCAAAAATTGTTTGGATTGATAGAAGTAAAACATTCACTTAAAGGTTTGCTTGAATAGTTCTTAACTTTAAGTGTTCATGCATGGGAGCAATTTCTATAAGTTAGATCTGTAATTAAGGTTATTTGCTGTTACTATATAGTCATAGGGCGATTTCTTGCATTGCGGAAATTTCGGATAAGGGTTTCTATTTACGATTACCCACGATAACCGTTCTAGAAACCTTATTACTTAGGGTTGTTAGGATAATAAGATTAATATGCGATTATGGCTAATTGAGATTATCTTTTCATAATTGGATAGCCTATACTTTGGTTTGTTATTCTAAACTGATTTCATAAGTTTTAGGGTTTAAGCAAGATATTATATTCATTATTGAAAAGGCTTATGTGACCTTATAAATGTTATACTATTCACAATCACCAAAAATGCAAGTTTGCAATTATCACTTAAGGGTATTGAGCTAATGAAATTAATATGCAAATCTTAATGAAATAAGAATCTTTCTATGGAATATGACAGAACAAACATTGTAGACCATTTCTACACTAGTTTTATAAGTTTTAGTATTTAGACAAAGTTATTTAATCAACTGATGAAATAGCCTAAATGGTCATAGTAAAAATGTTAAATCAGCCAAGATTCATTTTAAGTTTGCGACTACGCTACACATGATTTTTGATTCACATTTCAGGTGTTAATAGGAAACAATCCTAGAAATGTTTTAAAGTTGGTTTCGCGATCTTTTCACCTACGTTAAAGATGTTTTTCATACCGAAGTCCATTGCGGCTTAATATGACCTAACTCAAAAGTGTTCAATATGATTCCATTTTCACTCAGCAAGCAATAATATGTCATTCTAGGGTTATAGCATTCAGTTTTGTCGCGTTTAGGGTTCTTTTTCGGACGTTTCGGCCAATCGGCCGATTTACCGATCGCATGTTTTGATTAGTGAGAAAATATAGCAAACCGAGGCGAAACTTAAATGTTTTTATATACTTGTGATCTATACAAACCCAGGATTGCATCCAAACTGGTTTTACACATTTTTGAGTCCATTTAATCCATATTTTAACTATTTGAATCTTGCATGATGTTAAGGCTTTGCATAATTAACTTTTGATGCAAAACACATTAAGTCCTAAATCTTTTTACAGAAATGGATCATTTGAGGTTGCAGGAGCATGCTGGATCTATTTCACAATCTTTAGAGCTAGGGTTAACGTAGTTCCTTCATAACATGCAAAACTTGGCTCTCATTCAACCCTTAATTAAAAGTTTTTGTAGCATGCAACATGTAACTTTTTCTTGCATAATCTAAATCCCTACTGAGTAACTCAAATTTAGAAACTAAGTTTGCATTAATCGGAGATCTACAGCAAAAGATATGAATGTTTTATCGCGTAGGGCAAAAAAAATAGAAAACTTTGCAAAATCTGGGATTCGAACCCCAGACGTGTTGTATGCGCGTGAGGGACTTAACCACTGAGCCAAGTTGTTGCCTGCGAAGAGTTTTCTTGCCAAATTAGATGAAGCTTACCCTTAACCCTAGAGCTCCAGAACTAAAAATGGATTCGCAGGGCTGTCCTGCAGCTGAAAGGCTATCGGCAAGGGCCTTAACTTTGTGGAAGTATGCAGAGGCAGAGAGATCTTTCTTTTGGAGTGTGGCTAATTGCATTCGGTACTGCATGATTTTGGCTCTGGATTAAGAGAAAAACATGCGTTCTAGGGCTACCCAGACGTCATGAGCAGTGGTGTAGGACATAACCTGAGAAAGTAAATCAGGGGATAGGGAGGAGAGGATAGTACTCAAAACCATCTGGTCCTGTTGCATCCAGTTGCGATGAGCTGGATTGGGAACCTGCGTCGGCCCAGTCGTCGCCGTCTCGGTGATGGTTGGTTCCGGCGCGACAATGGTGCCGTCGACGTAGCCCATGAGGAACTGACTGCGCAGGTATGGGAGGAACTGAGCCTTCCACAACAGGTAATTATCGCTGTTCAATTTCACATTGATGAGGTGGCCGAAGGATGGCATAGGGAGGAGGCCTGCAGTGGTGGAATTCATGGCAGAAGCGGTTTGAGAGGAGTTTACGCTAGTACTGGACATCTTGCAGCTTCGTTGTCTTGCTCTGATACCATGTAAAAAGACCAACGATTGTGCAAGATTGAGAATGAATTCCACATCTTCTGATTACATCTATCTGCTATATATACAAGTGTGCCGTATCGGCTACAGAGACTAGCGCAGCAACAGAATAGGGCAAAGTAGTTACAACGAATGTGATTAAGTCAGATCCGGAAAACTAGTTCAACGCCTAACAAACAATGACTAGATCCTAAAACCAGTATTCTTAACAGACCTTTCTGTCTTCAGGTATGAAGGGGAGTCATGTTCCAGTGACTATACATGTGTACATACATACATAGGTCTGTCAGTGTACGTATGTGGTGGAGCATTTGCAGCGTTCTACGTACAGCGTTATACATGTTCAAACGAAGACGATGCTTCCGGCGGTGCGCAGTAAATATGTACTCGAGCCATGGTTGGACCAGGGGTACGACACTTCACGTAGGCTTCCAGCGCGTTCCACATTCCACTAGCCAATGTTCCTGCGTGGATCAGACCATCCAATCCGTCGTACAAACTCCTTTAATTTTCAGACAGCCATTAGCCATGCTACCTCCGGTTCACAAAAACAAAAACTTATGGATACATACAGTTAAATTTTTAGAACTTTATATAAAAATTATATACGTAGATTCGTCTCAAAATATATTTTAATAATATTATTAGATTTTTTAAATACATTATAATAGATTATTAAAACCGACGAGTTGCTATGCGTAATACCTGACAACAGGCGATGGGACTGGGGGACGACCTGTTCTACTCTCATTCCTAGCTTCCAAGTTCTATAGCTCATGTACTTCTATTATCTAGCTCCCCACTAAGGGGTTGCTACAACTTTGTGGCATGGACGTGATGTAATTTATTCTTGATTTCTCTTTTTTTAATGTATGGTAGAGTTTTGGTGATCATTTAAAAGTTAAGTGTTAAAGACGGTGTCAAGAACAGGATGGAGTATTGAATACGGTTGCAGGAGCATGCTGGATCTATTTCACAATCTTTAGAGCTAGGGTTAACGTAGTTCCTTCATAACATGCAAAACTTGGCTCTCATTCAACCCTTAATTAAAAGTTTTTGTAGCATGCAACATGTAACTTTTTCTTGCATAATCTAAATCCCTACTGAGTAACTCAAATTTAGAAACTAAGTTTGCATTAATCGGAGATCTACAGCAAAAGATATGAATGTTTTATCGCGTAGGGCAAAAAAATAAAACTTTGCAAAATCTGGGATTCGAACCCCAGACGTGTTGTATGCGCGTGAGGGACTTAACCACTGAGCCAAGTTGTTGCCTGCGAAGAGTTTTCTTGCCAAATTAGATGAAGCTTACCCCTTAACCCTAGAGCTCCAGAACTAAAAATGGCGATGAGAGGCAGGCTGGTCCTGGACTTTGCTTGACCGGATGGAGATGAGGCTGGGGAAGGAGAGGGCTCGGCAGAGGGTGTCCCTGGCGTCGGCGCAGCCTGCATGCATGGCGAGGAACCTCAGGAGAAGGAGTAATGGCTGCTGTGCGCAAGGATTGAATCCGGCCCTGCTCACCTGATGCTTCAGATGAAGAAGAAGGCTTCGGCTGGATAAGCTTGGCTGGGAGCTGGCTCGCCTGCGCTAGGGAAAAAGAAGGTAGCTTCGGCTTGGCTGCAGGCAAGGAGAAGAAGCATCATCAGGAGATGGAGTGGCTGCTGTGCAAGGAATGGGATGATGGATGAGCTCACCTGGCGCTAGGAAGAAGAAGAAGCTTGCTCGGTGCTGTGCTCTGGCCGGATGGCTTCAAGGCAAGGTGAGCAGCAGCAGCGAGCAAAGGGGGCAGAGAGGAGGTCAGATGGCTTAAATGCAGCTGGTGGCGGAGACGGCTATGCTTGGAGGCGACAGCACGGGCGACGCTGGTGAGCTCAGCTTGCTGCTGCCGCGTGGCTGAGGATGCCTGCCGTGCGCAACTCGCTGCGAAGAAAAAGGAGCCGAGGCTGCACTCGGACAGGAGCAGGAGAGGGAGAGAGAGGAGAGAAAGAAGGAGGGGCTGACCAGAGGGCCCAGGCACACTTGGGACCCCCTGCCAGATGCATAACCACATGTTTCATCAGTGAACAGGCTGCATTTGGCAGATGAAACAATTCAAATGAGGATTTGACATGTCAGATGGGCAGGCTTGGGAAAGGGTGAAAACTGGGTTGAAAAATTTTGCAAATTTTTTTAGTAGACAGCCAGAAGATGTACTTTCCATTTTCTTTGGTTTCATCTCAATATCTGCTGTCATTTAAGAACAGTAATTCTTCAAACTAGACTAGTTTTCAATCTGTTTTTGAATTTTTAAGCTCTGTAAATGGTGTGCCAAAATTCCAAAAAATGATTTTATTCATCTTTTGGTCTCTAGTATTTTACAAAATTATTTTCTATAGCATGTTGTTTGAGTTTTCTTTATGTTTCATTAAGGTGTTGGATTTGACAATTTAAGTTTTCATTAGGCATGAAATCATTGCTTCAAGAACAGGATGGAGTATTGAATACGAACTGATCGTTGTTTCAGCTATTGACTCGTCAACAATCTGATCGTTTTTATGTACTACTAGTACATTAGCTCACGAAAAGATTAAAAAATTTGGACCTGAAACTAAGTGGAGAGAGTAGCTCCCGGTGCAGTGCGAGTACTATATTTAATTCCTGACCAAATCACATACGATTAAATGCTTCCTCGTAGCGTAGTGGTACGCATGTACGATACACAAATGGCTGTATACTGCAGTGACAGTTCAGATGCCGTAATTAAGCTTGGGTTAAATACATGGTCATCCGTTGTCCCAAAAACTTTTAGGCCCTTTTCCGGCAATAGAAAAAACGAGCCAAATCTCAACACGGACGCTAGGATCACAGGCGTTTTCACCGGTCGTAAGGCCATGTCGAGCGACGAGTAAGTACTCTCGGTCTGAAGGGTAGAGTAGCAACTGGTACGGCAAGCTAGCTAGCTCTCAAGTAATCAGGTCACTGATTTAGGTGAGCTAAGCCGAGAGGAAAGCTGAGACGAGCTGCTCGTGTAGGTGAGCAAGTGATGGGAATTCAGAGCCCTGAATATTTGTATATTCCGTATCCGGCATTGTAAAGATCAAACTGGCATCAGGTTCTTCCTGGATTTAGGTAGCGGTTGCCTCATTGGCATGCAAAAGTTGGCACCAGAGTCATTGGTTGAAAGAGTGTGTTGGTGAACTATATGTGCATTGGATTTCAAGTTTGTAGTAGTGTGCTAGTTGTAGGGTTTGGAGAATCTATGGGTGAAACGATCCTAGAGCTTGCATGTGATCCATCCTTGTATATGCTGCGTGCAAGGAAGCGGATTTGGTTTCCAATTTCAATTTGGCAATTGACACTATGCACCGGGCAGTATCGATCGAGTCAACACTCCAATGACCACTAGATCGTCTTAGAAAATGACCTCAAGATTTTTCTTTGGCAAGAAAACGGTCAATAGTTAACTTCTGCCTGTGTAGATTTCAATTCGGTGAAATGTTGATAAATCAACGAGACAACCATTGATTTGGTAATGTCACATAGAAAAAAAACTGAATAACCCGGGTACTTGAACAGGCAGGATTGACTGGGGACTGTGATGCAAAATTCAATTATTTTTTCTACCAAAAGAAATAGATTGAGGTTTTTTTTGAAAGAGAGAGAAGAAGACGAAGAAGGGAGATTGAAGTCAATCACGTCGAAATTAAGAGACCCAAAGAAGAGAAGGAAATCAACATAGTACCTTTCAGCTGGACTGATCAACTATATTTGTACCGGCCCATTTATAAGCAAATAAAAGGGTATCCCGGTAAGTCACGGCCTAATCCATCAGAAACTTGGATCGCGGGTGTCATCTGCGATCCAATTCATGGGGTGTGCTCCGCAAGTTGGGCCAATCTATGGCCGAATGATGCGATGATGCACGCCCACCCGCGCGTCGTCTAGTAGGCCCAAACGCATAGGAAAGGAGCCGTCCGCGCCGTGCGCGCACCCAAGCGAATACTGCTCACGGCGAAATCGCAGCAGCTTGAGCTTGGCCAACACCCACAGGGCACCGTTCATGTTTTATCGTAGAGACGTGCGTTTCTTCCGGACAGTTACGTAAATATTGAAAGTATAGATGAAGTGTAGATTATTTATTCTTTTATTTGTTTTAAAATTTTCACAACTTATATTAAAAGGAAAATATTGACGCACTGATCTTGCAACTTTGTTGCAGCGTACGGCCACCGTTCCTGTAGCTGAAAGAAAGCACGGGACGATAGCTGCAAATAGGAATAGCACGAGAGCTTGTTTTTGAGAAGCCATTCTGGTCCTGATAGGATATACTCCCTCAAGGGCTTCGCCGGCTGCAATTGGGAATTTCCGAATGAAATCGTGAAATTGCGTACGTTTCTTCTCATTTTACAGCGTCTCTATCGAATCCTACGATATATTACGTACTACACGCATAATCAGGCATTTAGAGTTGAGAAAATTATTTATTTGCCGGAAGTTAGCTTTTTTTTTTAGATGAAGGAAGATTTTATTAATTTCAAGAACATTACATCAAGATGATACAAGTCCTTAAAATTTTTCCCGACTTCTGCTTAACAAGAAGCACACAGCCCTTAAACAAAACAAAAAAGGAAAAAAGAGAAGTCTTGATTGCTACCAGCCTGGATTGCAGAGCTCTCCCCCGTTTCATTGTATTGCTTAGCGAAAACATCATCAGAAATCTTCTCCGCGTAAGCAATTCGGCAGCCCCCTGGATTTCTAACATTCTGGGCGCCACCACCAAGAACACCGCGGCTATTTGAATCATTGCGCCCCCCAAAATCTTGAACGCGATCACGGACTCCATACCATCCATGACCACCAACTTAAAATCTTGGGGGACGAAGACTACCACGAGCAGAACAAAGTGGACCACCATAGCTGCGACCATTAAATCGATCGCCACCAAAGAAATAGCTTCCACCGCCATGATCCGCTTAAATTGATTCTAAAGCATCGTCACCCAATATCCTCGCACATCCGGTTGCACATCGCCGAGATTGAACTCAGGAACAAGGCCAGCATTGCTGCAAAAGGACTGGAATTTGCCTCCGGCAAAAGGAGCCGAAAATCTCCACGACAAATGCATCTTCTCCAAATTTAAAGAAGAAAGACGATACCTTGCACAATCCAACTCACCCTGCGAATTGCACCTCCTTTCATCCGAAACAGATTTCACAAGGAAGGCCATCCGAAAGGAACGAGCACGACCGCCATGGCGCTGTCTCATCTAGATCCTTCCTCTCCCCAATTGGAAGAAACTATCCGATCTTGTCCGATCCGCACGACCCGCCTAACAAGGAGCCACCACGCCTCACCGCCATCGTTGCAGAACGGCGGCAAGAACCACCACCGCCAGCATCCTCATAAAGAGAAAGATAGATCCCGCCACGCCGACGCATTGCGATCACGGCCGATCCATAGGAGAAGATCGCCGAGGATATGTCGCGACTGGCCGATCGAAGACGCCGACGGAGCAGCCTCGGCGGCAAGACGGGAGGCGACGATCGAGCTCGCAAATCATCGACTCGAACAGTAACCGCACCAAATGAAGCGGATCCGTCACTCGCTACCAGGATAATCACCTCCCGGACGCGCCGCCACGCCATGGTCAAGACGCCTCACGAAGCGCCGACGCGAACAAAGACGAGGGAATTTCTCGCATGTTTGGTCGTCATAGTAATCTCGTCTTTGATGGATGCCTCGCCGAAATTGCCGAGAAACGGCCACCCACCACAACCGCTGGACCTCCAAAACCGGACTCGCAAAGACTCGAGAAAAGCACTGAGAGCAGCCCGTCACCGACGGCGCAGAGCGCAGAGGGCTCCACCGTGGTGGGCTCCCGATCGTCTCTCAATCGCCTCACCGAGAAAACCGGAATTCAAAATTCATCCCCGGAAGTTAGCTAAATCCCTAAAATATCATCACAAGATTGCTTCTCTCTTCACTGACATCGGGTCTTAACTTTTATTACTTTTTTACCACTCCCATTAGTCTCTATTAGAGCCATAAACAACAAAAACTTATCAGTTTTTCTAAAAATACACATTTTACTATCACATTGGCCTACATGTCATCTTCCTCCTCCTCCACTATCTCCCTCTCTTCTCTCATGCCTTAGTGGATGCCACCACTAACATCTTCCTATTCCATGGTTGCCTCCCCTACCACCATCACCACCACCTACACCATCCCATCTCTCATACTGGCTCTGAGCTCACCTCTGCCTTCTACATGCCTTGAGCAAGCTATGCTGCCTCACCTTCGTTTCTAGGGCCGATAAGCAGTGGTGCCGCCAAGAAAATTATTCATTTATTCGCACTTGAAGCTCCTCCAAAATTAATTTATGGACATCCTCTTACACCTCATTGCAATTTTATTTTGCCTATTTCCTTGCTTCAATTCCTCCTGAGCTACCCACTGCCATTAGCACCGTCTCCAAGCTCGAGTCGATGGCACCATCTCAATACAAAGTTCCTTCGTGCCCATACAAGCATAAGTGAAACACCTTCATGGTCCACTAATGCTCGGGCTCACCCCAGATCGGCCGCATGCATGCTAGGAGCTTGCCAACATCGAAGAAGAAGGGTCCCGCACAACCATCACTGTTGACAGGACACCTTGGCCATGCTCACGCCTCGCTAGTCACGTCATCATCACTACCTCACCTCTTAGATTCTCACTGACCCATTGTTTGGACAATTCCATCGATAGAGGAGCCATTGCCATCTTACCCTCATCCACGAAAATGTTGCCCTACCTCGCCATGCTTTTCCGCAGTTGGGGATAGAGCTATTTTTATAATTGTGTTCAAAAGGGAACAGATTTAGAAAAAAAAGTTTGCTAGGGTGCTAGAAAAGTGATGATTTCCTAACAAGAATGGCAAAAAAGAGGTAAAAGTTAAGATCCAATGACACAAAGGAGAATTAGTTTGGCGATGGTATTTTAGAGATTTTGCTAATTTGTAATTGCAAATAAAGAATATCCTCTTGAGAGTTTGTCGTTGTCAGCATAGGCAAAGCCAACTTTTGGGCAGGCCGAGCACTTGCCCGGCTCACCACCGACTCACCATCAAGAAAAACTCTTTAAAATAATCCATATGAGCCTGTCTATGCATATGTCAGAAGGAGAAATTGGGAAGCCTTGCCAGGTACATCTCTCTCCTCCTTGAAAATTTGAACATGTTCAAATCCCAGGACACTGTATATAGTATACACGTATACCTTTCCACCACTCTTGAGTCTCGATATAGACAAGAGAGGGAGATACATCCATACAACCATACGTCAAGAAGGCAATAGTTTCACCAAATGACCATGGTGGTAGGCACCACCAACGGCGAGGAGGAGGTGGTGGTGGCGAAAACGGCGATGACGTGAACACTACTGGACAACCGCACATCATAGATGGTTCACAAGTCACATTAATTACAAACGGTTTTGTGAACCGTCTGTATCGAAGTATCGTGATGACAATAGGTCATCACGATGGTTTTTGAACCATCAGTGAAAATGTCTCAAAAATTCGATTTTTCAATAAATTTTCATAGAAGATGACTTTCATAAGGGTTATTGATCAATTTTCGGTCAAATACAGTCATAAAATATTAAATTTAAGATAAAAATCCTGAGATCTTGGTAGTATATGGAGAGATCTCGGCGAGATATAGCGAGATCACTGTAGCAATTCAAATTTTTGAATTTTGTCACTCCAAACGGCATTTCAAAACTCGTCCACCTCGTGAGAAACCGATGAGATTTCTAACCCTGGTCAGCATGGTGCCAATTGAACAAGCACCACTAGCAGTAGCACTGATCTCTGTCTGGTCACAAATAGTTATCGTTTTAGATATCGATGTATAGACTTTCAAAACTTTTGTTGTAATATTTTTTAAATATTTAAATTGGATTCATGAAAATTATATGTGTGTATTTGTCTCTGAAAGTACTTCCAAAAATATTTCAATGGCACGCAGGATTACTGAAGACATTCGAATAGTCATGCACAATTATCATTTCATAGGCTCATAGCAATCTGAATTCTGAAACACTGACAGTACTCATTATAGGATCTACAACAAGAACATTTGCGCTTTTGTAAGCATCCTTCCCTTTCTTTTCAGAAAATTACAATGGTTCGATGCTACAGACGAAGGTTAGAGGCAACAAATCGAACATTTAACTTCATGTCGCGCTTTAGTCTATAATCCCATATCTAGAGCTAAAGCTAGGCGAAACAGGCCTGAAATGTCATGGTCATCCGACTCACCGGCACACAGATTTCGAGACAAGAAGACAAAAGGTTTTGATTAAAACGCTGCCGTCATTGCCACGCCTACATTCCATTCCGTGGATGCAATTGGCCACATCCGACTAGGCAAACACCCCTATCCTATTGGCCTATTTGGTGTGTCCAAGTTCGGTATTAAAAAAGTTGCTCCTTTTCTTCAGATGCATTCGACCTGACGTCTCAAAACCTTGTGATCTCATGGATTTCTGTCGTTTCCTCTGTAAAGAAGCAGTAGATTGCGAGTTGCGGCTGCTTATCAATGCCAAGTCCCTGGTTTTGCCGTTTAAACTATGGTTATGATGGGTGATTTTTTTCTTTTTTCTTTTTGGAAAATTGGCCAGAGCACTGGTATTCATTATAGAAGAAAAAATAACAGACGAGTTATATACGCACACACGCACCCCCACACACACCCACGCAGCACCCGCCTCTTGCGCGCATCCGCATCAAGTTGAGTTCAAACGCGGATGGACGCAGTGAGCTCCACTCGCTCGTGCCATCAGGCTGAAGCCCCGACCGCTTTTTTTTCCCTTTTGAAGAGTAAAACCTTAGAGGGGCTGATTTCATTGCAAACAGGAGATATTACATAAGTCAATGCCGTATTCTTGGTAACATAGAGATGTCAAGACAGGAAAGCTATTATGGTAAGCAACACCGCTGCAGATTCGATCTTTTGTGTAGTAATTAATCCTCCGTGCCTGTTTAGCTAGCTGATCAGCTTCTTGGTTGTTTTCCCTGCTTATATATATAAACTTCACCTGTATAGATTGACATATTTCTTTGATCTGAAGCAATATTGGTCGGATTGTCCAGTGCCCTGGCTTGTGTATCAAGTGTCCTTCTGAAATGGCTCGACCTATACCTGACAACCAAGAAGGAAAACACTTGTGGATAGTTTCAACAGCTTAGCCATTGAACTGCCACCAAGAGGGCGTGGGCTTCCGCTTCCAAAGGAGAAGAGGATTGCAGTCCTTGAGCCTGAACTTGTATCCTGCAGTTAAGAGTAGAATGTCCTATAGTTGCATAAATGCCTATTCCAAAGGCACCATTTTTAGACCTAGAAGCATCTGAATAGAAGTTGTTCGCAGGGGACCATGGTGGGTGTAGTTCTGAGAACAATGTCTGACAGTAGTGATGGTTTTAAGTAATCATGGCTGTGTGTGACGGTTTGTGTGTGAGCTTTTGGCTTGAAAACGTTGGGTGAGGCTTTCCTGTGGAATGTGAATGTGGCTCCAAATGAGTGTGCTAAATAAAGCTTTAGGTCACTAATATCCTAATACTACTTGGATGTGGTTAATTCTATTCGATCGATCATGGACAGAAGATGTTGGCTGGTGTCATGCTGTCCCTATTCGATCAGTATGTGATGTAATCGCAATTTGAGTAAACATTAATTAAGATGGCGACCTATGCTTATCTATGACTGAGATGTGTCCATAGTGTCGGCTTGGCAATTTGTTCCTAGTGGTTGCTTTCAACATATCATTTTTTTTTTTGGTCTTGATTACCATTCTTGCTCTCATGTCATAGGTACAGAGGTCAGTCAGCAATCTTTCCTGGTTGGCATTATTATGTGACATTTTAAGATCCGGCTCTCCAATTTAGGTTAATTATGAGTACCATGACCTAACATGAGTAAGCCAAAGAGCATGGAAAACAAAACACATTGTGAGCAGTCTTCTTAATCTAATTTTCAGATAAATAAAAAGTAGTCTCCTTAAACTAACTCTCGTTAGAAGAAACGAAAACAATTTCACAACGCCTGAAATCAAGTGTATATTAGCACCTTAATAACCGTAAATAATGTCATTGCAAATAAACTAAACAACTATTTTGAATTTGGGGCAAATTTCTCAGTAATTCTACAGTGATCACGTGAATTCGAAGATAGCAGCAATGTATGACTGATAAATGGTCTTATGACCACCAATGTATGACTGATAAATGGTCTTATGACCAACTTGTCACCCTCACATTGTCGTTGCTTGCAGTGTTTTTGGACTAATAAGCCTTTTTGAATCTTGAAGCCACAAACAACAAATTTAGTTGATTTACACACATCACTCATGTATGAGTAGTATTTTTTTTTAGAAACACAGGGTACCATATCATTACAGTTATAGTTGTCCCAGCTAGCAAAGTTTGAGCGTACCCTTCCTGTTATGCGTGTATTATATACAGAGACGACATTGCATACCCTCCTTATCTCTGACTTCTGCTAACCTCCACAGAAATTAAATTATCACCACATCAGTAGAACCACTAGTTCTTTTTTCTGTCACAAATATGCATGGTTCACTGCAATCTTCTCAGGAAGTTCGTCTCGTCTCGTAAGCCGTACGTACGTACGTACACATGTACACAGTACACATGCTTAATTACCTCATGCAGCGCACGCGCTTAGCAGATGGAGCAGGAGTTGGGGTTCTCCTCCATGCTCTGCACGACGTACTGCGTGTTCATGTACGGGTTGTACTCCCGGTACTGGTTGATGAACTCGGCGATGAGTTGCTGCTCCGTCGGCGGCGCCGGCTTCTTGTCGCCGTCCTTCTTGCCGTCCCCGTCCTTCTTCTCCCCATCGCCTTCCTTCTTGCCGTCCCCGTCCTTCTTGCCCTCCTCGCCCTTCTTCTCCGGCTCCTTGGCCGGGCCGACCGAGTCGATGGACGCCGCCCACGACTTGCGCAGCTTGCTCACCACGTCTACCGGGTCCACCATGCCAATCACGGTTATCTTCTGGGTCGCCATGTCCATCGACAGCGCGTCGATGCCTGAAAGGAGAACAGAATCGCAGTGCTTGCTTCTAGCTTCTTCTTCGATGTATGATGACGAATAAATCAAGAAGAAAAAAACTAGTGTTGTTTGCACCAGTGAGAGCCGAGACGGCCTTCATGGCCTTCTGCTTGTCCCTGTTGTCGTGCAAGTCCAGCTTCACCACAATTTTCTGCAGCAAAATTAAGCAGTGCGATTACCGATCAGTGGCTTTTATTTGTGCTGACTAGAGCTCGAACAGTGGAGCAAAAGCAGAGTATAAAAGAGCAGAAAAAGGAATTGTTCTTGGATTCTAAAGCAAGATCCTAACAAGAAATTAAGACCAAGAACCCCATGCCCCTGGAAAGGTGACCACCTTTGTGCACCTGTACGGAATAAAGAAACCATGCACGAGCACGTCTCACCTTCGACATGTCTACTCCGAACTCCGACGCTCGAGCACTGGCCGGCGGCCGCGAACGAGGATCCCAGCAGGACGCGAGTGGAACGGACAGGAGGGAATAATGACGCCGAGGAGGAGGTGTCGACGGTCTGAATGGCAGAAAAGCAATGGTGGAGAGGGCGGATGGAGCACCAGGAGGAAAAACTGTAAATAAAGCCGTAGCGAACGGGTGTCTCACGTAACCAAAAACGGAATGACTTCAGCTCCAATATCCGATATTTTCGGACGTGTTGCAACATTTTTTTTCAACACGCGCATATAACATTTTTTTTCAATAAATAGTAGAAATACGGCACAGTAAACAGATGTTGCAAGCGTTACAAAAAAAATGTTGCACGCAAAAAAAAATATTGCAAGAAGCATCCAACGGAATGCACAGTAATCAGACGTCCGAGCGCTAGTTTCTCCCAACCAAAAAATAAGGGAAGAAAGGGAATTGGTGAGGGAAAGGTCACTGAAGGCTAGATAGTTGTTATGTTCGTCCTAATTGGGTATTTTTGGTCTGGCTCATGCCTCCCTAAGTTGCAAATAACTTATAAATCGGTTTCTGAATAGATGTTATTCTTGGTTTTTCACTTTTATCAAGATACATCTACAAAAGACTATATTAACCATTTTTATTATATCTTTGGATGGTGTAACTTACTGTAGTCTATATTAGTAAATGATATTAAAAATAACTAAAGGGAATATGGAAGGAAAAATGATAAAATGTTACATCAAAATTATAGAATGATATGCATTTAGAAACAAAAGCTAGATTGTCATGTATTCGGAAACGGATGGAGTATAAATTATAGTTAGTTATAAGAATCTTGACTAATTGCATTAAGATTTTTTAGTTATTACTGCAAACAATGCTTTCAATTATGACATCAAAAACAGAATAAAATTAGTGCTTTTGAAAAGCCACTACGGTGTCAAAAAAGCCTTAACTCGATGGCTTGTTTAATTGAGAAGCTAATTCTCCGATGCTATTTGGGTCTTCACGCTTTTTATGCACCTTTTCGCTGTTTCTGTCCCTTCTTTTTTCCATGTTACATGATAAAGGTCGGGGTGGAGATAAAGGCGAGGAGGTTGGATTGGTTGGTACTTTCTCCTACCAATTATTTTTTTTCTGACAATATTGAAAATAACTAGATCACCTCTAATTATTATCACAAAATATTATATTTAATATATATAAATGTATAAAATATGAAATAAATATAAATATTTATTAGGAGTATATAAGAAATATCACTCTAATTATATATTAAAGTACAAAATACGTCTTATAAACCTCGACGAACCGATCACGAGTAGTTTGCAACTTTATGTGTAGTTTTGATCCGACCCGTCGGGCTCCAGAAGGCCAATCGAGATCCACATCCATCAGAAAGGAAAAAAAAAGTTGGATGATCATGCATGTTAGGACTACGAAGACTAGCTTACCCTGGGCCAGTCCTCTTTTTAACCTAGCCGGAGACTAACTAATGGCAGTTTTATCTATAGGTTTAGGTATCTACGGGTAACTGATCCGATAAGAATGGGTACGGATAGCACTTCAAATCGATGAGTTTTTGAGTTTGAGTACCCGATAAAGACACAGGATGGGTGTGGGTATCAATTTGTACACGTGGGTATTCGATGGGTATCCTATGACATACGGATCCCACTTTTTATAATATAGATATTAAAAAATTGAAACCGTAACTAACTAAATGAGAGGTTAAGACACACATAAAACTTTAAAAGGTAATACTATGTTCAAAAATTTGTTGAGCATGTATTATACTCTGAAGCCGAATACAATATCTATAGAAACACATTTGTTTTTATGAAAATATTATGGAATAGTATGGTATTTGCCATCAAATATCTTATATGTACTCACTTGAATTTGTAGTATCATTGGTCACCTATAGGCCATCATGATGTGCTGATTAAATGAAATAAACTGGAGTATGATTGGTCACTTATAACCCATATCAACTCAATGTTTTCAGTATAGCTTGCTACCTATGGGTACCCATTGGGTATCGGTACCCATCGGGTTTGGGTATAGGTACAGATCTGTACCCGATAAGTCTAATGAGTTTAGGTGAGGGGCATGGTTTTGAGTTTCAGGTTTAGATGGATGGTAGTCGTACTTGAAGGTACCCACCCGATTGCCACCCCTAGGAATTGGCGAGAGAAAGGTCGCTGAAGGCTAAATAGTTGTTCTGTTTGTCCCAATTGGGTATTTTTGGCATGGCTCATGCGTCCCTAAGTTGCAAATAACTTATAAACCGGTTCCTGAATAGATATTATTCTTGGTTTTTCACTTTTATCAAGATACATCTACAAAAGACTAAATTAACCATTTTTATTATATCTTTGGATGGTATAACTTACTGTAATCTATATTAGTAAATGACATTGAAAATAACTAAAGGGAATATGGAAGGAAAAAATGGTAAAATGTTACATCAAAATTGCAGAATGATATGCATTTAGAAACAAAAGCTAGATTGTCATGTATTCGGAAACAGAGGGAGTATAAAATATAGTTAGTTATAAGAATCTTGACTAATTGCATTAAGATTTTTTAGTTATTACTGCAAACAATGCTTTCAGTTATGACATCAAAACAGAATAAAATTAGTGCTTTTGAAAAGCCACTACGGTATCAAAAAAAAAAGGGCTTAACTCGATAGCTTGTTTAATTGAGAAGCTAATTCTCCGATGCTATTTTGGTCTTCACGCTTTTTATGCACCTTTTCGATGTTTCTGTCCCTTCTTTTTTCCATGTTTCTACTACTTCTAATTTGGAGTTGATGGTGTCATATCCGTTCTCCACCACCAACCTACGAAATCGAATCGGACGAAAAAACCCGGTCTATTCTTTTTTTTTTGCTTTCGTTTCTCGCGATAGTTCTCGATCTCTCGTTCCTCCTGAACAAAACCGAACCGGCCCCTTCCTCTCCGGATAGCTACATATTTCGTTCGTCCCAATCTCATTCCCCCCCCCCCCGGCCGCCTGCCATCATCGTCTCCGATCCGGCTCCTGATCCCCGCCCTCTTCCAGATCCAGCTCCTAATCCGAGCACGCGCTTGCCGTCAGCGCCAAGCCCAACCTCCTTCACGAGCGGCAGGTTCTAGGTGTTAAGCACCACCACGCGGCCGCCGTTCTTGATGTCCATGTCCAGAGGCGCCTCCAGGCAATTGAGCGCCATGCCCTCGCGGTCCTTAGGGGACGGCTCGGGGAGCTTCTGTCCGGCTTTGAGCTTGACGATGTCCGGCCTTAAACCATTTATTTTTAGATCTTTCGGGACGTATACCAAGAATATCATTTCTAAATTTGTTTTAATATCAGTAATGCCTAAATTCATGCCAAAGGATAAATCATAAAAACTTGTGTAATCAGGAGAAATATATGTTTGATTTTGTAGCATAATTTTTTTGTTGTTGTTTGAGCTTTATGTTTCGTTACCAAATTTATTTTTCGTAGCAACGCACTGGCATTGAACTAGTTACATGATAAAGGTCGGGGTGGAGATAAAGGCGAGGAGGTTGGATTGGTTCGTACTTTCTCCTCCCAAGTATTTTTTTCTGATAATATTGAAAATGACTAGATCACTCCTAATTATTATCACTGAATATTATATATGTATAAAATATGAAACGAATATGAATATTTATTAGTAGTATATAAGAAACATCACTCTAATTATATATTAGAATACAAAATACAACTTATAAACTCTGACCGAAGGACCACGAGTAGTTTGCAACTTTATGTGTCGTTTTGATCCGACCCGTCGGGCTCCAGAAGGCCAATCGAGTCCACATCCATCCGCTGTACAAAACGAAGCCGTGCACCGTCGCCGTTTTATGCTGCCATTTGTATCGTACCGGGAGTTTAAGATTCTTATCATTCCTGTATCCACTGGCGCGGTCGATGTAACATACACGCGAAAACCTGTGCCCAGCTTACGTGTATCACTGAGGAACGGGGCTGTTTCAGAAAGGAAAAAAAAAAAGAATTGGATGATCATGCATGTTAGGACTACGAAGACTAGCTTACCCTGGGCCAGTCCTCTTTTTAACCTAGCCGTGGCCCTATCTGGTTCAGCCTAGGTCTACTACGTACTACCACCACCTTAACAAAGAAACGATCCAAAAGGTACAACCAATGCCGGCCCCGTCAAGACAGGTACTACTAACACTGTGTGAGTTTGCATGTGTCAAAATCTGGTCCAAGCGACCAAGCCTCATGGATTACTCCATGATTTCTCCCTCCCTTTCCACCGACGCAAACGTGTACGCGTCTGTGTACAAGCGCAGAGAACAATCCCTCGGCGCATACGCCTACAAGACGAAGGACCGAAGTTGCGATCAGATCCAATTAAAATCTTACTAAAAACACTTAAACGCAAAAAGAGCAAAATAAGAAAATCTTGATCTTAAACTTGCTTGTAGGGTTGTGAAGATCAAGATTATCTTAGATATTCTTTCACTTGTCACAGCAAGTAAAAATGCAAAAACAAAAACCTCAAACACGATCTACAAAGATTTCTCAAAAAAAGAACAAAAAGATCGAAGTTTTTGCGAAAGATTGCCTAGATGATGAGGATATGATTTGAACAAGAGTCATCCATCAATCATACATTTTCGGCACAAGAAGTACAAACAAATAGAAGGAGGAGAGGCAAATCCAACTTACGAGAATGTAAATTACATGAAATTAAAGTGTAAAATTTAAATACTGAACTTAAATGCTGAAATTAAATTCAGAAAAGTAAGAAAGTAAAATTTTATTTCTTGGGAGAAATATTTACAAAGCCTCACAATAAGGTAGACAAAACTCAAAGGAGCAAACAAAACCTTCAAGAGGAGAGAGCTATCTCTCCCTTTATTTATGCTATTCTTAAGTCATCCTCCACTCTTAGATGAGTTCTACTTGATACTTAAGTAACATAATCAAATGTTGAGATTAAGTTATCCTCCACTCTTAGATGAATTCTACTTACACTCAAGAAACCTCATCATGAGTTGAGTCATTGAGATTCACTCAAGCTAACTTGACCACTATTCTATCCTCTAAACGCAATCCAACACTCTGTTTGATCCGAACAAACCCAAGTTAACATCTTAATTACCCGATCATTTGTCTTCTAGAGTCACAGCGACTCCATCTCCGGTTATCCTCCAGTGATCCTCGACCGTCTGAACCTCCGATGCATCTCATCTAGTCTCAGTCATTCTCCGTCTCACTATGACCTAGCACTGTCATTCTGTAACCATAAAAAACAAGAAAACTCATCACATACCAATGTCTAAAATGATATACCATAATTATCCAATTGCTAAAAATAGATCAGATTTCTAACTCAAATATAGTTAAATATTCATCACCAATATGGGTAGATATCCACATGTTGTTTCAATCTCCCTCTTGATGAGTATATTGATAAATCACCCAAAAGGCATAAATTTGAATTAAAAAATGTAAAAAAGCAATTTGATTGAAAAGCCAAACTTGGTCCAAGAAAAAGGGAATGAGATTATACCCAAGTTGGTAAGAAAGATTTTAAAGTAAAACCAAAGAAAGAGTAAGTTTTCCACAAATACTCTAAAAATCCAATAAAAACTCACAAAAACTCACAAAAACTCAAACATACTTATGATTCTTAAGGATTAGCACGATTTCACCAAGATCATAAGAACCAAGATGTATTCACATTCACATTTTTACCTATTGATGATGCCTTTTCTACATTTTCTCCCCTTTTGGTAATATAGATATCAAGAAAACATTTTCTCTCCCTTTACATATGTATGCATGAAATGCATTCTAAAAGAGTTTTTAAGATTATCCAAATGACTATAGAAACAAAGTATGACATTAAGTACTCAAGTTCATTGTTTCCAGTAGATAGCTTCCTAAGGTAAGTGCTAATGGTATCAATTTCAGTAAGCAATTTAGGATAATTTTAACACGATGCGCTAGTGTGAGCATAAAGAAAATTAGCATCTAGGGAATAGCATCAATAGAACTAGTGCTAGCATTCTTCGACCTAAAACTCTCAAATTCAGAAACCACACTATCAAGTATAGTCTTTATATTCTCAAGCTCCATAAGTAAAGCATCACAAAGAGTACAATCAGCAAACTCTTGAGAGGAATAAGATCTAAGAGAAGCTAACGTTCGAGTCAAGGTACCTACTTTCTTCTATAACTATATACACCTAGCTCTAACTCTAGCGTGAAATTTTTCTAATTTCCAGAAAATTTCATTGAGCTGGTCATAAGAGGGTCCCTCATCCGAGTCGTTGATGTCGTTGGCATCCTCCATGAAACGTATTCCAGTAAAGTCGTTGCCACCTTTGTTCTTCTTTTGCGGATCATCCTCGTCTTAGTTACTCCAGGTCTCCATGTCGGAGAGTCTGATGTCGTCGAGTGCAGCAAGGAAGTGGTGAAAGAATTTCTTGTTCTTCGAGAAGTCGCGGTACTTCTTCTCACATGCCATATTATGAATTGGAGGCTTCTTGTTGCGATTTTTGTCGGTATAGTCATTCTTTCCCGAACCGTTGAAGTCGTTCTTACCTTTCTCCAACTTGGGCCAGTTCGTCCGAATATGGTTGGGGCCATCACATTCGAAGCAGGTGATTGTGCTATCTCTCTTCTCTCTCTCACTCTCTTGTAAGCCTGAGAAAATTTACAGGCTAAAAGAATAAGCTCACTTTCTGAAAAAAAATAGTTGTTTATTACTTTGCTCGCAAAGGGCAGAAATGGAGAAATCAACTAAACCCTTATAATAGGATTTAATATGATCGGTGACCAAGGCAATCAGCTGTGACTTCATCTTACGAGAGACAACGTCGATCTCATGAACTAGAGTCAGGAATAAACCCCGTCAAAAGTTAGAATCGATAAGTCTATGGCGTCTTTGATACTAGTCACCTTCATTTTTTAAACCCGAAAATCAAGTACGGTCAAGAAGTATCGAACGTTCACTGGATTAGAGTATGTACAACTAACTGCACAAAGATCTTTCAAGGTCTTTGTGAAACGACCAAAACACTCATTAAGGGTCTCACTAGCGTGCTATTCAAATTTGTAGTCACACTTATATTGATCTTGCATCACCGCCTTAATCTGGGTGGTGCCCTCATAGTAAGCATCAAGGGTCACACAGATCTGGTGAGCAAATCGTAGGTGAGAGATGTTGTCATATTCACTGCGGCTAAGACTCTATATGAGGATATTCCTTATCCCATCATTCACCTTAACATTAGCAATATTGCCATCCGTGACGTTTTATCGACAGAAATCTCATACGGGAGCTTGTTGAGACTAGTCAAAATCTATAAAAGAGCATAATCGGACTCTGATACCAATTGAAGTACCAAAGTGGCAATCAGAGGGGTAAATGATCACAATTAATTTTTCCTCACTTAATGGATCCAACCAAAACCTCACTTGAAATACTCAACACAAAGGAGCAAAACAGAGAAAATCTTGGTCTTAAATTTACTCATGGGGTTGTGATGATCAAGATGATCTTGGATATTCTCCCACTTGTCACAGCAAGCAAGAATATAAGAAACAAAATTCTCAAACGCGATCTATAAAGATTTATCAAAGAAAGAGCAAAAAGATCGAATTCTTACGAAAGATTGCCTAAATGATGAGGATATGAACTGAGGAAGATTCATCTATCAATTATACATTCTCAGCACAAAAAACATAAGCAAGTAGAAGGAGGAGGCAAATCCAACTTATAAGAATGTAAATTGCAATAAATTAAAGTGTGGAATTTAAATACTGAATTTAAGACATAATGTAAATACTGAAATTAAATTCAAAAAAGTAAGGACATAAAATTTTATTTCTTAGAAAGAAAGTTTACAAAACTTCATAATAAGGTGGGCAAAACTCAAATAGTACACAACCTCCAAGAGGGGAAAACTATCCCTTCCCCTCTATTTATATTATTCTTGAGTCATCCTCCACTCTTTGATAAGTTATACTTAACCCTCAAGTAACCTCATCAAGAATTGAAATTGAGTCATCCTCTACCTTTGGATGAGTTCTACTTAGCCTTCAAAAAACCTTATCATGGGTTGAAATTCACTCAAGCTAACTTGACCGCTATTCTATCCTCTAAACCGTAATCCAACAATTCTTTTTGATTTGAGCAACCCAAGTTAGCATCTCAGCCATTCCTTTATCTTCTAGGTTCGCAGCGACTTCGTCTCCAATCATTCTCAGACGATCCCAATCGTCTGAACCTCCGCGCACCTCACCTAGTCCAAGTCATCCTCCGCCTCACCATAACCTAACACCATCATCCTACAACTACTAAAAATAAGGAAACCCATCACACAACAATATCCAAAATAATATATAATAATTATCCAATTATTAAAAATAAATCGATTCTTAACTCAAATACAATCAAATATTTATCACTATCATAAATAGACCTCTACATAGTCTTTTGCCGCCAGAGATGCAAATAAAACTCGAAATAATCCATCAATCAGGTCACGGATGCGTACCAGGGACAAATCGGCGCGAGCGTGCAATCCACGCACATATCGTAAATCGATCAGGCCGGGGACTTGGCCGAAAACATGACGACGGCTGAGAGCGACGCCACACCGTTGACCGGCTGGCGGCCGGCCAATCACCAGAACTTGGTATAGACGACAGGTGACGATATATTGATACGGGCTTTCAGATTGGTTATTTGAGTTTGAATGATACTGTGATGAGTTATGTCCACGATTATTATCTAATGGAATGGTTTGCGTCGAAGAACAAGAGAAGTTGGGTTCTGATGACGAGTACAAGGGAATGAACTGCATGCATGCAAATTAACCCGTATAAAGTTAGAATAGTGCTTCAATATTTTCCTTCTTAATACAAGTTATATAAATTTTAAAGCAGATAAAATGGTAAGTAATCATTATCTACCCTTCATTCATATTTTAATATATATGTAACTGTAAAAAGAAAAGTATAGAAGCGTCTCTCGTAATGTTATCATCATATTTCGACAAATGCATTATGCCTGCTTAGGACTGTTTAGGACATCTAGATTTTTGGACTGATAATTTGATATACGTCTCAAGTGGCAAACACCGACAAATTTCGAGGTTCATGCGGTCCCTTCTATGTCCGTACCATCGTTGGCTCTTCTGCGAGGTAGTACGAATCAAGAGATACGTTCATACGTACAACGGTACAAGAGAGTACAGTGTGAAGAAGAATACATATCTGGTTGGCTTCTCGTGACATCGGCCGAATAGATACTCGTGGATGGACGATGCATGCTATGAGCACGCGAACAAATCATCAGCTCACAAAGTCAGAAGTAGTGAACAGTTCCTCACAACAACAAAAACAAAAAAATAGCGAAGAGAAGTTGTTGCTTTTCTTGCTCCTCATCTCGTTTTCTTTTATAAATCTAGTCTCTCTCTTTACAAACATATTAAAAGATTTGGCTCCCTTCTCACCGTGAAAGGTGCGGCAAACGATACATATCCCCTGTTGCACTCAGGATGAGGTCAAATCTGCAAATGCATCCGCGGAACAACAAATTTACCAAAACAAGGAAAAAAGATTAGAAAAGTGACAATTTTATCATTTGTTGCAAGTCTACGACAAAGCACACTATCTAAGGGCATGCTTAGAATACAGAAATTTCATATGCAATACACAATTTTTGTTGATCCTTAAGAAAATTTTCCAGTTTCAAAATGCGCTAAACCAATTGCCTCATTTTCGTTCCTTATCCTGAAAAAAAAAGATGTCTATTAGTAGTTGCTCCTTTTCAAGGCATAGCAAGTGGGCACGTACAACATCTTTACATGATTCCTCACGTTTATCGTGCACACACGTCTACCATCTGCCTAGCCTTTAAAGTAGCTATGGGTCGTTATATCTTTCACTTTGACGTAGTGCACACTTTCCCATGTTTGAATCTTTCCGGAATATTTCAGATGTTTTTTCTTATAATATTTTTTTCCAACGCTTTTAACATTTTTTTTCTAACGCGTGCAATATTTTTTCCCACAGGTGCAACATCTGTTTTGCGCCGCATTTCTACTGTTGTCGAATGAAAATGTTGCAACATTTTTTTCAACGCTTGCAACATTTCTTCCAACGCATGCAACATTTCTTCCAACGCATGCAACATTTTTCTTCGACAACAATAGAAATGCGACACAGCAAACATATGGTGCAAGCGTTGAAAAAAATGTTGCAAGCGTTAAAAAATGTTGCAAGAGGCTCTCAAATTTAGGTGATTTTAGCAAACAAAACATTCAGATGATGTTTATCAAAATCCTTAATTATGGTTTTTTATCATGCTTCTGAGCTTCTCTTAAAAAGACAAGAGATAACAAATAGAGATGCATAAATATTTCTTGCTCTTGGTGTTAGCGTGTGTGCATGCGGGGATATAGCCAACAGAGCAGATATTATCCACTTGTAATCGGTTGGCCGAAAACAATCAGTTCATCACAAAGATCTATCACACAGACATCGACGCGACTTATCGAAAACATGAACCTATATCCATCTGAAAGATGCCTATAAAACCTGCTAATAATTTGCTTGAAGAGTACGCGAACCTCTCACCTGCACACATCCAATCGGTGCATCGCCATTTTTCTGGATGTGCATCGCTTTCGTCGTCGAATACGTCGACGCGACAAGAGAATGCGGGGGAAACAAGGCAAACGTGTGGTACACTGGTACTACGAGGATCTGTCCAACAGTCCAAGTGATTGGATGCAGAATGCCGCGACGCTTGAGCAGATGTGACAGTGCAGTTCTGCTCCTGCACCGTTTCTTCTCGTTTTGGCTCGAGAACCTCCTAGAGAACCGGTTCCAAGTCCGCTCGCCGGGGTTCTTTACGAGAGCTCCGTGGAGAATTCTACATCCACCTATGATCAGGGGCGTGGGAATAGATGTTTTTTTCTTAAATGGGGCATAGCAATTTTACAATGCAGGATTGTACATGCAGAAACTCAGGGGCGGAGCCAGCCTATGATCAGGCCTCGGTCGGCTCAGTTAGTCCATCGGACCACGAGCTGCAACAAAGAGAAGAAAGATTAGTAGTTCACGGGCCACGGCTCCTAGACCTCGGGCCACGATCTGGGTGATCCAAGACCTACATCCGCCACTGCAGAAACTTACTCGAGGCCTTGTTTGGGAGGTTCAATCTCGGTCGAGATCCCTGTGGATGAGCCGGGATTTTAGGCTCTATAGGGATCTCGACCAGAATTAGACCTCCCAGACAAGATCAAAGTGAAAACAAAAAGGTTGCGGTAGCACTTCGTCTCTGAAATGCTTGCATTCAAGCTTGTTCCAAAAGGTGTAAGGGTACATTGACCGACTGGGACTATGCATTGAGCCATTGAGGACCCTCAAACCAAGGTTTAAAATCTAAGTGCAATTTCAGAAATTTTGAATCTCAGTGAGACAAGATTCTAAGGCTTTATTTGGCAGAGCTCCAAATACCAATTCCACCTTAGATCTGTAGTTTGTAAGTTAAAATAAAGTGAATTAAGTATATATTTTTAGTCTGAAATATAAACAAGATGACTCACCTAAACACTCTTAATGTACTCATAGCTCTAGCTCTATAAATTTTAGAGCTAGAAATACTCTGCTCCACCAACTCCACGGATTTTGGTGGAGCTGGTGCTATGCCAAACACCCCCTAAATCTCAGTGAAATAAAAACAATTAAATTGGTACAAATTTTGGTGAGATTTTGGCCTTTTGGACCGAATTGCTACAAAAATAGACCGGATTTGGTATTTTTAGAACTGGAACACACGTGAACTAGCTAGTTAGGATGGTTGGGTTTCAACCGAGAGACTTGGGTTCACTCCCGGCAATCGAATTTTTTATATAACAAGACATTTGTATGCTCATAAAACATTGTTATATATAAAATCACAATATGGGATGTAGCTGAGTTGGTAGCAAGATTCAAAATCCTAGCGAAATTTTGGATATTTCAATCGAGATTACGGATGTTGATTGGGGACAAGATTCCAAATCTGATCGAATAAAAAAAATCAAATTGGTATAGTGATTTCAGTAAAAATTTCATGAAATCTCAATAATTTTGACCGGATATTAACTTTTTTGGACTAGATTTGGGTCAATATCCCTTAAGAATGTCATATTCTATGAAAATGTTTGAAAAAAACTAATTTTTGAGATGTTTTATAAAAATAATAGAAACACTATTAAATTTTTACAAAAAGTACAAATTTGATCATACTATGAAAAATTTATGGTACTATATTTAATAGTCTAGGATCATACAAAAAAATTTAAAATAATTGAACTTTTATCTTCAAAAAAAATCAAAAAAGAAGGAACATAAATGAGACAATAATGATTTCAGAATTTTATAAATTTATTCGAGTGTGATCATGATCTAAAATTTTTATGAGAGTTTAATCATTAACTTAAAACCTTTATCTAAAGTTTCAAAAATTATAAACCTTTTTTGATTGCTTAATCAAATCTATGGAAGCACTACACGTACTCAACCACGCTTTTATCATGACAGTAGCACTATCAGACTTTTTTACAATTCCTCATAATTGATGATCATCTAAAAAATTTATGAGAATATTATTGATGCTTCAGGACCATCCAAATATTTTTTAAAATTTTCTAACATGGTTTGAACCAATTTTCATTCGGTTGAAATTTGTCAGTCAACCTTTTATTAGGACAATAACACTATTCACATTTTTTAAAATTCCTCAAACTTGATCATCATATAAAAATTTTATGAGAACATTATTGAGGTGTATGTACCATCCAAAAAAAATTAAAATTTTCTAGCATGGTTTGAATAATTTTTCATTAGGTTGAAATTTATCGATAAGCTTTTTATCAGGACAGTAGCACTTTCAGAACTTTAAAAAATTTCTCAGGCTTGATAGTCATGTTAAATTTTTATGGGAACATTAGTAATGTATAAGGACCATCCACAAAAATTTTTAAACTTTTCTAACATCGTTTAGACCATTTTTCTACTCAATTGAATTTTGCTAAGATTTTGGCAATTTCGGTCAAAATTTTGGAAATTTCATTTCAGAAATTCTGTATTTAAAATTTGCTTTTTTAATTTTTACTGGATTTCTTCTAAAATTCTGAGTTTTTGTTGAAATTTGAAATTTCACCCATCTCTAAGTTGTGAACCAAAAACGAAATTTCAAACCCTGGTTGGTAGAGCACTCACTTGGCATGCTTGAGGTGTGGGGGATTGAGTCCTGCCAATTGCATTTTTTGGATCAAAATAAAAAAAAATAATGCTAGCTTGCTAAGAGTGGGATTCAAACCCGAAAGCTCACGGGACTCAAATAGCTCCTTAAACCAACTCAGCAATCTCAACTTCGCGTCATGTAGGGGTACGGGAATTTTTTGTAGCCTCTGAAGACCATTTCATAGGGTCCAAAAAGGGAACTTTGGTTAATTTCGTCAAAATTTCGGTTTTCCTATCCTAAAAAATACTAGATTTCAAATTTGGTTTTTGAATTTTGTCCAGATTTCTTCTCAAATACCGAGATTTCATTGAAATGTCGGATTTCGGTCACCTTTGAAAGAGGATTCAAATCTTAAATTTCAAACCTCGCTTGAAACTTCACATTTGCTCATGGTTTGTGATGGACCAAATCGTTACACACATAAGGAGTTCAATAATTATTACTCCATCTGTTCAGAAATATAAGACATATTTTGACTTCACACAAGGATTAAGATTAGGATGAAATTGAGAAAGTTATGAATGAAAATGAATTAGATACCCCACTTAATTATGTTGGAAGATGAGAGATAATATTTTGTGTGTGGTGGTAATGAATAAATGCATGTAGCTAAGAGAGAATAAATAGAGGTACAATAGGAAAAGCATAATTAAATCTACATTGAAGCCTTATATTTTAAATAAGATAATTCAAACTAAAAACCTTATAATTTTGAACGGAAGGAATAACACGCAACTCAACGTGGCCTAATTTACTAGGGTCAATTGATAAAATGCTCTTACCTCCCTCATGTTTTATAAGAAAGTTGTTTTGAATATCGATATGGTCAAAAATATAATTTTAATCACTTAATTTTATTGTAATATATTTATAAAATCTATTAAAATTATAATATTATAAATACTTTTTAAAATACATCTAAAAATACCTTTCTTTTGTGACTGAACGGAAAAATATTAAATAGATTGGACTGATCGGCGTGTCTCTTCAGAGAAGAACTGGGCCCTGTGCCATCCTAACTACTGCAGTTTGGGCCACGTCCTCCTCCTTTTTTGCACTTCGCTCAGACAAATGGGCCGGACCCAATGACAAGCAAACATTTTTCACCTAGCGTGTACAACAAACAGCACACGCCTCAGCTCGCATTTGTACCAAACTAGCATGTGTTGTAGGTTACAATAGAAACTTAATTTATAATAAAAAATTATTTATAAAGAACATTAATAGTGTCAAATGTGAGTAACTAGTTCAATATCCGTACGTTGCTACGAAAAATAAAATTAATAACGAAACATAAAGATCAAACAATAAAAGAAAATTGTGATACAAGATCAAACATCTATTTATCCCGATTACATAGGAACGGAGACGCACCGGGAAAGGCATCTGGACTCGCAGATGGGGCAGTTGTCGTGTTCATGGAGAAGTCGGGGGTGAGCATATTGTGAACGGAGCGAAAAACGGCTTAGATTTTGTTTCCGTCGGCCAGTCCGGTTTTTTTCCGTCAGCGGTTTTTTTCACGATTTAGACGTGAGTTGGTGGTGGAGAACGGACGTATCACCACCATCTCCTATTTAGAAGTAGTAGAGATTAAAGAGCAGTGGCAAATATGTATAATTAAAGAACAGTGATAGAGATAAGTATTCTTGATGAAGTGACACAAAAAGAAATTCTTACTTTATACCGTAGAGATTATTCAGAGTATTTATTTGCCGGTATCATGCATGGGCACTGCTGGTTGAAACGACTGGAGTCCACCGCCAGCCGTCGGGTTACTCAAGCACGACCAGAAAGGAGATAGTACCTCTGTGCGTGCACGCGGAAAGCCTGTGCCAGCAAGAAAGCGCCTGCCGAGCTCGCTAAATGCCGGCAAAAGCGGAGCACGCGAGCGGCATTCGACCGACCGACGATGCCGCGTCTGTGCCGTTCCGCTGCCCACCCGCGCCGGCCAAATGGCAGAAAGAAAAGGCGATACTGGTTTATTTTTAGATGCTTACGTATGGAGTGTCTCATGTGCATTTATTCTTATTGTAAATGTATTGCACGAAATAATATCTGCGTACCAGAGTTTTACTCTAATCATCACTTTTCTTGAAGGCGATATCTCACGTAAAAAGACACAAAGCTTTGCAACGAAACAACAGCACCAACCAGGGGCAAAGAGGTCATTTTTGCAAGGCTCAAAAAGTAGCAAAACAAATTAAAACATGAGAAATGATATTGTGCAAATCTAAACATATTTAACGTAGTATTATCTAAAGAAAAAAATATTTAAAGTGGTATTTCAGTAGTCGCCAACATGATCTGGAATTAAGGCTGGATATCGAGCCAACTTGACTCGACTCGACTCGTTAAGATAACGAGCCAACTCGACGAGCTGAAAACTCAACTCGGCTTCACTCGTTAAAAAATCGAGTTGACTCGAGTTAGCTTGTTAAACTCGTTATGATGCTTGTGGGTGGAGGAGAAGAGCACAGTAGCGGCGAAGGTGTGGGAAGCAAGGGCGAGGGTGGAGACGCAGCCAAGCTAGGAATTGGGGAATTGCGGATGTGAAATGGGGAAAAGAATCGGGTCTGAAGGTTGAAAGAACGGGTTAGGATTACAGACTTATAGTGTTTTTTTTTCTGACTCGTTAAGCTCGTTAGCTCGCTCGTTTAACTTGTTACCTTAACGAGTTCAAAACCCAATTCGACTCGACTCGTTAAGAAACGAGTTCGAGTCAAGTCGAGTCGAGTTTTCGAGTACTCGTTAAACTCGCGAGTTTCGAGTTTTTTTTTTTTCACCCCTTTCTGAAATGGTGTCCTACGAATTATCCAACGAAAAACGTCGCGCGCCAAACCGAACGATGGGCGTCGGTCGGCCGCCAAATTATCCCCCGTCCACCCGCAGCGGGCGCGCGGCCGCAGGACGTCGTCCGCGGTGCGTGGCTACTGGCTTGTCGGCTCATCACACGTCCAAATGGAGGCAGCTAGCCTCGGTGCCGCGTATGAGAGCAGACGTGCTACCACCCGTGGGTACCACGTAGATCTAATCCGTTTGTTTACGCGCTCTTATCCTCATTTTAGGTGACATTTGTAATCATCGCGGGACCTAAAGTTTCCCTTCCTTTCTTGTTGTATATTTGCTTTTGGGCAGGTTCGTGCGCACTTGATTAGAAGGTCCGACATGATTTCCAAGCCATCTTTACCCGACGACATAAAATATGCACTCGCCTAAAGCTAGCCCCCTCTGATTAGCTAGCTCTCCTCCAACCCCTGTCTTCCGATCTAAACAGAGCACAAAGGTTACATCTATTTTTTAATCATATATTTTTAAAAATAAATTTACAAAAACACCCGAAAAATACAAAATATACTTCTATCACCAATAATTAGCGACAGGCCTTATGTCGCCAAATAAATGGGTTAAAGCTCTGACAAACCTATTTATTTGGCAACATAAGCCCCAAACCGTCGACCAAATGAATTTGAGACAAAACAATCCGTTGACTACTTCAATCAGTGACAAATAGACATCTGTCGTTAATTTAATTGGCGACAAAGGTGTTTTTTTTTGTAATTTTTGGTATTATTTTTGTAAATTATTTAAAAAATTCTACAATTACTAGTAGACCCCCACATACTCCATTTAGTCACAAATAGTTATCGTTTTGAACATAGGTACAGTCAAACATTCAAAACTTTGATTAACAATATATTTTTAAAATTTAAATTAGATACATGAAAATCATATATGTAGATTTGTTTCAAAAAGTAATTTTATAATATTATAATTTTATTTGGTTTTATAAATATATTATAATAGAAATTAGTGGTTAAAAGTGTATTTTGGAAAACCATATCAATGCCCAAAACGATGACGGATAATTTTCCCGAGAGCAATTGCATAGAGAATTGATGTGCAAAGTTATTTACAACTGCAAATGCGTTGGTGATAGTTATTGGGAAATGACGGGGAAATAAACAAAAGCATGAATAAGCCAAGGTAATTAAGTAGCATTATCTGCCGCATAGTTAGGGGTATCTGCTCGTTAGCAGAAATGCATATTCAATGAAATAATTGTTTTTAATTAATGACACCTGTCAAAGGGCCTAATGACACCCTACCTAGAGCTAGCGATGGAAATGTACCAACAACAGATGCAATGGGACAAAAACTACTCTAGCCTACGTACGATACGAGTACGTCCAACGTGTTGTTTTTCCAAAAGCATCTTCCATCAATGTTCGTATAGTAGTAGTAGGCCCATGGATCAAATTAAAACAAGCTAGGTGTATTCGTATTCGTAGGGCCCTTCCAAAACTTTCGTATTTTTACCATTTGACCAACGCTCATTCTCGGCTGTCGCCTCTATTCTTTTACTCGCATCTCTTTGCTCCAAGCTGCATAGATGCAAGTAAGGAACGTGTTATATTACTTATATATGTTGAATGCGAGTTACTTGATCATGTGCACCGCACAAACGATTATAAAAGTTGATAGTATTACGTACTACCTGCAGGTACCGGGTACCGCCTCTCTGCTCAATGTTACTCTAGAATATCTGTGAGTAAATTTTAAAAAGAGTAAATTACACTTCACATCAGATGACCAGATAGATTATTACTTGTTGGGAGGTGCTCATTTTGTACCAAGTTATGAACATACTTTCACTTTCCGCTAAGCTAACACAAGATTAGCTTCATTTTGCATGTGCTAGTGCAAAATAAAACTAATCTGTGTCAGCCTGGTGTTAAGCGAATGTATATTCAAAACCTGGTGCAATGGGAAACAAATAATGATTTATTTGGTGCAAAGTGCAATTTACTCTTTTAAAAATTTAACAACTACTCTCTCTGTCTAAGTTTATAAGACTAATTTTTTGAATGATCTTATTTATAAATATAAGACGTATCTCATATTCTGATGCAAAAAAAACCCAATATTTTTGTTCAAATACAATTAAAACCCAATGAAACCTACACAGGAATATTTCTATGGTTACTTAACCTAACTTTGAGTTGTGTGTGAAGTACAAATCAAAGTATAGCATATAGCGCAACACTTACGATGGTTTGTAGGGTAGAAGTATGTAGTCTGTATCGCGTTGAGCCAACGATGCCTCTATCACGTAATCCATGACGTAACGAGAATTTTCATTTCTTGTTTGCCTCGAGACTATGTGTGGGCCGAGGAAACCCACCTATTCTTTTTCCTTCTCGCTTCGAGAATCATGTATCTATATACACAAAAGTAAGGAGTTACATGACATTTACGGTATTACACAAATGTATAGTCCGTGATTGCACACACTTACAATATCTCGCATCTCATGAGCACGGTGTCAATGGCGTCAAGGTTGTAGACATTGAATAAGTCATTGAAGTTGACCGTAAAAAAGCCCCCCAACGACTGGTTAAAAAAATGTTCGTGCTTGAAGCTGATCGAGATACTCGTTATGCATTTTGCCGATAGTTTTTTTGCTTGTTCTATGTACCAATCATGCAATTTATGGAATTCGTTGAAAATTCTTGTGGGCACTCTTCTGTTACTAAAAACTCTCCTAGTTTGAATTTCTAGTCCAACAGGGCATATTCATATTCTAGGTCTTTCGTGATCTACTTGGATTTCCTCGTCTCCCTTTCCGCTTTTGATCATCTTCACGGGAGACAAGTAGGCACGAAGTGTTGTATCGACATGCACTGATGCTCTGGGCACGATAGCCGATTTGATGGCCCGCTTCGGAATAGCTGGTGGCTCCGGTAGCGTTGGTAGCTACACCGTAGCAGGTGGATCATGTTCTGCATGTTGCTCCGGTGCTAGAGAACGGTCGTCAATGAGGATGTCCATCATGTGCCATTGGATGAATGTGTCAACGGCATCCCCTAATGTCATGATCTTATCGTTTGGGGGCATCTCCAGCGATACTGGCTTGAAAGATTCATGTACATAGTCCACAGTGACCTTTGTGTAACTCGGTGCTACCGGGCAACCGTGAACAGTTGTCCCTTCACTAGTTGGATATATGCGCCCCCAACCAGCCTATAGAAGAATAGAGCTATCGGTAAGCCTTACTTGGAGCTTGCACGGCATAGACTCCTACATAACGGTACATAATTAGGTAAGACATCCAGCAAATTTGTCATCGGGTATGTCTATCTTAGGGCGAACATGCAGCTGCTCCGCTGGTTAGTGGGGCTGATTTGCGTCAGTGCTTCTGGGGCTTAGGCATTCTGTGTGAGTTTGTTCGCAGTTACCCTCATCTCTCACCTTTCCTCAAGGCTTCTTAGCTTTTCATCAAATTGTGCTTTCAGCTCTGCCTTAATTTGTTCCTTAAACTCTTCCTTAATTGAATCTACTAGCCATTTCTCATGCTTAGTTTTGGATCTTTTCCTACTCCGGTACGTGTTGGAGTCCTATGGGAATCCTATTTTTCAGGAAATAAAAACACACAAGCCTCGCGTGTGATCAGGGTGCTCCTTGCTTCCTAAGGCCGTTGATAGTACATCTTTCTCCATGTTCGACTAGAAAGAGGATTGCGATGATTCTGAACTCAACGCGACCAGCAAGAGCCCAGCATGCCATATCACTTATAATTATGAAGCAATTACAAACAATATAGTTCAATATCTTACTAGGCGTTGGAACACTTCTTCGTCTGCGGTGTACTGAAGGATATAGTGCTTGAAGACATGGTATTTGACCTCGCTCTTAACTAGTTTTGGATGCACAAATCTACGATTGAGGCAAATGGCAAGGATGCCCCCGTCAGAAGTGCCTCCTCGTCCTCCCTCCTCCATTGCTCGCTCTTACTCGTGTACCCAACGGTACCGAGTTTGTGAGGGTGGGTGTTCTGGGCCTAGAGGGCCTTGAGCACTTCACTTTGAAGCATAAATTCTTCTGTCATCTTTATCTCAACAAATTATTGCCATATGGCTTTGTTATTCAGCGACGAGGATTGAAGGGACACCATCTTCATCATATATAACCAAATCGACAAAAAAGGAATAAAATTGTCAAAATTCAAGTTGTTCATCAGATATAAACACGATCCACTACTCATTGACCTATTGAATAAAGAAAAAAGAACACAAAGTTCATACAATCATTTTAAGAGTTTAGATCAGAACAAAGAAATGTTGGAGAGATTTGATTTTACAGAGAGTTACAGATTGTACTGCATGATATGTATCACAGAAAACTATTGCTAGTGACAACAAAGAGTCCGTTTGTAGAGTTCCACATACTGCCTTTGACGGTATAATATAAATAAAAACAATATGCCCATTCCTCCAAACCATTGATGAATCTCTATATGAATACTACTGCAAAATAGGTGTCTACTTTAATGCTTTATGTTCTTTTTTAGTTGTTCTATTGTTTACTTTCCTTGCTTTATTTTTATGTAGAAGTGGCATATGCAAATGTTCCTACAACTTCATATGAGCTTCCAGATGGTTAGTAAGTTAGATACCAAACCTATTTAGCCATAGATGCTAATTACCAGCTGTTAAAGAAAGTACTATGCTTAATGAGTACAAGAACTCTTGGCTACGACAACAACACTATAGGTACAAGCTTGATTTTTTTATTCATCTTATTATCATTTCTCTTGTTCTTTGTGTGTTAGAGTGCTAGTTGCATGTATGAAATATAATTGTTTAAATTTGTAAGGAAACATATATAAGAAATATTTTATCTATTTCTAATTAATGATACATATACCACACTCGGATACAAGACTCATGCTCACTATGGTGTTTATGCAAACATAAAGTGCACCTTGTGAACCTTTGTTAACAAGCATAGTTCTATGTACTAATTGGGGGAACGAACAAGCACATATTCATTTGCTATGCCTGCATCAAATGATTATGTATGACAAGGCAAAATAACCATAACAAAGCATTGCTTGCTGTCATTATCCCTAAGTTGCTATGTGCAATCACTGAAATTTGATCTGCATCAAATTACAATACCCAAGAAGGCAGGACCACAAAGTTCCTACACAATTTAGGCAGGTTTCTTACCAATTGGAATGTACATGCTAAATCAACATCAAATAGACAACTAAGACAAATGAAGTAAGAAGTATAAGCATTACCACCTGACAGGGGAGGAGGAGGTCGCCGAAGGGGAGGTCATTGTGGCGGAGGAGGTCGCTGAGGGGGACATCGTTGTGGGGGGAGGAGGAGGTTGTTGGGGAAGGTCACTAGTGTTTGGGAGAGACGACATGTGCGGGAGGCTAGGGTTTGGACAGATGGTGCACACGGTTATATTTATAATGATGTTATCACACATAAGTTTACATCACAGACGGTTCTATTATAGAACTATCTGTGATGTCTCCGATCACAAACTCAAAATGTATCATTCTGCATCACACCGATAATTTTCTCTTAATATTTTCAATAGAATTTCAAGTCGATTTATGCCAAAATCATAAAGATTAGTATGCTAGCAATTGATCAGAATCAATATATAGATATGCACTGTAGGTTTGCAAAGTTCATCACAATCATCCACTTACTTATAAATTCAACATTTTACATGTGACAAATAAACATGATGTCACCTCATAACTCCACTTGCTTATTTTTTATATAAAAATTAGCCCTTCATGATGTTTGACACGTACATAGCTTGCTTCCTCAGGTTGTTCTTTCTGAACCGTGATGGTGTTTCTGATAGGAGGCAACTCATCAAATTGATTGTACTCTTCCTTATTTACTACATTCTCAACTCCGATAATCTTCTTTTTTCTTTGAAGAACTACGTGGCACTTCTTGTTGAAAGGGTCGGTTGGATAGAAGACTTCAACAAATTGGTTAGCGAGTACGAATGGTTCATCTTGATATCCGATACGTTCAAAGTCCACAGTAGTGCCGCCGTACTTATCGACCCTCACCTGCTGGAGGTGGACCCAATAGCACCTAAATAAGGGATCTTGAATAGTATGTAGTCGAGCTCCCAAATCTCCCCTACAAATCCATAGTAGGAGCTCCTCGTCGACTTTGTAATATTAAATGCATCAATGCGGGCACTGCTATTCTAGTTTGTACTCTTCATATTCTGATCTTTGGTGTAAAATGTCTACCCATTTAAGTTGTATCCTTTCCATGTGCCAAATGTAAATATTGGCCCTTTTGCCAACCATGTCAGTGTATCATGATCACCTGATGAGCTTCAAGTAGCTTATCCTGCTTAAAGGCTTTGGAGCTGAACCATCCTCATTCCTTCCGTCGAATTGTTTTTTCATCTTACGGTATGGGTGATTCCTTAAAGGAATCTATGGTGACCATGTACACGGTTTTACATAAGTGATTTGGTCATACACTCTCGATATCATCTAAGCAATAAGTACAAGTTTTTGCTCCTTTTGTACTCTGTCTTGACAGATTAACAAGGGCATGATGATAATTTATGGTGCAAAACAACAAGCAGTGTAAATTGAAGTTCTCTCGTTTGTACGCATTCCATACTTGTACCATACGAACCCACAGTATTTTAGATCTTCCACCAATGGTGCTAGGTACACATCAATGTCGTTCCCAGATTGCCTTGACCCTTGGATAAGTATGGATAGCAAAATGTACTTCTACTTCATAGACAACAATAGAGGAATGTTGTAGATACAAAGATTCACGGGCCAAGTGCTACGTCGGCTGCATATGTTACTGAAAGGATTCATTCCATCTGCACTCAATCCAAACCTTGTATTCTTCAATTTCGCATTGAATTATGCAAACCTCCTATCGATGTAATCAGCCGGGTGTCTTAGCATTTCATCATTCTTACGCTCATCCGAGTGCCAACGTAGCAGTTTTGCCTTCTTTGAGTTGGCGAATAAATGCTTGACACGGGGAATTATTGTCAGATACCACATCACTTTAGTAGGAGGTCCTTTCTTCACCTTGATACCCTCGTCGTTGTCGTTTGGTTGATTCTTACGCTTGTACTAGGGATTGTTGCACACCGAACACACATGCAATTATGTGTTTTCTTTACAATAAAGGATACAATCGTCGGATATGCATGCATTCTTTCCACTTCCATTCCTAAGAGACAAAAAACCTTATTAGCTTTGTAGGTGGTTGTCGGCAATTTGTTTTCCTCTAAAAGTATGTCCACTAATAGACCTAACAGTGTCGTGAAACTTTTGTCGGACTAACCGTTGTTTGTTTTCAATTTCAGCAGTTCAAGTACAGACGACAACCTTATGTATTTTGACTTGCAACCCGAGAACAAAAGTTTCGAGTTGTCCATCAAACCTTGAAATTTACCACTCTCTCATCACAGTTTTCTTCTGCATCACATAGTATCTGATGCAGATTGTCATCGTGTAACATGTCCTTATCAAAAGCACAATCGATATCATTCGGCGTATCGTTGACTTCATCGGCAATGTTAGTACTGCCTACTTCCTGTATAATCTACTCATCACCGTGACTGGTCTAACATATATATTCCCTTTTGAAACCCCTTAAAATCAAGTATGCTTCTATCCGCGTTGAGTTTCAAACATCCTCATATTTTCGCGCTTAATCTACGGACAAGACATAAATTACATTCCTTATTCAATATATCCTCCTCTATAGCTCTTCTAAAAGTAGAGATGCCATTAACATAGTTGGCACTTGCACAATTCGTAGCGTACATCCAGCATGGTCCATCTACGCTATGCATATAACAATATTATTGTTAAATATTGGAATACACTAGAAGTGCACATGTGTACATTCTTCAATTAGAGCACAAATTAACTACCTAAACCCTACCCTAAATCATAGTCATGCTAACCTTGGTTGGTTTACTTCTAATGGTTACCAATGCTTATCTTACCAAATTTTAGTAGCGTTGACTAAATTTGGCAAGCTTTTGGTTTGCTACCAAATTTTTGCAACATTTCCTTCTCCCTTGGTTCTCTAGTTCATTTTCTTTTCAATCTTTAGCCAAAATTTAACATTGATAGGCATTTTAGTGACCAAATTTAATTTCATAATACCAAATATTGGTAAGGTTTAGTAAGGCAAATTTATCATCAAACCAAACAGACCCACCAAGCTAGCTAAATCTAAACCAAGCATCTTCAACTCTTCCTTTACGAAGCTAGCTACATCTTGATTATAATGTAATTATAACCAATTACTATCTTAGATTATAAACAACAACTGGATCTACAAGCTAGATCTAAACCTTTCATCAATTCTATGTGTTACCAAGCTAGATCTTGAATATAATACAATTAAAACTAATTACTAACCTTAGATCACTTAGAACAAATGGATTTACAATCACCATTCCAAATCAACTGTTTCCTCTCACCAGATCGCCTCATAGCAGTAGCCACCTCAAAAGTTCTCCTGAAACTTTAAAACACTAAGTGGGTCGGGCTCTGTATTACATATATATTCCCAAATAACATCACAGACGGTTTTATCCAAAAAACGTTGGTGATGAGGTTCACCTCACAGATGGTTTTTGGGTAAAACCATCTATGATGTCACTCAAGACATCACTGACGGTTTTATCCAAAAACCGTCATTATCACTGATGTTTTTTTGGATAAAACGATTAGTGATATGCATGTATGTCATCACTGACGTTAGTGATATGAACCTTATCAATGATAGTTTTAGTCAAAAACCATCAGTGATGTGACATATCACTGATGGTTTTATCCAAAAACTATTAGTGATGAGGAGTCTAATATAATCTTTTCTGTAGTAGTGATAGTTAATTCCATATAAAAAAGACTTCTAGGGGAAAATTTTGTGGAGCAATACCTATCATCACACACATTTTTCTTGTGTGGAAATTAAATGCTGATAAAAATTCTTGTCTATACAGTAGACTGACTATATAATTCATATGTGTGATCATAAGGTTCCCACGATAATTTATATTTGATGCTAGTCACAGAGTGCAGATACTTGGTAAATTAGTTACAGATCCCATCTAAATTAGACTACTTGCAATTGTCACCTTTTTCTTTTGGGAACTAACCATTCCTCAGTGCACGTCTACAAATATATGGAACGTGGACAAATTTTTTAGCCCACAAGATACTACGCGCAACCACCATGTAACCTGAACTGCATGAACACTAAACTAAGGAAAGCTTATACATGTAAGTTAATTGTATATAATCTCTGGGTTATAAAAACTAAAGAACACGGAATTTCGTTTGATTTACATTTGTTTGTGATGTGATCAAACCTTATTTCACAATGCAAACAAAATTTGTACATTGCGGTGGAAAATGAACCCATGAGCAAGGATTAAAATCTCGCCGAAATTTCATGAGATCTCACTGAGATCTTGTTTTCCGGACGTGAACGAATTTTAAAATACCGGCCAGAGTAAAAAAAATTCAAAAAAATTTCAATTGCTACAATAATCTCGGTGAGATCTCGGGATTTTTGACCAGTTTTTTACTTTTTTTGACTGAATTTGGTCCAATAACCCCTAAGAAAGTCACCTCCTATGAAAATTTGTTGAAAAACTGAATTTTTAAGATATTTTTTAAAAATTACAAAAACACTGTCAAATTTTTATAAAATTTGACATACTTTATCATGATGTGAAAAACTTATGCTACTGTCATAAGAAGTGTAGGATCATATACAAAAAGTTTCAAAATAATTGAACTTTATTTGTTATCTTTAAAAGGTTTTCAATTGAGATGGCCTCTCGAAAAATCAGAATGAACATAATTAGAACAAAACTAACCTTGTCAAATTTTATAAATTTTCTTGAGTATGATCATGATCCCGAACGATTTTTATGAGAGCTTAATAATTGCTTCATTACCATTCTATAAAATTTTCAATTCTTTTTTGGCTCAATCAAAACTATGTATGCATTGAACTTCATTTGTTATATTTCAAAAATCAAAAATAGAAAGAACATAAATGGTACAGTGCAATTGTAAGAATTTTATAAGTTCACTGGAGTGTTATAATGATTCAAAATTTTTATGAGATCTTAATAATTTCCTTAGAACCCTTTTGAAAAATTTCAAAAATTTTAAACCTTTTTTATTTTTAAAGCCAATCTATGTATTGATCATTAGAGGATGTAACACTTTCAGAATTTTTTGGAACTTCTTGAAGTTTCATCATCATACGAAAATTTTATAAAAATATTAATGATATATCAGGAACATTCACAAAAATTTTCAAAATTTTCTAACATGGTTTGTACTTTTTTTCATTTGGTTGAAGTTTGTGGTACTTTTATCGGAAAGAGTAATCACTGTTAAATATTTAGAAAATTTATGAAACTTAATCATCATGTGAAAATTTTATGAGAATATTAGTGATGCATCATAACTATGAAAAAATTTTAAAATTTTTTAACGTGGTTTGTTTTATTTTTCATTCGGTAGTTACTAACTACTTCAAAGCCATTTCATATACACCAATAGATATTCAAATTGGATTCAACAAAATAATAGACACCAACGATCGATCATGAGTTACTTCCTCACATACTTACGAGAATACAATTAGACTACATAATTTATATGAATTTATATGTTTCCTGTTCCAATAGAAAGATCTATTTGCCAGAAGTAACATGCAGCTACACAATAGAGTAAGTTTAGCTAGATTGACCATATATCGCTAGAAAAGACCAAGTTTAGCTAACTTTGAGTTGCAGGAGAAGGTCTTGGGAGGATACATCCCCATTGTGGCGGTGGTGGCGGCGCCATGGTGGAAAGACAATGGTGCAGCCTCTTCTTTGGAACATTACTGTAAATGCAATGTGTCGGTTTCAAAGTGGAAGGAACAGGATAGATTTTATGCATTCCTCTCCAATTAAAACCTTTTCTCAACTATGCATTGAAGGGACATAACATAGCTAGCTGAACTATTACACTTAGAGTAATGAATCATTACACTATCAAAGTATGGGGAAGAGTAATGGATCATTGCCTTTGAGAATGTAGATAACAGTAAAACTTGGTCTAGTGCTATATGTAAGCAACCAAGGGCAAGCAAACAACGGCTACACCTTGGGTTGTAATTTTAGTTAAGAGAACAATAATAAAACTAGGATTTTTAGTTAAAGAACAATAATAGGTAAGTCTGTCAAGTTTTATTGTTACATAGAAATTGGGGCGTTCTGAATTATATAATTTTTTTTGTATTTATGTACATTGGATTAGAATCAGATGCTAGTGAGTAGTGAGGTTGTGCTGATGTGGCACTCTCTTTTGTATTGTTCTGCACAACTTTAATACGGATTAAAATGTGGATTATGCTGATCTATTCTAGTTCAACTTGGTAGACCGGGCCCAACCATAACATTGACCAGGCAAAGCCACTAGAGAGAGGTGCACTTGACTGGCCACTCTATTGTCTCACTGGTCCAGAGTTTCAGTTGGGAGATTGCCATTTTCGGCATCAAATCCACTGTCCATACAGAGTCTGCAGAATTGCAGAAAGACAAATTTTTGTGACCTTAATTTGCTCACTACTGAAATTCCACGAGGGGACCTGAGATTTAGGGTTTTGGGGTTCAAGGTGGAGGTGGGGTGGGAACGGACCTGCCACTTGGAGGAGGAGAACGGCTGGGAGTCGTGAAGCGAGACGGAGTTGCCGTCGACAGTAGCCGTGGCGGCGGCAATGATGGTTCGAAGCCGCAAGACACCACACGCCGGGCCCAGACACCTAGCGAAGCGATGGCGGCGTCGGCGCGCAGGACGACGGGCAGCGGCGTCGCGGCGCGGGAAGGAAGCGGCGGGCGCGTGAGATCGTATGGCGCCGAGGGCGGCGGGCGGGGCGCGGGGGTCATGGGCGTGGCGGCGGCGGCGCAAGGAGATGAGTGGAGTGAGGAAGCGTGAAATTGCCGAGCCGAGCGAGCAGGACTTGACTAAGTCGTGCTATTTTCGTGGGTTTCTATCGATCGACGAAAAATAAATAATTTTCATCGGCCCCAATCTAACCGAGCGAAAATTAGAGCATACGTAACCTAACCGGGGTTTATTTTAGTGGGTTTCTCTTAGCCGACGAAATTAATTAAATTTCGTCGACCACGACCAATGCAAGCCGAAAATAAGTAGGGTTCACGAAACCCTAACCGGGGTTTACTTTAGTGGGTTTTCTTTTGACGAAAAATAATTAACTTTTTGGCTATAAAAGCCGCGAAATTTAAACCATAACTTTAAATCGGCTGATTTTGGCCGTCGTAAATAAATTAAATTCATCGGTTTTCTTAAAATTTGCGAAAGTGAAATTAAAACGAAATTTTCACGATTAGTGTAGTGGGTGGAAAATGAACCCATGAGCCAGGGACTTCTCGTGGATCAATGCGTGAAAATTTTATGGTTTGGTTCTTAAAACATTGATTTGGTTTGAACCCGGTATGACAACCCACCGTATGCTAGAGATAAACCGTAAAAATATGAATAAATCTTTAACGGAGTTGTAAAAAATCTATTTGCTGTAAATCATAAGTATAAAATAATGTGGGATCTAGGCTGATTTTCACATTTATTTGCGATTGTGCACCAAGATATATGTGATTTAAAGCAGATAAGTTTGTGCTTAGTTTTCATCTAACAACCGTTTTTCACCAACATCTGATTGCTTCCACAGAAACTAATATAGCCGTTTGACTTTGCAAGGCGGCTGATCGTGTCCTGCGGAAGCAAAAGGCTGGCTCTTTTTAAACCTCAGGCTTTCTCGTTTTCTCTTCGCTCCAGTACACCACCTCTCTAAAGTCTCTTCAACCACTAGCTAGGCCGCACGTTCTCGTCAGATCAGAAGGCTTCGATGAAGGGGATGATACTACACCGCCGTGGCGCCGGCGGAGGGCTGCGCATCAAGAAGAAGGCCCGCGGCTTCATGTGCGGCTGCGGCAGCTCCAAGGCCGTCTCCATCTCCGACGGCTCCGAAAAGCAGTCCCCCTTGACTACACCGCCCACAAACATGTCGAATGCTACTACCACCATGTCCAGCACCACCACCACTAGCACAACGGCGACAAAGAGAGCAGGAAGCAAGACGGCGTCCTCCACCGCGGCGGCGCCCTCCTCGTTCTCTCCCTCCTCCTACTACGCCGATACAGTCGACGCCGACACCAGCTTGGAGAGCACGCCCAGCGTGGCCACGCTCCTGCGCCAGCTCGGCGAGCTCGAGCGGACCGTCCGCTCCCTGCAGGGCGCCGTCATCGAAGGCGGCTGTGGCGGCGCCAAGGAGTTTGGCGGCAGGCGGCACAGACGGACCGTGAGCGAGGGGGGAGGCGGCGGCGCCGGGAAGGTGGAGGAGAGCGTGGCGGTGGTCAAGGAGTCAGCCGACCCGCTCGTCGACTTCCGGCGGTCCATGCTGCAGATGATCGTGGAGAAGGAGATCGTGGGCGGCGCAGAGCTGCGGGAGCTGCTACACCGCTTCCTGTCCCTCAACTCGCCGCGCCACCACAATCTCATCCTCCGCGCCTTCGCGGAGATCTGGGAGGAGGTCTTCGCCGGCTACGAGCGCACGCCGGACTTCCGCGCCTCCCACCGCAAGAAGCTCCCCTTCGCCGACGTCGCCAGCCACACTTCCCACGGGCACGTACGGGGAGTCAGTCAGTCCCCTCCACTGACAAGTGGGACACCTCACGAAAAATCCTATTGTGTACGTGGTTCTTGATTCATGCTCCGTCGATCCCACCCGTTGATTTTTGATGGGACAAGGTTTTAGCAGGGTTTCGTTTATATTTCTTGATGTGTTGCTACTTGCTTTCATCGACTTTAGTAGTAGCTTGTACAAACAATTGAATGGACCCGATGAAAAAAATGAATGGGCGAGCCAGAAACATTTGCATGTTCCAAATGTCTTTGTTTCCTTTCCAGAATTTCTTTCCGTGCACGCTGAAAGACACCTCTCAACTTTTAAAAAAACTTTATTATCATTTGGCTATTTAACCTTTTAAATTTATAATATAAAGTCAATTTACACTCTAAGTCGGTTTTGATGATTTGGATCTCATTGATCAAGATGGTTTTCGCCATACTGACAGCTACGTCATCGAGTTTTGATAATAAGTATCCAATTTAAACGTATTCACATCAATATCACTTATCTCATTCTCACTCCTTTTTCTCTAAACATGCATTCTCTGCTTATCATTGTTCATTCTCTTATTTGGATTTACATCAACAAAATTCAATAACATAGCTATCAACATAGTAAAAACAACAAAAATCACTCTAAGTTGGGTATGTGTGAGTAAAACTGCCCTTCGAAACCACCTTAAAGTATAGATTAATCCGATCTTCTAAATATAGATGCTAAATAACTAGTTTCATAGTTGTTGAGGATATTAAATAATTTTTGAAAAGTCAAGAAGCGTAAAATAAACATGTTAGATTGATCATCACACGCAGCGCAGGACGGCGGACACGCACAAAGAGAGCGCGACGCAATAGCCAGCAGGAACGAGCCGGGCAAAGTAAAGGAGGCGCCCGTGATTCCCGCGGTGCTTGACTGCCCGTCGGTAGTGGTTAATCGGTTCGGTGGAAACGGGCGAAATGATAACTAGCGCTAGCTTCTGTCGAGCGCGCGGCCATCGAGCTCGCGCAGCCGCGCGTACGGACTCGCGTAAAGATGCGCCGTTTCGTGCTCGCGCGTCAACGTCTTGCGCGGTGAAGCGGAGCATCGTTGGAGCCGCACGGACACTGTTCGCGCGGGGTTCATCGATCTAGGCAATTGTTTGGGAGTTATAGGAGGGGATGGATGGATGGATGCACCGGGCCAACGCCGAATGCCACGCACGTGCGATTTGAAGCGGGCTAGGACTTAGGATATATTAGAGGTGCAACTGGAACGGATATTTTCCGACCGACCGACCGACCGAATCAATTCGGATAGCGATTTGTATAGTTTTTCGGATATTCGAAGAATTTTTCGGATACGGATACGGATAAGGATAGTTATCTCGGATAAGGATACGGATACGGATAGTAATTATCCGGCGGATCTGAGAATATCCGAGTTTATAATCGGATAATATCCGAATATAAAATATGGATATTATCGAAAACTTTAAAGACTTCTCAAGGCGTAGTGCAACTCTCCAATCAAAAGCACCGTCACGAGTCTAGAGGCACTAGTACCGGTGTACCAATACCACTCTTGGTACTCTACGATACCGATACCAACTACCATTCTACCAAGTGCCACACTGCCTTTGCCAAAGTGCCAGCAGACTAACGCCAAGTGCACCACAGCGCCGGTCTTGGTGCCAAACCAAAATTTCTTTGCGTGCTTCATACTTCCGGCTTGTCCCTTGGCGCTAGGCCAAAAGCGAAAGCAATGCGACAACGCCCATGACAGACCCAAAACCAAAAACATAAAATCCCCAATCCATCATTCGTGCTATCTTTCTCTATCTTTATTCTCTACTAGTCTGATAGTCTCTCTCCTCTAAAATCCCCAATCCAAACAAAACCTAGCTGAGCTAAGTGGCTTGAGCTGAGCTGAGTGGCTTACTACTATTGTTCACTTGTCAGTTGTCACCTATGGGCTATGGCTATGTTTGCTTGAGGCCTAAACTATTGGGAACCATAATGTTATTACTTAGTTATGTGTATCAGTGTATGAACTTGTCATTGTCTATGTGGCTATGTTTGCTTGAGATCTAAACTCAACTACTAGCAACCATAATGTTGTTAATTAGTCGTTAATGTATTAGTACTATGATGTTGTTTATGCTATGATGTGCCTCTATGGTTCTATGGAGCATAAACATGAGATCATTATCCTCACTCCTAAGGTGGTGCCGTGGACAAATGCCAAATGGTGCCTTTGGTGGGTGGTTGTGTTATTACCTTACGTCGTACATGCATACACCTAACTGGTTAAGTAGACTAGAATTAGTAGTGCATAAATTTGATATACGGTATTATATGATTTTATCATGTTTACCTTACTTTTGTGACTTCTAATTTGCTAGTGCTATTGTCTTTGATAATTCTATTATGACTCTACATTTAGCTTTTATATAATCTCTAGTGCGTTCATTATTAATTCTTAATTATGTACAATGCAACTATAGTAAATTCTTGTACTATTTTTTTCACATTTTGTCAATAATTATTCATAACTCATAAGTAATCTACCATTCAGTATGTTACATGTGCAATAAATGATCTATATTTTCATGTATTATCCGGCTAAAAATATTCGTACCCGTATTGAATCCGGTTTGTATTTGCTTCGTATTCGTAAGTGATAGTATCCGGTATTATTCACATTCGTATTCACATCCGACACCATTCGTATCCGACTTCGTATTCGATAAAAAATATGGATACGGATATGGGATGAACAATATCCGACCGTATCCGATCCGATTACATCCCTAGGATATATACAATAATATAAACAGTAGTGGTCCGTAAGACATATAGACAGATTTAAACTTATATAATAAATTGTCTATATAGTTATTTGTAATAATCTTTTGTACAATTAATAAAATATCTATATAATAGTAAAAATAGTCTAAAACTATTTATAAGTTTGCCTATTAACTAATAGATAATATTTTTATCTATCCTCGTTCTCTCTCTTCCGTATTAACTAAAATCTTACAAGGAGATGCGTTAGTAGTTAGTAACTGCTTCTTCCGGCGAATCCGCGTGTAGATCCGACCCATTCCGTGACCGTGCTTCCGTTCTTGCACAGCATGACCCTTTCCAGCAAATCCAGCAGGAGCCATGGATGTCTCTTCTCTGTGGCACAGCTAGCTGCTGTTCGTGTAGCTTTCTTCTCAGGAACTCGATTGTGATCTAGATGAGATCACGAGAGCCTCTGCCTTGTTTTTCTTTTCAGGAAACGTGAGCCTCTGCCTGTGCAGTTGGCATGTTCGATCGTGAGAATTCCTCGGCTAGTCTTATGCAAACTCTTCAGCCCAAATAGAGCACTCTCTGGGCCAGAAACCTCCCTGGGGGATATAGCTGGTATTTAGCCTGAGAGAACAGGGTCTAATGGATATCATCTTACTCTTAGCCAGCATCGCAAGGCTAGTAATCCCATGGGCCGTGTATATATATATGATGGGCTGGCATTCACGTAGTACGCTCGCCGGCGCACGGTTCACGCAAGCTCAGATCTTCAATTTCCACGGGTACCAGTGTCCCGTACACCGCACAGACCGTTGGCAGGCGAGCAAAGCGGCAACATGAACGCATTTTACGCACCGATTTGCATGTGCTAATCCTAGCTCGAAAATCGAACCTCGTCTCGTCGGCCCGCCTCGATCCCGCGTGCCGAGTTCTGATCCGGCGGCCGCTGATTCCTCTGCCGGCTCGTGCATTTCGCCGAAACACTGCATAGTACGCACGCTGCCGCACCGCCCGGGGACGACTCGGCGGTGGGGGCACACACGCCGCAGTACCGGATACAGATGCACGGCGCACCAAACAAAAAATAAAAAAATGTTTCCATGATTCCATCGTACCAAAACGCCCATGCCGCGCCACACTACCGTGGTGCGGTAGTGACCCGCTCGTCGTTTCGATCCGAGGCACGGCTGGCTCTGGCTCTGCGGCCGACGGGCCCAAAGAGGTTGCACGACCCGGCCCATTCGCTGCCGGCGGCAGGCAGGCGCTGGTGGTGATGCTCAACTGCCTCGGACCTCGAGGATCCGTCGACGGAGCAGAGTCGCTGGCCGGTGCGGTGTAATGTGTAATGTCTCTGATCTTTTCTCGTTTGCCGCTGAAATCAGGGCGTGAGATCACAGAGGCAAAATGGTATGAACGGATTCACAGAGACAAAACGCAAAGAACTGATAGACGTGAGGAAGAAGAAAGAAGTTTCTCATTTCATTTTTCTATATTCTTCTCAGTATCCAGAACGAAAGTATTTATACTAGACTCATGCCATGATTACCCTCCCTCACCAACTCTCTGTTTACAGCCTGTAATAACAGCGACACCTTCTTACAGCTACAGTAAACGACATTTTTACTTTTCACTTGATACTTCAACGCAGCATCAGATGTCCCTTACACTCTTCATCTCAACCGCCCGTTACACCACCCCCTCGCCAGAAATCATTGCTTGACCCCAAGCAATGGCATCAGGATATCTTTCTTTGAGTACATTTAAGTCTTCCCAGGTTGCAGCTTCAGCAGACAATCCCTTCCAGCGAATTAGCCCTTGAATCACAGCCGCACTACCCTTTTTAACCAACCGCCGCTCCAATATCTCTTCAGGTTCAGTATCCAGAGCATCCAGTTCAGCTACTGTTGGTAATGTTGCAAAGACTGGGGAAAAATTTGGACAAAATTGCTTAAGTTGAGAGACGTGGAAAACAGGATGAATCAAACTATCTGATGGCAGATCCAGCTGATATGCTACTTGACCGATTTTCTTCACCACATGAAATGGGCCATAATATTTATGAGCAAGCTTAGGATATTTCCGATTGATTAAAGAACTTTGTGCATACGGTTGAAGCTTCAACAGCACTTGTTCGCCAATCTGGAAATGTCGTTCCTGACGATGTTTGTCAGCTTGTAGTTTCATCCTGTTCTGGCTCGAGCCAAATGCTGCTTTAATAGTTCCGTGTATGCTTCTCTGTCTCTGAGATAAGTCTGAACATCATCCACTCCAGAATCAGCTGACTGCAGCATGGCTCCAAAATTTGGTTCCACACCATAAAGTGCTTTGAAAGGAGAACAACCCAAGGAAGAATGGAAAGTTGTATTGTACCAAAATTCCGCTAACGCCAACCAACCTTTCCATTTCTTCGGAGAGTCATGGACCGCACAACGCAGATACATCTCCAAACACTGATTGACCCGTTCTGTTTGCCCGTCCGTTTGTGGGTGATAAGAAGTACTATATTGCAATTTGGTGTCCAAAGCTTTAAATAACTCGCGCCAAAAAATGCTAGTGAACACCCTATCGCGATCAGAAGTAATTGAGACTGGAATGCCATGCAATTTGACAATATTGTCCAGAAATAACCGAGCGACCACTTGAGCAGTGAAGGGATGACGAAGAGCCACAAAATGAGCATATTTTGAAAAGCGGTCAACAACTACCATGATCACATTAGCTCCTTCTGAGAGAGGCAATCCTTCAATAAAATCCATAGTCACTTCCTGCCAAGCCGCTTTAGGTACAGGTAAGGGTTGAAGCAAGCCTGCCGGTTTGGAGCGTTCACTCTTAGCCCTCTGACAATCCGGACACTGCTTGACAAAATCTTTCACTGTCTGCTTCATAGCTTGCCAACAAAACAACTTGTTTAATCTCTGATAAGTAGCCTGAACACCGGAATGTCCTCCAATAGCACTTGCATGAAAAGCTGTTACCAATTTAGTTTGCAAAGCAGAGTTATTAGCAATCCACACCTTACCATTCTTCTTGATAAGCCCATGCTGTAATGCATAACCTTGTTCATCAGGACTGTGAAGAGCTAATTGAAGTAATCTCTTTTGAGCAATTGGGTCTGTAGTATATGAATTGATAACCTCCTGTATCCATTTCGGTTGAACAACTGACATCACTTGGATATCCATCAATTGCCCCACTCTAGACAGAGCATCAACCACTATATTATCTTTGCCTTTTTTATAAACAATGCGAAAAGTCAATCCCATCAATCTGGTCATGGCTTTGCGCTGCATATCGGACTGAAGTTGTTGATCCTCCAAGTAACATAAACTTCTATGATCTGTTTTGATCACAAATTCTTTGCATTGCAAATATGTGCGCCATTTGTCAACTGCTAGCATTAAAGCTAAAAACTCCTTTTCATATATAGACATTGTTTGATGTTTGGGTCCCAAAGCCTTGCTGAAATAGGCTATAGGATGTCCCTGTTGAGTTAAAACTGCGCCCACTCCAGATGCACACGCATCAGTTTCAATTTCAAACATTTGCTGAAAGTCAGGAAGCTTCAACACCGGTGTAGTGGCCATAGCTTGTTTCAACTGGATGAAAGCTTCCTCAGCTGTATCATTCCATTTAAAAACTTTTGTCTTCAACAAATTAGTCAAAGGTTTAGCAAGAATACCATAATTCTTAACAAATTTGCGGTAATATCCCGTGAGTCCCAAGAAACCTCTCAATTCAGTGAAATTTCTGGGTACCGGCCAGTCCAACATAACCTGCGTTTTCTTAGCATCCGCTGCTACTCCTTGATCTGAAATAATGTGTCCTAAGTACTCTAATTTTCTTTGAGCAAAAGAGCACTTAGAGCGTTTCACAAAAAATTGATGAGCTTGCAATATGGTTAACACTTCTGACAAATGTTTCACATGGGCTTCAATGTCAGGACTAAAAACCAATATATCATCCATGAATACCAAGACAAATTTGCGGAGAAAAGGCGCCAATATCGAATTCATAACACATTGAAATGTAGCAGGAGCATTTGTGAGGCCAAATGGCATTACCTTAAACTGATAATGTCCATGATGTGTTTTAAACGCTGTTTTGAATTCATCATCTTCTTGCATACAAATTTGATGATATCCGGCCCGAAGATCCAGCTTAGAAAAGAATTTAGTGCCAGCTAATTCATCCAAAAGCTCATCAATCACAGGCATTGGAAACTTGTTTTTAATGGTTAAGTCGTTCAAACGACGATAATCGACACAAAGTCGCCAACTGCCATCCTTCTTCTGTACCAATAGTACCGGAGAAGCAAATGGGCTAACACTGGGAACAATAATGCCAGACTGTAACATTTCAGCAACTTGTTTTTCAATTTCTGTTTTATGAAGTGGAGAATATCGGTAGGGTCTTAAGTTCACTGGTACTGCACCATTGATGAGTGTGATGGCATGGTCATATTGTCGTCGAGGAGGGAGTCCATGTGGTTCAGCAAACACGGCTGCAAATTGCTGAAGCACCGATTGAATCACCTCAGGTATTGGTTCCTCCTGTTCCTGATCAGAGGATTCCAAAACAGCCAAAGCCCAAATATCGTTACTTCTGTTCCACTTACTAAATTGTTCCATGGACAAAAATGCTATATCAGATTGTCTCTCCTGTTTGACCCCCACCAGCCGAACTGACCTCCCTTTGGATTGAAACTCAATAGTTTTGTCCTTCCAATTACACATCATTGGACTATGGTGAGTGAGCCAATCGATGCCGAGAATGGCATCATAGGCACCCAAATCAAGTACTCTGAAATTAGTTTGAAACGAATGACCTTGCGACCACCAATGTAATTGTGGTGCCCAATGATCACAATGTAAGATGTCTCCATTGGCAACCTTCACAGTTACTGCCTGTGTCTTCAACGGAATATACCCAATCTTGTGTAAAAAATTTGTATCAATGAAGCTATGAGAACTGCCAGAATCCAGAAGAATCAACATAACTTGATTTCTTACTAACGCCAGAATGCGAATGGTTTCTCTGTCTTCAGTGCCTGATAAAGCATTCAACGACACATTGCAGTCTTCCTCCTTTTCATCTTGCACTCTCTCCAACAGATCCAAAACTTCATCAGAAAGAATTTCACCAGATTCTTCCACCGATATAGTTTGTAATTGAGTTTGTTTTTGTTTCTTGCAGTGTAAATAGTGATTGGGTTCAAACTTTTCTCCACACTGATAGCATAAGCCATTTGAACGCCGATACTCCCTCAATTGCCTGGCCTTCCAAAGTTCACCTTGTCCCAGTTTCGCCATACTGGAAGAAGACTCTTGTTTGTATATCCCTCCATCTTTAGCCCCAGTAACTTTCAATTTCCATTGCTTTTTGCGATCTAAAACATCCTGCTGTATTCGAGCCAACAGTGCTGCTCGATCTACAGACTCAGGAATCTGACACTGCACTGTAGCTCTCAGATCAGGTTTCAGCCCCTTAATGAAATGAGATACAAACAACTCTTCTCCATGATAAGGGTTATGCACTAAAATCTCAAACATCAATTTATCAAACTGAGTTTTATACTCTGCTACAGAGTCGTGTTGCTTGATTTCCACCAGTTCTTCCAACAACCTTCTGTGATCATAGACCCCAAACTTTGTTTCAACAGCCTCAATGAATCGATCCCAGTTTCCCAACTCATGCTGATTCTTATACATTTGGAGCCAGCGGGCAGCATTTCCTTCCATGTGCATGCTAGCTGCCGAAACCCACAGATTCTCCGGAATATTGAATATTGTGAAATAATCAAGACATTTATCACGCCACAGCCTAGGACTCTCACCATCAAATGTGGGAAAATGAAGTTTCGGTAAAGGGCTGCGCATATTACCTCCAGACTCCTTGTGCACTCCTCGATATCCTCCAGGGATCTCCTTCAGAACACCCAAAGAGCTTCGACTTGGTTGACCCTCCAATGATGACGATGGATCATCCACTTTTCCCCATACCTTTGTTGGAGCGGGTGTGAGTATTCCCTTATCCCCTTCTTCAATTGATTCTTTACCTTGTCGCCCAGCAGTAAGGTTGGCAACTGCCAGAGCTGTTGCCTCCAATTGCTTCGCCAGCAGCTGTTGATCATGGACACTCTGCTCGACCGCTTTGATCGTCAACTCTGATCGGGCTAACAACTGTTGCTGTGTGGCGTCAATCGATTCCACCCGCGCAAACAAGAGCTCGATACTTTCCTTGAGATCCAGCCGCTGCTCTTCATTCTTGCGTGACGTCTCCGCCATGGCATCAAGAACAAATCGCGTCTGAACAGAGGGTTTTGGAGGCGTCGTGATGAATCAATCGACCGAGTTAACCAGATTTGGGAAACCGAAGTTTGTGCGGAGAGACTCAGAATCAATTTTCTCGATTCCAAATCCTCCAACCCTCTTCCGGAATTACAACTCTAGGTACAACCGATCGCAACAGGCTCTGATACCAATATGTAATGTCTCTGATCTATTCTCGTTTGCCGCTGAAATCAGGGCGTGAGATCACAGAGGCAAAATGGTATGAACGGATTCACAGAGACAAAACGCAAAGAACTGATAGACGTGAGGAAGAAGAAAGAAGTTTCTCATTTCATTTTTCTATATTCCTCTCAGTATCCAGAACGAAAGTATTTATACTAGACTCATGCCATGATTACCCTCCCTCACCAACTCTCTGTTTACAGCCTGTAATAACAGCGACACCTTCTTACAGCTACAGTAAACGACATTTTTACTTTTCACTTGATACTTCAACGCAGCATCAGATGTCCCTTACACTCTTCATCTCAACCGCCCGTTACATGCGGCGGCCGTGGAGTCGACGTTAAAAATTTCGATGAAAATCAGTACAATTTTGCTGAAAAACCGGATTTTGAGTCATCTCGAATTTAAAACTACTGACTGGATAAAAAAATTTAAAAAATTAAAATACTACAGTGATTTTGTTTTTTTCGCTTGCAAATGGACGTGATTTGAATTTTGATTTTTTATTTCGACTAAAATTTCCCATAAATATCAAGATTTTGCCGAAATCCCCGGTATTTCCCTAAATGAAATTTGAATCTTGTACGCGCCGCTCTGCGCCGGCCGCATCGAGGCCGCTGCCGTGGTGCTCCTCCCCTCGCTTGCCTTCCTCCCGCGCGCAGCGCAGGCTCCGCCCGTGGCAGCTGCTGCTCTGCCTCGGCTCCCCCGACCGAGCCGTGGCCGCCGAACTCGGCTTCCGCCTGGTTCACGTCGACGCCAACCGCGCCGAAGAGGTCGCCGACACCGTCATGGCGCTCTTCCTCGGCCTCCTCCGCCGCACCCACCTGCTGTCCCGCCATTCCTCTGCGCCGACCGCTGGGTGGCTCGGCTCCGTCCAGCCGCTGTGCCGCGGCATGCCGCGCTGCCGGGGGCTCGTGCTCGGTATCGTCGGCGTCAACGCCGCCGATCGATGCCTCGCCTTCCGCATGAGCGTGCTCTGCTTCGATCCGCTCTACGAGGTGCCGGATCCACCATTCGTACATTTCTACTTTTCTAGCCTGTGATCTGCACTGCTAGTTTCATGCTCTCTTCATGTTGTTAATTGTGTGGTTCTAGGATTGGACTGTCGGTGTGTGCCGCGTGAAATTGCTAGTTTAGGTGATTTGAAGAATTCGAGAGTGCTTTGCACCAGTATCAATTAATTAATTGTTCGCTGGTTTCCTGCGTTCGTTTCATGTGTAGGCGATCAGATTTTTGGCATCTAGTGTGTTCTCACCTTCTTGTAGATTTATGTGATCCTATTTGGTTGATGTTACTAGTTGTGCAATTCAACTCTTGTTGGTTATGACTTACGCTAAAATTAATTTCTTGCAAACCAGTATTTGTTGGGTGCTTGGGGCTTTTCTAACTTTTCAACGTAAAGAATCAGGAAAGATAATGGGACAGTTGGAAAGGCCTGAATACTGTGCGCCTTTTTAGGTTGACTGATCTCCTAGTGGAAGCCTTCAGAGCTGAGAACTCATTTTCTTTCTTTTCACAAGAAGTTAACTGGTGTAATGTACGGTAAAATGATTAGATGAGAATATTTTCACCACTTCTTAATTTATGATTGAAGTTGCAACTGTCAGTATTCAGTTTGGTTTTATATGCTCAACTCTGGTACTTCATACTAGAAATTTCATCATATGATCTAAATGTCTCACTTGAATTAGCGTTTGTTGTGTTTTTTAATTACACAACACATTTTAACCTTGATAACAAAGTTAAAGCAATGTTGATTTCGAGCTCTGTTAAATGTTTTGTGCAGGCTACTGGGAAAACAAAACGGCCTTCTATTTTATTTCCTTCTGCTGCCAGAAGAATGGATACTCTCAATGATTTATTGGCAGCAAGTGATCTTGTTTCATTTCATTGTGCATTAACAAATGGTACAACGAATATACTTAGTGCCGAGCGCCTGCAGCACATAAAGCTTGGTAGGATAGTTCCTTCCCCATTTCCATTTTCTGTTTTACCTCTCTTTTGGGCATTCCCTTGCTTGCTGAATTAGTTTATCTGTTTTCTTTGTTCATGCTACAACACACTCTGATTTGCTACCTTATGAGTCCTGCAGGTGTTTTCATAGTCAATACAAGTAGCTGTCAGCTGATAGATGATTGTGCACTCAAACAGGTCTTGATTGATGGCACAATAGCTGGATGCGCATTGGATGGTGCTGAAGGTCCACAATTGATGGAAGCGTGGGTATGGAACATAGACTAGTTAGGGTACAATTGAATTTCATTCAAATGATCGTTTAGATTACAATAACTACAATGCTATGAATTGCACTCTACTGTGAAAAGTCCTCCGTATTTAACATAATCGAGTACCTCAGCGGGGATAGGAAAAAATGCAAGTGATATATCAACAGAAAACTTGGTTTTCATACTGTAAGGATTTCTCCACTTCATAAAGAGGTGTAGATAATACGAATTTTTTTTAATAATACATTTTTTATTCGGAATTTCAAAAATATTCCACCGGAAAAAAAAAATTTCAGAAATATACCTGCCATACGTTGGACGTCTGACAGGGCCTAAATAGAAAAATACACGGCGACAGTGCAAGGCCGACGTGGTATTCGCCATCGCACATTTAACGCGACAGAATCGAACGGCGGCGCTGTCGCGGCTTAACGTCGCGACAGAGCGAAAAAGGCCTGTCGCCGCATTTAACGTGCTTCTGAGGAGGTCGTCGACGACTTAACGGCGACAACGCAACAGAATCTTGAATTTTTGTATTTAATATTTTTGTTGACAATTTTGTTGTAAATTGGTTGTATATAATTTGTCTGTAATGAATCGGAAAAATTATTTTATTTAGTTAGTGATCGCATTTCACTTAGGGTTTTCGTAGCCTCGTAAGGTCCGCCGAATATGGCGAAAAATGACGGAAAAGCACAGGCGGCGACGCATAGCGTGGCATACCACTTCGATCTTGGCGAGATGGTCGGACGTTAATGACATTTTGTTACCAAAATCGGAAAAGGCACTCGCGAACGCTAAACAGCGGTAATAGTGGCCACTTAGGGGTTTTCGTAGTCCCATGAGACGGGCGGACATGGTCCAAAAAAATGAGAAAAAATCAAGGGCGGCCTCGCAATGCGGGCTACCACTTACGTATGGGCAAGATATGGGACGTTGCCTCGGCATTTTGTTGCGAAAATCGGAAAAAGCACTTGCGGCCACGAAACCATGGAAACTTTTACGACGTCGAAAAATTTTGAAACTCTTTATGGAGGTTCCTGATATATCAGTGATATTACCATAAAAATTTCAAATGATTTTAAGATATGAGGGATTTTTTAAAATTCAAACAATACATATATAAAGGCACATACACCGAAAGTTCAGATGATAAAATAAGCAAAAGATTAGATGATATTACAAGGGCATTACAACAGTGACGAACTAACTAACGAAAGCACTGTTCGTCATGGTGGAACAAATGATCGTTCCGCCTATCTGGGTACAGCCAGAATGATGTAAGACATTTTCTGCATATTACGACCGTTCTAATTTTGCAACGTGTCATCGGACCTTTGCTCAATCCCTACTATGAAAGAACTCCATGGGGTTCCATGATGCTCCCGGTATGCCGCCCATTGGGTGGCCTATGCCGACGTCTCGGTGTATAAGACTTAAATTTTGGTTGTTGTTTATGTGGATTCGCCTCCCATATGGGCATGTCATCCCGATTCCCGGCGTCCCCTATGTTAATACCACCCGGGTTTCCGGATGGTCTGCGCAACGAGTCAAGGATTTGTTGCGTGTTGCGGACCTCGGCCGGCTGCTTCCCCTTGTCCCTTCTTCTTCGAGAAGAGGAACCCTCCTGCACTTCTGCTGTGTTGGCCGTTGGCGGAGACATGCGGAGACGCCTGCTCTGTTTCGGCTCGCACTCCACTATATGGTGCAGGAGCTTTGTGTTGGGCTTATCCTTGAACAACCGGAAGCGTGCCCTGCAGTGATCAGCGACCGGTCGTACGGGAACCGGTGTCCCAGACCTCCACCATCCGGCGAGGGGGCAGCTCAAGCTCAAGTCTAAAACATAAACATGTAATTGATATCGTCTTTGCGGTAGTCATGGTGCCTGAACAAACATGTTTACAAATTTAAATACTGGTATGTTACCTGGGGATCCAACGCGGATCGAGCGTCCAGGTGTGCGCAGCTGGTCTAGGTCGAAGGACGGGCAGCTGCACAGGGTCCCCTCCGTCATCTGGGACAGCGGTGGCTATGCGGGCACGGTGACCACGGTCGACGTGCGGGTCCAGTAACTCGTACGGCCACTCGTCATCTCCCTGCTGGTGAGCCATACCTGCAATTTACAAAAATGAAAGTGAGAGCAGAAACACATATGTAAACAGAAGAGTCCGTAAAAGTACGCAAGCATGACAACAATATATTGAAACAGATACGCACATAAAAAACGGAGAGTTCATTAAAACAATTTAAGAAAGCACAAAACTCCGAAAAAGCTAGGTACAAAGTACAGTTCATACAACACACGTTACATCGCTTAAATTTAAATTTGATGTACGACATATGATAATGCAAACTGCTTGTCATCTGGTGCGATGAGGTCCTGTAGCAGTCCTCGTAGAGGACGATCCTTCCCCCACCGTCGGGTGACCGCCGTTTCCTCCTCCGTCTTCTTCGTTTTGTGCTCCGCAATTCTTGAACGTATGTCCTCGTTGGTTGCACAATGAGCATTTCTTCACGCGTTTGCCAGCTTCTGACTCATCCATGTCATTTCTTATACGCCTTGTTCTTCGACGCCCTGCTTTCCCTCTTCTCGCATCAAAATCAGGGACCCAGAACCTTTCATCCACACTAGGAGTTGTAGTGAAAGAACCCACAACACCATAACCATAAAGCTCCTCGCCCCAAGTTGCCATCACCCTTTCCTTCAAGTAATATTCAGATAGGTATGTACCAGGTTGCATTCCAAATAAAGCACATGCAGCTATAACATGAGAACATGGCCTATGCAAAAGGTATGGCTTGTTGCACGAGCATTTGCACTCAGCCTGTAAGATGCACTCCTGAGTGACAACCCTCTGGTTGGTTCCACGCCTTCCTTTATCCTGCGAGATCACCTCGAGCGCAGTGTCGTGCACCAACTTTGATAGCTCTATGTTTGGTGCATATACGAGCCTTCTCATGCATGTATTTAGTGATCATCGAAGAGTACAAGAACTTCTCATCTCTCATTACTATCTCAAGAAATTGCATGCTGTCCACAAAGTACTTGGTTGTACCCTCGGACTCCTCGACAATTCCTACCAATGGAAGACACCTCATCCCTCGCATTACCCAGTTGTAAACTTCTGCAAAGTTAGTGGTCATCACACCGTATCTGGCACCATGTGTGTCATATAACAGTGACCACTTCTCTTTCGGTTCGTGCTTGATCCAGTCCGAGAAACATTTGATTGGCCTTTGCCTCCGACGACGGTTAGTCGCCTCGTCCTCTGTTGGCAGGGGGAAAAGAGGCTCCGCCTGCTCTTGTGTTCCACTGGCGCTACTGTTGTTCGTCTGCTCCTTGTGTTTCCTTGTCAGGTCATCAAGATTTTTCCACGAGTTCGAACTTCCTCTCTGGTTGGAGTTACATAGTCTTTTGAACATGTTCATCGCTTGCTTGTTCTTGAATTGCTTATAGAAGTTTGCACCCAAATGCCTCATGCACTATCGACTCTGCAAGTCGTGCCATCGGAATGGCTCATCTTCCCCTGTTTGCGGTGGTTGATAGCACTAAGCAACCCAAGCATACTGTCATGCAAAGACGCACAATCTGGGCGAGTTTTGACCACCCGATCTTTAGGTTTCGTAGGAACCACACCAACTCTCGTAGTTCTCGCTTTCTCTGAAGGCAAAGGCAACAGCAGAATCTGGTTGTTCCCATCGACACCCACAATTGTCGAGATTCGCCCTCTGTATTTCGGTCAAGAATGTGCCGCCCACGCACAACAACGGACGACAAATGATGAATGCCTTAATGCAAGCGCCGAATGCGAAGAACACTCTCCTCGATGCATTTTAGTTGGCCACTTGTCGACGGACAATCTTGATAATCATAGTAGGTCCTGTGATTTCTTCTCTCGAATACAAGCGAAGCGGTCTTGGGGAGGTTGTGGTACGAGTCTTCAAACTTCCCAAACCTCGTTTCTAGTGCCTTCGCTTCGCCCTCCACGCCTTCCGTAACTAATTGTGTCTCGATATCTCATTCTCGATCGCTCGCATAATAGCACGGGCTCAAAACTCGTGTTCTCCACTATCTCTGCGTACATGATGTTCGCGACATACCCGGATGATAGGTTCTGTGAGCCATCATTGTTTCCTCGATCATACATTTATCTTTGCTCAACCTTGAACATATCCAATGGGTGCCCCATTTGGGCTTGTACGCGTGCACTCTCCACGGACACCCATGGATCTCACACACCACGTCGTAGCGAGGTTGGGGTGGATTTCTTAACCCGAAAGTCCTTCTTAATGATAGAGCCCAATCTTTCACGGCATCTTGCCTGACCTCTTTTGTCGGGTACATCTTGTTATGCCTAACCTCATTATCCTTTGTCTTGCCAAGGCATCTCCCTCATTTCATTGACAACCATATTTTCAAATTGTTGCGTGCTCCACTCATCTGGCACAGGCGGCTCCGTACCTCCTCCATCTTCCTCATCCGACTCATCGTCGTCCTCCTCTTCTGCTTTCTGCTTGTACTCACGGTCTTCCTCTTTCATCCTAGCTGTTATTTCCTCAATTTGCTCACCTTCGTCTACCGGTCCCAGCTTCTTGGCCAACATTTTCATCATTCTCCGAATCGAACACTGTTCACCACTTTGTGAACATGTTGCTCATGGCTAGATCCCCAATTTGGTGTCACCGGCCGAGCTCATTTTGAGGTGACTACACTCACCGGCGTCCAAGCTAACTGCTTTGGGGCAACATGCCTCTCATATGCTCGCACTAAAAGCACTCGATTCCATCCCGTTGCTCTGCCCCCTCACATATGATCTCCACGATGCGGTTCCTTTAGCTCAACTAACTTCCGATAAATAGTGTCGTTTAGACACTACATAGGCAAAATACCTTCAACTCACACTTGTCTTCTTCCATCCGAAAAGTATAATACAACCATTTCAACACGGAACCAAATGTGCGCTCCTCGAGCCTACTCAAACTTCGTCCACATCTTGCATGTTACTTAGATCTGCACCTCCAAACCATGCATTACAACCCCATCTCCATAATAAATTCTAAATGGAACTCGTTACGCCATATCTGCGAATCCATTCATTCACCCACTAATTAATTATCTTCCGTAAAAAATACTATGACGTAACATAACTATACCTACATGGTACGAAAATATATATCTAACCGTAAGAAACATCTACATTCCTAATAATTCATATCGATGTAGTTATATCTGTAAAAAAAATTACATTTCCATCAATATGTACCGATATACTCCTATCCGTAAAATTCATTCCTAACAATATATACATTCAGTATCGATGTACTTATATATTAAAAAAATACTCATTAAGTAACTATATTTCCTTCAATATATACCGATATACTCCTATCATAAAAAATATCTAAATTTTCTAAACTAGAACTAGCTGTGACCTATCAATTTACCTACATTTATCCGTAACCTAAATCTAAAACTATTTCTAATCTACCACTATTTACTGCTACAATGCTCTAGATCTAACTATTTCTAACATATCATAATTTACTGCTAAGAAAAGTAAACAACAAAATTTTACCTCAAAACAGTGGCGCAGAATCTCCCCTTCTTCCTTCTCTCTTCCCCTCTCTCCCCTCTTCCTCTTCCCTTCCTCTCCTCTCTCTGTTCTCTTCCCGGGCGCACAAATGAGAACAGTACCGGGCGAGTGGCTCATATAAACGCTCCTGTCGCACTACCATCGTGCGACAGGAACCCGCGCCCCCACCTATCGCACGACCATCGGTCGATTTTCTCACTGTCGCACGTTAAATGCGTGCGGCAGTGCCCCCAGCTCTGTCAAGACGTTCAGCCGGCGACAGAGCCGTTCGATTCTGTCGACGTTACGCCGTGCGGCGACAGAGGCCACGTAAGCGCCCGGGCACCTGTCGCCCGTGTATTTTTCTATTTAGGCCCCTGTCGCACGTTCAGAGGTATATTTCTGAATTTTTTTTTTCCGGTGGAATATTTTTGAAATTCCGAATAAAAAATGTATTATTAAAAAAAAAATTCTAGATAATACAATCAGCTTGTCGACCTGCCTCTTAGTCCCAATTCGTAAACCGATGATGCACTCGTTATTTTTCTTAGCTTGATGATTAAATCTAGAAGAACATATTTTACCCCCCCAAAAGCACTAAGTATGTTTTTTATTGGTCAACCACAGGTACACGAGATGCCAAATGTATTAATTCTTCCTCAAAGTGCAGAATACAGCGAAGAAAAGTGTGGATGGAAATCAGAGAGAAAGCAATAGAGATATGGATGAATTGTCAGCTGTAGAGGGTGGAAGTAATTATTCCTCACATGGAGATGATGATATTGTAATGAGTAGCAACAGTTCACGATTTGCCTCCCCTGAGGACTCAAAAAATAAGCAGAAGTCTTCTGCTGAATCTCCAGTGGAAATAATTTCTGAAAATAAGTTGCCTGCAGGGCTTGATAGAAAACCTCTTAAAACGTTGAAAGATGGCTTTGTTGTTGCTCTAAGGACAAGAGATGATTCAGGGTTTCATGTTTCAAGACAAAGACTAGCTGGTGGTGGCTGATATCTTGATGTTGTATCTTTTTGCTTAGCTATTGCTTAACCTGCCAGGCAGTTTCTTAGATATTGTACAAAACTATACAAGTACACATACAGATACTAATAATAGGCCTTGCACTTTTCAGGACACTATGGGATTGCTATCTTTTGTTGCTGGGGGCAAACTATTGCAGGTATCACCTTTTTAAATTAGTACTCATTTACTGTAGACATTGTGAGAATTGAACATGGTATTAGTGAAAGTAAAGACAATACTAGGCAAATTTCTGTGCACAAACTGTTCGGTAATTGATAGATTTAATTGAACCTGTTCACATCAATCTTAATGCTTGGGTTATTGACCCATTGTTTGTTCCTTGTTCACAGTTACATACTTGATTCCGTGCCATGTTAAAAAAATAAGTCGTAGTGTTATTATCTAGCACTCCTCTTTTGTTTTGTTTTTTTTTTCTTATTTTGAATGATTTAAAAGTACTCATTCCATGCCTGATTCCGTAATAGCAAGTTCAAAAGGTTGAGAAGTAGAACCTGACTCTATTTATTCCTGATTTCCCATTATTTCTATAAAATTTTCATCATTTCAAGTGAAATGCTTTATCTAGGTTGCTGATTTTCTGTGTTTAAATGACTTTTAATATGTCATCAGGTTAATAAGAAGATGGAGCTCGTTTTTACAAGTCAAACTTTTGAGGTTGGGAGAGCTGGATGCTGGAAGGGTCCTTGCTGGAGTGTTGCAAACTTATTAACCGCAGAAATTCTTCAGTATGCCTATTTGTTATCATCATTGTAGTAATCAATAAATAAAAGTATATTGATAATGTGCCTTGTTGATGGTTTAAATTTATATACCCTTCATGGATAGCATTTAACTTGTTGATGGTTTAAATTTATATACCCTTCATGGATAATATTTAGCTTTTTGATGGTTTAAATTTTCTGTAGGCTAGACTGGAGATCTATATTGAGATCATCACAGCTGAGTGAAGAAGATGGCGTCACAAGATGGCTCGAGTGATCAATAATCCATCTGCTTTAAGAGAACCAAAAGAACTGACTCTATGTTATATTTTAGCTGGCCTGGTTTGTTCCCGATTTTTTCCCTCTTGTGAAGTACTGAAGTGTTCAATTTTGGCTATTCTAGTGCAGAGACCTTGTAGAGCTACTGTGAATTGTTTTACTGTTGTGCTGTTGTAATCTGTATCAGTATTCAATATCAACACGCTTGCTATTTGGAATGAAGAATATAGTATGAGACTATGAAGGTTTAGATTACATAACTAATTAAGGTTTAGATTACATAACTAATTTATTGGCTATTGCTGGGATCCGGGTTGGCCCTAATAACTATTTGGAGAGGACATGTACCTAATGTTACACAAACTATCTAAACAAAATATGCTAAGTCGATTAGATTTTTAATTTCTACTTACATAGTATACTATTAATTATTGGTTTTTGGATGACTAAACTGCTCACTTTAAAGTAGAGATGTTGATGGGCTTGATCGGTCCAAGCTTTTAGATTAGGCTGATCCAAAACTGCAAATGGATAACCGCAAATAGATTAGACTTATTTTGGATCCATAGCTATTTGGACAAGATCTAAGTCAGATTGGGCTAGGTTTGGATCTTATGCTTTTTTTACTAAATCTCTCACCATTAGCCAAGTAAGCTAATTGATGTTACCTTTAGCACTAATGATTTCTTTTTTGCTTTACATACTTCAGCAATATACTTTAATTTCTAAATTTCAACCTCTGTTTTCAATAAATGAGACATAGAGTTATTTGTAGTTATAGACCTAGTTTTATCACTTAAATATTGCACCGTAAACTATCAAGTCATCAAACACACAGTTTGTCTAGATAAAAGCTCAAATCGAGGCGTAGACTTTCATTTGGACCTATGCTAAGCTTAGACTTCTTTTTTTATCAGACTGGATACAGATTTATGAAAAGAATATTAGACTTGGACCAGATTTGTACATTTGCATCCTTACGTTGAAGCGAAGACCATGCAACTTCTGGATGATCAAGTCGCCCATGCTAAAACTAGGACTTTTGATTATGATAGCCGAGTTGCTCATGTTAAATCATAATATAGTAATGTACTAAATACTTAAAATACCGTCTAACTGAGATACTTATAACAAAATATTATTTATTAAAATATGAACACTATTACACAAAAGTATACACATACTCATTTAGTTGGCTATCCTAGTACTCTACCTTCCTTGCCTACCTGACGCACTTCTCATATGCTCACCATGCCTACCAAGTGTTGGATTCTTGCGATCCACACCTTCGATAAAATTAAACATCTTATACCTCAAAAGTTCATTTAAATATCTTGCTCCAGTACTTTCCTAACATGTTAGTAATTTTGTTCCAGGCCATAGGAAGTAACTATGAAGTGTGCACTGCTAGTTTTAACAGCTCTTTACTGACAAGCAGGATCAAAAGTATACCACACTAAGTACAGAAGTAGCAAGATGCAGATCGAGAGTTTCAGTATCTAGCATCTTAATTATCCATGTGTAGTCATTTTTTTTTTGTTAGAGATAATCTTGACATTCATTAGTTAAGGAGATAAGATTGAGTTTCAATTTTAGAAGGTTCAAATTCTGCAAGTTTGTTTTAGTTTGTTAAGATTAGGAGTTCGGATTGTTATCCAGTTAGCATGTAATCTCTAATATAAATAGCAATAAAAAACAAGAAAATGCTAAGCAGTTGCGTAGGCCAAAAAAAGTTTCCTGGCTGTTCTAACATTTGGTATCAGAACCTGAGTTCTTGATCAAAGCCAGATTCTTGATCTGTTTGCCCGAGGCGATGTCTAGTGCGATGGCGAAGGAGAGTTCCGCTGTCTCGCTACATTATCCGATGCTTTCGAAGAGCAATTATGCAGCATAGGCAATTAAGATGAAGGTGTACCTGAGGGCTCAAGGACTGTGGGGCGCGATCGTGGATGGCAAAGTCGATGAGCGCAAGGATCAGATGGCTTTGGCGGCCATCTACGGAGGCATCCCGGAGGAAACACTCTTCCTACTGGCCGAAAAGGAGATAGCCAAAGATGTGTGAGAGGCGTTGAAGACGATGCACTTTGGTGTCGATCATGTGAGGGAGGCAAAGGTGTAGACCCTCAAAACTGAGTTCGAGGGGCTGCGCATGACGGAGTCAGTCGATGATTTCGCCATCCGGTTGACGACGATCGTCAACAAAATTAGAGGGCTTGGTGACAAGATGGAGGAGTGCTATGTGGTAAAAAAATTCCTTCGTGTAGTCCCTGACAAGTTTTTACAAATCGTCTCCATCATTGAGCAATTCGGCGACCTCAGGTGATGACGACAGAGGAGGTGATCAGTCGCTTAAAGGTACACAAGGAACGGATTAAGGAATCCGATGGTGGTGGAGAAGAACATCTACTCTTGACGCGCACCGAGTGGGAGACCTGATCATCGAGAAGCGACGATGTGGGCTCCTCCGGTGGCTCGAAAGGCAATGGTCAACGAGGCCGCAAGAATCGGAGATTTGACAAGGCAAAAGTGAGGTGCTATAATTGTAATGATTATAGGCATTTCGCTTCAGAGTGCCACAAGCAGAAAAAGGCGAAAAAAGCGTTCCTTGCTGACGTTCAAAGTGACGACGAACCAGCACTACTTTGATGTAGTCCCAACTAAGAAAGTTGAGTCAAGAGCGTTGAAGAGGAGTGTTCACTGTCCTATGTCAAGTCCGTCAAAGTTGACTCCGGGGTGTTGAAGAGATGTGTTCGCCGTCCAAAGTCAAGTCCGTTGAAGATGAGTTCGGGATGTTGAGGAGATGTGTTCTCCATCCTGTGTCGAGTATGAGTTGGGCAAATCATAGTTAAGACCGATTGCCTCAATGAGTAAGAGTCGGTGTGTCAAAATTAGAGGAAAAATGTTGGATACTAATCTTGACACGTTGAAGTTTGAGTTTGTTGCTTAGTTAGCATCTGAATAGAGTCCGATAGTTAAGGAGTTGGTTGAGTTAGTTTAGATAAAGTTGTTAGCTTATCTTGTAATCAGGTTGCTATTTAAGTTGGAGAAAAAGGAAAAAAAAGCCGCGGAAGGGTTTTTGCAGCACCAAAAATTCCGATCTAGAGGAACGAGATGGCATCAAGGATGTATCCGCCCCACCCCCCTCCGCCTCCCCCCTCCGCTCCTCACCCGTCCAACCACCCAGATCCCGCCCAAATCCACAGCAAATGCACCTCAACCACCAAATTAAATGCAGATCCGACAACCCCACACGCAAATCTACCACTTCCGGCCAAAGATTTTCTCCAGAGCTCACGCGAAGAACAACAATCGATGGGCCAGAAGCTTGCCGAGCGGAAGGTTTTAAAGAAGATCTCGGAAGTTGAATCTTTGAATTCACCATGGGCGGCGAAATCCCGGTTTTCCTCCAAGGTGCTGGCTCTCTTCCCGAAAATCATCACCCCACAGCGCTCTTCCTGGGGACAACAGCAAGGAGAAATGAAGAAGCAATGGCACAAGGGTCAGAATGAGCAGACCCACATTCAATCGGCGGGGCAGCATTCAAGGAACGAGACCGCGAGGGATCTTCTGGAATCCAGGCTACCAGCCTCTGAGAAGAAGAAATGGATTCAAGAAGGGGAGCTCGACCTTCCAGAAACTAACTCGAGGCGCAAAACCCAGTAGTTCTTGTGGAAGCCCAGTCCGCAGAGGGACTCCGAAGATCAGGTCTTGCCTTGCCTTTATCAAAACCCCTTGATGTCCGATGGCCGTTCTGCAGAATCAGAGGGATGGATCCAGGTCAAGCCTCAGCACTGGTGGAGGAAACGGCAACCTCATTCATTGCAAAAAGGTAAATCGGACGAACCAAGCCTTCCTATCAGTGGATCAACCTTCTTCAAGCAGAAGCTGGATGGAAGGTGCTTTAACTGCCTTTCACATGATCATGTGGTTCGCTTCTGTGACGCTCCAGTTAAGTGTTGGCGTTGCCTCCGTTTTGGGCACAAGGCTATCGAGTGTTCATTGAGCAGGGGAACCAGTCCCGAATTGGTTAAATGCACCCAGAAGACGATCTTCCAGCGCCAGAGTCCCCAGCTCCTCCCAGCATCCTCCCAGAAGATGAGCCCCCAGCTCCTCCCAGCACCCGAATCCTTCCACCAAAGGCTTCAAAGTTCTTCCAGAATCAAAGTCCTCCCAGCGCCAGTGCCCTCCCCCACAAAGCTGCAGCACAACTTCAACAAATCTTTCCGTGACGCTGTTTGTGAAGGAAGCAACATGGCAGCACGTTATCCGGGTGATCCCAGAGCCAGGTCGGCCAGGGCTTGCTGTGCCATCTCGGCCACTGGCTCCATCAAGCGCCGACGCGACGAGCTCATCGAGAGGGCTGTTGTGTGCTGGTTCGATGGAAACAGCCACGACGTGGAGACGCCCACTCTGGGCGATATGCTGCGGGATCGTTTCAACCTCAACCACGACGACTTTCAGCTGGTCAAGCACTTCCCCGAGCAATTCCTGATTATCTTCTCCGAGCCTGCGGCCAGGAGGAGGGTGGTGTCCACAGCGTCGGTCCCGTACCGAGGACGCGAATTCAAGTTTGCCGCTTGGTCCGAGCAGCGATATGCCACGAATGTCAATTTTGAATTTCATGTCAAAGTTCGGGTGGAAGGGGTCCCGGTACACTGCTGGTCCGAAGAAGTGGCGGCAAAGGCGCTTGGGAATAGCTGTGCAATCCATTATGTGCAAGAACGATCTAGGCGAAGGGAACGCACCAGGTCCTTTGACCTTTGGGCATGGTGTTCGGACCCCTGCGCCATTCCGAAAGAGGTTAGCTTAATAGTGATGGAACCGGACAGAGAGCTCCCCCCAATCAGCATTCCGCTTCCTCAGGTAGTGCTGCAATATGATGAGCCATCCGATTTGAAGCGTGGCCAGGTCTTCAATCTGCGCAACCATTTGGAGGTCGTGGAGGACCTCTCCTTCCTCCGGGGTCGCGGCGGCTTGGGTGGTCCTCCCAACCGCAAGCAGCGCCGCGAGTTCGTCTGGTCCTACGGGACCCCGGACGAGGTGGGGGAGAGGCGGGATCGGGCGGGTCCGGACAGAGGTCGGAGCAATGGTCGACACAGGCGCTACGACCGTGACGACGATGATGATCTTAACCACGACGATCGCCACCGCAGCTCGCGCAGGCATCGCAGCGTGTCGAACTGGGCGCAGGACTCGAGATGCAGAGGGGGAATTGAAGACTGCCACAGTGCCTCTTGGCGTGGCATTGCTGGCTCCTCTTCTCGACGCTACAACAACTGCCACCCACGGCGACAACAACTACTGAAGAACGACAACGGCAACAACACAGCCTGGCTGCCAGAGAATACAGTCGCTCAGAAGAAGAAGGATACGAGGAGGGTCTCCTTCGCTGTCCCGTTACATGTCGAGCAAGCCAAGCACCAGAAAGAAGCAGCCCTCGCCAGATCGGAGAACTACATGAAGAAGGGTGCAGCCGTCTTGCCAGTGCAACGGGAAAGACAGGTATGTGCAAAGTTGGCGTCGCCTGATTTCTTTCCACATGTGAAACTCTCTACACTCAATTCCCCTACCCACGTGTTGTATGAAAGGGCTCCTGACTCACCCATTCCATCTTCCTTAATACATGAAGAGCCTCTCTCTTCCTCCCCATGTATGTCAGGGGGAGTTAAAGCCCAAGATAGAGACCAATTGCCCAATTCACACGTAGAGACTGATTGCTCCCTGCTGGCACAAGCTGTAGAACCACCAAACCTAGAGGCAAGCAGATATCATATCCTGTTTCTAGACCGTTATGAATCTGTCAGTACAAGGCCACCCACAGAAAAAGAGATCCCCACATCACCCACAGTATACAACCCAAATGATCATAGCCAAGTGGTCGAGGCAGAGTCACAGGCATCACAGCCCAAAGATCCTAGGCATGCGCAATATCAGGAACACCAGACACACTGTGAAACCGACAACACAAGATCACCAGTAGATGTCAACATTCCTGCTCCATTCCAAGAGAACATTTCAACATACCTCAACCGCATGACAGATCAGAGCTTAGTCGAACAACACCCAACCGCACAAGTGTGCTCTTCTGAGCCTTCCAGTTTTCATCCCAATTTAGTAGAAGGGGATAAAGGGGTTCTCTCTGTTTCTCGGGTTGACAAGGAGTTGCGGGGTGGGGAGGCGACAAGCACCTTACAGGCAGAGGGCCACAATGCTATGCTAGAGACTCATGCTGTGCCAACCGCAATAATGTCCGATAATTATCCCATGTCGGTGCCCTGCATATGCCAAATTGAAACTCCTAACTCATCCAATGAAAATGACATCCTTGAAGCATCAAACGAAAACTCCCAGCTGGATTTTCCTAAACACACTGAAAATAATTGTCTGCGGGTTGGGGACTTGACTGAAAATAATGGCCTGCTGGGGAGGATAAGAGTTGGGCGCTGGTGCCATATTCTGAACCCAACAACGTAATGTTAGGGACTAGTCCCATTCAGTTGCCCACCCTTTACCGAGATGAACCTGCTACCTCATGCGCCGAAGCCGGGACCACTGATGCTCCAACACAAAACAATCAGCTGACTTTTCTGGAGTATCATACACCACAGTATCGGGAGGACACACAAACTGCTGCCCAACAACCAGCACTTAGAGCCCCAAATACCCCTGATAATCAGAAGGGTTTAGAAGATTTTATAGTAGCAGTTTCACGCAACACTGATAAACCAATCATACAATCCACTCCCTGCACCAATAATCTGGAGCCGCACAAGTCCGAAAACAAGGGATCACCCCATTCCAACTACACTCAAAGAAAAAGCTCTAGATTGGCTGCAAAGGCCAAATCTAGATTGGGAGGCAAGGGAACTATACAACTAGCCCAAGAACTGCTATCAGCAAAACTAAAAGAACTAAGTCCTCCAACTAAATCTGACAAATCACAGCATGATTTACTTGAACAGCTAGCTGGGCACTTTGAAAGACCACTTAGCAAGGAAAAGATGGACGCCCTCCTGGAGTTGGTGAACCAAGGCACTGCCAGACCCAAGGCTCAGAAGAAGTCGGCGAGGGTGGCGCCGGCGACACACATGGCTCTACACTGAAGGCATCATCGAGGAAGGTCGATCAAGGGTGGACGAAATTATGTCGCAAAACAGGGTATGTGGAATGCTGGACCAACAAGGGGTATTGCCAAAAAAACTATGTATGATTGTATGTATGGTAGCTGATGGCCATTTGATTGTCACATGGATATGGCCAGTAGACACCGCTATGTACATATCCGGGTGAAGGGTGGGCCTCTAGGCCATCACACTGTATTCTGGAGTATTTAGAATGTGAGATGTGGCTGGCAATTTGTCTGATGGCTGGTGATCACCTTTTTCTCAGCGAGACAATGCTAGCAGTTGGCTGTAATGATTCTAGTGGAGTTTGGGCCATCAGGCCAGTGTTTTGTAGCTTCAAAGACTCTAGGCGCCTGGGTCGTATACCCAGTCTGCTGTGATGCTACCTCTATGTATTATGTCTGCGATTGTGATGCTGGCTCTATGTATTGTGTCTGTACGTCCAAAAACTAATATAAGCCATGCCTCCCCTGAAGTGGATTGTTTAATCTCTTATGTCAACAAATTGCATTGTGCTCTCATGGAATGTTAGAGGCTTAAATGACCCAGCTAAACGAGAAAGTGTTAAGCGTTTCATTCTATCAAGCGGTGCTACAATTGTGTGCCTCCAGGAAACGAAAATTACCAACTAGACTTCAGGCCTGCTAATCGAAACTCTGGGGATGAGGTTAGCCGCACAGATTGCATGCATCCCATCCAATGGATCCTCAGGTGGTATCCTGCTTGCTGCTTTAGATGACATGTATTACCTTCAGAACATTAGAATCACTCCGCATACAATCACCGCAACGATAAGCTTGAGGTATAACGCGGAGACATGGGACATCACGGGAGTGTATGGACCACAAACAAACGCGGATAAAAGACAGTTCCTAGCCGAGCTTGAGGCACTCTATGGAACTGTTCTGCCCATGTGGTTAATGTTAGGGGATTTCAACCTCATCAGATAGCGGAATGAAATGAACAGAGGCCCGACAAATAGAACCATGATGCAACGCTTCAATCATACCATCAATAGATTGCAACTTTTGAAACTTGACTTACATGGCCGCAACTTCACATGGTCAAATGAACATAACCAGCCAACCATGACAAAGATCGATCGATTTCTGGCAACAACAGAATGGCATGAGGCTTTCCCAAATGCAGACCTATGCGTAATGGCTAATATGACATCTGATCATTGCCCACTTTTAATGCAAGGAAATGCTACCTTCCAATACTTTAAGGGGTTCCGCTTCGAAGCTTGCTGGACCTCCATGCCAGGGTTCCAGGAGACAGTGGCTCAATCCTGGACACAGCCTATCCAGACGTCCGACGCTATGCTAAAGCTCAATATCAAAATGGTCAGAACAGCGAAAGCATTGAAGACCTGGAGGAGAAAAACTTTCGCAAACTTAACGATGCAAACAGCGTTGATACAGGTAATAATCACCATTCTTGAAAGCTCCCAAGAAAGACGAACTCTCTCTCAAAATGAGCTTGATTTCCGGAAAATCCTCAAAATCAAACTCCTCGGCATAGCTGCTATACAGAAATCAAGGGCTAGACAGCACGCTAGACTAACAAAAATTCGCATGGGGGACTCCAATACCCGTTTCTTCCACTTAATGGCTAGCTCAAGAAAGCGTAGAAACCTCATTCGAGTTCTACAAAGAGACGGCCAGGTTATGATCACTCAACAAGACAAATTGAAAGAAGTGTACAAGTATTTCACAAAGGGTCTAGGGGAGCACGGTGTGAGGACAAAACGATATGTTGGGACTCCTTGGGTTACAGTGCAAGAGACCTCACCGACCTAGAGGCCCAGGTCACTGAGGATGAAATCATTAACACTATTCAAGAGCTTCCTGCTCAGAAGGCCCAAGGACCCGATGGGTATATTGGTCTATTCTACAAAAACTGCCTCAACATCATCAAAAACGACCTAGTGAAAGCAATTAAAGCCTTCTTCAATCTACGTCATGAAAAGTTACACAAGTTTAATGAGGCCAACATTGTCCTACTACCGAAAACTGAAAATACAAATAGACTGGAACGCTTCAGGCCTATCAGCCTTATAAATAGCTTCATGAAAATTATCACCAAAATTATGGCAAATAGGCTTGCACCCAGGCTGGATGACCTGGTTTCAGTCTCTCAAAACGCTTTCATCAAAAAGAGATGTATCCATGATAACTTCTTATATGTTCAAAGAGTGATCCGAAAATTACACAAAGAAAAAAAACCAGCTCTCTTCATCAAACTGGATATATCGAAAGCCTTCGATTCGCTGAACTGGAGTTACCTTCTTGAAGTCCTTCAAGCGCTAGGCTTTGGATGGAGATGGCGGGAATGGGTGGCTGCAATTCTCAGAACATCTTCTTCAAAAGTTCTAATCAACGGGCAACCAACGGCGGCAATAAGACATGCGCGCGGGGTTCGTCAAGGAGATCCTTTATCACCACTACTGTTCATCCTTGCAATTGATCCCCTACAAAGCCTACTGGAATTGGCAGCGCATAGAGGCATCCTCAAGTCGGTGCTACCACCGGCAGCTAAACTCCGCTGCTCATTATATGCAGACGACGCTGGAATCTTTCTAAATGCAAATGCGGAAGAACTGACAGCTCTAAATGGAATTCTGGAAATTTTTGGAAGGTGTTCGGGTCTGAAAATAAACATCTCCAAATCCGAAATTTATCCAATCAGATGCCAAGAAGAACCAGTACAAGATTTGTTGAATATTTTTCCAGGCAAGCTATCAAACTTCCCAGGAAAGTATCTTGGTCTCCCCCTACACATCAGGCAATTAAGGCGAGTTGAAATTCAACCTCTAATTGACAAATTGAGCAACAGACTTGCGGGATGGAAGGGTAAATTGCTATCCAAAGCCGGAAGGGAAACTTTGGTCAAATCAGTGCTTACCTCACAACCTATTTATCACATGACAGTCTTCCCAACACAAAAATGGCTGATCCGACACATTGATAAACTAAGACGAAGTTTCCTTTGGAGTGGAAAAGAACCTGAAAACTGTAGTGGGGGTCACTGCTTGATCAAATGGCCTGTAACTTGTATGCCAAAAAACAAAGGGGGACTTGGCATCAAGGATATGGAACGTTTTGCCCGCGCTCTTAGACTCTGTTGGCTTTGGTTCAGGTGGAAAAACAATGAAAGGGCTTGGACGGGATTGGACTTACCGTGTGATGAAACGGATATTGCCTTATTTAATGCTTCAACGGTGGTCGTGGTCACAGTAGGAAACGGCACACTAACTGACTTCTGGAGATCAAGCTGGGTACAGGGTAAAGCACCAAAGAACATTGCGCCCATCCTTTTTCAGCTAGCAAGAAGAAAGAACATCTCGGTCCAACAGGCTTTGGCAAATAACTACTGGATTCGCTTGTGTACGCCCATCAACTCTCAAACTGAAGTACGGGAGTTTGTGGATCTTCACGAAGCAATACGAAGAGTCAATAGAGATGAGCAGAGAGACGACCAAATAACCTGGCGTTGGACTTCAAACGGACAATACTCAACAAAGAGTGCCTACCTTGTGCAATTTCACACCGTGTACTGTAAGATGAAGATCTCACCAATATGAAAGGCCAAAGCTGAACCGAAATGTCGATTCTTTGCTTGGACACTGCTTCACAACAAAATCTTGACGGCTGAAAACATGATCAAAAGGGGATGGCCATGTAGTGTGATTTGTACCCTTTGCAACGCATCGCCGGAATCAACGAAACACCTTTGTAAAGACTGCGTTTTCGCTAGACAAGTATGGGAGCTCCTACTGCGATGGGGCAAATTGGACCGGTGGCAGAACCTGAACCATGACGGCTCCATATATAGTTGGTGGAGGAGACTAAGAATTCAATATGACAAGGAAAATCGACGTGAAGTAGATGGATTGCTAATTTACTTCTGGTGGAACCTCTGACTCGAGAGAAATCAGCGTATATTTCATGGCAAGAATAGAACAACTGAACAGGTGGCGACATCGATCAAGGATGCGGTTCGAGATCATGGTTTTGCGCGGCACACGAAAGCTACAAATTAACATTTTAGTGACTGCGTGTGAGTGGTGTTTAGTCTTTCAGATTAGATAGAGAAGGGGTGTGAGTGGAGGTTAGCTCGGCTAACGGTCGCGGGTTGTAAGGTCACTTTGTGTGTTGTAAGGTTTTTTCGGGACCGGTTTTTTCCTCATAAAAACGGGACCATCCCTCTTTTCCCTCTTAATGAATTATGCGGCAACTCTCTTGCTGCTCTTTCAAAAAAAAATCCGATCTATTCTTGCTGTTTCCTTCTTGCCGTCTGCGTCTGCTGTTTCTTTCTGCATTGCGCTGCTACTTTGTGTTGCAAAGTTGAAAAACCGGCAACACAGAAAAGGTGAATCGATTGGTTCTGTGCGGTATTTTTGGCAATACAGAGAAGTAATCCGGCAACACAGAGAAGCATATTTTTCTGCCGATATATAGAGCAGGTTTCTTTTCGTCTCCAAACAGAAGTTTGTCTTCTTGTAGAGACGATTTCTAACATTTGGTATCAGAGCGAGATTCTAATTTTTATATTGCGCTTGTTCCGAAAGAGGCCACTACTGCTGCGTCTCGAGACGGGCTAAATCAGGATCGCGTAAAAATTGCAAAAATGCCACCCCTAACATTACCTCTCGCTAAAATACCACTCTTCTCTTATTGACATGTGGGACTTTCTGTGTCTATGAAATAGACCCGAGTGGTATTTTAGCGAGGCACAATGTTATGGATGGTATTTTTGCAATTCTCCGATCGCGGAGTGGCACCAAAAGAGTGGAGGCGGCGCGCGGCAAAAGAAATCGCCGAACGCAAGAAAAAGGAGAGCACGACAGCGCTTGTGGAGCTGCGCGGGTTCGTAGCCGCGTGCTTGTAGAAGGAGCTCATGGAAGGCCTCCACATCAACGGCCAGCCCGTGACGGAGTTAGTGATCAGGATGCTCTTAGAAGCCGCGGACACGGACGGGAATGGGATGCTGGACTGCGACGAATTCGTGACGGTGTCGCTGCACCTCAAGAAGATGACCACCGACGAGTACCTCGCGTCGGTGTTCGAGTGCCTCGACAAGGACGACAACGACTTCTCCCGAGCCGGTTGCTGCATGCATCACGCTGAAAAGAAAGAGGCGCAAGGAAATTGACGTGCTGCTATTCCGTGAAAGCAATAAAAATAGCAAATCAAGAAGCTTCAGATCTGTGTAATGCGTCAACATCTGTTTTCTGAAGTAGACTTCGAAGCAAGTTGTGTCTATAAAATAAATATGTACGTACGTGAGTTTCTTCCGAGATGTCGTGCGCATCAGAAGAGATCATACTGCCCTAGAAAATCAAAAGGAAGTCGCTGCGTGTGTCAAAGTTGGTTCCGGGGCGTTGAAGAGATGCGTTCTCCGTTCAAAGTTAAGTCTGTCAAAGTCAACTCCGGGACGTTGAAAAGGTGTGTTCGCCATCCAAAGTCAAATCTGTTGAAGATAAGTCCGGGATGTTGAGGAGATATGTTTTCTATTCTGTGTCGAGTATGAGTTGAGCAAATCGTAGTCGAGACCGATTGCTTCAGTGAATAAGAGTCGGTGTGTCAAGATTAGAGGGAAATTGTTAGAGATAATCTTGACATGCATTAGTTGAGGAGATAAGATTGTGTCTCAGTTTTAGAAGGTTCAAATTCTGCAAGTTTGTTTGAGTTTGTTAAGATTAGGAGTTCGGATTGTTATCCAGTTAACATATAATCTCTAGTATAAATAACAATAAAAAATAAGAAAAGACTAAGAAGTAGGCTTAAAACAAAGTTTCCTAGCTGTTTCAACATTTTTTTCTTAGCCTTCTCGATTTCTTCCTTCCACAGCACGGGCCTGTTGGTCCGAGCCTCGTCCAGCCCGAGCAGTGACCCTTCCTTCCCCAACTCACCGACAGCGTGCCGTAGGCGATCCCGAGCGCCGACGTGCCGAAGGAGACGAGAATGGTCAGCAGCGGCACGTCCACCCCTTGCCCGTGCTTGAGCGCGTTGTAGACGTTGAGCAGGCCGACGCCCGACGCCATCGGGACGCCGACCGTGAACGGGATCTCGTCGTCGTACTCCTCGCCGCCGCCTCCGTCTTTGACGAGCGACGCTTCCAGCATCAGTTTCTGCCGCTCCTCCTGAATGTGAAGGTTCTAACAATCTGGATGTGAGATGTATCAGCGATATGTATGATTTAACTCTCAAAGTAGCTACAATGTCTCCGCCGCCTGAATATCGCCGCCAGAACACAGGAAGAAAAACACCCACACGCCTATTCGCCGCCGCCTGACCTCATATCGTTCCCTTCTGTGTGTTATATACATGCCCTTCCTTTACTAGTACTCTTCAACGCTCGACTTTACGCTTTCACTGGTTGATCCATTCCGGCCCAAGGAAACGTGCATTAGCCTTGCGGACCCGTCTCCGGTTTGGCCCGCTGCAGCCCAAGCTTGACTTCGTCTTGTTCAACTCCCGCGCCACAGCTTCCTCCTCTGAAGTCATCTTCTTATCTGGTCGCCTTTCCTGGGAAGTGCTGACATCCTCCCCTCCTTGAAAACCAGCTTGACCCCAAGCTGGTGCATCCGGAAATTGAGTCTTCAGCTTGAGTTCATCCTCCCACGTTGCCATGGATGCCGGCCAAGTAGACCAATGCACAAGCACTTGAGAAATTACTCTTCCAGCACGTTGACACAAACGCCGATCTAGAATATGCAAAGGAACTTGCAAATGATGATCAAGGTCAGGAATGTAGGCACTGACCTGATGATGTAGTCCTTTGGCCGGTTTGAGTAGGGAGACATGAAACACCGGATGTATGGAACTTGTTGGCGGCAGTTGAAGTTCGTAGGCCACATCATTGATCTTGCGGATAATTGGGTATGGACCGAAGTAGCGAAACGCCAGTTTGTAGTTAGCGCGCGCTGCCACTGATGAGTGAGCGTATGGCTGAAACTTGACGTAAACCATGTCGCCCACCTCGAATGACCTCTCTGACCTGTTTTTATCAGCCTGTTGCTTCATTCGTTGCTGCGCACGATGAAGGTGAAGCTTGACCAAAGCATTCATCTGATTACGTTGTTTCAACCAATCCTGCAACTCGGCAGTGGTACAGACATTAGCATTATCAATACCAAAATGATTAGGCTCATGACTGTATAAGACCTGGAATGGAGATGCATTCAGGGCTGAATGGTAGCTGGTGTTGTACCAAAATTCAGCTAAATAGATCCATTTAATCCATTGTTTGGGACAGGAATGGACAAAACACCGCAGATAACCCTCTAAGCACTGGTTAACTTGCTCAGTCTGTCCATCTGACTGAGGATGATACGCGCTACTCATATGCAGTGAGGTTCCAGAGAGCTTAAATAATTCCTGCCATATATGCTAGTGAAGATTTTGTCACGATCCGACACTATGGCCCGTGGCATACCATGTAATCTATACACCTGGTTCATGTATGCTTGAGCGACCATAAAAGCAGTAAAGGGGTGAGCCAAGGGAATGAAATGTGCAAATTTGGAGAACTTGTCAACCACCACAAGTATACAATTATAAGACTGAACCCGAGGTAAACCTTCAATGAAATCAAGTGTAACAGTTTGCCACGCATGCTCAGGAATAGGAAGCGGTAAAAGAAGTCCAGGATACTTAGCTCTATCGGGTTTAGTCTGTTGACACAAGTTGCAGGAAGTGATAAACTCATGAACCATCTTCTTCATGGAAGGCCAGGCAAAGAGAGACTTGAGACGACGATATGTAACCGGGAACCCCGAGTGACCTCCGATGGCACTGTCATGTAGCGCCTGCATTAGCTTGAGTTGCAGATCAGGATTCTTGCCAATCCATACTCTCCCTTTGTACCGAATAATGCCTTCTTGAAGACAGAAATTTGCCACTGGTTGTCCCACCAAAAGCTGAGTTAGAATCTTCTTCGATGAAGGATCATTTTGATAACCCTGTGCGACCTGTTCGATCCACATAGGTTTGCTATGGGACACAACAATCACAGCCAAGCAGGCTTCCAGAGGATCATCCTGAAGATTCGGACGTCGTGAGAGAGCATCCGCCACGCGATTTTCCTGTCCCTTTTTGTATTGGATAGAGAATTGTAGACCAAGAAGTTTAGTTAAGGCTCTCTGTTGCAGGGGTGAAGTCACACGCTGGTCTAACAGATGAGTCAAACTCTGATGGTCGGTCTTGATCACAAAAGGGGCATGTTGCAAGTATGAGCGCCAATGATCAACTGCAAACAATATTGCCAGAAACCCCTTCTCATATGTGGACAATCCTTGGTTCTTTGGTCCTAAAGCCTTACTGATAAAAGCAATAGGGTGACCCTTTTGTTGCAACACTGCACCTATTCCCTTGTCACTTGCATCCGACTCAATCACAAAAGTTAGAGAAAAATCTGGTAACGCCAGCACTGGAGCAGTCAATAAAGCTTGCTTGAGAGCTAAGAAAGAGTTTTGAGCCTCAGTTGTCCAAATGAATTGCTGGCCTTTACACAGGAGTTGAGTAAGTGGTTTACTAATAACCCCAAAGCCCTGCACAAAGCGTCTGTAGTACCCGGCCATGCCCAAGAAGCTCCGAATGTCCTTCACACACATTGGAACATGCCATCTTTGTATAACCTGAATCTTAGATGGGTCAGTTGCCACCCCTCCAACACTCACAATGTGGCCCAAAAACTCTAACTGGTGCTGCGCAAAACAACACTTGGTGATCTTCAGATGAAGTTGATGTTTGCTCAATAAAGTGAAAACTTGGCGTAAGTGATCAATATGAGTGTCTAAATTGGAACTATAGACCAAAACATCATCAATAAAGACTACCACACACTTTCTTAGCAGCGGAGCTAAAACAATATTCATAAAACCTTGAAAAGTTGCTAGAGCTCCCGTGAGGCCGAAAGACATCACCTTGTACTCAAAGTGACCATGATGAGTTTGGAATGCAGTCTTGTACTCGTCACCTTCCTTGATTCGAATTTGGTGGTAACCAGATCTGTGATCCAATTTAGAAAACAACTTTGCTCCGGCAAGCTCGTCCAAGAGCTCATCCAAAATGGGCATGGGATACTTGTTTTTTACCGTATGTGCGTTCAACCTTCGATAATCAACACATAATCTCCATTCCCCATCTTTCTTCTTGACCAAAAGAGCTGGTGATGCGAATGGGCTGGAACTATGTTGGATGACCCCTGTCGAGAGCATTTCTTGCACCTACTTCTCTATTTCATTTTTTTGCTGTGGTGTATAGCGGTATGGGCGCAACCGAAAGGGCTGAACACCGGGCAGCAAAGGAATAGCATGATCAACAGTCCGTCGAGGTGGCAGGCCAGTCGGTGTATGAAACAAATGAGCAAATTCTTCAACCAATTTAGTGATGCTCGGGTGCTGGACCGGCTGGGAGACCTTTTCTGGAACTGCGGATAGAACTAGCAATTGTTCAACAGCATCCTGCTTTAGGAGTGCATCCAACTGTATTCCATAAATGGTGGGACAACTGTTAACCCTGGGAATCACTCCTTGTAATTTAACTTTTTGACTTCTGTAGAAGAATGCTAAGGTTTTAAGTCCCCAATGAATTTCCATCGGGCTATGCGTTTCCAACCAGTCCATGCCCAATATGATATCGTATCCACTTAACGGTAACACCTTCAAATCAGTCATAAAAGTAACCCCCTGACAATACCACTGGCACTGCGGAATAAAACATTTACAGTGCAATATACCTCCATCAGCTACTCTGACCCGAAGTGGTGTGATTAACTTTGTGACCCCAGGCATGAGAGGTAGAAGGTGACTGCCAATATAGCTACCAGAGCTTCCCGAGTCCACCAACATAAGGACCTCCTGGCAGTGCACTGAACCTTTAAGCCGGATGGTCTTGCCTCCTTCCGAACCCGATATCGCCTCACAGGACACCACCAACACTTGTTCTTCAATCGATTCTTCAGTCCTCTCGTGAGTCGGGTATACTGGAGGGGAGACTAGAACACTCGATCTTGTTTCCTCTTCAACCTCTCTGGATAACGCCCACATTTCTTCAACGACATGTAAGGGTACCGTTGCCGAGCAGCGATGATTCTGTCCCCAGCGTTCTCCACATTTGTAACACAGACCCTTAGCCTTGCGGTATGCCATAAGCGCTGACATGCGATCATCTGATGGTCTGGTACGCTGACTAGATGTAAATTTCTTGTCCTCAGTAACCCCAGCTGCGGTGGATCGAGACACTTGTGGTGGTTGAGGAAGTGGCATTGCCATAGGCCGAGCAAAAGTTCGCCCAGGAGTGGTAACCTCCGAGCGTCGGCCTTCACGTCTGGGTTGTATATTCAGCACGTCCTCCTGCAAAAGCGCCAAGGCACAAGCAGTAACGAGGTCTTTGGGACGTTGAATAACCACCACAGAACGAATTTCATCTTTTAGGCCATCAATAAACCGAGTGGTTAGGAATTCAGTATGTAATGTATTGTCATATGCTAAAAGTTGATGCACAAGTTCATCAAATTGCTCTATATATTCTGACACAGTATTGGATTGATGTATGTGGAAGAATTTACGCACTAACGACCCGTGTTGATCTCTACCAAACCGATTAGTCAGCGCTAAACCCAATTCTTCCCAGTTCATAGTAAATACTTTGTTATCCATGGATTGCATCCAGAAAGTTGCTGGTCCTTCAAAATTTAAAGTAGCCAACCTGACCCAAATGTCCTCAGGAACTGAATAAAATGTAAAGAAATTTTCACACCGTTTCTTCCATAATTTGGGGTTTGAGCCATCAAATGCCGGTAAATTAAGGTGAGGTAAATTTGCCCCCAAGCTTTGAGCTATCGAATTAAAATTTGTTGCAGACATGGAGCTCGACTGGAATTGGGAATGATAAGCCGGAGTCTGGAAATGGTTACCTGTGACCGGAGGAGGCACCAGGGCGTCACCCGCCCCAGCGCCCTCACTCCGGTGAAGTTGACACTCGCGATGGCCTGTTGGCCCGGACGCCGCCGTAATCGGCGATCCTCCCAGGTGTGCGGAAGGAGGCGTCCCAGGATGACTCTTTGGATTGGCCGCATCAAAGGGAAACTGCGCAAGAACTCTTCCGACTTGATGTTTCAGATCGGTAACAGATGCGTGCAGATCATTTACCCGATTCTCCACTTTCGGTTTCCAGGCTTCGAGTTGTTCATGGTCTTCTGTCAATTTGCGCAGCGAGTCGTCGACACGCCGAATGTACTGCTGCACGTCGGCCACCATCGATCTTGTCTCATCCTCCTTCTTGCTATTCTTTTCCAGTTTGGCCAAAATGGTGGCTAGGGGATCATCAGGCCGAGGCGGCGCCATGGCTCCAATCCGAGCTTGCAGACGGGTGTGATGTTGATGATCGGCCGCCAGGATGTTTCCGAGTCTGGCTCTGATACCAGATGTGAAGGTTCTAACAATCTGGATGTGAGATGTATCAGCGATATGTATGATTTAACTCTCAAAGTAGCTACAATGTCTCCGCCTTTGAATATCGCCGCGAACACGGAAGAAAAACACCCACACGCCTATTCGCCGCCGCCTGACCTCATATCGTTCCCTTCTGTGTGTTATATACATGCCCTTCCTTTACTAGTACTCTTCAACGCTCGACTTTACGCTTTCACTGGTTGATCCATTCCGGCCCAAGGAAACGTGCATTAACCTTGCGGACCCGTCTCCGGTTTGGCCCGCTGCAGCCCAAGCTTGACTTCGTCTTGTTCAACTCTCGCGCCACAGCTTCCTCCTCTGAAGTCGTCTTCTTATCTGGTCGCCTTTCCTGGGAAGTGCTGACATCCTCCTCCCGTCTCTGCTGCTTTTCCTTGCGGTTCATTTTCTTGGAGGGCTTTGGTGGTGGTGCCGCTCGTGCTCTGTCCGTGACTGTCGTGCCGATGGCTCTGCCGCTGCCGGCTTTGTTGTTGTAGCTGCCGGGTCGGGGCTCGTCATCGCTTGGAGAGTGCAACGTGATGTAGCGAGAGGCTGGACGTGGAGCTCTGCATCCGTGGTGAGGTTTTGCGGTGGGCTGAGGTGGCTGGAGCCTGGAGAGCTGCTGGGTGGAGTAAGGCAGCCATGCGCGCCGGTGGTTTGGCAGGCGAGACGACGAGCCCTCCTCTTTCGATGTGTGTTTTTAGGCCCTCTTAGGAACGTCAGCTTCAAATTCTACTTCTTTGCTCTAAGCGACTGGCCGGTTTCTTCATAGCTATAAGTTAAAAAGCATCTCTGAATGGCTACGGCTACGGCTGCGAATGGGCGAGGCGTTCTCTGCATGGCCAGAGAAAGCATCTCTGAGGGCATATACAATCGTATGGTCTAATGTTGTCTGTAGTATCTGTTGACTGTTGTGTTATTTATAAATGAAACTAAAATCAACTCTTGTCTCTAAACTGTACCTTACAATTTGTACAGACAGTATAGATACAATAAAAAAAAGACGAGAGGTATTTCCGTGCATGCTTTTCTTTTTAACAGTGGTACAAATATTAAAACATGAATTAAGAGTAGACGGTGATTATTTACTCATTTATTTGCTTCAAGATTTGTACAATTTATATTAGGAAAGAAAATATCAAAGCACTGCTTAAAAAAACATCTATAAAGACTTTATATACCGTCTACTACATGCTAGATAGCCTTTCCCCTCTCCTTGTTTTCTTTCATTTACATCATAAAAATCTTATGCGGCAAGAAATATAAATGTCCCCACGTCACTCGTTATATATGGCCGAGGCAAGTGGACTCGTGGGACCTCTGTTCTGCAAGCCGTTTTCTGTTTTCCCTGGCCTTAGACTTGTACAAAGTGGTCACATGGTCCGTCTGTAATTCTAATCGGGTCGTGCGCTACGCTGTGTCATACGAAATTTAGTCCAACAGTTAATTATTTCTGAAAAAAGGTAGCCAGTGTTGCGGGCTACGCTGCCCTATGCAAAATTTGGTTGCGCGACACTGCACTGTCCAAAGTTTGGTCCAATGGATATTTACGAAAAAAAAGGTATGAGAACGTAAACATGGATTCATTTTTTCTCAGGGTTTTTTTTCAAAAATATGCTTGTGTAATTTCAATTTTTTCCCGTGGATTGCTAGAAGCCATCGGCGAATATTTCTTTAAAACAAGGTAGCTAAGGTCACGCGCTATGCTACATCGTGCAAAATTTGGTCGTACGATGCTGCACTGTCCGAAGTTTGGTTCAATGGATATCTCGGAGGTTTTTTCAAAAAAATTGCCTGCATAATTTTGGTTCTTTCTGTTTTTTTTAAAATAGGTTGTTAGGAGCCGTTGTCGATTCTATAGAATTTGTTTCAGGAGAAAAATGGCAAAGGGACCTAATCGTAACTTCTTTTTTTAGTAATTTTGGTTTTCATTTTTTTTAAAAAAAAGGGTTGTTAGGAATTGTCGGTGAATCTGTGGATTGCTATAAACCATCGGCAAATTTGTGGATTTTTTTTAGAAAACTGCAAAGGGGCCTAAACGTATTTTTGTTTTTTTTCGAGTCTAGTCTACTAAAAACCAATTTCTTGGGATCTAAACATATTTTTGTTTTTTGGTCTATTTTGTTAAAAAACTACAGGAAGGATTTGCATATAAACTACGGAGGAACCTAAACGTAATTTTGGTTTTTTAGTCTATTTTGTTAAAAACCAGCAGATTGATCTAAACGTAATTTTAAATTTTTCAAAGAACATTTTCATGAGGATTGAGGAAGGTGCCGTAGCGCGCCTCGTCAAACGGCATTCCTCCCTACTATAATCTCTAGTATACATTATGTAAAATTTTTGATGACGTGAATAAAAGCGAACTCGTACGGCGAATATGCTGTCAAGGATCGGATCGATCACAGACCGTACGTGGAGCACGGAAGCCACGCATGCATTGAGCTGGAATGAAGAGCATTTTCATGGCGGAGCAACTAAAGGAAGCAACTAATAATGGTTTTAGGAGGCAAGAACCGTGCAACTAAAGGAAGGAACTAAGGCAAGAACCGTACACAAGTACGACACACCGCGCCATGTGATCTCTCGTGTGCAATCAGCAGCAGTCAGCTAGATCCAACAAGGCAGCACAGGTTTCTTCGAAAAGAGGCAAGACAAAATGTACTTTTCGTTAGGTTAATCGTAGAAAGATGCCGTTAAGTACTCTGCTGGGGCCATGCATACTGGAGGAGTTTTCAATATCACCGCCGTCTACCTGCTGTGTGATTAACCATTGCTGTCGTGTAATGAATGCAATCCTCGTACAAAAGACATGAGATGGACTTGCACAAGAAAAAGAAAAAAGATGGTGTGTATCCCAGTACTCCACACGGCAATCTGTAATGAACAGCGAAGTTCATACAAACTCCGGCATTCATCCATCCGCCACGTTTACTGCTCGCGTTCGTAACTGTCGGACGCGTGAGGTGACAAATTCCGCGCAAGCTGGAGTTCCTGCAGGTGATTGCAATTGAAAACATCAAAATACGGCAAAGGGGGAGTTTATACTGGTTGCAGATTGATGTGGTCCACGATCGACTACGGCGTACATCTCTGAATTTCAGGTCGTCTTCGAGCATATGGACCACATGGCTCATCGTGGGTCTCTGGCCGCCGTCAGGATCGACGCACCGGAGCGCGGCGAGGACGGCGCGCTTCAGCACCTTGGAAGGAGGCACCTCCGGCAGCTTGGGGTCCACCACCTCCTCCACCCTTCTCTCGGCGACCATGCGCTTCAACCACTCAACCAAGTGCACCTGAAGAAGAAGCAGGAAATTTTTTTTTTCTTTTGCATTGCCGTGGAAGGGTTTAGCTGAACGCCTCAACCACAATGTGTGATGCATGCACCAAGGAAGTGCCGTACAAACGGCAAAGACGGCTAACCTCTGTAGTTGGCCTAGTGTAATCCACAGGAGTTCTGCCTGTTATCATCTCCATGATGAGCACTCCAAAGCTATAAACATCACTTCTCTCGTTTAGCATTCCTGTTCTTGCGTATTCAGGAGCCACATACCTGCAACACAGCGAATGTTGTAGCCAATATTTGAAGTACCCTCTGAAAGGACAACAGCATTATAAGACTGACCCGAATGTTCCCATGACACGAGTAGTAACGTAGGACCTCTCCGAGCACAGAAGCTTGGCAAGCCCGAAATCTGACACTTTGGCGTTCCACTGCCGGTCAAGCAGGATGTTGCTGGATTTGACGTCGCGATGAACAATCTTGGGTTCCAACCCTTCATGAAGGTAGGCCAACCTGAACAGGCAGAAGTTGCATATGAGTCTACACATGTTTCAGACTCAGTATTCGACTCATCACACGAGTGTTGTTTAAGCTAAGCACTGATAATGTTGCTTTCAGACACCACTGGCCTAATTATGCCAACAAGCAGTGGTGTATGTCATAAACTTTGATTGTCACAAATAATAGCTCTCATAATTATTCATCTTAAAGCCAGTCGATGCTTTGCTGAATAATCGCATTCGCAAATTAATATGCACAACACAAAAGGAAACATTACCCTTTAGCAGTTCCAAGAAGTATGTGCATCCTGATATCCCAGGTCAGCAGACTGATTTCGCCTTCATTGTGGTGCAGCCACTTATCCAGATTGCTGTTCTCCATATACTCGTAGACAAGCATCCTATATATCCAACAACAACAATGCCATGGATCAAACTGCTGTCAATTGATGGTGAACAAAGAAAACTGAAGAAATGTGGCTTAAGCATATAGTTGATGTACAGAGTCCATGCACCATACGTACCTGCAAGCTCCTCGCTGCAGTAGCCGAGTAAACTGACCAGATTCTTGTGCCGAACACGCCCGATGGTCGCGACCTCCACCCTGAAATCTTTCTCGGCCTGGCCCCTGATGAAGCACAGAACAATCAGTGATAATTTCTGTTGTTTTTCTACCCGGAATGAGGAGCAAAAATGGGACGAACAAGCAGACGAATTGAGGAGGACACGGTTTGGTACATCATGGATCCCAGGAGGCCACGAGAAGCAGTTACTACTCACGGACCCAAATCCAAATCTAGCAGCTGCCTAAGTCCTTGCGCTCAACTAACGAAAAAAAAACACTTTACCCTGATCACAAAAACACCGGAAATGTAAGATTTTTCAGCATGGAATACATCAAAAAAGACAAATTCAGAAAAGAAAAGTGCGATCAGAAGTCCAGAACAATGGAGGTTTTGAATTTGAAATCAATCCACATTTTGAATCCAACCACTGATTAGAACAAACATACAATAGAAAGCTTTAAAATTTGCCTGGTAGCAAATTCAAAAGGAAATGACGTTTCGCGTTTCAAACCCATCCACGTTTTGAGTCGAGCAACAGATTTAAAAACAATGTACCGGATTCAAATAGAAGTCAGAAAAGGTCGACAAATTCGAAATCCCAAACAAAGTTTACCTGTTGTTGTGCAGATTCTTAATGGCGACGGCGGCGGAGTCCCGGAGCACGCCCTTGTAAACGACCCCGTAGCCGCCCTCCCCGATCACGTTCTCGGCTGCGAGCCCCTTGGTGGCCTCTTCCAGCTCCTGGCGCGTGTACCGCCGGCCCCACCCGTGCCGTGACACCTCGGGCTCCGCGTCGCTTCCGCCGCTCTCGGTGCTGAGCGCGCTCTCGTCGCCGTCTCGGCGCTCGTCCTTGCGGACTCCACTAGGATCAGCGAGGCCTTCTGCTTCGCTTTGATGACCTCTATCGGCGGCTGGGACAGTGGCTCAAAGCCTCAAACGACGGTGGCGGGTGCCAGCGAACGAGCTCCTCGATGTCCTTGGCCGGCGTTGGCTAATGCTCGTGACGATGTTTGAGAGACCTGGCGCTGCCGGGGCACAGGGTTGCGGCGACACGGGGGCATCGCCGGCGCCGACGGCAGAGGCAGACGGTGAGGAGGACTACTGCGAGGACGGCCGCCGCGGCGCCGGCGGCGACGAGGACCCAGACGCGGAGGCCGAGGACGGAGGTGCGCTGCGAGAACCAGGCGCTCAGGTAGCGGACGCTCCACACGGATGTCGCCCCCTGCTGCCTGTGTTGCCGATGCAGGTGGTGACGCCGCGGCGGCGGCTGAGGCTGAGGCGGGGGATGGGGAAAGCGGCGCTGTGGGCTCCTGACTACGGGCCGCGCCGGTGCGGCTGGCGGCGAAATTTTCCTCACGGCGGTCATGGCTGCGTGCGGACGCCGAGCCGTGGAAGCTTCTCGGTTTGGCTCGCTTACATGCATGCAGATTCGAGTGTCTTGTGATGGGAGACGGGCCGACGGGGAGGCTGATGTGTGCTGATTTGGTAGGCTGTTCTGCGGGGTGTGTGTAGTGTTTTTCCAGTTCAAGCGACTTCTGGGCTAACTACTGTAGTGTTTTTAATTCATCCATTCATATATAAGATGCCGAATTGGCTAGTACATAATTCATTCATTCATATAGGTCGTCGATCTTGCCTTGTCAAGTTTGGTTCAATGGATATCTCGGAGGTTTTTCAAAAAATTGCCTGCATAATTTTGGTTCTTTCTGTTTTTTTTAAAATAGGTTGTTAGGAGCCGTTGTCGATTCTATAGAATTTGTTTCAGGAGAAAAATGGCAAAGGGACCTAATCGTAACTTCTTTTTTAGTAATTTTGGTTTTCATTTTTTAAAAAAAAGGGTTGTTAGGAATTGTCGGTGAATCGTGGATTGCTATAAACCATCGGCAAATTTGTGGATTTTTTAGAAAGCGCAAAGGGCCTAAACGTATTTTTGTTTTTTTGAGTCTAGTCTACTAAAACCAATTTCTTGGGATCTAAACATATTTTTGTTTTTGGTCTATTTTGTTAAAAACTACGGAAGGATTTGCATATAAACTACGGAGGAACCTAAGCGTAATTTTGGTTTTTAGTCTATTTTGTTAAAAACCGTGATTGATCTAAACGTAATTTTAAATTTTTCAAAGAACATTTTCATGAGGATTGAGGAAGGTGCCGTGCGCCTCGTCAAACGGCATTCCTCCCTACTATAATCTCTAGTATACATTATGTAAAATTTTTGATGACGTGAATAAAAGCGAACTCGTACGGCGAATATGCTGTCAAGGATCGGATCGATCACAGACCGTACGTGGAGCACGGAAGCCACGCATGCATTGAGCTGGAATGAAGAGCATTTTCATGGCGGAGCAACTAAAGGAAGCAACTAATAATGGTTTTAGGAGGCAAGAACCGTGCAACTAAAGGAAGGAACTAAGGCAAGAACCGTACACAAGTACGACACACCGCGCCATGTGATCTCTCGTGTGCAATCAGCAGCAGTCAGCTAGATCCAACAAGGCAGCACAGGTTTCTTCGAAAAGAGGCAAGACAAAATGTACTTTTCGTTAGGTTAATCGTAGAAAGATGCCGTTAAGTACTCTGCTGGGGCCATGCATACTGGAGGAGTTTTCAATATCACCGCCGTCTACCTGCTGTGTGATTAACCATTGCTGTCGTGTAATGAATGCAATCCTCGTACAAAAGACATGAGATGGACTTGCACAAGAAAAAGAAAAAGATGGTGTGTATCCCAGTACTCCACACGGCAATCTGTAATGAACAGCGAAGTTCATACAAACTCCGGCATTCATCCATCCGCCACGTTTACTGCTCGCGTTCGTAACTGTCGGACGCGTGAGGTGACAAATTCCGCGCAAGCTGGAGTTCCTGCAGGTGATTGCAATTGAAAACATCAAAATACGGCAAAGGGGGAGTTTATACTGGTTGCAGATTGATGTGGTCCACGATCGACTACGGCGTACATCTCTGAATTTCAGGTCGTCTTCGAGCATATGGACCACATGGCTCATCGTGGGTCTCTGGCCGCCGTCAGGATCGACGCACCGGAGCGCGGCGAGGACGGCGCGCTTCAGCACCTTGGAAGGAGGCACCTCCGGCAGCTTGGGGTCCACCACCTCCTCCACCCTTCTCTCGGCGACCATGCGCTTCAACCACTCAACCAAGTGCACCTGAAGAAGAAGCAGGAAATTTTTTTTTTCTTTTGCATTGCCGTGGAAGGGTTTAGCTGAACGCCTCAACCACAATGTGTGATGCATGCACCAAGGAAGTGCCGTACAAACGGCAAAGACGGCTAACCTCTGTAGTTGGCCTAGTGTAATCCACAGGAGTTCTGCCTGTTATCATCTCCATGATGAGCACTCCAAAGCTATAAACATCACTTCTCTCGTTTAGCATTCCTGTTCTTGCGTATTCAGGAGCCACATACCTGCAACACAGCGAATGTTGTAGCCAATATTTGAAGTACCCTCTGAAAGGACAACAGCATTATAAGACTGACCCGAATGTTCCCATGACACGAGTAGTAACGTAGGACCTCTCCGAGCACAGAAGCTTGGCAAGCCCGAAATCTGACACTTTGGCGTTCCACTGCCGGTCAAGCAGGATGTTGCTGGATTTGACGTCGCGATGAACAATCTTGGGTTCCAACCCTTCATGAAGGTAGGCCAACCTGAACAGGCAGAAGTTGCATATGAGTCTACACATGTTTCAGACTCAGTATTCGACTCATCACACGAGTGTTGTTTAAGCTAAGCACTGATAATGTTGCTTTCAGACACCACTGGCCTAATTATGCCAACAAGCAGTGGTGTATGTCATAAACTTTGATTGTCACAAATAATAGCTCTCATAATTATTCATCTTAAAGCCAGTCGATGCTTTGCTGAATAATCGCATTCGCAAATTAATATGCACAACACAAAAGGAAACATTACCCTTTAGCAGTTCCAAGAAGTATGTGCATCCTGATATCCCAGGTCAGCAGACTGATTTCGCCTTCATTGTGGTGCAGCCACTTATCCAGATTGCTGTTCTCCATATACTCGTAGACAAGCATCCTATATATCCAACAACAACAATGCCATGGATCAAACTGCTGTCAATTGATGGTGAACAAAGAAAACTGAAGAAATGTGGCTTAAGCATATAGTTGATGTACAGAAGTCCATGCACCATACGTACCTGCAAGCTCCCTCGCTGCAGTAGCCGAGTAAACTGACCAGATTCTTGTGCCGAACACGCCCGATGGTCGCGACCTCCACCCTGAAATCTTTCTCGGCCTGGCCCCTGATGAAGCACAGAACAATCAGTGATAATTTCTGTTGTTTTTCTACCCGGAATGAGGAGCAAAAATGGGACGAACAAGCAGACGAATTGAGGAGGACACGGTTTGGAACATCATGGATCCCAGGAGGCCACGAGAAGCAGTTACTACTCACGGACCCAAATCCAAATCTAACAGCTGCCTAAGTCCTTGCGCTCAACTAACGAAAAAAACACTTTACCCTGATCACAAAAACACCGGAAATGTAAGATTTTTCAGCATGGAATACATCAAAAAGACAAATTCAGAAAAGAAAAGTGCGATCAGAAGTCCAGAACAATGGAGGTTTTGAATTTGAAATCAATCCACATTTTGAATCCAACCACTGATTAGAACAAACATACAATAGAAAGCTTTAAAATTTGCCTGGTAGCAAATTCAAAAGGAAATGACGTTTCGCGTTTCAAACCCATCCACGTTTTGAGTCGAGCAACAGATTTAAATATAGAAAAACCAACGAAACGGTTAGAACAATGTACCGGATTCAAATAGGAGAAGTCAGAAAAGGTCGACAAATTCGAAATCCCAAACAAAGTTTACCTGTTGTTGTGCAGATTCTTAATGGCGACGGCGGCGGAGTCCCGGAGCACGCCCTTGTAAACGACCCCGTAGCCGCCCTCCCCGATCACGTTCTCGGCTGCGAGCCCTTTGGTGGCCTCTTCCAGCTCCTGGCGCGTGTACCGCCTGCCCCACCCGTGCCGCGACACCTCGGGCTCCGCGTCGCTTCCAACGCTCTCGGTGCTCCAGTCGCGCGCGCTCTCGCCGCTACTCGTCGCCGTCTCGGCGCTCGTCCTTGCGGACTCCACCAGGATCAGCGGGGCCTCCTGCTCCGCTTTTATGACCTCTATCGGCGGCTGGAATGGCGGCTCAAATGACGGCGGCGGGTGCCAGCGAACGGGCTCCGCGATGTCCTTGGTCGGCGTTGGCTGATGCGCGTGATGATGTTTGAGAGACCTGGCGCTGCCGGGGCGTATGGTTGCGGCGACGCGGGGGCATCGCCGGCGCCGACGGCAGAGGCAGACGGTGAGGAGGACTACTGCGAGGACGGCCGCCGCGGCGCCGGCGGCGACGAGGACCCAGACGCGGAGGCCGAGGACGGAGGTGCGCTGCGAAAACCAGGCGCTCAGGTAGCGGACGCTCCACACGGATGTCGCTCCCTGCTGCCTGTGTTGCCGATGCAGGTGGTGGCGCGCGGCGGCGGCTGAGGCTGAGGCGGGGATGGGGAAAGCGGCGCTGTGGGCTCCTGACTACGGGCCGCGCCGGTGCGGCTGGCGGCGAAAGTTTCCTCACGGCGGTCATGACTGCGTGCGGTGTGTAGTGTTTTTCCAGTTCAAGCGACTTCTGGGCTAACTACTGTAGTGTTTTTTTAAGATGAAGGAAGATTTTATTAATCTTAAGAACATTACATCAAGATGATACAAGTCCTAAAATTTCTCCCGCCCGCTAACAAGAAGCACACAGCCCTTAAACAAAACAAAAAGGAAAAAGAGAACGATAAGCAATCTGGCGGCCTTTGATTTCCAACATTCTGAGCCACAATCCCAGAAAACTCGGATTTCCAACATTCAAGGCGCCACCACCAAGAACACCGTGGCTATTTGAATCATTGCGCCCCAAAATCTTGAACGCGAGCACGGACTCCATACCGCCCATGACCACCAACTTGAAATCTTGGGGACGAAGACCACCACGAGCAAGACAAATTGACCACCATAGTCGCGACCATTAAATCGATCGCCACCAAAGAATTATTGCTCCACCTGCTATGACTGTTTTAAATTGATTCTAAAGGATCGTCACCCAATATCCTCGCACATCCGCTGCACATCGCCGAGATTGGACTCGTGAACAAGGCCAAGATTGTCAAGAAGAGAATCAAATTTGCCTCCAAGAAAAGGAGCCGAAAATCTCATGACAAATGCATCTTCTCCAAATTTGAAGAAGAAAGACAATACCTTGCACAATTCAACTCACCCGCGAATTGCACCTCCTTTCATCCGAAACAGATTTCGAAGGAAGGCCATCCGAAGGAACGAAGCGACCGCCATGGCGCCGCTCATCCGATCCTTCCTCTCCCCCAATTGGAAGAAACTATCGATCTTGTCCGATCCGCACGACCGCCCAACAATGAGCGATCGCGCCACCATATATCGCCAGAACGGGCCGCGGGCCACCGTGCCACCAGCGCCTCATAGAGAAAAAGATAGATCCAATTTCGCCGCCGATCGGTCATTGCGATCGTCGGCCAGATCCATGGGCTAAAGGATCGCCCGAGGATATGTCGCGCGACTGGCCGGATCAAGACGCCGACGGAGCAGCTCCTGCGGCAAGACGGGAGGCGGACGACGGCTCGCAAATCATCGACTGAAGAACCGACTACCGGTCAAGAACCTGCCGCCATACCGTGGATAATCACCGGACGGCCGCCACGCCGCATTCAAGACGCCTCATGGAAGCGCCGACGCCAAGACGATCACATCGCCGTCATCTCGTGGATAACTCATCAGAGTGTAGCGAGCTCAAGCAACTCACTCATGTTTTCTAAAAAAAAAAGCAACTCACTCATGGTGGTGCGGTGTGCTTAATATACTCAACTTCGCGGTTAGATTTAGAATCAAAATTGAATGCAATTATAAAAAGAGAGGATATATAAGGAGTCCTTCCTCTAAAAAAACAGATGATCTAAAATTTGGTTGATAGGCCACTGGCTTAGATTGCACTTCTATAGATCATCCTGTCATTTCTTTGAACCCTTCTCTTGATCTGGCGCGCTGATCATTGTGAAAACCTTCTCTCATCTTATGCTTACGAACCGCATTTGATCCCTGACACCTAGTTTAACGAGGTGCCGCTATAATAAGCCCCCCTTCTGTCCTGAACATCTTGATATAGGATATAGGATAAGACAAGTGATGTTCATCATGTAAAACAATTAGTATTTTAAATATTTTAGAGCTGAACACCATGTACCCCAAGCATTGCATTTGCCTGCTTCTAGTGGGACCCAAAAGTCGCTGGAGTAAATCCCTCGCGGCACCAGAATACTCTGGATATTTTCGGCCTGGTGTTTTAGTGTTAACGACTCATTATTGCTACCAAAGTCGTACATGTTAGAGCATCTCCAACAGTGTTCAATATTCTAACTCCCAATACCTTTAGATTGGGATCTTCCCAAAAATCTTTTTCCCAAAAAAATGACCCATCCTCCAACAGCTCCTTCTTTTCCCAAAAAATCTTAAATACAGTGGCATCGGGCTTAATGCTTGCATCCAAGCATTTCTTGATACACGACTTTAAGCATCAACAAATCCTTCTCATGGCTCCGGCCTTCCATGAGGAGCGATGTCGTCTTCAAATCGGTACAAACCTGCCTTTCCTCTTCATCTCCTTAAAGATGGCATGTGCCTTCTTCATTTGCTTGGACTTGCTCGAGATATCGATCGACCAATTGTAATCGAGACAAGTCTGTTTCAGCCCAAATCGCCCATCTTCTCGAATGTCTCGGCAACTTCCTTGACCTTTCGCCGGGCATACCTCGGCGATAAGCTGAGCGTATCCATGGACAAGAAGTTGCAAGACCGCATGGCCTCCACCAAGCTCCACACCAGCTGAATCGCTTGATCTTCCCAAGCGCCTCAATCAAATTGTGAAGGTCTCGGCCGTATATTGCGAAGCCTTCTCGCCTCTGCTTGGCTTTCGATTCTTGAGCACCTCGGCCTGACTCGGCGACTGCCCACGCCAAGCGCATCAAGCTCCAACTCGATTCTTGGCTCGGTGAGTCGACACGCGCAATACGACCATCTCGGCCGCCTCGGACAAGGAGGAGGAGCGCCACTACGACCGCCGATCTGGCCGATTGGGGCCAGCGATTGCGTGGCGCTAATAAATGAGGCCACCGGTGGGTGTTTAGGGCGTGTGGAAATTTGGGGAGAAATAAGCGAAGCTGTTGGAGCGTGTTTTTTCAATCAAACCCTAAATTAGGTTTTGGGAATGGATTTAAGGTACTCTTGGAGATGCTCTTACACGGCTCATTAAGTGTTAACGACTCATTATTGCTTCCAAAGTATTCTGGCTTCTCCCTTCCGATTGGTGTACAAACGCGTTTCAGATTATTGCGTTCCGCCAGCTTACGGGTTATTTGCTGGTTTCTTTGTTGACCTACACGGCGCACATCTCAATGATTAACGGTCGTAAATGCAAACCGTACGTGCTGGAGTAGTTACGTACACGAAATCATCACATAGAATGCTTTCAAAAAAGAAACCACCCCAAAGATCATCTTTTGTGCGATAGGTAGCAAAATTTCTTTTTCACGTGCCCTTATGTATAATACCTATGAAGTTTGAATGCCTCGCTAACACGTATTTCTTTTGTTTCTGAATAAATGACGTTTTAGTATTTTGTATTTCAACTAAAGCACGTATAAAAATGATTAAATCGTCCTTCTTCATTAACTCATTTGATGCGTATTACTTTATCCTATAATAATAAATGATAATATAAATAGCTAAAGATTGTCTTGAAATTATACAATAATATGTATTTAGAAATAAAATTTAAAAGCTACAATCGCATGCATTCAATAATGGAAGGAGCATGTTTTAACCGACTGTATCGACCTCGCAATATGATTTTGACGTCAATCTCGAGAGGTGATCAACGGTCCAAATGGTGCCTAAAATTTGGGGTATAATCAGGTACACCTTTTTTTTTCTTAGCCAGAGATGTCTAGTGATGTCGTGATCAAAGTGTCGGTGCCGATCTCCCATGAATTGGATACGGCTCGCTGAACTTGGTGCCTTACGTGACGCTCTAACTGTCAGCTTAACAGCAGGATCGGTATCCTTTTTTATCGCCATCTAAACATCTGTTCAAAATTAAGTCGCAACGTCCGTCCTGAATCCTACGCACGCAGTCCGTTGCCCCTTGGCTTTCCTGTATGGGTACGTACGTTATCGTCGGCGATCACCGCCGCTCGCAACACAAACCGGCCGGAGTTTTCTTAACTTCACGACATGAACTTCAGCTTGCTGTCTGATGATATATGATTTGTTTCGAACTTAGCAAGTAACATACAGGTTTGAAGTTTAGCTGTGCGATCTCTTCCTACGGTTTTCGGTGTCTTTTTCCTTTTCTTTTTCTTTTTTTTATAAAGGAAGATTTTATTGCTTTCAAGAAAATTACATCGAGAAGATACAAAATCCTTGAAACCTCTCCCGGCCTCTGCTTAACAAGAAGCACACAACCAAAGAAAAAAAAATAAAAAAAGACACACCCACACTAAACACTATCAATCCTAAAATTAGACCGCCATCCAAAAGCCTGGGAGAAGAAATCCATTGCCACCCGCACCAACCGTCGCGAAGCCTGCTCCAGAATAGGTCTTAAGTCCGGCTTCTGCAGCACAACCCAAGAACGGAGCCAATGAGACGTAGCAAAGATAACCTGCAAAGGGGATATATTTGATTTCCGTTCAAAGACGATATTATTCTTGTGTAACCAAAGGGACCAACACAAGGTTGTACCACCTAGTAACACCATATTTTTAAGATCCTTCACAAAAGAATCAAGCCAACGCCCAAACATATTTGCGACACTACCAGGTCTGTCAATACCAAAAGCGAAAAACACAGAACCCCACACCATACGTGCAAAACGACAATGAAAGAACAAATGCCTAATTGTCTCTATTTTATGACAAAAACAACATGTTGTACTACCCTACCAATTGCGTTTTGCCAGATTTTCCTTTTCTTGTCAACGTAGTTCATCAGAGCAGAGTACCAGACTACTATAGTTAGTGATAACTCCGCCGGCTTCCATCTGTTTAAAGTGGCCAATTCAGCTGGAAGGCAACGTCCAATAAACCAGCAAGATAAGTCGCCACTACACTGACGATCTGCTTGACTAAAGGCCGTGCGATCTTAAATGGGCCTTTTGATAAGAATAAAAACTAGGTTTGATGTAAAAGCAATGCAACCAGCAGAGAGTACGCTGGATCGCTTGCACAGAAACTGCAAGGTAGCAGTGTCATTTCCGTTCCGTGCCAATTACTTTGGCGATAGCAACCATCAGACACCGGTGCAGCTGTGCAGGGACGCAAATCGTGAGGAGTACTGATGACGAACAGCCACATGACTCAACCACAGCTTTGGCTGCACTCGAAGTGATTACGTAGGAGTGGAACACTGCGGCATTTCGGAGAAAGAGACACCGGAACGGCGATGACCTTCAGGGGGTGGAGTCAGTCCAACCTCGGGCTGGCTCAAAGGTTATTGGGCTAATTTATATATTTTTATAAATTTTGAAGAGAATTTATATGGATTTTTTGTGCTAGGCCTTAAGTCCAAGCTCGGATGACCCGAGGCCTTGCTCCGCCCTTGAGGACATGTACGGATTAGCCAGGCCACGGTGCAGTTCAGTCTGAATTTCTGGATGCAGAAACATGTGCCGAGCGTTGAGCTACAAAAGAGACATCTTCTGTTCGATCAGCCCCGTTTGAAGAATGGGCAATAATGTAGCTGGAGAAATGAGCTACAATAGGAGAAGAACTAGCATGCTCGGCTAAGAAAGAAACCAGAAGGGGCCTTTGGTCTATATAAGCAAACAAAGAAGCTGGATAATGTTTAGCCGTAGAAGTCTGAAACACTCGCTGTCAAGCTGCAAACTGATGCCGTCGTTACCAGTGCAGTGCATGTTCCTCTTTGACAACCTCAACCGACTGATTCTGAAGTCTCTTAAGACTTTACCTATCCAAGCTGGTCGTCGGGCCGGACGCTGTCTTCCCCACTCCTTCTCTTCCTCATTTTTGAACGTGGGCGTGCCTCTGCATTCCGCAGGGTAGCCCCTCGCGGCGACCCCGCCGCCATGCTCGGGACGACCTCGGCTCCGCCCTTGCCCCTCGCTGCGATCCCGCCGCCTTCCTTGTCACGGCACAGAGACGTCGTTCTGCAGCAATGAGGCGGTGATTCGGCAGCGGTACGCTAGGATGGCGAGGGTGGCGACGCATGGATGAGGTTGGGCAAGTTATGGGCCGGACGCTCACAGGTATCACGTCCGGGACAATCCCTTCTCTTTCTTGGACGGTTTTCAAAAACTACATGCAGCCCAGCACATTACGGACCGCCCACCTGGCCCATGTTGCTAGTCTCGGTGTAACCTGTGAATGCAGGAATTTTTTTAATAATATATTTGTTATTCTAATTGCAAAAATATATTAAAAAAATTGCAAAATATACCTCTACCGCCATATGGTTGGGCGACATATTCTAAAACCCAGAAAAAGTTAAGTCAACCACTGACATGGCCCCTCTGTCGACGAGTCTAACTCTCTGTCGCCGAACCATCAGGTGATAGAAATATATCGCTAATTCATGGGCTGTCCGATGGTTGGGCGACAGAGAGCCAGACCATTTAATTCCTAAAAATCATTAAATTTTTTTGGAGGAAACTTAATTTATGAGGAACATTTTTCCATAGATTTCATTCAAAAATTCGATATAACTTGTGAGCATTAATTATTGGAAGTCAGTGTTATTTCGATAGTAGCTAGAATTTTAGAATTCAAACTAGGGTTCAATAAAAGAAGATAAATTCATAATTGCTAGCTATAATTCATGTAATATTTTACAAAATTATTATTCAGTGTCTTTTGGTTGACAAAAAAATCAAATTTTGTTGTTCCTCATTCTCTTTCGTTGTGCGACAAACTTTACGACAAATCATAGCAAAACACTGAATGGAACATTTATATTACGAAGTGTAATAAGTATAACAACTATAGCAGTATGGCATATGAACAACACCAAAGATACAGAAAGAATTCATAAAATTGGAATACAACACAGGTACACGTCGCAAGATCATACATTCTATGGCCATGGATCTCGGTACAGGGAATTCAAACAGTCAATTGGATGTCACAGAACCATACATTTTATGGCTTAGGTGGCATGAAATCATCGTCATCGTCATTTATAAGGTTAAGAGGTACTCATCCTTTAGTTCTGATAGTACTTGAACGTCGAGGTGGAGGTGACACGAAATCGTCATCGCTATAGTTCCTAGAACGGTGTCGACGTTTGTTGTCGGCAATAATGAAAACGGGACAAGGCGCTGGATTTAAACTCGATGGTAGCACAAGACTCAGGAATTATACAGGTTCGGACTCTCGCGGATGAGATAATACCCTAGTTCTGTGCTCTGAGATTATGTGTATCTAACTTACTGCTGACGATCTGATCGTAATGTTTCCCGCCTCTCCTTTATATAGCAGAGGGGTGCGGTTACAAGAGAGAGTCCTGATCGGTTACAAGATAGAGATTTCATCTCTATCCTTATCCGCTGAACATGGTAACGGCCAAGATTACAATCGTATCCTACCTAATCAAAGTTTGTTACTATCTTCTGGGTTTCTTTGTTGCGCACGTAGGAAGCAACCCAGGTGATATCCATCCTTATGCAGTCGGCTCGGCTCATCCCCTCCTGGGTGGGCCTCACGGCCTGCCCTGCGGATACCCGGGACCCATGTACTCCACAAACGGTCTGTTGTAGTAGTACTTGAACGGCCAATTCTGATAGTGTTTGAACGGTCAGTTCTGATAGTGCTTGAATGACGAGGTGGAGGTGATACGAAATCGTCATCACCATAGTTCCTGGAATGACCTGTTGTAGTAGTGCTTGAGCGGCCAGTTCTGATGATGCTTAAACGGCCAGTTCTGATGGTGCTTGAACGGTCAGTTATAGTAGTGCTTGAACGTCGAGGTGAAGGTGACACGAAATCGTCATCATCATCGTCATCGCCATAGTTCCTGGAACGGCTGTTGTAGTACTGCTTGAACGGCCATTTTCGATAGTGCTTGAACGTCCTCTTGAACTTTCTGCTTCCGTGGTGGTTGAACGTCCTCTTGAACTTCCTGCTGTAGCAGTGATCGGTGGACATTTACCTCTCTAGTTAGATCCTCTTCTGCGACTTCTGTGCGAATCAAGCATCACACTACCGCTGAAGAGCACACACATTGCTATGAATTCTGGGATTTCTTTGTTCATCAACTCTTCATTCTTCGGGAATGTCTAATACACATGACGGGCATACGAAGTAGTGAAGTTATGGATGATGCTAAAAAGATTAGTATGGAGAACGAATATGAAATAACTAATCTTAATATACTCTATGAATACTGATCGAGCGGCATCAGTACCCTACGAGATATTGACGAGAAACTAGCAGAAGTGTGGTCGGCTAATTCGCACACTCTTAAATATTTTTGATGCTACCATTGCAAGTGTGTCTTGAGGTCGTCGAAGGTCACAAGGCTCAGGCCAGAGGTTGTCCTCTGGCCACGATGATGTTGGACGCCATTCTTGCAATTTGACCACCACCTTACTTAGGTCCTTCCCGTTGAACGGATCATCCTTCCCGTTACGCGTAACCTTTATCGTGTAATGAAGGGCTAAACTGCTCATATCCAGTGTCCACGAGAATGTTCTGCTAGAGGATCTAGCCATGGTGAAGTGTAAGTGGGAGATGTGTATGTGTGCTTGCGGTTTGAAGTTGAAGTTGGGGTAGGAAAGAAGGACTGCTTGAGTAGGGAGTGGTTTTATATGCCACGTTGGTCTGAAAAAGCGGGCTACAGCGTGTTGTTGTTTCAATCTGAAAAGGCGGTGGGTTGCAGAGTATTGTCACTTCGCTGAGATAGGGAGTGTGTTGTCCGTCGGTCTGAGATGAGCAGTGTTTTGTCACTTGATGGTGTGCTGTAGCATGTTGCAGCGTGTTGTCGAATCAGTTTGAGAAACCTGCTAGCAGTATGCTGTCACATTACACTAACAAAGCTATTGTATGTGTTGTCTAATCGACGTGAGAAAGCTAATGGTAGTATCTAATCGTCCTGAAAAGACTGCTAGGAGGAGACGAAATGTGCAATTTCATCTTCATGAAGACCGTACCATATAGAATGTTTAACTATTTTTAAGGCATTAGTAAATGATATTGAAATAATAGTATTCTATAATTAAATATAATAGTTTGGATAACATATCTAGAACTCTAAGTATATAAAAAATACCAACAATTTAAAATATAAGAAACTACCGCCGGCCCTCGCGCCCTACCTCGCCGAAGCCCACCTGTCCATGCTCCCCTCCATCTCCCGCATCCTCGTCTGGAACCGCACCAGGGTCAAATCCGCCGCGCTCGCCGCGAAGCTTCGGGACGCGCACCTGGGGATCACTGTCGAGGAGGTCGACGGAATGGACGAGGCGGTGGCCGCGTCAGACGTCGTGAGCTGCGCGACGGGGTCGCAGGAGCCGATCGTGAGGGGGGAACTGCTGCGGCCGGGGGCAAACCTGGACCTGGTCGGGTCGTTCAAGCCGGCGATGCGGGAGTGCGACGACGAGGCTCTCCGGCGGGGGAGGGTGTTCATCGACTTCGAGGCGGCGATGGAGGAGGCTGGGGAGCTGGTGGGCGCGATCCAGCGCGGCGTGCTGCGGAGGGAGGACGTGGCCGGGACGCTCGCTGAGCTGGCCGGCGGGACCGTCGCGGGGCGGCGCAGCGACGACGAGATCACCGTGTTCAAGTCCGTCGGCACGGCGGTGGTCGATCTCCTGGCGGCACAGCTGGCCTACGAGACTCACATTGGTACAACCAAGAACGCATGATCTCGACATAGAGAAGGTAAATTTGATGGATTGCAAGCTGCGTGTTGTTTGCGGTCTTGCAGATGATGACGTGCTGTTTCTTTCCAGAGAGTCGTCACAGAAATATACAAATAAGCTGATCGGATGAATGATTATGTTCATAAGATCATTCTCCATGGCATATTAGAATTAATGTATACCGTGTGTCTGTACCTAGTAACTGTGAACTCGATGTTTTGAATTGTTGCAAACTTGTAATGATAGAACTCTCCTGAATGTCAGCTTTGCCGCATATCTGTATGCTTGCCCAGAACTCAATATTAGCAGGGTGCACTCTAGCTGCTTTGTCAGCCCCCAAATGAAAAAAGGTTCTGTCTTTCTGATACTGAACGTGGTGAAGAACTCTGATGAACTCGGACCTTAGCAGGAAGATATGTAAAAGCCTCACCAAGTAGTAGTAGTTTAGTACTTTCGTTGTATACTATCACCTTGGTCACTGGTCAGTGATCAGTGATTGCGTATCACCTGTTGCTTGATTTAAGCTTCGTATGCTTTTTTTTAACAGATCAGCAGGAGCTCTGCTATTTCAGTAAATCAATTTTTTTAAAGATTAGCTTATTTCAAAAAATTATGCATTTGGAACTGTGACAACCTAAACAATTGGATTGGTAGCATCGGAGCACAGACTATCGAGCTCCATGATCAGTGACTGACATCTTCTGAAGGAAATACTTCGGTTCGAGGAGCACCAAGCCTAAAAGGCTAAACCAGCTCCATGAGTTTTCAGATAAGCTTAAGATCAGACTATTGTCTGTATGTTGTCTTGGTAAATCCAAGCATGCAGAGTTTCAAGTCTTGCCAGACAGTCCAGAAGAAGGCCTTCATTGCTTTCAATCAATGGCATTTAGGATTGACTTCTGGAGAAGAAAAAACTTGATTGATGATTGTGCATATGCTTGAGGGACATCATAGCTAGTTTACTTATTCTATTGATATTGTGTGCTGCCTTTACTGGGTTTCGCATCCTTGCCCTTACAATAGCACTGCTATTGGAAGCCATTGCGAGGTTCAGTAAAAGATGGAAGGCTCATTTTGTTTCACTACAAAATTGGGAAGAATCTTTGGGTAAAAGAGATTCGCACATAGCGTCCTTAGCAAAAATTAGTAGTTCTCCAACGTGCAGGATTCGGTCTGGTTATCGAACACCTTTCTGACTTTCAGTTGACATGATTGGGAAGTCTAATGTTCTGGCCGCGGCTGTGATATTTGTATTTTATACTTTGTTTGAACATCCATTCAGCAAAGTGGCTGTAGTTTAGTGGTGAGAATTCCACGTTGTGGCCGTGGAGACCTGGGCTCGAATCCCAGCAGCCACATTAGCTTTTTTGCAGTTTCCTTTTTCATCTCATAACAAAAGTACAAAGACGTACCGATACGGCGGAGCTAACTTAAACGAGTTCTTCCGAATTAAAATTCCTCAATAGCGTGTTGTTCATTGGTACTTTGCACTAATCAAGTAGAATTAACTTGGCAACTGCTTATTAGGATTGGAGCATAATTTGTTGGATTAACCCAACTAAGTTTGGCTCAACCTCCGCCGCTCTGTACTGCTGTTTGTAGTTACTATTGCATTTGCCAACCTTGGCTCTGAACCTATGCCTGATATCCATGAACATGTGATACTAGTTGATCTGCGGATCTGCGCGTTGCTACGAGTGAAAGAAAGTGTCGAGACAGGCAAATGTTTTAACGAAGAGAGGAATCTTATTTTAAGGAAAACCAAAGGAGGAAACAAAAAGTACTGCTTTTTCTTAAAAAAATAAATGATAAAATATTTATTTTTAAAAAATGATGTAGCTCACAACTGTAGAATCTACAATGTTCGACACCACGTGACAGATAGAGCGGATAGCATGCCGTACCTGATCTCCAACAATAATGATATATGGAGATATTGCTTTTCCCTAATTAAGTGAACACGCAAAAGAGTGGGGTCGTAAAAAAGCTCGAACCTCGTGAGCTGCTTGAGTTTGCTTGCTCTAAGCTCGATTCGAGCCCTAAATGAGCTAAACTCGAGCTTAATCTCGAGCTCACGAGTTTCATGGAGTTGAGCTCGAAAAGCTCGCGAGCCCAATAAATTTACAGATTATTTGTTAAATATTACTATATGTTAATTCTTACAGAACTTATTTGAACCGAACTCGAGTATGATTATTTTTTATTGTTGAAAAATAGTGCATAATGAATTATTTATTGTTACCGAACTTATTTAAACTGAGCTTAAACCTATTTGAGCTTGGACCGAGAACGAAATCAAGCTTGAATTTAGACTCAGATCTTAACTTGAATTCAGTTCGAGCTTGAATTTAGACTCAGATCTTAACCTGGCTCAATCCTAGAGGTGAGGGTCACTAGAGCTCAACTTCTTATTTACATGCCTAGAGAAGAGCATGCAGCTCCATGCGAGAGATTTCAGAATTTGTCATCTTTAAAATTCATTTTTTTCGGTATTTGACACCCTGGCCTACTGTCATAGACTCAGATGGACCCACATATCATACACAGGAGCTGAAAGACACACGAATTAAGTGTCATTTTCTAAAATTTCCCGCTCCATGCGACCTATCATGATTCATGACTCATGAGGTCTCGCACTCTCACGCTCGAACTCACCACGTTGTTCCTGTTGGTAGGTTCAATGAAGCACAAAATTTCAACAGCTTGGACCAATTTGCCTGATGGGATCGTAGCCTTGCCCACCATATGTAGCTAAACATTGGCTCTCGAATCTGGAAATTTTTTTTAATAATACATTTTTTATTCGGAATTTCAAAAATATTTCACCAAAAAAAAAAATTCAGAAATATACCTCTGTCATTACGTTAGTGCGTGCGGCAGAACTAAATAGAAAAAATACACGCGGCAAGTGCTCGGTATGCGGCGTACAGCCGCCGCAATGACGTCGCAGACGAGCCAACGACGCTGTGTCGCCTGCAATAATCTTGACGAGGCGAAAGCACTGTCGCCTGACGAGCGTGCGACGATGAAACTCATCGGCCGATGGTCGTGCGACAGTGAAGCGCGGGTTCTGTCGCACTATGGTTGTCTGACAGGGAGGCGTTTATATGAGCCGCTCGCCGTCTGTCTGTTCTCATTTGTGCGCCGGAAGAAAACGAGAGAGAGAGAGAAGGAAGAGGAAGAGGGAAGAGGGAAGAGAGAAGGAAGAAGCGGTCTGCGCCCTTTTGAGAGTAAATTTTGTTGTTTACTTTTCTTGGCGATGAAATTATGATATGTTAGAAATAGTTAGATCTAGAGCATTGTAGCGATAAATAATTGGAATAGTGGTAGATTAGAAATAGTTTTAGATGTATGTTACGGATAAATGTAGGTAAATTGATGAGTCACTGACTAGTTCTAGTTTAGAAAATTTAGATATTTTTTGCGGATAGGAGTATATCGGTATATATTGAAGGAAATATAATTCTGAATGAGTATTTTTTAATATATAAGTACATCGATCTGAATGTATATATTGTTAGGAATGAATTTTCTGAGATAGGAGTATATCGGTACATATTGATGGAAATGTAATTTTTTACAGATATAACTACATCGATATGAATTATTAGGAATGTAGATGTTTTTACGGTTAGATATATATTTTACGTACCATGTAGGTATAGTTATATTACGTCATAGTATTTTATGCAGGAAGATAATTAATTAGTGGGTGAATGAATGGATTATGAGATATGGCGAAACGAGTTCCATTTAGGATTTATTATGGAGATGGGGTTGTAATGCATGGTTTGGAGGTGCGAGATCTAAGTAACATGCATGATATGTGAATGAAGTTTGAGTAGAATTAGCATGGGCTCACATTTTGGTTCCGTGTTGAAATGGTTGTATTATACTTTTGGATGGAAGAAGAGCAGTGTGAGTTGAAGGTATTTTGCCTATGTAGTGTCGAAACGACACTATTCTTTGGGAGTTAGTTGAGCTAAAGGGAACCGCATCGTGGAGATCATATGTGAGGCGAAGCAGCAGGGGATGGAATCGAGTGCTTTTAGTGCGAGCATATGAGAGGATGTTGCCCCCAACACGATTGGACGGCCGGTGAGTGTAGTCGACCTCAAAATGAGCTCGGCTTGGTGACACTGAAATTGGGGGATCTAGCCATGAGCAACATGTTGACAAAGTGGTGAAACGAGTTCGTTCAGGAGGATGATGAAAATGTTGGCCAAGAAGCTGGGAGTGTAGCGAAGGTGAGCAAATTGAGAAATAACTGACTAGGATGGAAGAGGAAGACCGTGAGTGCAATGAGAAGGAAGAGGAGGATGACGATGAGTCGGATGAGGAAGATGGAGGAGAGTCGGAGCAGCTTGTGCCCGGTAGAGTGGAGCCTTGACAATTTGAAAATATGGTTGTCAATGAAACGAGGGAGATGCCTTGGTTTGTCTGATTATTAATGAGGTTAGGCATAACAGTATGTACCCGGAAAAAAGAGGTCATGCGGGGATCTTGGTGAAAGATTGGGCTCTATCATTAAGAAGGACTTTCGGGGTTAAGAAATCCACCAACAACCTTTCTGACGTGGTGTGTGAGATCCATGGGTGTCCGTGGAGAGTGCAGCGTACAAGCCCAAATGGGGCACCCATTGGATATGTTGAAGGTTGAGCTGACATACATGTATGGTTGAGAAGCGATTGATGGCTCACGAGAACCTATCATCCGGGTATGTCGCGAACATCATGTGCGTAAAGATAGTGGAGAACACGAGTTTTGAGCCCGTGCTATTATCAGAAGATCGAGCGGATATCGATTACACAATTAGCTACGGAAGGCGTGGAATGGCGAAGGCACTAAAGCGAGGTTTGGGAAGTTTGAAGAGTCGTACCACAACCTCCCCTTTGCCGGTTGTATTCGGGGAAGAAATCTGGGACCTACTATGATTATCAAGATTGTCCGTCGGACAAGTGGCCAACTAAAATGCATCCGAGGAGAGTGTTCTTCGCATTAGCGCTTGCATTAAGGCATACATCCTTTGTCGTCCGTTGTTGTGCGTGGGCGGCACATTCTTGACCGGAAATCTGAGAGGGCAAATCTTGGCAATTTGTGGGTGTCGATGGGAACAACCCGATTCTGCTGTTGCCTTTGCCTTCCGTGAAAGCGAGAACTACGAGAGTTGGTCATGGTTCCTCTGAAACCTAAAGATCGGGGTGGTCAAAACTTCGTCCGGTTTATGCGTCTTTGCATAGCGAGCATCTTTGGGTTGCTTAGTGCTATCAACCGGTACAAGCGAGGGAAGATGAGCCATTCCGATGGCACGACTTGCGAGTCGATGGTGCATGAGGCATTTGGGTGCAAACTTCTATAAGCAATTCAAGAACAAGCAAGCGATGAACATGTTCAAAGACTATGTAACTCCAACCGGAGAGGAAGTTCGAACTACGTGGAAAAATCTTGATGACGACAAGGAAACACAAGGAAGCGGGACGAACAACGATGGCGCCCGATGGAACACAAGAAGCGGTAGACCTCTTTTCCCCCCAGCAGAGGGCGAGGCCACTAGCAGGTAAATCGGAGGCAAAGGCCAATCAAATGTTTCTCGGATTGGATCAAGCACTGAGCAAAGAGAAGTAGTCCTTTGTTATATGACACACATGGTGCGGATACGGTGTGATGACCACTAACTGCGTAAGTTTACAAGCTGGGTAATCTGCGAGGGATGAGGTGTCTTCCATTGGTAGGAATTATCGAGGAGTCTTGAGGGTACAACCAAGTACTTTGTGGGACGAGGCATGCATTTCTTGAGATATTAATGAGAGATGAGAAGTTCTTGTACTCTTCGATGATCACTAAATACATGCATGAGAAGGCTCAGAAGGCGGCCAAACATAGAGCTATCAAAGTTGGTGCACGTACACTGCGCTTCGAGGTGATCTGCAGGGATAAAGGAAGGCGTGGAACCAACGAGAGGTTGTCACTCGGGAGTGCATCTTACTGGTGAGTGCAAATGCTCGTGCAACAAGCCATACCTTTTGCATAGGCCATGTTCTCATGTTATAGCTGCATGTGCTTTATTTGGAATGCAACCTGGTACATACCTATCTGAATATTACATGAAGGAAAGGGTGATGGCAACTTGGGGCGAGGAGCTTTATGGTTATGGTGTTGTGGGTTCTTTCACCACAACTCCTAGTGTGGATGAAAGGTTACGGGTCCCACGATTTTGATGCGAGAAGAGGAAGCGAGCGTCGAAGAACAAGGCGTATAAGAAATGACATGGATGAGTCGAAGTGGCAAGCGTGAAGAAATGCTCATTGTGCAACCAACGAGGACATACGTTCAAGAATTGCGGAGCACAAAGCGAAGAAGACGAAGGAGAAGCGGCGGTCACCGACGGTGGGGAAGGATCGTCTCTGCGAGGATCGCTGCGCGGACCTCATCGCACAGGATGACAAGCGGTTTGCATTATCATATATCGTACATCAAATTTAAATTTAAGTGATGTAACGTGTGTTGTATGAGGCAGTACTTTGTACCTAGGCATTGCGAGAGTGTTGTGGCTTCATAAATTGTTGTAATGAACTTCTCCGTTTTTTATGTGCGTATCTGTTTCAATATATTGTTGTCATGCTTGCGTGCTTTTCACGGACTCTTACTGTTTACATATGTGTTTACGCTCTCACTTTCATTTTTGTAAATTGCGGTATGGCTCACCGTGAGGAGATGTGAGGTGGCCGTCTGATTCTTTGGACCCTTGTCGGCCAAGTAGTCACCGTGCCTATATACCGTCTCCCGGATGACGGAGGGACCTGTCATTTGCAGTCCTTCGACCTAGATCATTGCGCACACACGGGCCTTTCGATCGCGTTGGATCCCCGGTAACATACCGATATTTAAATTTGTAAACATGTTTGTTCGAGGCACCATGACTACCGCATGACGATATCAATTACATGTTTATGTTTATTAAACCGAGCTTGAGCCTGCTTGCCCCTCGCCGGATGGTGGAGGTCACAGGACCTGGTTCCGTCTGACCGTCGGCGATCCTGCTCACAGTGGATCGGTGGAGGCGGAGCCTTACCTTCCATCTCCTGTCGAGGAGATGGCGATCACTACGGGGCGTCTCCTACCTCCTCGGCCTCCCGATCATGGGTCATGCGGTTGTGGTGCCCAGGGCGTCTCCCCGATGGTTGCCGCGATTCTTTGCCTGAGTTCGCGGTGTACTACCACTGCCGTGTCTGAGACCTTCGACCACGCGCACGGACCGACCTTGAGGTGGCTTATGCAGTTTAGAATGCGTAAGTAGCATTTGAACTAAATTGTGTATGCGTCTTGCTTGAAATAACAAGTGAGCTTTATGTTCTGGCGTGAAGCAGATCGTCGAGCGGCCAGACGACGAAGGCTCGCCCGCCACTGGGCGTACCTCCGTGGTGTTTGGTGGACCATGTTCACGGCGTCCCATGGGGATAAGCGTGTCCACGCACTGGTGCGATTCGCGAAGCGTCGCGGGCACCCCTTAAACAGCCGTGCCCACGGTACTGCGTGGGGCTCGGCCGTCTTTATCGCGCCACCACACCGTGCACTCTGCGTCGGGTGTACCGCAGTTCGCCGGGGGCTCCGGTCTTTCGGAGGATGTCCACTGCTGCTACTAGGTTGTGGGCATCTGAGAGGTTCAGATCGGCCGCCCAGGATCGACCTGCGACTGTGGTGAGCACCTTGGCGGTGATGGCGTCGGCAGTCCGACCATAGGCACCATCTGGTGCTGCGGCGGAAATAGATATTGCAATCCGTGTTTGATACTTTTTGTTTAACTTTTACGAGTACTAACGCAGTTCGTTCTCTAGCGGACTACTGAGCCAGTTGGCGCTGCCGGATTTGTCGCGGGTAGCCTACCGCGATTTGACCACCTCACCAAGCGACCCGCGTCTGGCTGGGCGCCATGCGCGAAGCCGAGAGGTGCGGCGTCGTGTAATGACGGGTAACTTTATCCACTGCTGCACACACGAGCGCGCGATCTTGGTTCACCGTCGGTACCTCGTGTTCGGCGTCCGCGTCGAGGGCTATCTTGTCCATCGTGTGATGAGGCGGTTTGGTCGGCGACAGTGTTCGGTCTTGGAGGCGGCCGGTGCGATCCCACTGCGGTCCACTCGTAAGTTCCACCGTATTGATGTTTTATAATTATTCTTTGTGTAATGCTATCTAATAACGCTATACTTATTTTTCACCCATAGGCCGCAGATGGGAAGGGCGACTGCGACCACCCCTCGCATGCGTACGTATCTTTGCCAGGGCGGGCCGAGTGGGGAGGAGCCCTTGAGGGCGTCTCGTCGAGATCGCCGTCTGACGTGGGGGCGTACTGCGGCGTGGTACACTCCCGGACTTCGTGTGCGTTTAATGCGTGTCGACCCGATCCCCTAGACGCGTTCGTGGTGGCGGAACCATACCCCCTCCACATGGACTCGGTTAAGCGCGCTTTGATGCGTTCGTCATACCTTCGATATAATTAATTTTGCTAACTAATTCGTAATTTATTTTGCGGTGAGCGTGATGCACCATCACCACATGGACCTTCGCGGCTTATGCGGTCGGTGACCAGGAGGCCGTGTGGCAGAGAGGGCGTCACCCTCTGCGTCGGGAGGTTTACGGGCGACTCGACCGCGCCCTCGCTGTTGGGGTGCGGCCTCCCTCACAATCCCGAGCGTGCCGCTCGCGAGGCGAGAGTGCGCCGGTACATCTTCACACGGTCTGCCCGCCAAAAATTGCGAAGGCACGCTTACATTGGTGGTCGGGCTTTCGGTGAAATCTTGGAATGCCTTGTTCAAGTGTTACTGTCGCGTATTACAATGCTCAAAACAATTCTTTATTTGATGCGAGCCCGCGGTACACACTTCGCAGCGCCGCATCTGGACTGCGCTCACGGCGACTCGGCGACCGGCGATGCGAACCGGAGGACTCTTGTGATTACCTCTCCGGGACGTCTTTGGGGTGGGGCATCATCATCCTGAGCGTCTGAGCGCCACCGCCGAGCACCTAGTCGTGCGTCACGGCGCCGCCACCGACGCAGCAGCCTGGTCGGCCGTGCGGGCGCCACCAGCCTTGATGAGCTACTCGGCCGCAGTGCAGCGCCTCGGCTAGGCGCGAGGCCCCCACAGCCGCTCTGCGGTTAGCGTACTCGCGGGACGAGTTCGGAGGAGGAGGCCTCCCGAGCGGTAACGCCAGTAGTTTCTTTTGATTTTATTATTGCTAGTATGTTATGTACTAAGTGTTTCATTTGAAATATGTTGCACTTGCATTTGTATTTTTGTAAACTTAATCTTACGTACTTAGTTGTTCCTTTCATCGGCTACACGCTTTGTCACACACCTAGCACCTTTACTCACCGGTAGCACCTTTACCACGAAGACACCGACAACAGCCGCCTAGACTTTTCGGTAGCGATGTGACTACTCATTGCTAGCATGACTTTACCAAAGTGACACGACAACACCGCAATTGACTTTTCGGTAGCGATGTGACTACTCTTGCTAGCGACTTTACGGTGAGACGACAACCGCCATTAAATGACAACCGCGGCGCAACCGCCATGAAAGCGACAACCGCAGCACTGCACCTGCAGAGCTGGTAATGGAGTAACCCCTCACTACCACTATAAAACAGTCCGGGTAGACATCCAACACAGCCAAACCACAATGTCGTTCTCACATCAGCCTCTTGACAGCGAAGTCATCAGCCCGAATATCCGGATGAGAGTTGCGTCGGCGCCCGATTCTCCGGAGTTGCCCGAGCCGAAATGTGGCGCAACCTACAGGCCAAGATGATGCAATCTACCCATGGAGACCACGGCGCCCAGCGCATCTCCTCTTGTTGTGCCGCACCTACAAGGTAAACCTCTGGCGTCCACACAAACAGGTAACACTACCATCTCATGCATCGTTCTTTCTTTTCTCGGCCACGAGGGCGGTGTTGCTTCTTCCAATGGATCGACGGTAGGGCAGCGTGACTCTGAATTTCTCAACAAGCATCACGACAACTACCCGCTTCGCTGAGAACTTCACCGGTGGGAGAGGCCGCGGGATATGTCCCTTTTCTAGATCGACCCGAGCTTAGGGCGGTGTGCAAGGGCCAACCGTCGGTGAGTTTCATGCGACATACTCATGTTGAACTCACAAAGTAGTAGTTCTAAACAAGTTCATCGCACTTGGAGTTCAAAAGGACACTTGCGAACATCAACAAGTCAAAGGAGGAACCTCCTCGGGGCCACCAAAGCCAAGCGTTTGCGTACATGGCACAGGCGATGGTTGATACCCCACGGTGATCTAGCGGATGGGAGATTCTCGGTGCCCTTGGCCGAGGAAGAAGCGGTCTTTGGTACTTCAAGTGGGTGGACCGGAGGCGTACCACCCATCTCATGCTTCTGTATGGGATAAGCGGGGAGCAACCCTCTCAGTGGTGCCACTACCGTCGGAAAAGCCAAATCCAGTCGCCTCACGGTGTTATTCAACGACCAAAGCCGGGCATCTTTGTATTATTTGCAGAGGCGCTTCCGGTTGTTCAAGGATAAGCCCAACACAAAGCTCCTGCACCATATAGTGGAGTCTTGAGCGAAGCAGGAAGCGTCTCCTGCATGTCTCCGCCAGCGGCCAACCACAGCAGTCAGTGCGGAGGTTTCCTCTTCTCGAAGAAGAAGGGACAAGGGAAGCGATAGCCGAGGTCCGCAACACGCAACAAATCCTTGACTAGATTCTTGCAGACACGCAAAAGAGTGAGGTCGTAAAAAAAGCTCGAGCCTCGTGAGTCGCTTGAGTTTGCTTGCTCTAAGCTCGATTCGAGCTCTAAATGAGCTAAACTCGAGCTTAATCTCGAGCTCACGAGTTTCATGGAGTTGAGCTCGAAAAGCTCGCGAGCCCAATAAATTTACAGATTATTTGTTAAATATTACTATATGTTAATTCTTACAGAACTTATTTGAACCGAACTCGAGTATGATTATTTTTTATTGTTGAAAAATAGTGCATAATGAATTATTTATTGTTACCGAACTTATTTAAACTGAGCTTGAACCTATTTGAGCTTGGACCGAGCACGAACTCAAGCTTGAATTTAGACTCAGATCTTAACTTGAATTCAGTTCGAGCTTGAATTTAGACTCAGATCTTAACCTGGCTCAATCCTAGAGGTGAGGGTCACTAGAGCTCAACTTCTTATTTACATGCCTAGAGAAGAGCATGCAGCTCCATGCGAGAGATTTTAGAATTTGTCATCTTTAAAATTCGTTTTTTCGGTATTTGACACCCTGATCCACTGGCCCACTGTCATAGACTCAGATGGACCCACATGTCATACACAGGAGCTGAAAGGCACACGAATTGGGTGTCATTGTCTGAAATTTCCCGCTCCATGCGACCTATCATGATTCATGACTCATGAGGTCTCGCACTCTCACGCTGGAACTCACCACGTTGTTCCTGTTGGTAGGTTCAATGAAGCACAAAATTTCCACAGCTTGGACCAATTTGCCTGATGGGATCGTAGCCTTGCCCACCATATGTAGCTAAACATTGGCTCTCGAATCTGCGGACGCTTTTATCCACGCTTTCTTTATTCAGCACGCGCGGTGCAATTGGAATTTGGCACGTGCACGATCGCGTCGAGAATCGAGACTATTGATCGTGCCATGATGCAAAGTGGGCTGGCCTTCCTGCGCTCGGAACAACTCCAATTCGTTCGCTTAACGACCCAATCGAGCCGGAGCCGCGCGCTCAGTCGAGCCGAAGCCACGCGAAAAAAGGCGACGTGGCACAGCGCAGAACACGGAAACTCTTCAAAGTTTAGGAAAGGTAGTATTCTTCCTACTTTAATTCGCCGCTGTGCAGCTCATCGAGAATGATCCTGACATGGAATCGTCCATGGCCGCTTGAAAAGTTCACTTCAATGGCGGAAATCAGCTGCCGCTCCCTGTGCCCGTTCCCCAGATCACTATACTCACTCAAACGGGCATCAAGCCATAGGAAACACGATTTGTTCCAAGCAAAGAGTTCAAGAGACTCGCCAAAATACAGTCGAGCAAGTACTTGAGAACAGTAGTACCCTCATCCATTTCTTCCATTCGGCCAACAAGCTTTTAAAAAAAACATATTTAAAGCTAGTATGAGATATTCCCCATTCTCCAGGTCTGACAAAGGTACTGTGATCTACTAGTTTCTCTTTTTCCTTGATAAAGATCTACTAGCTGCTCAATGCCAAGCAAAATTGACTACGTGTCGCCGACCGACCTTAGCCCAAGATAAACGCAACGCAGACACACTAACAAATAGTTCCATCTATACTCGTGAAAGTGCCCGGAGATGGCACTTTTCATGTTCTCCTGTAACAGAAGGTCACCGGAGCCTCGACATCACGGTAGCATGTCTTCCGAGATATCTGGCCACGACAGCACACGCTCCCATAGTCGCACGTCCACGCTCCTACGTTTCTAGGGCATGGCACTGCTTGCTCTCGCACTCGTTCATCTACTCCCATACTTTTTATGAACAGACGTCGTCTATCGTACTTTTTACGAGAAGAGAAAACTAAATTTACTAATATATTTACATAGAAGCTATTTTTTTTAAAAAAGAGAGATATCATGGCCTAGAAAGCAATGAGCTCAATTATCAGTTCATCGCAAAATCTCTCTTTACCAGAGTCAAATCTCCCATCCCCATCATCAGCTTCCATTGGGAGCACTTTAGCTGCCAGTGCCATCTTATCAGTCATCACCAAGTGTCCAAAAGCTAGAACTCGACGCTGCGTGGCAGCCCCATTAGCTCGAGATATTATTCCATCACACTGTGCGTTCCATTATCATGGCATGTCAACACCCGAACTCGATCAAGTTTGGTCTAGCAGGCTCATGCTCGGTTTGAGCCTAAACCGAGCTCGAGTTAGTGTCTAAATCTGGATCTAGGTTTAAGTTTGGTTCGGTTTAAACTTATGTAGACTCGAATTCAACTTAAATAAGCTCGGTAATAATAAATAATTTAATATAGATTATTTTTTAACAATAAAGCATGCTCATGTTCGGCTCAAATAAACTCGATAAAAATTAATATGTAGTAATATTTAATAAATAATTTATAAATTTACTAGGCTCGTGAGCTATTTGAGCTCAGCTCGGTAAAACTCACGAGCTCGAGATTAAACTCAAATTTAGCTCATTAAAGCTCGAACTAAGCCAAGCTCAAGTTGCTCACGAACTCAAAATTTTCTTACAGCCCTGTTTCCAAACATGAGACGAGAATACGAGATGCAAAGATATTTCTGACACAGTGACGTGCCAAGCCTGGCTGCTGTTCATGCCGAACTGGTTGTCCTGTACTCCAAACGCATCGCCCTTGCGCTAAAAGCTGCATTTGAGCTCGCCGCGCTGCGGCGGGTGCTCAGCTACGACGAAACAGGAGGGCGTGGGCGGCATATGGGATCGTGGAGCGGCGACGTGCATGAGCACCAAACGCCGACACTTGGCGGCTGGCTATTACTCGCGGTTAACGATCGATCGTCCGGGCGCCTGGAGGAGCCGAGACCAGCAAATGCCAAAGGCAGGCACAGCCAGCCAGCCAGCCAGCCGCACCGCGCGCCCGCCGCGTGCATGAAGCCGGCCAGGTCTCGCGCCTCGTGCGCGGGCGCGTGTGCGGTTCAGCCGTGCGCGGCAGGACATGTTAACAGGCCCTCCTCCTTCGCGGGCTACGCTCCTCCTGCCGGGTGGTCGGGCGTGTGCGTTCCGGCGTCGCGCGTCGCGGAGCGTGTCCTTTTCCGCTGGTCCTCGTGTTGTAAAGCAACGAGACCCGCGGGTGGCCTGTGCCGCAGGCCTGCCCGGATCGGGAAAGTCTGGCTATCCACTTCGATCGCATTCTGCATGTCAGCGAAATGAATAGTGGCTCCTCCATCTCGCACGTACCCTGTGTTGCACGACGGGCTCCCCAATGACATACCGTGTAGGCAGTAGTCGTATCTTCACTGGGCAGTGTGTTTGCTGTTCCAAATAAGTGAATTGACAGTTCGAAATCATTTATCTATCGGTAGATTTTAGAGGGTAGCCACTGGCCTCCCTCAACCTACCAATGACATCTTGGGTTCTTAACTGAAGTAGACGACACACCTTATCCTTTGATGCTGATGGCTTTCGAATTTACTGGCGAGCACCATAGTACACTGTAGACTCCATGGCTTTTTAGTAAAGATGGACGTTTTTTCTCTCTCTCTCTTTTGAAATCTATACTACTTTATAAGAAGGTAACACTCCATAGCTTTTAGTAAAGAAGGAAGTTTTTTCTCTCTTTTTGAAATCTTTACTACATTATAAGACAGTGACCGGTGGCTAATATGTGTCTCTCCCTCTTAAGATAAAAGTGCCGATAGGCGACTCCATGGAACCACATCCTCGTACGATTTCTCTCATCTTCTGTTTTCGTAGCGAACACACAACAAACTCCGATCTCATCTTGCACAGCCACACCTCCGCTTTTTTCTATAGCTATCGTACCACGCCAACATGTGGGTCACAATTCCTTCTTTCCCTCCCCCTCGATTCCTCTCGCATCTACATCTCCATCGCTCCCACTTCCCACCACACCATGCTATATATCCTCCCCCATAAGATTCAACGTGTTAGGTCTGAATTGTTGCCTTATCGACGGTGGCCCGTGGCCTCGAGGTCGCAATCCGCCATCACTAGTTTAATGCCGTGCATGCCCATGGCCTACATGTTGCACCGCATCGAAGTGCATGCCACATCAGCTCAAGATCCCCTTGTGTCCCACCACTGAATGACCCCACTACAATCAACTAGTATTGCTGTTGCCACCCAGATGGCCCACCACCAACGCGATTCAGATTAATTGGTTTAACCTTTATTTAACTCAGTTATAACATTAATAGTTGTAGAAACTGAATTTAAGGCATATCAGCCTCCATAAATTTGTGAAACCTTAGACTTAATACCCCTATGGAAGCATCATATTTTTATAGTTTCTTTTTGGGCAATTGTTTGGTTGGGTAATTGATTTCTTGCTCTTGGGCGCATGGTTCCGGATGTTCTGAAGCATGAGTGCCGAACGTTCTTGGATGTGTGGTCCCAAATATGTGAGATCGGCAAGATTTCAACGACGGCGGCGCAAGAAATTCATTCCGGCCATCATCGCCCCCGATCCCGACGGTGAGTCGCGACGGCCGCCCTGGCTTCGTGGCGTGCACGACTCCATTTGTCGATTCGGCACAACCATCGCCAGCGCGAATCGCGTCGGCTATTACCGAACCGGCACCAATAACGCCGCCTCGCCGATGGTTCGGCAATAATGGCGTATCCTCACCTTTCTGCCGGTGAGTGGCGGCTTGGCCCGATGATGGTAATTCCGCCGCCTCACGTTTCCCCGCGAAATCCTTAAGAGCACGGGCCGATCGAAGCAGCTCAAGCGGAATCGGCGCTAATGACAAAGAAACAAAACTAACCGCATCGAAGCGGTGCCGAACAACCGCGCTTCTTCACGGCCTTCCGGCGGCGAGAGCCGTCTCTCCCTCGCCAGGGGCACCTCCGGCAGAGGTGTTCTTGTACGGGCGCCGAATATGACTTCCAGTATTAACGCCCAATAGCGGATCGTCGCTCGCCGACGACACCAAAATCAGACGCTTATATGGATCATCGGGATCTCTCGCATCACTCGAAGACGACTCCTCAAGACCACCGAGGAGAGGGCGGTCGACTACGACATCCTCATACACAAGGCAGCATGGCTAAGCGAGTCTCCTCTCCTTCCTCCTGCTCTCCTCAAGGCTTTTTCCGAATGACTCGCAGTGACTTGGCCTTTTGGCGGGCCTGCCACCATATCCTTCTCTCCTGCACCACGCCGGAGGATGCTCCAAGTAGGCTCACGAAGGGGTGGGAACTATATCTGGTCAAAACGCATAATGAATTAAGGCAAAGGACGCAGGAGAAGTAGAGCCACCCAATTACCAAATTTGGGGCTTTCACCGAAGGGTCGAGCGCGCACGCTGCCACCGTGGCCTCACGCATCAGACCGGGGCAGTGTCACCCGAGCCTCTACCTCCCGACGAGGAGGTCCGAACGCTCCATCCTCATGGGGTTAGATGCTCCTACATACTCGATTGGGTGATGTCTATGAGGGGTTGTCTACCGCCTCGCCATGAACGATTACGGAGCCAGCCGCCACCCATCAGCCTCATTTCTTTGTTCTAATATAGAACCATTGAAGTGCCATCCCCTGCTCGACGTGGGCAGCGCTTCATGTCGACAGTACTTTGATCGGCGCTAACGGTCAAAGGCGCCGCCGACTTTCTCTTCAATGCCGCCGATATGGAAGAAATACTCCAGAGGCCCAATGGGGCTCGATCCCAGAAAGGCCTCGACAAACAGGATGAAGATCGATGTGCAAGACGCCAAATGGGGATTCGGGAGGTGCGCCTCCACCTTGTAAAAGTGAAGAAGCCCGCGAACAAATGAGTGGAGGGAGCCCAGAACGCTTCGAAGAAGGACGCAGCACGCACGATCTGGCCTACGCCCTGCCCGGAGTCGCGGCCCGCCTAAGATCTCCACCAGAGACCACGTCTGCTGGGAAGGAATCGCTTCTTCACAAAGCCAAGCACACGAAAGCATCGAGAGCGGAGCACTCCGGCCCACGACATCTCCGAAGAAGTGTGACCGACGAAGCGAAAAGGGGCCGAGGCGATGAATCCTCTCCTAGGTTTTTGGTTTCCCTCACTTGCCGCCCTCGTTTTTTTTTTCTTCGCAAAGGAGGAACAGGACAACACGGAGGAATCCAGACCGATGGTTCCCCCTTTATAAGAAGCGAACGCTCATCGCACGGACAAAGGCCAACCAATGCACGATATCGCTAAGAGAAACGGCGTGCGATTCGCCTCTCGACTCTCAAGCGACGGTTCAGCGATCTGCAGATTACGATTCTTGATCGCCCTGCGAATTCTGATGCGAAACAGCGGAGAAGAGCCTCAAGCTCGGGCGGAGTGGCGCCGCGGCTCCTCGAGCCTTTCCTGAACTTGAAACGAGCCAGCGTATAACAGAAGAAAACACGCCAACTCCCGGCTCCGGAAGCCCGAAAGGGCTTAGTAGGTTTAATTACTATGAAAGTTTTGGAAAATTAATAAAATTATGTATTGAAAAGATTAAACCAATATTTACTATTTTGCATTTGTTTCATGCATTTAAGTTATGAGAGGTGCTTCTATGTATCTCCTCTCAGTACAAGTTGTACAAATCTTGATGCAAGCGAAATAGTAAGTAATCACTATTCTAATTAAAAAATAAAAAAAATTATGCGATGTAAATGGGTAAAAAAGAAGGGCAAAAATCGCTCTATTTTCGATGAAATCAAGCAAAAATCACTCAAAAATCGGCTTTAAGGAACCTTCAATTGAAAAACCGATTGGTTTTTTTTTTTTGAATTTTTTCCAAATTTTTTTATTTTTTAACCCTTCGATTTCGGATGATTTTAGAATAATTTTTAACTAGATATTTATATTTTTGAATTTTGATTTTCAAGCGGATTTCTTTTTCAAAAACGGTGTTGTGAACTCTGCCCACAAACCCGCCCTTCCCTCCGCAGCTCATATAACGAGAGAAACTGACCCGTCTCCCGTTGCCGAATTTGCTTGGCCAGCCACGCCATCCTCGTTCCTCGGTCGCGCACATTTCCAGCAGCAAGCCTCTTATTTGTTTAGTCGTCTCTGCTCTTGGTCAGAATTCACGTCACCCACGCGCAGCACGATGGCCGTCGCAAGGCTAGTGGCGATCACCCCGGGCGTTCTGCTCCCCACGGCCGCTCGACTCTGGCCGTCAGGGCGGCGGCTGTTGCTCCTCACCGTGCGCGCCCCTGCAGCGCCATGCACCGTCGGCCGCCGCGCCGCGGCAGCTCCGCCCGCCGTGCTGGGTGACGACGCAGGCGGCCGCGTATGTGAGAATGAAGTGGAGGAGGAGGAGGAGGTGCGGCCGAGAGGAGGGTAGCGGAGCGCGCGGCCCGGAAGCGGTCGGAGCGGCGGACGTACCTGGTGGCGGCGGTGATGTCCAGCCTCGGGTTCACGTCCATGGCCGCCTTCGCCGTCTACTACCGCTTCGCCTGGCAAATGGAGGTACGTACGTTTCCACCATTCCGCCGCTGGATTCCTCTTCTTCATCATCATCATGCGAACTTTCCCCACACATTTTGCTTAATTTCGCTTGCTTCCTCTCCAGGGCGGCGAGGTTCCCCTGACGGAAATGTTCGGCACCTTCGCGCTATCTGTGGGCGCCGCGGTAAGAGCCATGCTGATTGATGCGCGCTATCCTGCTCCGCGCACGTGCCGGCGCGGCGCCGCACCCGCGTGCGTGATCAAGGGCACCGTGGACGGATCACAACTAATAACAGGTGGAAATGCGGTGGTGTTGGTCTTTGGGTGCAGGTCGGGATGGAGCTCTGGGCGCGTTGGGCGCACCGGGCCCTGTGGCACGCGTCGCTGTGGCACATGCACGAGTCGCACCACCGCCCGCGCGACGGGCCCTTCGAGCTCAACGACGTCTTCGCCATCATCAACGCCGTCCCCGCCATCTCCCTCCTCGCCTACGGCTTCTTCAACCGCGGCCTCGTCCCCGGCCTCTGCTTCGGCGCGGTAACTTCTAAATTCACCTCTCCTTCACGCTCACAGCCTCACGTCGCGTAGCTGTCGCGTCACGGAGACCGTGCGTGCGGCGCGAGAATTAACCATGCCTAGTTTAACGCACTAACATGCGCGGCCGTGGCTATCCAGAAATATAAGAAACTCGTAGTAGGGTGTGTTTGGTTGTCTGTATTATCATAGTTTGTTTTATAGGAACCATTCAGGATAGTTTGGTCTGCATAAGTGAATGCAAGCTAAGTTATTTGGTTGCTTGGTGTCTAGGGAGCACCTGAGTGTTTTTTTCCTAAAAAGCACTCAAATTTTAAGCCTTCAAATTTCGATCTAATTGATAGAATCAATTTGCCTCTTATCCTCACATTTAAATACTCCATACATAAAACAAAAAAAAGAGTACTCACAAACAAAAAAAAAAACACTTGAGTCACACTTAGTAATTCCTTTACATCAATTATATACTAGTTTTACACAAATTAAATTATGTAGAAATGATGTGATAATTTGTAAAAAATATTATTTTTCTCTACATGATATTTTATATCAATTATACACTAGTTTTACATAAATTAAATTATGTAAAAAGTAACGTGACAATTTGTAAAAAATAGAAGAACGAAACAAACTATAAAGAACACACCAAACAAAAGCGTGGATCACAAAACCAAATATTGACAAAGTCAAAATGATAAAACATGACGTGGATCACAAAACAATATCTAATAGACAAAAAAATTAAGTTCCCACAAACAAAAAACACTAATATCTAATAGACAAAAAAATTGAGTGCCCTCAAACAAAAAAACACTCAAGTGTAATTTAGCAATTCCCTATTTATATATCTTATGGGCCTGCATTAGAGAGAAGCTCAATTTTTGTGTTTCCTCTATCCTGCATGAGTGTGCAATTGTATTCACCTGACCTAGATGAATAGGAAACTAAAATCATATCTAATAGGTACAATTACATCCACTCATATGATTCAGACACTCCAACCAAACGCATCCGTAATCGCATCCGGTTGTTTGTTTAGTACCGGTGCTTTCAATCGTCTGACGGATGACGTGTCACGTGCGGGGCGCCGACGTGGCCGCGCGCAACAGGGGCTGGGGATTACGCTCTTCGGGATGGCGTACATGTTCGTCCACGACGGACTGGTCCACCGGCGCTTCCCCGTGGGGCCCATCGAGAACGTGCCCTACTTCCGCCGAGTGGCTGCCGCCCACCAGGTAAATCGCTGCTCCGGCCCGGCCGGTCGCTTTTACCTCGCATGCCATCACAGCCACACGTTACACGTACAACACCCAACATTTCCCTGTCAATCCGGCAACTGGTACCGTCGCCGTCGTCGGTGAAGTGTCACGGGAAGCACGCTGCTGATGCATACATGTCTGGTGTTTTTGGAACTCGACTGCAGATACACCACATGGACAAGTTCGAGGGCGTGCCCTACGGCCTGTTCCTCGGCCCCAAGGTGAGTGAGCGACCGAGTGCGTGAGATGCTGCACATTGTCCATGCTGCATTTTCTAACACTGGTACCATGGATGTTGTTCAGGAGCTGCAGGAGGTGGGCGGGACTGAGGAGCTGGAGAAGGAAATGAAGAGGAGGATCAAGAAGAAAGAGGCCATGGACGCAATCGGATGATCATACTGTGCATGAGTGCTACCATTTTGCATTTTTGTGATGCTTCCTTTTTCTGATTTCGGGTTAGCTCGTCTCTTCTGTCCTTGTGTTAATAGACGAGCAATAATCTTTTAAGCCCAATAGAGCCCTGGAGCAACAGGGACCGGGACGTGCTTGTTTCTGGCCCAATGCTGGCTGGTCGAGAGAACGGCGGTTTTACAATTCTAGAAACCATGTAGATGAGTAGTAGTGGTAATTAAGGCTGTGTTTTGTATACCAATTCCATCGATCTGTGAAATGCAGATTTTAACTCCATTAGATCTCGTGGAGTTGAGAAATGAATATATTAAAAATATTTAGATAGGTCATCTTATTTATGTTTTAAACTACAAATATAAACTTAATTCAATTTATTTTAACTTACAAGTTTTATACTTAAGGTGAAGTTAAAGATAACTCTATCAAATAGGGACTAAGTAATGTTAGGGCCTGCGGCAGTTGGAGTGTGAGATTCCTGGCAGTTAACATGGTTGGGCAGCGAAAGGTTTCACTGTTCCGTGCATGTGCCTTTGCCCTGCTGCTGTCTTGCTGACTCAACTCTTGACAGACTGTTCATAGAGGAAAAGAAAGAAGATTTGCAACGTGCATCATGTGCCTGTTAGTACATGCTTCTGTTCGGATGCATGTTGCTGTCCCCCTCTTTTGCCGTTTTGAATGCTGACCATGGCAGCACCCCCGTAGCTTATGTGCTGCAGCACGCAACAGCTGCAGGCCACCAGATGACACGATTCTTTCTCCGATCTAATGACGCAAAATTCATACTCCAAATAAAATGGAACAAAAAATCCCACCAAAAGCAGGTTGCTCTAGTTTGCTTGTACGGTTGTACGACTAATATAGAAAACTTTATCATAGACGGTTCGAAAAACTCATTACAAATAATTTTGTAAAACATATGTAATCATATGTTAGTGATAACGATGACTCATCACAAATGGCTTACGAACCGTCATTGAAAATCATATCACAAATGGTTCTTATTATGAACCGTTTGTGATAAGTAGATATCATAGACAGTTCACAATCAGAACCGTTTATAATATGATATGTACGGTTTTTCTAAAGAATCATCTGTGATGTTATTTTGCATTAATATACTTTTTCTGTTTATTGACTAACCTCAAAAAATACTAGCCATGCCCTCTGAAACAAGAAATTTACAGATTACATCCATATTATCACATTCATTTCAGACATCTACTCAGATTACATATTATTATACCACCTACAACACACATCCATTTCAAAAATCAACTCAGATTACATATTACATCACGTACATCACATCCTTTAATTTCAGAAATCAACTTAGATATATTAGCAATTGAATGCACAAGTACAATTAAGAAATTCACAGCACAAGTTTCACAAAGTAACCAAGTGGTCATTCAGAAATAACACAATTTCTCTAGTTAGGTAGAGTAGAACTCGCCTTTTGGATTTATGACTTGACTTAGTAAGAAGTAATAGAGTTGTTATCGAATTCTGATCAGATCGATCTGTTCCAATGTAGTTGTAACCAGATCGGTCTTGTTTGTAGCAAGAAGTTGCATGTTGTGGCAAATATAAAATTCACATAGGTTATTTCCCTTTTACTGCTGGTAGCACTGCAAATATAGAATTGGTTAGTTCCAGATGCATTATTATGGAGTGTGATATATGATTATTGTGTACTAGCGGGTACCGAAAACTTAAATCGTGCTCTAGCTTCGCTCCATCCTTGCCAGAAGGCCCTCCACGAGCTTTGTACACTTTGAACGATCTACATGGTTCTAAAAGGTTAACATCAGTCATTCCAGGAGCAACGTACACCTTAAACAATCTATAGGATCATGTTATCTATGGAAGAAACGTGATTACTTGGTAAGTAATTTTGCGACAGGATTCAATGTTTGAAATGTTGTCGTTGTCTTGCTCAGTTCGGTAGGGGTCATATCCTATGGATTGACTGTCGTGATTGTATGTCTGTGGGCCTTTTATTTGCTCCTCTTGGACTACATGCCTATTTTCCTTTCATCGGCTCATCATATCCTTTCAGCAATGACAAATGAGGGGATGTTATCTTCTTTTTAGCTAGATTGTGTTAGGTATTCAAAGATTAGGCCAAATGATCAAGTTAATTGATTATTGCAATCATGTGCAAAGTCTTGTGATTTATTAAATATAATACTGATTATTTAATTCATGCTCAATAAACATAGTCTTGACCTCTATGGGAGTAGTCATTTTGTAACCTTAAGCACAGGAAGCAATTTGATCCAAAATATATAAGTATTCAACTAAAGTAGACAATCGATCTAATCAAGTATATGACAACTGAAAATTAAAATTTTGTCATAAATTGTCCCCTTAATGTCCAATCTTTATTGAATAATGCCACCCACATGCAAGGTCCCAAAGACAATAAAGTATAGAGTATTGAAGCATGTACTTGGAATAACATAGTACTCTCAGATGTCGGGCTACTAAAGATTAGACCTTCAACTTCCTCGTCAGAAAGCATGAAGTACCAAATTTGGCTTCCTAAATTCGAATCACTAGATGCACTCAATAATTATATATGTACTCAGCTCTAAGGCATCTAGTTTTGTCCAAGCTTGCTAATTTGGTATGTATTACATGTATAGGGTAGTGAAAGCACACAAAAATGAAAAATGCAATTACAGATTGTTTCGATGCCCTCAAAAGAAAATATAGTGGTAAGTATAATACTAAATAGACAAACATATTTCATATAACAATCGATGAATTTTCATGCATGTATAAAAAGTGGATAGAATTTCTTAATCTCAACCATAGAAAGGCATAATGGTACAAACAAAGAGTCATGATCTTAGTAACCTACACAACCATCTATCTAATTCACTGTCATTATTTTTGGCATGACTATCTATAACCTCCAAAGAATTACAAAAGCAATCTTGCATTCCTTGAGATCCAAGTTGACTAAAATTATAAGATACACGACTACACACAAGAATGCAAAACACTATATATAGATAAATAATTCAGATCATATATGAAAACAAATGAGCTCATGATTAGTGCTTTACCTGTGAGGGGGAAGAGAGCGGGGGGAGAGGACGCTGCGCTGAGGGGGAGGAGGCTAGCACAGGAGGAGGCCAGCGCGGGGACTAGAGGAGGCCGATGCGGGGAGGAGACCAGCGTAGGGACTGGAGGAGGGCGGCACGGGAGGAGGCCAATGCGGGGATTGGAGGAGGACGACACGGGGAGGAGACCAGCACAGGGGCTGGAGGAGGTTGGTGTGGGGATCGGCACGGGGAGGAGGCTGATTGGCTTCGGGGGCTAGGGTTTGGGTGCATGGTGTAGTGGGTTGGGAGAGATGGCGATAGGGTTTGGGAGAGATGGGTTGGGTGCTATACTTATAGTATTGTTATCACAGACGGTTCTACTATTGAAACCATCTGTGATGTTGTCTTGTCACAGACGGTTCTACTATAGAATTATCTATTATATGATCACATCACATATTGTTCTAGATTGTAACCGTCTGTGATGGTTACATGTACATTTCAAACATTATGTTAAGTAAAAAAATCATGTCTTTTTTAGATGTAATATATCAAGGAAGAACAGGAATGAACTACTATGTTGTATCTATATGAACGTAGATGCAATTCAGCGTAAACATAATTTCTTCCTATCTACATGTATGTGTATATTATAATATATGTATTGGTTACTATGCATGCAATTCATTACATAATACTTTACCGGTAGTAAAATTTAGCAATTTATAAATTCAATAAATACAGTTGTACACTCAGTAAATTCATTACATGATGACCTCATCATAACTCTACTTACTTATTCTTTTGTATAAAAATTAGCCCTTCACGATGATCATCACATATGTAGCTAGATGCTTCCTTAGGTTGTTCTTCTTGTTTACGATTTGTGATCGTTATGTTGTATCCTTTTTATAATAGAAGGACAACTGAGCCCGAAGGTTATCTTGTCTTGTGATCCAAGACTCTGCCAAATTGATTGTATGCTTCCTCATCTATTACATTCTCAACTCCGACAATCCTTCTTTCCCTCGACCTTGGGCGAGTGTAATAAGTAGGTTAAGTAGTATGTTCGGCCTTTATCGATCTCAAGAACTACATGGCACTTCTTATTAGTATGGGTGATTCCTCCGAAGGAACCTACGGTGAAGGGTTGTTATGTGCCAACTCGTGAAACTCTTATCGGACCAACCGTTACTTATATTTAATTTTAACAGTTCAATCACAGATGACAATCTTGTTTATTTTGACTTGTAGCCTGGGAACAAAGGTTTCTACGAGTCGTCCATCATGCCCTGAAATTTACTATATTCTACGTATGCATAACATCTCGATCTAGATTATCATCGTGCAACCTATTCTCATCAGAAGTACAATCAATATGATCATTTAACATATTGTTTACTTCGACGGCGATGTTCATTCTACCTGCTTTCTATATAGTTTGCTCTTCACTGTGATTGGTCCAACACGAATACCCCTTTTGAAACCCCTCAGAATCAAGTGTGCTTCGATCTTAGCTGAGTTTTGAAATATCCTCAGACTCTCCCAGTCAATGCATGGATAATACATAAATTGCACCCCCTTATTAAACATATTCTCCTCTGTATCTCTTCTAAAAGTAGAGACACCATTAATGTACTCGGCACTCATACGGTTCTCAACGTATATCTAGCTTCGGTACATCTACGCTAGGCATATAATAATTAGTGCTAAATATTAAGTACACTAGGTGTGTGTATGCATACATTATTAAATTAATTATGATCCAAACATAATCTTCAAATTCTCTCTTCACCAAACTAGCTAGATCTTAAATATAATGAAATAAGGACCAATTACTAGCCTTAGATCATAAAGAACAAATGGATCTACAAGCTAGATCCAAACATAATCTTCAAATTCTCCCTTTACCAAACTAGCTAGCTAGATCTTCAATACAATGCAATTGGAACCAATTACTAACCTTATATCAACAACAATACATGGATCTACAAGCTAGATCTAAACAATCCTTAAATCCTCTCCTTACCAAGCTATATCTTGAATATAATGTAATTAGAACCGATTACTAACCTTAGATCACCAGAATCAAATGAATCTACAATCATCCTTCAAAATCAATTGCTTTTTTTACCAGATCACCTTATAGCCACAGCCACCTAAATATAGCTCTCAAAACCTAAAAAACACTAAGTGGCTCAGAGCTATGTATTATATATGCATTGTAGTGTCCCAAAACTTAGCATGCCTTTTTGTTTACCATAGTAGTCATAATGGGCATCGGGTCGAGCTTTTATAGGTTGGTTGAGGCACAATGAGCATGGCTTGACCCAAAGCCCACTAAAATTTAGCACGATTTAGTTTGGGCTAGGTCCATATTCAGTGACATGGAACGCCATGACACGGTGGCAGGCGTCGATGGAGGCGGCGGCATGGTGGCGTGGCGGCGGCGACGCGTGTGGGGTTACTCGCATCATGTCGCCCGAATCACCGTGCCGTTGCGAGTCAATTCATTGCACCATGGTCATGATGCCCATCGCCATGCCCACCGCCTCACCTCCCGCGCGCACCACCATGCCACCTACCTACTTACTTATTCTTTTGTCACCTCCATCAACAAAAATTAGCCCTCGGCCTCACCTTGGTACGCCATCATCCCGGCGCTACTACCCGTCGGCCCGGCTCAACTCGGCAAGCCGAGCTAACATATCGATAGCATATTGCCTCTACCTCAACTAGCTTAGCGCCTTGGTCTTAGCCCAATCGTTGGCGGCGGCGGGCTTGCCCTCACCTTCGTAGTCGCCATGGACCGTCACCCACACCTATCACTGCGTCGTATGCCTTGTGCACCATTGCCCATTGTGGAATCAGAAGGCGGGAGGGAGGGGGGCTCGCGATGACAACATGGTGGGAGAGGAAGGAGGGAGGGTGCGTGGTGTTGTAGTGACTATGATTTCAATTTTCTATTTCAATCATGGATGACTCCGCTCTCATTTTTATTATGGTTATGAGACTATCATTGACCGTCATGGATGACCGTCATTTGGATGATATGCATGACATCGAGGATGCCTCACATTCTTGAGGGGCGGGCGTCGGTATGTGTATCGAGCTATGATGTTGCTACATCTATGCGTTCGGGATGGGTGCCAGTATCCAGCTTTGGCCCGAGCTCTGATGCTGCTACATCGGTGCATCTGGGATAGGTGTCCATATCCAACACTCGATGGGCTTGGTGCCTTCAATATATGGAGGTGAGGTAGTGTATACTATTTGTAAATAGTGTCAATCTAAATTATCTGCACGTGCATGTGGAGGAATAGGTTATCTGAAGTGGCATGTGGAGGTATGCTTGAAAAAGATATTGGCAGGACAAAGATCGGGTGAGGGCATCCAAACACAGCTCAGCTTCAACACCGATGGTTTGGTAAGTACATGGATATACAACGTCAATGTATCTAGAGACGAAATTGCACGTTATATATTTATGGAGGATCTTTCACTTAGAATAGGTGAGAACTCTAGTTTTAAAAAGGATGGTGCAACGTGGTTTTTGCCCACAATACCAATATGTTAGTAGGAGAACAACTACACATGACATATACGCAATGTACACAAATAAACTAGCAATGTTGAAACAGGCATCCAAGATAGTTATTTCTTTGCCTTGACATCATATATATGTACTTCCCACCAAAGAGCAGCCTATCTTAACATTATCGTACATTACATGGAGGATGACTACGTCATGAACAAAAGGATCATAGGGTTTAGGCCAATCGATAAGGCACACACTGAAGAGGCTATCTCTAATTGTGTACTTGAGGTTATTACAAACTTTAACATATAAAATAGAATTATTTTCATCACCCTTGACAATACATCAGCTAACACGACGGCCATGGAGCATCTCTCGCCGCCCTTTGAGACTTACGTTAGAGTTTCCATACTTCACCAGAGATGCGTATGCCATATCATTAATCTCATTGTGCATGCAAATTTGAATATAATGAAATCCAGTTTGAACAATATACACGATGCTATCAATTTTATTAGAGTTTCACCTATAAGGTTCGCCCAGATCTTAGAGTACTGTAGGGCTAACAATAAGCTACCAAGAAGATTCAACTTTGATATGAAGGTAAGATGGAACTCTACGTATACTATGTTGGAGCGGTGTAAGGACTACGAGCACATTATCACCGTATTCGTCAATTGCAATAATGGTAAGCTATTAGTTTATGATGTGGATTGGGAAGTTACTTGCCATTTTTGTCAATTTTTAGAAATTTTTTATAATACAACCAACATGTTATCCGGTGTGTAGTACCTAACTTTTTTTGCTTAGTCATCGAACATTGAATTATTGCTAACAGGTTCAAAGAAAATAGAGATAATTGTATTTTACAACCCATTATAGAATCAATGGAGAAAAAATTTAAAATATTTTCAAGCTATTCCACATTTCTATTGTTTTGCTATTATTCTAGATCCTTAAAGAAAATTATCTGATTTGCAGGGTGCCTTCAAGGGAAAAGGTGAAGCATTCGATCTTGATTTTTCTAAGGCATATACTCATGTTTATAATGAGTTTTTTAGATTTTTCGAAAAATATTATGAAAAGCTTGGCACCAAAAGTGAAGTAAGAAGATCCACCTTAATAACACAACAAACATGAGGTAGTTCGACCGCTTCAAACATATGGAAGAAGCTAAAATGCAAGGTGTCTAGTTCATCTTCCGAAACGTCGAGCTAGTCATAATGAAATCTATGGGTAGAGATCAACCACTACCTCAAGACACCTTTCGTGGAGAGCGAATTTGACATAGACAAGGATAATCGACTCAGCTTGCTCTTGTGGTGGAAGAATCACAAACTTATTTACCCCATGCTATTGTATTTTGAATAGGACGTACTTGTGGTTTCTGCGTCCACTGTCTTGTCAAAAGCCATTTTTAGTTTGGTGGGGAGGATACTTGAGCGGAGGAAGTCGTCTCTCAAACCTGAGATGGTTGAGATAATTACATGCCTCAAAAACTGGAAGCGTGTAGGTGAAAGGACACAACATCAGACCGAGGATCTGAAGATCATGGGTGTGATAACCTACTTTGACCATCTCAGCCTCAAGTAGTCTATGCATATATAAGTAGTTACTATACTTTTTTCTTTATCGGGGGTACTCCACAGCGTGGTGTAAGGTTTTTAACAAGACAATAACTATGTACCTGTTCAAGAATAAATAAATTTTACTTCTTTTACTCTAACATTTTTGTGTCCATTGTTATGCGTCTCCAGCTCTTTTCCTCTCGTCATAATAGTACAAATGGGCTGGACCTGGACTAGCATGATATGAAGCAGGCACGAAGTTCAAATAGGTTGTGCCTGGGATCACGAAGGCAAGCCGGGCCAGCACGGCATAGTACGGCGAGCATGACGGACTGTCTCGACCTGACACAGTTCAAGCACAAAGCACAATAGACTCGTGCTGGACCGATCTAGTATGGCACAATGCCCACCACTAGTAGTAAGATGGCGATTAGTTCACGCAATCATGCTTCTCTTGTACTCTCCTGGATAAGACACATGTATTACTTGTGTAGGTTTTTTTTGGAACCTGAAGATGGAGGCCCAATACTAGGGCCTGCAAAGATTCGTATATTTGTGTGCCTTAATGGGCTTAAATCTCATAGTAGGTTGAGTTGTATAAACTGAGCTACCAGCCCTACCACGTCATCCTCTCAAAGCAACAACGTCACCTAATCGACGGCGAGTCTTTTTCTTCTACAAATTTGCATAGTCAACAATTGAACAATCCCAAAATCCCACAGAACGTGGTGTGATGCTGTAAGCTTAAACCTTCTAGAGATTAATTAGCAAGCTTTATGTAGACATGAAATAATTTTAGTAGATTGAGGCTTGTATAGTACTATTTTTATAGCTTTTGTGCTACTGACTCACTCACCCTCTAATCCGTGGCAGAACTAGAAAATTTCTGAGGGGTACACACTTCACATGTATAACTCTATAGTTCTTATATAATGATTTCACAATATCATAAATCCAACACATATATTTGAAATTTGCTAAAAGTAGAATGCAAATAATTCTAAGGTCCTAAAAATCTCAAACCACCAAAATCGAAACTAATTCAACAACAAACTAGATAATGTGTAGTGTTTCTCGGATTTTTAGGGTGCCGGGCCTCTAGTACCACTCTGCTCTAGGGTGCATTTGGTTACTTGGATGGGATATGGCCATCCAGCCTGGATAGAATTGAACCATCCAGGTGGCTGTTTGGTTGTGGATAGGGATGAGCCAATTTTTTGTTTGGTTAGATGAATGAGAATGGATAGGATGAGTCAATTTTTTGTTTGGTTGGAGGGATGAGGGTGGATAGATTAGTTATGATAACTGATGGTGAGATTACCCCTAAGCACTTAACTCCGTTCTGCTACACACTTTAACAACTAAACCAAAAACTTCAATGGTTTTCACCTCCAAGATAATTACCTTTTGTATAATAACAAGAAATATGAAGCTAGATAAGTACTACCATGGACTAGGAATAATTTCTATCTGGAGCAAATACTGGATTGGAGAAGACGAAGGGATGTCCTGGACAGATTTATTCACAGTTTTCACATTTATTTAGACACATCAGTATGGACAATGGATTGTATTCCAATGAAACGATCAGGGTTAAAGAGTTGTTCAGTAAAGAAGATATAAGTATAAAAAATTCCTATGCAATGAAAACATATCACTGCATTTTAACATGAAGTTTGCAAAGCATAAGCAACAAATCACCTTTCCATATCTTGACAGAGCGAACTTCACTGCCACTAGCAACTAGACCAGATGAATGTGCATCCATAGAATATACAAGAGAAGTGTAAACAAAAATGAATACATGTAAACATAAATGAACTCATAGGTCTTAAAAGTACAACACGTCTTAATATACATAATACAAGAACACGGATAACTCTAGTCACTAGACTCAATACTTTCATCTTCTCTAAATTGATGGTCATCATATTTACCTAAATCATTGGTCTCGTAGTTGTATGGGCGCAACTACTCATCTACGCTGGACGAAGTGTTTTCTTCTTCAGGTGGATCGACACCGTCTGTTGCCACCAAGTCTTCCAATTGTATGGCAAGTTCATTAAGGCGCGAGTAGTGTATTCGATCTCAAGTAAGATTTAGTTGAGTTCATTCATGCTTTTACAGGAGTAAGGAGAAAAATTATCGTACGCTATGTTCTTAATATCACTTGCAATTTCCTCTATGCGATTAATTGTCCAAGCATGCACTTCACTGACTAATCTTTATCAACTATATGCAAGTAAACAGATTCTCATAAGGATATCAGTCAGATATTCATATAACCTCCCATTTCCACGTCTTCAGGATGTCGCTATGTCCTCATCTCATATGTCAGTATGTCAACAAGACAAAAAGAGCTCATCTGTCAGTATGAGACAATGTTGGATGTGAACGTGATGTCTGGATAGCTACTTCATTGACAAAAGTCATAATAAAAGCGGTGAAGTGCATTGTACCATTAGAGCACATGTGAATGTAAGCAATAATACAGATCTTAGAGAAATAATGTAAACATGAATGCAAACATGTATGCACATTCGACTGATTATCTTAGTACTACCTATAAAGGTCTTGACCACAGGAATGACATCTACAAGCTCAGCCTCAAATGCACTGCAAAATATTTAAAAGAACAAATATTAAGAGTTAGCTAGTTATTTATTCCCCAGCTTCCACAAAAGTTGCTCAAGAACTAAAAAGAAAGGGAATATGCATCACTAACCTGTAGAAGCTCTCTGAACCTCCAATTGCAACCAAACAATAGCCATTTATCAGCTTGAGAAAACACAACTTCGCAATTGTTCTCAAACTGCAAACCTACATAGTGTACATGCCAAAAGAAGCAGATCAAAATACAAAAACTTTACGCAGTATTTGATATCAAAATATAAATTCAAACTGAAAAAGGAACACCTATAAAAAAGCACAAAGAGATGTGTGCTTATCTTAAGCTATCCAATTAGAGGAGTTACATGATTAAATATCAGAAATTCCTGGGGATAATAATACCAGTTGCATATGGAATTGTGATGCAACAAACACAAAACAACCATCACCAGAGGATGCAGAAAGTGTCGTGCCCCGAATTTGCGAATCCGGACACTCTGTGTATTCTGCACTAGTCCAGGATCGCGCTAGTGCACACAGGCTAAACAGGGTTAAAGTACCACAAACATACACAACGGAATAATAATAAAGTACTCCAAACATGTATATAAACGAGTTGTACGACCTTATGGTCTCCTTACAATAGTTTGCCACGCAGGGCTTACAATAATCAGAGTAACAAGAGTTCAACAGCGAAAAAATAAACATCGTGATGATCCATCTCCTGCCACAGGCACCCTGACGAGGCTTGTTCCCTAGCTCTCTGGCTCTCCAGTAAACTCCTCTTCCCACGCAGGTGTAGACTCCTCCTCTGGTAAATTTTTGTCCGCAAGGGTGAGTACACACCGTACTCAACAAGTCATGCACAGAATGCAGTTCTATTACTACATGCATGGCTTGTTACAAGGAATGGCTCTATTGGTTATTTTGCGTTGCATCAATATTTTAACTCAATATTTATTTAGATTTAAAGCAGCAAAACCTTAATAATATAATAAGTTTCTCAATTGTTTTCCACATAATTTTGGACACACAGTCCTTAATCAACTTTCAACATCAACTCTAGCACACAGCTGACGAATACTCCTACCAGGGGTACCCCACAACGAAGTATATATCTATTTCAAGATCGTATTTCTCTCAGTCATCTGGACTTAGAGTCCAGACCGACGACGATACAGAGTGTTTAAGGGGATGTCATCAAAACCCCCGCCCCTCGCAGATGGGATTATCCCTAAATATCGGTTGGATCGCCGGATGAACCATCTTGTATCCATCTCTAGGCCCGAAGAGACACGAAGGATTGCTCGGTCCCAGTTGAGCCCGCTGGGGGCACCCCGACCGGGCTACCGATCGGGCGTCCCCACATGCTCCGACCAGGCAGCTGGTTGGGCGTTCCCACGGACTCCGACCAGACTCGGACAGAGCCTCGGTAAATCCCCGTCGCTTAGCGGTCAACTCCAAGCCGGCCCCCAGTACCAAACTCCTTCCCGAGACAATATCGGGGGGCCGCTAAGTCAAGCACCAGTCCCCTCATCCTGTCAGGCGCAATGGAGGGGCACGCTTCGTCTCAAGGCGGTGTCAGGCACAACAGAAGCAACGCCAAGATCGACAAGCAGACAGAGGGCAGGTGCACACCTTCCCAACGGAACACTATCCGTTGTGTCTACCAACCCAGGCGTGGGATGGACAGAAACCTGTTAGGTGCCAAGACCGAAGACCAGGACTCCCGGGCATAGTATGCCCCTATATCTTTCCTCCGTATTCCCGTGTAACCTGCCCCCTCCGACTATATAAAGGGAGGCAAGCCCTCTAGGGAAGGGGACCGATCAGATTTTCTCATTTTACCTCGTTCGCTCATCCGACCTCATTCGGGCCTCCCGACCCGAGTGAGCACTCTGAGCTCTTAGGCTCCCCTACACAAACGAGCGTTAAGGGCCTGTCCTTAGCTCTCGCTTGTAATCGATCACCCTCTGAGCAATGAGATCCACCACCACGAACTGGAAGTAGGGATATTCGGCCCGAACCAGTATAAATCCTGGGCTCCCTGAGTCAACCATCAAGGAGAGGGAGCGCGCGGCCCCCTGACTTACAAATACACTTGCCGGTTCTACAAAACACCGACAACAGCCTTCCACCCTATTTTATTTTTAAAACTCTACCCCTTGACTGTAATTCCCGAGCGTTGTCTAGTTCCGTGGACTCAGCTATTCAAATAGTTTTGACACTCTGCAGAGGTTGTACGTTTTACCCACAAGATACAGTCGTACGCCACAAAGGCAATTGACCGTAACAAAGCTTTTCAAAGACTTCTAGCTCAACCTAGGAACCTCTCCGGATTGTCTTCACTATCACTTCCCTCACTCAGAGCCAAAGTATAGGACCGACGAACACCGTTGGATAGGGTACCAAGCCGTAGCACAAGCATGCTCCCTCGTACAGTTACCCCCGTGTAACTGCCACCCCGAGGCATCAAAGGTGAGATATCAGAATCCTACTAAACTAGGTCTTCCCATTCAGACATGTGGTTGTACGAGAGACTCAGGTCAAAGGCTTGCAAGGTAAGGTCCTTAACTAACCAAGGCAAGACATCCTTCTCTCAAAATTGGCACACAGCCCTCACAACACTCAACCCTTCCAAATGCCACGAAGGCCCACCTGGCACGCAGCCTCGGTCCACTTGCCTCAGTCTAAATCAATTCCCATCCCAAGTTGTTAATGGTGCAACACATGCCCGTAATCATCCTTCATGTAGAACCACACAGGTCTCTACATTCCAATATCATTACCAACAATATTCCACCTTTTATCAAAACATATTCACTATTTCTTTAGTCAATGTTGCTTTTGTATTCAAAAAGGTTATTCACGTTATATGCATGGCTAAGCAATTATTCACAGTCTAGCCTCCCGTGTTGGCATAATATTATCAACCAACTAACATTACCAAACTTAGGCATCAAATGAAATCATGGCATACAATACTAGTGACAAGGTGGCAATAACAAATATGTTGATTTAACTAATTCACCCAAATTATTTAAATCCATTTTTAGTTAAATTAGCATGCATAGTTTGAATCAAAATATATTTTCAAAATTTAGGAGCAAAATGGTCAAAACACAACTTGCCTTCAAATAGTGGCTGGTCCTGATCCGGAGTTTGGTCTTGTGCTGGAAATTCTCCCTCGTAGCTCTCTAGCAAATCAACATCTACTCAAATCAGGTATACATACAATAAATATAATTTACAGAGAGCAAACTCAACTCTAAAAATTCCATAAAATTCACCAATAAATATATCTTGATTTTACAAATTTTTAGAAATTGGAATCACTCAAATCGGAGTTAAAACGCGAAAGTTATTACCATTTGAAGTTCATAAATTAATTAAAAAGAATAAACCGAATTGTTTTATTTATTTTTATACGGAAAATTTGGAAATATGACGTAAGCACTAAATTAGATTTTCACCGAATTATTTTCCTAAAGAAAATTTGAATTATTGCGCAAGCATGACGTCAGCATCCACAGTGCCATGACTGACATGTGGGTCCCACTGATGACGTCAGCTGCTGACATGTGGCACTATCTGGTCGCGACACGCGGCGACGAATTATCAACCAAAGGCTTGATCTAATCTCTTCTGTCTGATTTAAAATGGACGGCCATGATTGACACGATGGTTCGGTTTTGATTACTCCGGAGTCGACACGTGGCATCATCTCGGCGCTTGGATCTAAATCGAACGACTGAAATCAAATCGGCGATGTCGACAGCAACGGCGCCAACGACTCCTCGGTTCTCACGCGACACGCGTCAACACGGGATTAGCCCGGTGCGCGGCGCGATCAACACCGATCATTCAAATTTGGACAGCCCAGATTGAATCTAATTCACACATCACGATCGGCCACGCGGTTACTCCGGTGCGCGACGCGTGGACATATCCGAACCGCACATCTAAAATCCAATGGTGGCAGCTAACCGAGCACTTTACTGTTAACCTAATTGACGTGGCTCAATCTGAACCGCAATCAAAAGATCTAATGGCTACGATCTGGTGCAGCTTGGGCACACGTGGGCAGTCCCGGCTTCGGGCACGTGGCGACATCCTAATCGCTCATCTACAGATCTACGGCTAATATCACTGCAAAGCAAAGCTACGCTAGATGATCTGGACCGTTCATCTAATCCGACGACTAAGAGATGAAGATGGCGCTTACTGTTGCGGCGGCGACGTGGTGGAATCGTGGTCGTTCGGCGATGATCAGATGGTTGACGAAGCTCCAAATCCCGACGATGGCGCGGCGTTGCAGTCCTTGCTGGAGAGGATGAAGACGATGGTGGCGACGACGTTCCATGCTCCCTCCGGCGGCACTAAGTGAACGACTCGACGCGGCTTGGTGCAAGGGTCACTCCGGTGGCCTCAACGACGGCGGCGCAAATAGCGATGGAAGACCTCGGAACTACGATGAGCGCGCATAAGAGCTACGTGATTCTCGGGAGGCGTGAAAGGTCTCAAAATGTGCGGAAGAAGGTGATTTATACGCTGCGCCGGGTAATGAAGCGGAAGAGTGGTCACGGCGCGCGCACGGCGCTTCGGCGTAGTGGCACGGCGGCGCGAAACCGGCGCAGGTGACGTGGATGCATCCGAACGCCCACGCGCCGATCGAATCTGACCGGCGCGGCGGCAAGACGGGACTTCTCAGCCGTGCGATCAAGATCACACGGTTGGCGTGCGACGGCGCTAGGGTTCGCGTCCACGGGCCGTGTGGCTCACACAGTAGTGGGCCGGGCCCAACACTATTCATTGATTTTTCTCGGATTTTGCAAATAAAAATAATTCCAAAAATTCATTTAAATCATTTGAGGCTTTTAAAATATCAGAAAAATTCTAGAAAATATTTTAGAGCATTTTGGACTCAAATAAAATATTTTCATTTATATTTTGCAAAAACTTATTTATTATTTAATTAATTTACAAAGAAGATTAAATTTCCAGAAATTCCAATTAAATCCAAATAAATTCCAAAAATTCTCAAAAATTCAAAATAATTTATGAAATTTAAAATGGCCAAATTTTGGGATGTTACAGAAAGTAATTACCAAACCATGCTTCAGTGCTAGCACAATTTGCAATAATGCTACAACAGTAATTACCAAACCAGCTAAACAGGTTGAAAAATAAGTGGCACCAAAAAAGGCAGGTAACAAATGTTCAACCAGCTCAACAGTAAATACCTGAAGCCTTCTCTCCCAGTCCGAACCATAGTTTCACAACAACAATCATACGACATCATTACAGAGTCTGCAGCATGAGATTGATCTAAAATAGCATGCATATGCTAGTTCCTATTAAACTTACTTGTGTTCCGGTGGGTATGTGAAATTGGTGGTTATGAACAACTACGACAAGCTTTTCAACCAAAAGAAAATAGAGAACGAAGTTCTTGGTCGAGCCTCCCCTCCAGCCATCCTCCTACCGCGCCGAGTCGTTGCCCCCTGCAACTTCGGGTCGTCATCCTCCTGCCGCCCCTTTGGTCGCCGGGTCACTCCCTCCTGTCGCTAGTTCACCGTCCTCCTGCCGCCCTCTTGTCACTAGGCCACCGTCCTCCTGCCGACCTCCTACCACCGGGTCGTGACCTCCTGCCACTGGGTCACTGCCCTCCTACTGCGCCGCAGCCCTACCGCGTTGGGTCGCCGCCCTCATGCCGTTGGGTCGCGCCGCCCTCATGCCATCTGGTCGCGTCGCCCTCCTTGCTATCGATCTACCGCGCTGCCCCATGGATCTAACGCGCGGTTCATCGATTGGCTAAACGCCCTCCGGATCTACCCTGCCACCCTCCGGCTGCGCCGCACCTGCCTTTGATCGCGACGCGACGATTGGATCTACGCCCACCGCCTGGGAGGTGAGCCGTGGCTAGGGGAGGCCCGGGAGAGAGGTAACAGAACTCGTTGGGGACGGAGTGAGACGCGAGGGGACGAGGCCATCCGCAGGCCGCTGAGGGGCAAGGGTTGCCGCCCCCTGCCCCCAAAAGTCGAGGCCCCGGTGTACAAAGATAGCATAGGCTAGCTATTTCAGATTGGCCTTGGCCCACCACAAAGCCACACCACCTGTGCTATCACCGTGAGTCGCCCAGAGGCTATTGGCCTTGGCCCACCACACCACCACAAAGCTATCCAGCGAGCCCAAGACGCAAGCAAATCAATCACGCAAAACGCCAAATAAAAGGTTTGGCTTACAGGTCAAGAATTCGAGAGCGCCAGATTCTGACGCCACGCCCACGCTACCGCAAGAGTTCGAGACCAGCCGCCCTCCACGAATAAAATTCCAATTGATCTCGATTGTGATCGCAAACGGCGAAGCTGATCGTGATTCGCAATTCGGCGAATTCTCGAGTCCGGGCGAATCAGCGATAGCGAATCCGCCGGGCGTCACCGCCTAGGGCCTACTTGTCAAGGCTCACTGATTGCTGGGCGCGATTCATCGGGCGATCGACGAGACGGAGGCACCGCAGAGTGAATATTAATCTTCCCTAATCTCTTTTCCTATTAGTCTTACACTATTTAATCTTTGATACATTTATTATTATTTTCCAATGCGTGCGTTATCATGTCATGTAGAAAGTATCCATCCCAGAGCTAAAAAAAGAAAAAGAAAGAAACGTATGGATGACTTCATAGAAGCGCAGAGAGGAGCTATGGACAAATTTTAAAGAGTAATACAAGTGCTTCGTAGAACACAAATGATGAGTTGGCTATAGTTCTTTGTGGAGGAAGAGGAACCAATTTATTGGAATTTTTAAGATGATGCCAAGTGCCAAGTAAGTGTTTATGATTACAATTTCATCAATTGTCATTTCATATACTTTAAAGTGTTCTATAGAAGTAATTTTGTGCATCGAATATTAATTTCTTCAATGATGTGTGCTTATAAGACTATATATATACATGCATATATACATACATAGAGTCATATATATATATATATATATATATATATAAGAAGGTGGATGGGGTCTCCATTTAAGTTTTCGCCCCGGGCCCCTAAAATGCCAGGACCGGCCCTGGCCATCCGGCGTTTTGCATGGAATCGATCCATCCAGTATCTGCGTAGAATATTTTTATAACTAGATATCTATATCCAACTCATCCATCTATCCAAACAAATGAATGACCCCAAATACCTGGAGGGATATATTCCATCAGGCTACCCTAGTTTCTCCTAATTTAACTCTAGTGTGGATGAAGCGTTGTGCTAACGTCATGCACGGCTCTTATTTTGCTCCCTGGCCTGTACGACGACCGGTCAGATGAAGCTGCACTTCTTCCTCGCTTATAGTCCAACGTCTACGTCGCGGTTTTCAGATTACTTGAGAGTTCAGCCATTAGCGCTTTCACACAAACCGCTAGGCATCGTGTGAAGGCGACATTGGTGGAAGAAATTTGTGGTTCGTGATAGTGCATGTCAGTGGTAACCGAAGAAACGCATAGCAAAGGTGCCCCAAAAAGAAGGAACCATGTCAGCCAACAACCAGGATTGAAGGCGAGCAGAGCTCAGAAGATGACAAGTCGGCTTTTGCAGGTGCAGTACCGCACCTCGATCCCAAACTGACGGCGACTTCTTACGGTTAGGTTAGAGTTGTTCACACTGCATCATATAAAATTTAGTCACGCTGCACTGCGTTATAAGAAATTTAAGAAATTCGGTCGCGCGACGTTGCGACGTGCGAAATTTGGTCTGACGGATAGTTCTAAAAAAATTATATAATTTTGGTTTTCTTGGTTTTTTTTATTTTAAAAAAATGGGCTGCTAGGAGCCATCGACGAATCTGTGAATTGCTATGAGCTATCGGCGAATCTATGTATTTTTTGGGGAGAAAAACGCGGAGGGACCTAAACATATTTTTGTTTTTGTTTTTTGCATAATTTCGGTTATCTTGTTTTTTTAAAAAAAAAGGTCACTAGGACCTGTTAGCAACTAAACCATCGGCGAATCTGTGGGTTTTTTTTTTGGAGAAAACAGCGAAGAGACCTAAACATAATTTCGTTTTTTTGGCTCCAATCTACTAAAAATCGATTTCTTAGGGTCTAAATATAATTTTGTTTTTTCAGATTCATTCTATTAAAAACTATCAAGAGGAGCTGAACGTAAACCGTAGAGGGATCTAAATGTAATTTTGGTTTTTTAGATCCGTTTTGTTAAAAACCGACCGGAGGACCTAAACACAATCTTAAACTTTTTGGATGGCCTTTTCACGAAGGGAGGGACGTGACCCTCCCGCTATAATATAAGGTATACATTAGTGTAAGGAGGTATCATTATGTGTAGCAGAGTAAGATGTTGCTGCACTGCATCGGCTACCAAACTCATACTACCTACACTACGATGGTAGTTAAAATTTACTGGATGGAACTCTGCCCTACGCCTCATCGGGCAAACTAAAAGGATTTTTTTTCTAAAAGATGTGCTTCGGGCAAACTAAAAGGATTTTTTTTTTCTAAAAGATGTGCTTCGAGTTTAAATGTAATTTTCTGAAACCATGGTTTTTTTTAAAGGGTCCGGAGCTATACGCTATTACGCGAAATTATAGGGTCTTCTTGTAAAAGAGCTAGAGAGGATCTGAACGTAATTTCTAAAGCCATACGTGATTTTATGGAACCACGAGAACTTGAAACCGGACTGTTTCTCCTAGAATCTAAAATAAATCCAACCAAATGGAATAGGACTCGGAACGTTTCAAAGCGAATCGTTTCTGATTTTTACACGCCGTGGTCGAATCGGCTAGAACCCGCTCCTCCGGATTCGATTCTACCAAACGTTTATCAAGAATCCGGAACCGTTTCCGTTTCTATTAGAATATGGAACCGTACCAAACGGAGCCTTAATTTCAGATTTTACGAAGAACTTTTCCGCAAAGCCAGTAACGTGACGCTCCAGAAAAGCTAGCAACTTTAGATATTACATTTTAATGGCGATTTGTCCTCGATATGACCAAAGTTTAAGAATGGACATTTCTTTGAGGATTCGAGCACCGATTACCCCTTAGAGCAGCATAGAACTAAAATAACAAGGCAGATTTAGATATTTGCCACTCTTCAATTTTAAATTTCGATGCCATGTATAAATCATGTCACTGGAGTGGCATTTTTTGTACATGGCGTCGAATTTTCACGTTGAAGGTGGCAAATATCCAATTAAACCAAATAACAAAGTGGCATGCATCTGATCCAACAGAAATCAATGTAACCAATAATTCAACGGAATTAACTTAGTACTATAAGACTTATCTATTATTCTATTTTTGCCTTCTCAGTCTACGATTCTCACTCTATGATATGCGGGCCAGTGGAGCGATTTTATATCACGGGCCCATTAGTACGGACTACGATGAATCACCTACCGCACATAAAAAAATAAATATAATGAAAAACAAAAATGAATTATAAGAGACCAATATGCACAGCCTTTTCCACCAACCGCGCACATAAAAGAAATACGAATATAGTAAGAAGCAAAAATGATATTCATCCCTTGTAATTGAACAGAAGTGGCAACATATATCTGTTTTGAGCGGTGCTTGTTTCCACCAACACGGCGGCACCGCCGCACGCGCACGCGCACGCGCTCGGCCTCCTTCCTCGGCTTGCTCTCATCCTCGTTCCTCAGTCGCCGCCCAAGTCAAAAAGAGGGGAAGCTTCTTCCACGAGAGTCCCCAACCCATCAACGACTAGTCGCTGCCTCGCTGGTCAAGCACCAATCCTAGAACCAAACCCTAGACTCCTCTTCCTCCCCTCGCGAGCGGCGAGGAAGAAGCCATGGATTCCTCCGGCGGCGGCGGCGGCGGCGGCGGCGCGCAGATCAAGGGGATGGCGACGCACGGCGGGCGCTACGTGCTGTACAACGTGTACGGCAACCTCTTCGAGGTCTCCTCCAAGTACGCCCCGCCCATCCGCCCCATCGGCCGGGGCGCCTACGGCATTGTCTGGTGCGTTCCCTCCCCCTCCCCTTCCCCCCTGAATCGCAAATTAGATACATGCCACGCTGCTCGGCGGTTAGTAGCAAATCCAAATTGCTATTTTTGTCCTATGTATGCCGTGTGGTTGCGTTTGTGTAGATTTGGACATTTGGTACACCTGTGGCGTTTTAGGCATAAAGTTGTGGGGTAAACCAGAATGAATCCTGTGCTTCGCGATGCTATAGAAACGTTTGCTAAATGTACATAGTATGTAGAATGAGCATTTAGTATTTAAAATTTGAAGGATGGGGTATACTAACATCAAAATTCTAGGAGTTTGTCGTGGAGCCTAAAACTCCAAATTCTAAATAAGCATTATCTAGAAGTATGTGATAGTGTATAAGATTCTTATAAGCATTATCTAGAAGTATGTGGTAGTCTATAAGATTCTTAACTAAGGAGCATTTTTGTTTGTTGGATTGGAATCGGATGACAACGAGCAGATGTGGTGATGTGGCATTCTCTTCCGCTTAGTTTTGTGCTCAGCTTTAATAGATATAAAGATTAATCATTTCGATAAAAAGTTAAGACTTGCAATGGATGTGCTTATATCTCCCTGTTCTGTTCCCTCTTTGTAGTGCGGCTGTTAACTCGGGGACTAGAGAGGAGGTTGCGATCAAGAAAATTGGCAATGCGTTCGACAACCACATTGATGCCAAGCGAACGCTGAGAGAAATAAAGCTGCTTCGCCACATGGACCATGAGAATGTAAGTTGTTTGTTTTAACTCTGTGTGGGCTTTGGACATTCCTAGTGATCATTGATCGCATTTGGCCTTAGCACTATTAGGAAATTTATTGCATGTGCTTTACATAGCAAGCTCACTGAGTCACTGTTGTGCATGACATTTTCCATTGTAAATGCCATGTTAAGAAAAGTGGGTGCAACATCCTGACCTTTCTGTTATAACTTGTAAAAAATGAACTATTACTGCTCTTATGAGTTACTACTTGAAATATTGAATCCCGGCAGATGTAAGTAGTATTGTATTTCTGCTTATAAAGAATTGCTATACATAGGAAGGAGATTTTCCATCTTTAGGCCTTTAATCACTAATATGTAAAATAAACAAAGTCTCAGAGTAGTGCTGGTTCCAGGAATTTGACCTTGTTAGGTCAGACTACACATGAGGAGATTTTTCTATTTTAGTAAAGAAGCATCCAGTAACCTAGGTTGCCTGGATACCCTGATGTGGGGGCTAGGAGCTGTTTTGGGGGGGGGGCGTGGTGTCAAGAGATGGAAGTGGCACCCCGGGTTGGGGGGGATAGAAATAGACGGAGTGTGCCTTTCTGAGTCAAACAAGGGGTCTTATGGTTTAGAGGTATCTTTTTTTGAAAGACAAGAAAATCACTGATACAAGCATGATATGTATCGGGACTGTTCAGGGCATGATGCGGTATTGGATACTGATACACTAGTTTTGGTAAGTGTCCATGTAACGTAGCAGGAAACCTTGGGGTGAGCTGACCCCACTGGATAGGGCTGAGTGTGCGTCCACCAGTGTCTCTGAAGCAGGCTTCTGCTAGTGATTTATTTCCTTTGTTTACATTTTTAGAAGTTGGAGTGGGGTTTTTATTTCCTGTCATTACAAATTTCTTGTGCATGGGCTGGAACCCTGTTATACACTTTTTACTCACACATTCATATGATCTATTTAGTCTGATTGCGGTTTTGGATCACAGATTATTGCCTTAAAGGACGTAATACGTCCCCCAAGAAGAGATAATTTTAATGATGTGTACCTTGTTACTGAGTTGATGGATACGGATCTCCATCAGATCATTCGCTCAAATCAATCATTGACTGATGATCATTGCCAGGTTTGTTGCCTCCAGCTTGTTCCAAGCTTGTTCTGCATTCAATGAAATTGTAGTTGAAACAAATCTTGCTTGTGGCAAATCTAGAGATTGACTGTCATGTATCTTGTTCACAATTGTGTTCTGCATCTTTTCTATACTTAGCTTAGCTTTAGCTTTATCCCGTTCAACAATCATAAGCTACATGTTTTGCATTGCAGTACTTCTTGTATCAGTTGCTACGAGGGCTAAAATATGTGCACTCAGCAAATGTCTTGCACCGTGATCTGAAGCCAAGCAATCTGTTCCTAAACGCAAATTGTGATCTCAAGATTGCGGATTTTGGGCTTGCGAGGACCACTTCGGAGACTGATCTCATGACAGAGTATGTGGTCACTCGTTGGTACCGAGCACCAGAGTTGCTCTTGAACTGTTCACAGTATACCGCTGCTATTGATGTCTGGTCAGTTGGATGCATACTTGGTGAAATTGTTACTCGCCAACCCCTTTTTCCTGGAAGAGATTACATCCAACAATTAAAATTGATCACTGAGGTAATGTTTGTCAAATCCATCGCTTGCCTACTTGTGGTGTCTACATAAACAGGTGATGTTATTGTCTATTTGGAAACTGTCAATCAATGAAGATGGGATTGTTTGTGTTAACTTCTTCATTAGTAGAAATTGACAATTGGTTTATCTGGAACCACAGGATAATGTGATCTGTCTTTTCCCCTGACTGCAGTGAAATATATATTTTTCCTTTGTATTTGAATAAGAGTTACTTTTTATTGTTAATTGAACTTTGAATGGGTAAATGTATTTTGCTTCTGGTAGTATGTATTAACAGTATATGATATTCGTTGGATCTGGAATGTAGATTTGAACTATAACTTTGCACAATTCACTTATTTTTTTTGTGGATTTGTCCTCTCTTCTATTAATTTTTTCGATTTCAAAAGTGTACATTCCTTTTGATAGACATGTATGGTTGGTTATTATAGGATACTATGTTAACCTCATTTTGTAGTGCCACTGAATATGTTTTTGCCTTTTTGAAATGTGTCTCTGGAACCAAAGGGTATCAGTATTAATCAGACTTTCTTTTCCCTTCCAAAGCTGATAGGGTCACCAGATGATTCAAGCCTGGGATTTCTTCGAAGTGATAATGCGCGAAGATACATGAGACAACTTCCGCAGTACCCTAGGCAGGACTTCCGCTCGCGCTTCCGCAACATGTCTCCTGGTGCAGTCGACCTGTTAGAGAGAATGCTGGTGTTTGATCCAAGCAGACGGATCACTGGTACGTGGACTTAAGGAAACTACTTTATTGGTGTTGGGTTTACTATAAACTCAAATTATTTTTCCATGCAGTTGACGATGCTCTGCATCACCCATACTTGGCTTCTCTTCATGACATCAATGAAGAACCCACCTGCCCCTCACATTTCAGCTTCGATTTTGAACAACCATCCTTTACAGAAGAACATATAAAAGAACTCATCTGGAGGGAATCTTTAGCATTCAACCCGGATCCTCCCTACTAAGAGCTAAGGTTTGTATGCTTTTTGCTGAGAATGGTTCTTAAGAATATAATGTGTTGTAGATGGCTGCGAACATTTTTACAAATTTTTTATTGAGAGTTCTTTAATGTTTCCAGCCTAACTAATTTAGATCCTGGTTAGGGATGGCAATCGGGTGTGACGGGTACGGATAGTACTCGTCTATACCCATACCGGCGAACCAAAATCTCCCCCACGGGTATACCCGCGAAGGGTTATAGGCGAAAAATCTCGCCCATACCCGTCGCCTGCGGGTACCCGATACCCGCGGGTATACCTGTTTACCCGCTACCATCAACAATCTTTTCAACCAAATGGCACTAGGAGCTAATGAGCTATGGTACTAATACAATCTTTTTGATGAAGTTATGGGTATTAGCTACATTGGATTAAAGAATGATTAACAATGATTCAAAATTTCAAATGTACATGAGAATAAGAATTAAAATAATATATACAAACAAATAATACACGGATGCTCAAATTCAACAATTACTGAAATGAGTTACCATAAATTGAGGATCAAGGGGCCAACTGGTACTGTTCTAGCCCGTATATCAATAGGATATGGCGGGTAATCGGGCGAAACGGATACGGGTGAAGCTCCCCCATACCTATATCCGTTTGCCCATCGGGTAGAGTTTCGCCCCCATAAACATATCCACGGGTAATAAAAGAGGAACATACCCACCTCTATTAGGGCCCGCGGGTACATCGTAATCGGGTAAAATTTCCATCCCTAATCCTGGGAAATTGATTTCCTTTTTGGAAACCAAATGTCTAGGTGTAAAATTCTATTCATTACTCAAGTCTATGTGACAGAAGGCTATTCTATACCTTGTTTGCTACGAATTTCTTGTTTGCTAATTCTCTATTGTGTCACTTCACCATTTTGAATGTTATTTTGTTTGGTTTAAGACCTGCTTGCAGGGATTCATCCTTAATGTCCTTAATGTTAAGACATTAAGGGCTTGTTTGGTAGAGCTCCAGATTCCAGCTTTACCTGAGATCTGAAACTTGTAGGCTAAAATAAAGTGAATTAAGTTTATATTTTTAGTCTAAAATGTAAACAAGATGATCCATCTAGACACTCTTAATGTACTCATAGCTTCAGCTTTACGAATCTAGTGAAGCTAGAATTTTCAGTTTACCAGATTCTGAATCACTGCCAAACAGGCCCTAATTTGCCACATATGTAAATTTCAATTCCTCATGTTTTGAGTCCTAACCTGTTCCTTTTCTTTGGCCTTGTGAGTACAGAATAATTTACCAGCTGAAGGTATTTGGAAGATCTTTAGCTCTAGGTGAAGCCAAAACTTCCCTGCCTTCTGCATCTATTAATTTTATGCCAGCTTGTTGGGCGAATGGTTATGGATTATTGTTGCAGTATCAATCTCTTGATGCCTGTCTAAAGAAACAGCTTTTGTATTCCTTCTCAGATGTGGCCCGCGCCTGGGCGTGTATTATACCGGTTGATTGCATAAACTGTTCTTCTGTACCTAAGCTTGTAATTTTGTAGACAATGATTTAAACAGCCCGTGTATATCTGAGTTGACATCTCTTCTCGTTGCATTATCTCAAGTATGTTATATTGTATTCTGTGATTATTCACTATTTAGGCCGAAGTTGCTGTTCCAGGTTTGTTCTGAAATTCCATTCACTCATACCAGGGTGTCCTAAAGTAAAATGTACACAATACATAATAATCATTATCATAACCATCTCGTCAACTTGTATACATGAATAGATCAATCCAGACAATTTGGGTGATCAAGTTGATCCAATAGTGGTTGCAAACAACTCAAACTCACAATCGGCGAGCAGATACTGATGCTTGGAAGAAGCATCCATTGATCGGCCACCTTGCAGCGAGCCGGCGGACATTGTCGCGCACGACAGCCATGTTAGGGACGCCACCAGCCCGAAGTCGATGGAATCGACGCCGGAGAAGACGAGCACGGCCTCCTGCGTGTCCTCGCCGTCGAGGAACTGGCGAACCTGCCGCATGCTAGGCCGCGCTTCCGGCCGCGACTGGCTGCACATGAGACCGAGCGACTGTACCATCTTCGCCGCCTCCTTGTAGCACTCGTCAAGCCTCTCGTCCACGGCGCGCACCAGGTCGCTCTTGACGCCGAGGTCCTGGACCCAACGCAGCAGGTTCACGGTGAGCCTTGCCGGTCACGAGGAGCTCCGGCGCCATGTAGCCCAGCGTGCGGACGAAGTCCCATGTCCGCGCCCAGCAGCACGTTGCTGGGCTTCACGTCGCAGTGCACCACCACCTGCTCCCACTTCTCGTGCAGGTACACCGGACCCGAGGCCACAGGCGGAGCCGTTGGGGGGGCCGGCGGCCCATGAAAAGAGCATATAAGTCATCGTCCAGGCGTTTTTCTTTTTAGTGTTCAGATCAACGTGAAAGAGGAAGAGGGTTATGTCTTTAATGATCATTCCGAGGAGGCTTCTGAGATCATGTTCTGTCTGTTTGGTTGCTGATAAGCTTAGGTTGAGTTTTGTATTCAGTTTCCTTTTGATTATGGTTGTCTGTGCTGGTATTTGGCATGAGTTTGTCTGGCGTGTGGATGTTAACTGTGCTTGTGGCTGTTGGTGTTGGTTTTGCGTATGAGCTTGTATGGACGTTAACTGAATTCTATCCAGTTTCAGGAATGGAACTGAGACTTCTCTTATGATGTCCTGTTGATTAAAAAAAAGAGCATATATATATATAAAACTTTGAAAATTCTAGCAAGTTATAAGTGTTACATATTGTAATTATTATATATTAAAGTTTGAATATCAATTATTAGTAGATGCTCACTTTATTCTTAGACTCTCTCCTTTGAAATTTCTGGCTCCGCCACTGCCCGAGGCAACGGCCCTGAGGATCCTCACGCGCTGCACCCACCTGAGCAGCGCCGGCGACCTGTCGTCGCGGCCGCCGGACAGGTACGCGTCGAGGCTGCCGTCGGTCATGAAGTCGAAGACCAGGAGCAGGACCTGCCCGCGCTTGCGCCACCCCTGCAGCTCGACCAGGTTCCAGTGCTGCATCGCATGTGCCCGAGGCTCGCGACCTCGGCGACGAAATCGCGTATCCCCTGCGTCCCGTTGCTCGAGATCCTCTTGATGGCAACCTCGTCGCCGAATCGCCAGACCACGCCATTGTTCACCTGGCCGAAGCTGCCGGCGCCGAGGAGCTCACTATTCTTGAACACCTTGGTCACCTTGTAGAGCTCTTTGTATGGGTACCTGTGTGGGTGGTCCAGCTCCCACTCCTCAAGCGTCTCAGTGAGGGCCGCCCTTTGCCGCAGCCAGAGCTCGACACCGATCTCCGCGACGATCAAGGTGACCGTGGCCGTGCAAGACAGAGCGACGATCTTGATGATGGTGGACGTGGAAGGCGGAGGAGACGGCGTCTTTGGGACTTTCTGGCAGCCGGGAGAGATCGGTACCGAAGCTCCATGCAAGAATGTAATGTGAGCTCGCCAACTTCCCGGTCGCCGCCGAGAAGCTGACGTAGACATGTCTTGCATAAAGATCGGCAGGAGGTCAATGGCGTGCGATATGAGCGTCCGGTGAGGCCGAGTCGGCACGGGCACGGGAGCGATAGTGACGTTGAGGACCTTGTCGCTGCCGTCGTGGTCCACCCACGCCTGAATTAATCTGCTGCGAGCTCTGGAGCGCCACCGAGACGTTCCTGCCGTCGTCGTCGGTGAAGTACGCTGCCGGCTCCGACACGTTGGACACGAGGCTGTTCAAGTCGACGCCGACGTGGTTGTTGTTCGTCTCGTTCAGGAGCCCGTTCGCCGCCACCGAGTCGAACTCGACGGCGAAGACGTGGTTGGAGGAATTGCCCTGGTTTTTCTTGCCGAGGAGGCCAAAGTACATCTCGGCGCTTCCTCTGGTGAGCACCTTGGAAGCCGCGACCAAGAAGGCCAGGCCATGGTCGCCGCCTCTGCCGACGGTCACGATGTCGAAGACGAAGGTCGTGCTCAAGGAGACGACGACCTGGCTCCTGAGCATTTGCACCGGCGGGGTGAACAAGGCGTGTCCCATGAGCTTGTTGCCGTCGTTGGTGAGCTGTAGCGCGCCGCCGCGCAAGAACGACGCAGAGCCGTCTAGGCTCAGGTTGGCGGCGTGCTGGAAGCCGTTGTAGATGAAGTCAAGGGCGATCGAAGATGGGAGGAGGCAATATGGTCAAGGAGGGAGAGCACGGCGTGGTGGCCATGGAGTGCAATGGATGCCGGAGACATGGGCTGGAACACTGTAGTATGCACGCAGCTCGATCGACAAGAACAACTGTTGTTGTGAAACTTTGGTTACAGACTCTTATAAATAGGCATCGAGCTGATGAATATGTAAGGTCCATAATGTTTGCGCCAAGAAATACCGCGTTACTATGAGACATACGCTAAAGCTGTTTTTTATTACTCCAGTGTGCAGCTCCCACAATTCAAACGTAGGTCCCACCATTAAAGCCATGTTTGTTTAGACTCCAAGCTCCAATTTCTTCGAATTTGTTGTGTAAAAGAAATCAGCTCCTGCTTCTCACTAAAGCCCGATGAAGCTCCCACTTGGCCATCAGTCATCACGATCTTGTTATGCATCTCACATCGTGAGCGAAGCCGATTGCAGGACATTTGCCTCTCCGTGCTACTTCACGTCAGCACGGTTGGTCAACGTCGTAATCCCGCTCTTGCTTGGGTGGCATGGGAAGAAGTCTCTCATCGATTCAAAGATTCTATTTTGGACCCACCGAACCGAATGCATAACTTACATTTTTTTTCTTCTGATTAGCATGACAATTTTGCTGCAGCTTTGAGTGTAAATTACTAATTTTAACATATAATATGCATTCAGATCGCTCACTTCAGTAAAAGCCATCGATCGATATCTCTCCAGTGACCACCATATTGATCTATATTTACTTCTATGTCCTTTCACCTTTATTTCCGAAAACAGAGCATTATCATCCAGTTGCATGGAAAATCACCCTTGATTTGTGCAATGCAATTCAAATCCATTGGGACGGAGAGACTTGGAGTTCATATTCTTTTTCCTTCGTCTCTCTGTTTTTTTTATGTGCTGTACTATAATGCATGTAGTCCACGGTTTAAACTTTGGCCATTAATGTATATAAAAAATTAGATTTATCACATGAAAATATTATTACTGGAATTTTCATTAAAGGTACTTCGATATCATTATTTCTTAAGTAATGTTTTTACAACATATAATTAGAAAAGTAACGATGGAGACCATGTCAATATATAGTCCTAAACGACCAGTGGCGTATCCAGGATTTTGGGTATGAGTGGTCCAACTTGACATAAATTTTTTAAATACCGTAAATCTAACATGCCAATATACAATACAAGTATAGAATTTACCAAAAGTGCATCATGATATATTAATAAGGTGTCTTACGAACATCTTAAAATCAACAACTAAGTATGAAATTTGACTTAAAGAAACTTACACGACTACAATAATTTGAAGAAGATTACAGTACTACTTCTTGTTGGGTCTACGCTTTCTAATGGCCATGAAAGTGTCCATTATATCTTCTTCATTCACTTTAAAGAAAATATGTCGTTCAATGAATGTGATTAGACAATTGTCCAAAAGACTATCACCCATCCTATTTCTCAATGAATGATTGCGCGGAAGCTAAAATCAAATTTTTGATTATTTTTGAAACACCCCAATTAACTGATTCGGATTCGACAAAAACAGATTAACCTACGTTCACTAAAACAGTAATTTCTGATGATCCCACCGTTAGATCGATGTGAAATTTTAACTACTGAAACTAGACTCAATTTTCAAGCTAACACAATAAAAATCAACTCGATCGGATCTACAGATCTAAAGTTATTTTCTTCGCAATTTTACTGAATCAAACGCCAGACCAAATAAAAACAGATTGACTCACGTTCACCAAAATAATAATTCCCAAAGATCCTACCGTTGGATTGTTGTGAAATTTTAACTGTAGAAACTAGATGAAATTTCAAAATTAATACAACAAGAATCAATCCGATCGGATCAACAGATCTAAAGATATTACCTTCGCAATATGACTGTCTCCGTAATGACGGGAATTGATCTTAAAGTAATGACAGAAATTGATCTTAAATTTTTGGGTGGGCCGGGCCCACCCGGCCCACCCTCTGGATCCGCCAGTGTAAACGACAAATAAAAGGAATGGATGGAGTACTGTTTTAAAGTATACATGGTTTATCTGTCCTCTCTTTTTGGAAGGGTTACATTACAAAAACTATTAGCTGCGAAATATTGCTCAACTTTTACCTCCTATATTGTTCCCGCTACCAATAAGACATGTGAAGTGCCTAAAAGGGAAAAGTTTTTGTTAAGTGCAAACACAGTTGCTATCACTCCTCCCTTCCTTTTTCATTTAGCTCAGCTGGTCAAGACAGGCCAATTAATAAATTTGATTTTGTTATGTATCACGGCCGTTTTTGATATAGGAAAAAAAAGCTAATAGTCCCATTTATATATGAGAAGGATTTTTCTTGCAGAAGAAAAAAAGGTAGATTTTAGAGTAATTTAATGGGACTCTAAGTCCTAGTTAGGAAAACTACCATTTTGAAATGTATGTATGTATGTATGCATCCATGCAATGGCGAGATTTAGGGTGTGTTTGGTTGTCTGTATCATCCTATTCTGTCCCGTATAAGTTATTCAGATTAGCTTTGGTCTGCATGAGTGGATGCAAGTTGAGTTGTTTGGTTGCTTGTTTATACATCTCATGGGTTTACATTGGAGAGAAGCCTAATTTCTATGTTTCATTCATCCTGTATGAGTGGGTGCAATTGCATCCACTGTCTTGAATAAACAGGAAACCAAACACGTATCTAACAATATAATTGCATCCACTAATACGATTCAGATACTATGCAGACAACCAATCACACCATTACCTGCTCCAGCGGTCCAGCTTCCTCACAATAGGCGGTCAGTTCGTCATCAGTCTGGGCAAGCGCACGTAGTCTATAGCCAGCAAATGCTAAGCTTACGAAGAGGCCAGCAAGAGTATTTTCTTCACACGTTGCTTGAGGTTGGAAAGTGCTTTCAAATGTGAATATAATCATAAGAAAGTGTTTTCAAATATGAATATAACGGTATTACTTTTATGTTGTATAATCTATATACTATTAGACTAATTGTTGATCAAAATTTACAAGCTTAGAATATCAAAATACATGATTGCCTTATAAAAATCAACAGAGGAAGTAATATAAAGAAGATACCGTTCTAGTAGTCCAGATGAATCAATTGATTACTCTTGTGTAGATCATTTGCAAACTCTACTTGTTTCTGGGACATTGTTTTTCTTCAAAAGAGAGTGTGGGTATCTCTCAATTTTGCAAAAATGGTTCTTTATGTGCGGTGCTAAATCTTGTTCGCAAAATTCTTTCTCTTTCTCTTTCTTTTTATGTTGATTTCATGTTGACTGAATCTCTTGAAAAGTTGCAGTAAACAACAAGAAAAATTTCAGGCCCACGGTTGGAAGATGTAGTCGTCATGGTTAATTTGCAACAAAGTACTTCTTTATTTGCTGTTATCGATGCTAGATATGTTACCGGTGCCAACATTTTATAGTTTCGTACCTGTTGACACCAAAAACGGGAAGAGGGTTTCTGGCATGCAACACACCGAACGAACGCCGGGTTCGATTTTGCGCGAGCGTGCCAATCGATTTGACCCTGCAATCGATAAGGAGGATAACGTGAAATTCAACCAAGCCGATCCTGGAGGCGAATCGGCCTAAAACAAATATCGGCCAGAAAGCCGATTATAAGGGTAACTAGACTAGTCGATTAAGACTAATCCGAGGCTAAAAGGCAGATTGATTCTGAAAAGGCGATGCGCAACAAGACAGAACGAATCAAACCTGAAGAAATCGAGGATGACCAAACAATCGGCGATTCGCAACTTTATTTGATCAATATCGACTTACAAAGGAACGTTTACAGAACTAAAAGACTAAAACTAAAACAAACTGGTAGATGTGATCTGTGGTTGTTGTCCTTCTCAAGCAGCCTTGGTGCGCCTTATATACCTGTTTAGCCGATCCGAGTCCTGCTCGGTTACGGCAACATACTCCGAGTCGGCTATAGTTTCCTAACCGGACTCCTGTTCCCAAAAGCTTGACGTACGTTATCCAAACTTTCCAAAGATGTTTCGTGCGCTATCCAAACTTGACCTTTTCTACCGATTCTTCTCATATTTTCCAAAAACTGGTGCAAACATATGCCCCCCATTTTTGGAAGATAACTTGTTATCTTTCAAAAATCCATCGGCTTCTTCACCCATCGGCTTCTTCGTCCAACTCAAAGAAGTGTTCCATTGATCACTGTCTTAATTGCGCCGTAAAAAATCTCGGTGCGGTTTAATGGCACGTGTCGCCTCGAATTCGTTTCCCGCCACTTTTCGCTTTTCACCGCACTATATATATGCGGGACCCCCACGGTTATTTTCACGCTCTCGGCTCTACGACCTTCGCAATCGGCTTTTCGGCTTCTCTTGTACTGGTGATCGTCCTCTCAATTCCCTCAATCGGCTCAATGGACTCCTCCAAGGTATTGATCCCAATCCTAGATAGCGATGATCAATATTACTTAGGGCCGGTTGGGGATATTGACGCCAGCAAAGACGATATTAACGTGGAAATCCCTAGGCTTCCATTATCGGCTCAGGGTTACAATATGAAAGAATGGAGTAAGAGTTTTAGGGCTTGGCCGACAGCGCTGAAAGGATGGAGGAGCTAGTTCATTCGCGTGTCGGCCCAGAAAAGGGAAGAGTGGGAAAGAATGGGCATAGCCGAATGCCTCCCATTAAGCCTAGCTAGTCCTGAAGCCAACGAGCCCTTAGTGGCCACGGCTTGTTATTTCTGGTCTGACACCTATAACGCTTTCCTTTTCCGCCCTGGTCCCATCGGCCCAACTCTTTTGGATGTGGCTAAATTGTGCTGCCTACGGCCTGACGGAGACCAGCTGTCGGCTTATAGCGGAAAACCTCGATACAAGCTGATCCAAACCAAAGGCGAAGGATGGTCAAAGTACATTCAGCATAATAACAAAGTGAACGGGCTTGTATCGGATGAAGAGCATACTGCTTTCCTAAACCTCTGGCTTGAACGGTTTCTCTTCTGCGGTGCGTCTCTCGGGCCGACTCAGGTGTATCAGTTAGTAGCAGAGCAGCTAGTGGAGGGCCGTCGACTTGCTCTTGGGAAGATGTTTTTGGGCGCAGTTTATCAGATGATGTTTGTCATCAGAAGCCGGCTTTTCTCTGGTTTCGCCGATTTCATTGTTGGTAATGTTGGAGGCCCTTTATGGTTTATTCAGTTATGGTTATATAATATTTTTAGCCGACAACTGATCTCAGAGCCGATTGAAGATTCAGCTTTTCCTCGAGAAGATTATCCAGAAAACACTACCCCACAATTTAGAGCAAGCCGATCCTATGGCGAGAGGCTAATAATGTGCTCAAGTGATGATACCAAGATTACTTCAGCCAGTTTTAAGAAGTATCTCTCTTTCTTCCTGGGCTTAAATAATGTAATCTTTAACCAGCATGATTTCTTTTCCTACACCGATACAGCCGATTTTCCATGGCCTTCCTTCCTGCGTCTAGATGCCGATAGCTCTTTGATGCCGGATTTGACGTTGATGTTCTATCGGCTTTTCATCTCTCCTTGTATTTTCCACGTCGGCCTAAACTCCAGAAATAGAACCTTTCAGCCTTCATATGAGTTCTACCACCCTTCTGTTTACGCTCGCCAACTTGGCTTTGGTCAAGTGATTCCTTCGCTACCTCTTCTCGATCGGCTTCAGCCCAGAGCCAAGGTGAAGAATATGCTGTCGGCCAATATTGTTCTGGAGATTGCCGACACACTTCAAATCTCTGATTTGCTGCACTTCTTCTTAAATTCTCACCGGGCTAGCTGCTTTACTGCATGGTGGTCTCGTATAGCTGAGGCCCTTTACTTGGACCGTGATCCATCGGCTATTATAGAGAAGTTTTTACCAGATTATCACGAGCCGACAGTAGTCTCCAGCAGCAGTGGCGGCAGCAGCGGTTCAAGCGAGGATAGTTCCTCGGGTTACACTGACTCGTCGGTAGCTGTAGAGGTATCGGTTTTCTTGAGTAGGCTATTTTGTCTTGACCCTTATTTCATCATATGCTAACCCTTTAAATGCGCCTTTTCGGACACGACCACGAATGAGAAGGCCCCTGCTGGCCCATCGGAGGGTGGGTCAAAAAAAAGGCCGCACCATTCAGTCGGCTTAACAGGCTATACCTCCGGCAACCTCCTGGTACAGAGCCCGTCGTTGTCGGATCTCACAAAAGATCGGACTTCAAGTAAGCGCTTTTGAGCTGGAAATTTGCAAAGTGTTTCGAGTCTGCAATTTTCACCGTTATCATTCACCTTTGTAGAAAAACCCAAGTCGACGAAAGTTCCAGCTCGTCGTCAGAAACGCAACGAACAAAGTGCTGAGAGTTCCCCCCGCGGATCGGCTCTGGAGGTAAAATATCTTTATGCGTAAAAAGTTACTTCATCTTATAATACTAATCCAGCCAACGGCATCGGCTCAGGCGGTTGATATCTTGGCCGACCTTCAAGGCACTTCTGCTGCTGCTATTTTTGCGCCTTCTCCCCCTATGCAACCTTTCACTGAGTCGCTGCTTGCGCCAATTCCTCCTGTGCCAGTCTTGCCCGTCCTTCCGCCGTTTGAAGCCGTGTCGGATGACTTGTCTAACCTCCTCGGCTTTACTCTAGACGAGCTGGTTGATCCAGAGGTGGTGGCAGTGGACAACTATCCCGCAAATATTCGCAGGATCCTTGATGTGTCTATGAAGGCGTCGGCTTCAGTAGTCAAATCGGCCCCCAATATGCAAGAAAAACTAAATCGGTTGTTTGCTGAGATAACTCAACCAGAAGCTTCTATCTTGGCCAATTGCCAGCCTATCCGGGATGCAATGGCTGTTGTTGAAGCCGATCTCCCATACCGCGCCATGGCGCGCCGAACGTGTGTCACTTGGATGAGAAGAAAGCAGAAGTCGACGCGGCCAATGTTAGGATAGCTCAGCGCAAGGCCCAGGAAGCGGATCAACGCCTTCTAGACAAGCTGATAGCAGAGGCCAAAGCCGAGAAGAAGAAATACGATGACGCCGCAGCATCGTTTGTGAACGCCAAATCCTCCTCTCAACAGCTGGAATCGACCAAGAAAAAGCTGGAGGAAGAATTAGCTAAGGTGAATCAACAGCTGGCCGATGCCGTCGCCGTTACTGGCACACTGGCTTCGTCTTTGAAGGACCAAAAAGTCAATGTTGGCCAAGCTGTTGCCAAAGTCAAGGATCAATCGGCTAAGGTCATTCCGGTACCTGGGGATGCTAAAGCCGACGAAAACCTTGTATATGGGATTACTGAAGCTTTGGGCAAGGCTGCTGCAGCGCTGTCAGGTTTGGGTGCTAGACTCCCTAGGTCTGGGCTGTAAATCTGTAATCTATTTGCTGTAACTCTTTTGAGATGATGTTTTGCTACTGTTTGTAATACTTTGAATCGGCTGTTTAACCGATTACATTTGTTCTGTCTAATCGGCTGTTTAACCGATTTATTTCTGAATTCTGTGATGTATTTTTAATTACGCACCGATCCAAACGCTAGGGTAGTACTGCTTTAGATACTTTCCGTTAATTGCCTTCGGTAACACCAACCCCTCCAGTGTTTCAAGTATATATGTGTTTCCGCCAACGAGCCGATTTATTTTATATGGTCCTTCCCAGGTAGGTGACCATTTGCCGAATCGGTTATCTTTAGAGCCGATCGGTAATATTGTTTTCCAAACCAAATCGGCTTCACTGAAGGATTTGGGCACAACTTTTTTGTTGTAGGCTCTTGCAACTCTTTCTTTATTCTTTTTAAGACGATTTAAAGTAATCAGCCTTAACTCCGCCAAGTCATCCAAATTGCATAGCATCAACTCTTTGTATTCCTCAGCCGATAGATTGTTTTGTCTTGCTACTCGCACCGATTCAATATTTATTTCTACGGGTAACACGGCCTCCTGCCCGTATACCAACTGGTATGGCGACAATTTAGTTGATCCGTGAAAAGCTAGCCGATAAGCCCATAGTGACTCCGATAGTGTAGAGTGCCAAGTTCGAGGCTTCTCATCTATTTTTCTTTTAATTAGCTTGATCAGAGTTTTATTGGATGACTCGGCTTGCCCATTAGCCTGAGCATAATACGGTGACGAGTTAAGCAGTTTGATACCTAAGTTTTCTGCAAAGCTCTTGAACTCGTTAGACATAAACACGGTTTCTTGATCAGTTGTGATAGTCTGAGGAATACCGAATCGGTGAATAATGTGTTCATTGACAAAGCCGATAGCTTCTACGTTGGTGACTTTTTTAAGCGGAATGGCTTTGACCCATTTCGAAAAATAGTCTGTGGCTACAAGGATAAATTTATGGCCTTTGCTTGATGCTGGGAATATTTGGCTGATCACGTCTATCCCCCATCCTCTGAACGGCCATGACTTAATAATCGGGTATAAAGCTGATGCTGGTGCAAGTTGCACATTACCAAACTTTTGACAACTTTGGCACCCTTTGTAATACTTGAAACAATCTTCTAACATTGTCGGCCAAAAATACCGGTTAGTCTTAAGATCCACTTCATTTTATGAGCCGATTAATGAGCTCATAAATTCCTCGTGCACTTCACCCATAGCTACTTTTGCTTCCTCATCGCCTAAACATCGCGAAGCAATCCTTCCAATGTCCGATAGTATAATTCTCCTTCTAGCACAACATACTTGGTAGCTTTTTGACAAACTTTTCGCGTAGTAGGTTTGGATGGATTCATTAGGTAAGCTTTTATTTCTGTCCTCCAATCGGCATTATCAACACATAGCACTGTTTTGTCGATTAATTCAAATGCCTCGTATCGGCTGTATTCCTTATAGCCTGAAGCTGCCTGGGCCAAGATGTTGGCCTTGTCATTCATCTCTCTGGGCACATGGCCGATACTGAATGACGTAAAAGTGTTGATAACATCGAGACAATGCTCTAGATACTTTGATAGCACCTCATCGTTGCATTTAAATTCTCCTTTAATCTGTTGCACCACCAGCAATGAGTCACCATATACTTCTACATTACTTGCCCCAATACTATCTACCAACTGCAACCCTTTGAGCAATGCTTCATATTCGGCCTGGTTATTAGAGCATCGACTTTTAAGCCGATATGCAAACTCGATGTCATGTCCTTTTGGTGAAATCAATACAATACCTATTCCACTCCCCTCTTGACAAACTGATCCATCAAAATACAGTCGCCATGGGGCTATATCGACTATTCTTGCCATGGTATCATATCCAGTTATGAAATCGGCTACTGCTTGACCTTTAATGGCCTTGGCCGATTTGTATTGTAGATCGAACTCGGTTAGAGCATAAGCACACTTTCCAAGTCGTCCTCTCAAGATTGGTGCAGACAGCATATATTTGATGATATCGTTTCTGCATGCTACTATGCAAGTCGATGCTAATATATAATGCCTCAATCTCGTACAAGCAAAATATAAGGATAAGCACAACTTCTCTATCGGTGGGTACCTGGTTTCGGCTTCCAGGAGTCGTCGGCTTAAGTAAAATATTACTCGCTCCTTGCCATCGACTTCTTGCGCCAATACAGCCCCGATGGTCTCGTTTTCAGCCGATATATATAACTTGAAGGGAATTCCCTTTTGTGGTGCGGCCAAGACTGGTGGTGATGCTAGGTACTGTTTTATATCGTCGAAGGCTCTTTGCTGATCGGTTCCCCATATAAAATTCTGATCATCCTTTAATTTTAGCAATGGTGTAAAAGCTTGAATTCTACCAGACAGATTCGAGATGAATCGTCTTAAGTAATTAATTTTGCCAATCAGTTTCTGTAATTCATTTTTACATGTTGGCGGTTTCGTATCGGCTATGGCTTTAACTCTTGCTTGGTTAACTTCAATTCCTCTTTGGTGCACCATAAACCCTAGGAATTTGGCCACCGATACACCAAACGCCAAGACTTCAAAGGATTCATTTTTAACCCATGAGCTCTCGTATTTTGAAATACCCTTTCTAAATCGGCCAAGTGCTGCCAGTCTTCCTTAGACTTAACCACCACATCGTCAATGTAAATCTCAACAATATGGCCGATTAGGTCGTGAAAAATCAAATTCATGGCGCGTTGATAAGTGGCGCCTGCGTTTTTTAAGCCGAATGTCATTACCGGCCATTCATACAACCCTATCGCGCCAGGGCATCTGAAGGCAGTTTTGGGGACATCGGCTTCTGCCATGAATATCTGGTTATATCCAGCGTTCCCGTCAAGGAAACTGATAATCTTATTACCCGATGCAGCATCGATAAGCATATCGGCTATAGGCATCGGATATTCATCTTTTGGCGTGGCTTTATTTAAATCTCTAAAGTCCACACACACACGAAGTTTACCATTCTTTTTCATGACGGGAACAATGTTAGACACCCATTCGGCGTGATCGGCAAGGTCTTATGAACTTGGCCTCCATGACCTCTCAATTTCTTCTTTTATCACATTATGCGATTCGGATTACAACGCCGTGGAGGTTGTTTATATGGCGATACCCGGCTTGATAGGTAGCCGATGTTCCACTAAGCCGGCTTAACCAAGCATCTCATAGTACTCCCGAGCAAAACAATCCTGTATTCTCTAAGTATTTTGACCAACTTATTTTTGTATTCTAGACCTAAATTTGCACTTACGAAGTTGGCCTTTTTCTATCACCTTCTCCTATATCGACTTCTTCAAGCATATCGGCTGAAGTGAAACCTTGACCCAATTTTTTGCTTTGGAAATCTTCAATAGCTTCGCAGGAATTTATCCCATGCCGATAGCTCCTCACCCTGTCCTGTAATGCTTGGATCATTTCTGACCCCATCTCCTTAGAACTTCACTTGCCCGATCAAATGTGCCTGGCTTCACACTGATCGGCATCAAACCCGACTTCCCAATGCATATGAAGTCACAATCGTCTAGAGCTTTACCTGATATGCACTCTGCTTCTTCGTGCGGCCAATTCACATCTGAACTAGCCATTGCAATATGAGCCGATGTGTCGGCTGATACAACCTCAACTTCATCTCCGTTCCATTGTACAAGAAGTTGGTGCATTGTAGAGGGGATACAACAATTGGCATGTATCCAATCTCGTCCGAGAAGCACACTGTAATTTCCTTTGGCTTCAATTACAAAGAACGCGATCGGCAAAGTTTTACTGCCGATGGTTAGCTCCGTGACCATCACCCCTTTTGCCTCAGTGGGGTCACCCGTGAAGTCATTTAGCACCATGTTTGTTTTAATCAGGTCTTTGTCAGTTTTGCCCAGCTTCTTGCAAGTAGAAAGTGGCATCAAATTTACAGTAGCCCCTCCATCTACAAGCATCCTGGATATCGGCTTTCCGTTGATGAAGCCTTTTAAATACAACGGCTTTAAATGCCAATGAGGATCCTGTGGCTTTTCAAATACATCATCTTGTGCGCCTAAGCATAGTTGAGCAAACGTGTCCTTAGCCGATTCAGTTTTAATTCTGAACTCGGCTGGTAGGGTGAATACCATGTTGATATCCATGGGAGGAGTGTCATCCGAATCATTGGTGACAACAAATCGTCGAGAATCGATTCATCATCGGCTTGTTGTTTTCTCCACCACTCCTTTGTAACAAGTTTCACTGGCCGCAGCTCATTAAACGCTTGATCTCTCTGTTTTTCTTCTTCGGCTTCTCTGATCTCCTGTGTCCTTAGGCGTTGAAGCCGTCTGCGTTGTGATCGGCTAAGTCGGTTAGGCACCACCTAGATTTAGGCTCAATCGGTTTGCGAATCTTACCAGCCAGATTTTCTGTAATTTCGACCTTTTCGTCTCCATTCTGTGTACCCAACCTTTCCTTTATTGGCTTTTTATGACATGGTCCTGTCCGATCCGGCGCTGCGTCGAATAGCCGTTCTTTCACCGTTTGCCTTGGCCAATCTCTTTGCGGGTAATGCTCCATGGGACATGACCTCGAAGGCGGTAAGGCCATACCTCTCTCCCAACAGAATTGCCAAAAAGGACATCTCTGATGAGCTCTCTCTGCATTGTTTAGCCGATACAAATTGCTTGGTCGAAACTCATTGTTTGGCCGATGCGGCCCGTCTGGTCGGCGAGTCTGACGCTCCTGCCGATGGCTTATTCTTTCGTATTTCTCAAGCAACTGTGAAAAAGTTGGCTTGGGTTTGAATGCTGGTTTCCGGGGCGGAGATCTTTCGGCTTTGTACCATCGTCCGACTTGTAATTCCCCTTTTGGCTTTACAGTCCTTGAATTCTTCCCATCTTGATCGGCTTCAATTTGAAGTGAGCCGATCGTTATCTTCAGTGTTTCTCCTCGTGAGCTTGACTCTATGTCGACTTGCTGCGTTGCTATGGGTCTCTCATCGACAATGTTTTTTCCTTTGCCGGAGCACTGAACCATGTTGATTGGGAAGGGATTGACATCGACTTCCATGGCCGGCTCTTCTGCGAATTTGAGCCGACCGTCTTCAATAGCTGCCTGTATTTGCTGCCGGAAAATGTTGCAATCATTAGTGTTATGAGAAAAAGAATGATGCCACTTACAATATCGTCATTTTTTATCTCATTGGCCGACGGTATGGTATGTCCTTGAGCGATCGATCGACTTTTCTTGCAACAACATGTTGAATATGCGGTCACACTTGGATACGTCAAAAGCGTATTTAACCTCCGACTTACCCCTAGTTGGCTTGAGCCACGAACAGACAAGTGGTTTTTTAGAACCCCTTATCCATTCGGCTATATTTACATCTGCTTCATCTTCGGAAGTTTCACTTGAACTATATTCAACCATGTTTATTTTAGCTTTATCCTTTCCATTGCCATTTAGTCTAATTTTGTCTTTGAATTCTTTACTTAAATATCGGCTTTCCTGTGCCGATACATGATGAAGCAGATGACTTAAATCAGTAAACTCCTGTCCAGCAAGTTTTTCTTTAAGCGGGGGAATTAACCCTTGAGATGCTAAATTTGGCTAGTTGGTTATCGGGCAATACTACACTGAAGCAGCGATTTCTCACTTCTCTAAATCTTCTAATATAATCAGAAGCCGACTCACCAAACTTTTGCCGGACAGCAGTCAGGTCTGAAATTCTCAACTCTAAGCTACCGGAGAAAAAGTATTCATAAAATCGACTTTCTAAATCGTTCCAAAAATGGACCGAATTTGGAGGCAGATTGGTAAACCAAGTGAAGGTAGTTCCTGATAAAGACAAGGGAAAAAGCCTAATCTTTAGCCCATCGGACTGAGCCGCTTCACCACACTGAGCGACAAATCTTCCAACATGCTCTAAAGTGGTGACTGAATCATCCCCTGAAAACTTCGCAAAGTCGGGAATCCTAAAGTTATGGGGATATGGCATGCGGTCAATGTAATCTGGGTACGGCTTTCTATAGCCGATTGTCCTCCCTTTGGGTTGTAAGCCAAATTGATCTCTCAAGACCATAGAAATCTGATCGGCCCAATTGATGTTGTTAGCCGATGGAGCACTAGGGTTTGGCCAATTATTTTGGGCAGTATCTTGCCCCCCGAGTGTAAACTTCTATTTGGTCGGCTTGTTTCTAGCCGATGGATACTGTTGTTGCCATGATTCGTATCCATCGGCTCTGGCAGCCCCGTAACCTCGGGCAATGGAACAAACGGCTCTGTGTATATAACTACTTTATATGGAGCCGAATCTCTAACTTGAAATGGCCCTTGGGGTTTACAATTCCTATCTAATTCAGTCGGCTGAGGAGCCGACGGAACGCAGGAAACACCTGACGTTGATGGATCTAACTTTGCAACGTCAGTATATGCATGGTAATGAGTAACTAGGCTTAGACGAGGGTTTGTTGGTGCCAACACTGTGGGCTGGGTCGGCATTAGTGAGGGCGCGGGTGCCGAGGCTTTGATTGTGTTGGCGTTTGGCGCTACGGAATATGCGGGATATGTTGGGAGTGGCTGTAATGGGTCCAGTAATCCTCCGGATGTTGCCAATTCTTGTGCAATCGACTTTACGCTATTTTCTATCATTGGCTTTAATGTCGTGACCAAAGCCGATGATTGATTAATTAATGCATGATGCACAGATTGTTCAATCATAGCAGATAACTTGGCTTGAGCTGGCATATATCGACTTACCGGAGCTGTTGTGACGCCAGCTTCTCCGAGTGGATTCAATGTTGGAAGCGCCATCTTCTGCGTGACTCCTCGTCGGGTTTTTTGATAGCAACCCAGCATCAATTCCTCCAAGGCAGCTTTTCGATCTTCGATTTCCTTACGCTGCTCGGGGGTTAAATCGTCCAAGGTAGGGACGATTATGGCGTCAGTGTTTACGTCGGCTGGTGCGGTGGATTTACCTGCAGTCATCTTTCCGATCTTGTCCCACTGGGCGTGCCAAAAATGTGTTGACACCAAAAACGGGAAGAGGGTTTCTGGCCTGCAACACACCGGACGAACGCCGGGTTCGGTTTTGCGCGAGCGTGCCAATCGATTTGACCCTGCAATCGATAAGGAGGATAACGTGAAATTCAACCAAGCCGATCCTGGAGGCGAATCGGCCTAAAACAAATATCGGCCAGAAAGCCGATTATAAGGGTAACTAGACTAGTCGATTAAGACTAATCCGAGGCTAAAAGGCAGATTGATTCTGAAAAGGCAATGCGCAACAAGACAGAACGAATCAAACCTGAAGAAATCGAGGATGACCAAACAATCGGCGATTCGCAACTTTATTTGATCAATATCGACTTACAAAGGCGTTCTGAGAACTAAAAGACTAAAACTAAAACAAACCGGTAGATGTGATCGTGGTTGTTGTCCTTCTCAAGCGACCTTAGTGCGCCTTATATACTGTTTAGCCGATCCGAGTCCTGCTCGGTTACGGCAACATACTCCGAGTCGGCTATAGTTTCCTAACCGGACTCCTGTTCCCAAAAGCTTGACGTACGTTATCCAAACTTTCCAAAGATGTTTCGTGCGCTATCCAAACTTGACCTTTTCTGCCGATTCTTCTCATATTTTCCAAAAACTGGTGCAAACATATGCCCCTCATTTTTGGAAGATAACTTGTTATCTTTCAAAAATCCATCGGCTTCTTCACCCATCGGCTTCTTCGTCCAACTCAAAGAAGTGTTCCATTGATCACTGTCTTAATTGCGCCGTAAAAAATCTCGGTGCGGTTTAATGGCACGCGTCGCCTCGAATTCGTTTCCCGCCACTTTTCGCTTTTCACCGCACTATATATATGCGGGACCCCCACGGTCATTTTCACGCTCTCCAGCTCTCGCACCTTCTGCAATCGGCTTCTTCTGGCTTCTCTTGCACTGGTGATCGTCCTCTCAATTCCCTCAATCGGCTCAATGGACTCCTCCAAGGTATTGATCCCAATCCCAGATAGCGATGATCAATATTACTTAGGGCCGGTAGGGGATATTGACGCCAGCACAGTCATTAACGTGAAAATCCCTAGGCTTCCATTATCGGCTCAGGGTTACAATATGAAAGAATGAAGTAAGAGTTTTAGGGCTTGGCCGACAGCGTTGAAAGGATGGAGGAGCTGGTTCATTCGCGTGTCGGCCCAGAAAAGGGAAGAGTGGGAAAGAATGGGCATAGCCGAATGCCTCCCATTAAGCCTAGCTAGTCCTGAAGCCAACGAGCTCTTAGTGGCCACGGCTTGTTATTTCTGGTCTGACACCTGGGTATACGCACTTCCATATTCAGTATATCATTTAAATGATGTTGTTATACCTCTTTATCCTTTTTAGTATACTCTAATACTAATTATAAGATACTCTAAAGTAAGTTTCACGAAAAATTTCATTAAAGTTCACCCTTTATAGCAATATTTGTTTATATATTCCTTTTACATATGGAAAAGGGTATGTAGTACAAAAAATAAAAAGTTATGATGAAATTTTTTCAACCATGTAATATTGGAGTATCTTAGAATTATTATTGGAGTATACCAAAAATAATAAAGGAGTATAAAGCGTTCATTTAAGTGGTATATTAGAGGTGAGAGTATGTACTCTCAGAGTATGGAAAAGGCTTCCATACTCCTGGGTGTATGTACTCCCACCTCTAATATACCATTTAAATGATGTTGTTATACCTCTTTATCCTTTTGAGTATATCTAATACTGATTATAAGATACTCTAAAGTGAGTTCCATGAAAAATTTCATTAAAATCCACCCTTTATAGCATAATTTTTTTATATATTCCTTATACATATGGAAAAAGGTATGTAGCAAAATAAAATAAAATAAAAGGTCTGATGAATTTTTTTTAATCATGTTGTATTGGAGTATCTTAGAATTATTATTGGAGTGTACCAAAAATGATAAAGAAGTATAAAGCGTTTATTTAAGTGGTATTTTTTTAAAGAAAATAATTGAGCACATATGTTGTTTGGGTCTTAGAAATGTAAAGTAAAATGCAATGTCCCTAATTCTATATTGACAAACATGCAAACTCTATTTTCATATGATTAGTCCAAATATTTTTGTGCATATCAGTAGTCAAAGTTTATAAATATTGACTGTAAACATTTTTAAACACCATTTAGAAATAGAATGGGGAGCTGTTAGATTTCGCCCAAGTAGATGAAATCATGTCTTGGATGATGACGAATTGATGATCAATATGCATCTTCCACTTACAGGTCTATAGCCTATCATTCCGTCCTAATCTCTAGCTTGAACATGGATTTAAGCTTATTAGGTCTTGTTTGGGATGCAGAAGTCTACAGAAATTTTACAACAGTTACTCTTTTTTTTTACAAAATTCCTACGTCCAAACGGGCCTCAAAGATGACATAGCTTCCATCATCTTTGTTCAACATGAACTTGATGGAAAGAATTTAAATCACTTGCCTGTATATTAATTGTGCATCTCATTATTGGCACCATCTGTTCTTTGAGTGCCATTGAACTAGGGTTTGCAAAGCCAATGAAAACCGAGCCAATCGAGCCGGTTCGGCATTAAAAACCGAGCGGAAAACTGATATAATTCAATTTTGAATTAAAAAAATCATAAAATTTGATAAATTTATGCGACGTAAATCGGTCAAAAGTCAGTGAAAACCGCTCGATTTTCGATGAAATCGAGCGAAAATTGCTCAAAAATCATCTCTAAGGAACATTTAGTTGGTCTGTCGGTTTTTGAGACAACTGACTGGTTTTCGATTTTATTTAATTTTTTTTCAAATTGTTTTATTTCTTTGGTTTCTAACGATTTACAAGCGATTTTCACTCGATTTTTTCGATTTTCAAATTTCGTATTTCAAATCGATTTTTCAAAAACGGTTTTGTGAACCTGCAATTGAACTCTTTATTGTTGCAGTCGAACACTATTTGACTCAAATTTTAACGGTTTTGAAGTCTCGATCAAATGACGTAACCTCAAAGTACTTACCTCTGGCTGAGCTAACACTTTATGACTACCGGTCGGAATCTCCAATATTGCCGTATGCACCCCGCCCATCAATAATCAACCCCAGTCAAAGTCAGCACAGTAGGAACAAAGGTTTTCTAAAAAGAACTTATGGTTAAAAGAAGAGAACGACTACGATATATACATGTAACTTACGTACTTTATATATACTTTTCTCAGTGTCCACTAATCATCTTATAAACTTTTCGAACTAAAAGTTGTATGTATCATTGCTGGCTCTATCAAAATATGCTTTTCCCTCGGAGTTGTCGAACTCTAAACTTAGGAGCATCTAAAATTATTATGTCTCTTGACTTAAGAGCCCAAAAGTGCACATATCTAGACAGGATTAGATATAGACTTTGATTATTTAGGTTTAGTTTTTTTTTCTTCTTATAGTTTAGAGTCAGTTTCTTAAATCATTCATTTACAAAGTTCTTTAAAAGAAGAAAACTTATCGATTTTTTTTACTAAGTAGCTTAAAAACAGTCTGCTTTTATACTAGTAGAGGCGGATAATTTTACCCTAATTTCAGTAACATTAGTCTAAAATTAATCCTCAATAAAAATAAACAATTCTTTAGCTACTTTTGGCTCTTAGTTATATAGAAATTTAATATTTAAACTTCTATGGTATTCAACGTTGGCTTCCTCTAGGATCTCTCCGTGAGACAAGGGCAAGGAAGTATCATGCACGATCTTAGAGTGTGTTTGATAGAGCTCCAGCTCTATTAAATTCGTGGGTCTGGTAAAACTGGGCATTCTTAGCTCCATCAGATCTGTGGAACTGGAGCTGTGAGTACATTAAAAGTGTTTAGATAGATCATCTTATTTACAATTTAGACCAAAAATATAAACTTAATTAATTTTATTTTAGCCTATAAGTTTCAGATCTCAGATAAAGATCTCAACTTCACCTGAGATTTGAAGCTCTATCAAACATATCAAACATACCCTTAATTGATTCATTATTTATCCTTGCTGTACCAGCTGCTACCAAACGGGAATCTGCAGTACGTGATTGAAGCTTGGCAACAGACTAGCGGCCGTCGAAGAACACGACAAATTGGTTTGCCTTGGTAGGCACTGCGGAACCATGGTTGATTAATCCGATCGTATAGCATCATGGTGGTATTGCGGTACCTCTTAAAAATTTGACGTACTGTCTCGGGTACGTCTTAAGAATTTAACGTACGGGCAGAAAAAAAAACTTTTCAACTACAGAGGAGAAGGTCTCAAGGTATAGCTCGATCTCTTGCTTTGCGTACAGGAAAATTTAGAAATTATAAGAAACTGCTAAAAGTACATCGAATGGAGAGGCTAGGGTAGCAAGAGAATCGATAATGAGTGGCGGCAGCAGTGGTTCAGTGAGGCCATGGGGACATCATTGACTGTGGGCTTGGTGGTCGGTGGTAGGCAGGGTTAGCGGGCAGATGCGCATGGCAGTGGGAGTGGAGGTGGTAGGCGGTGTTAACGCCACCCTCAATGCCGACAACCGCATTGGGTGGCAGAAGCGGCGGGGAAGGAGGTTGAGGGCCGATGAGACGGTAGTGCAGCGATGGGGCTAGTGCAATCGGGACGACGGTTAAGTCGGGAGGAGAATAATTGGTCGATAGGTTGGATTTGTATGATAATAAGGAGGAATGTGGGCCATTGATTTTAGAACTGCATTTGATCTAAAGGTAAAAAAGAGAATGATTTTGAGTGAAATCAATCAAAAATTTCTGAATGAATGATGCATAGCAGGGTTTCACTCTTTGTTGAAAGCTGTTTGAAATTCATGAATTTCGCTCGTACCACTCCGGTTTAGAAAAGAATTTCGTTCGGTTTACCGCTCAAGTTCAAATTCAAATAAAAAATTCAAAAAAATTTAAAAAATTATCCAAAAGTTCTCTAAAATTAATATTAATAGCTTTATGACATTTGGTGTGAATATTTAAAAAAACGAAGTTTGAAATTTTACAATATTTTTGTACATTTTTTATATTTTCTAAATTTTCAACATGTCGCTGATTTTCGAGCAATTTTCAACCTTTTCGTTCGAATTTTGCTCCGTTGTTTAACTAAATTTCAAATTCGTTTGACTTTCGAAACCATCGGTTTTTTTTTGTGATTTTCGTTCGATTTTTCATGAATTTCGGTACCGTCGGCTCGTCGAAAACCGAGATCGAGACGGTATTGTTAACCCTGATACAAGGCAACAAAATTCGAATAACTTTTTTAAAAAAATCGAAAGAAGCTCACGATTTGCTGAGCAAATAGCAGTGCATAGGATTTCCGTGTTTCGATTGGTTCCAGGTCCAAGAAAGGCAGGGAATTGTCGACTGCTCGCTGGACTGCGACCGGAGAAAAATGGAAAGCTGGTGACCGGGGCCCAACCGTTAGTGACCCTAACTCGAAAGTTTCCCGATGCGAGAGAGAGCCGATAAGAATACCCAAGCCGTGGTCGTGACCAGCACCACCTGCAAGCAACCAACCACCCGCCGCCGACTCGATCCCTCTCCGGTTCTCTCAATCCAATCACGCAGCACTCGCCGCCGCCGCCGCCGCCGCCGCCGCCGCCGCCGGAGGAGGAGGAGGAGGAGGAGCGGGAGGGGATTGCTTGTCGTTGATGAGATGAAGGAGGTGGTGCTCCACGTGTACGACGTGACGAACAGCGACTCGGAGAAGACGAACAACACCATCCTCCAGATCAACCGCATCTTCAAGGACCGCATCGGCCTCGGCGGCATCTTCCACAGCGCCGTCCAGGTCCCCTCCCTCCCCGCAGCTCCTCCCACCAGCCCAGATCCCGGCGACGCATTGCTCGATCGCCCCCTCCCCCCTTCTCCAGATCCCTAAATCCCTCGCCTTCTCGATCCTGGTGCAGGTCTATGGCGAGGAGGAGTGGTCGTTCGGCTTCTGCGAGAATGGCAGCGGCGTCTTCAGCTGCCCCGTGGAGAAGAACCCCATGTACACCTACCGCGAGCGCATCGTCCTCGGGGAGACGGAGTGCACCGTCGCCACCGTGAACCGCATTCTGCGCGAGCTCAGCCGAGAATGGCCGGGCCACTCCTACGACCTCCTCTCCAGGAACTGCAACCACTTCTGCGACGTGCTCTGCGAGAGGCTCGGCGTCTCCAAGCTCCCAGGTATGGAGAGGAGATTCGCAGTTCTGTTGTTCTGATTAGCGACTGAACTTGCTGTTCTCTGTACAATGTATATCTGGCCCCAGATGGATACCAATTCTCTAGTGAAAACAAAAGCTCACAAGTCACAACCTTGTCGATATCGGTGGGAGGATTCCAATGTAGTTAAACATATCGGCTTTATTAGGAAAATAAACTTAAGTTGAATTGGACAGAGGGGAAAGTTGTGGACATACAGTTTGCTGGTGTTGCTACTCAGCTAGAAAGGTGGTGGGAAGTTGTGTTAGAGAGGTTCAGTGGTGCTGAACTCAACTTTAGGAGTGGAGTTACTTGTCAGAGCGCGGATGAACTGGTGTGCAGGCTAAACAGGAGGGATTGCCTTGGATTGGAGGTGTTAATTGTCTTGGGAGGAGTGGGGATGCAAGGCCTCCTACTCCTGTCTCTTACAACTAGGAGGAGCTATTCATTGGATGATGGATTAAGGGCTAGTAGCATCCCGTGTACATATACCAGGGCCAAGTGGAGCCAATTTGATGAAGTTGGGTCTAGTTTGAGCTCAACTTGAGATCATTGTCAATCATAGTACTTTGATGCATAGGTACATAAACTGGTGCACCCTCACACCTGAAGCTTTAGGATTAGTGTATGAAAACTAATATGGCATTGCAGTAGGACTTGACTTTGGAACTTGATGAGCTCACTTAGGTGCACTAACCTGATTAGTGCATGGAAATTTTAAGCTTAGCCATATACGCCACTAGGGTGAAGTATATAACATTTGCTTAAATCATAGCCAGTGTTGCTAGCGTGGTGGTATTTCTCTACATATTTGAAATGGCATACAGGCATATAGACATGATTTTTATTTTGGCTGAATTTTTACTTTAAACCCTGCAGGTTGGGTTAATCGGTTTGCCAATGCCGGTGATACTGCTGTGATTGTTGCTGAGAATACAGCAATTAAGGTGTGTATATTTTATTTCTCATTGTTTTCCAATAGCAGGTTGCTGTTTCCTTAACTATTTCTTCTAGAGCGTGCTTATTTGCTGTGGCACACTGTATTCCTTAACTGTTACTAGTTAAGTTTGAGTCGTTTCTGTGTTGCATAGATATATTGTAACAGCACTACATTATTATCACAGCCTGTAAGGAAGTTTAATGGCATATCGACTGGAAACAGCAGATATATTTCTCCCCATTTTCTTCAAGATGAAATATTACAAATGCTTGTCATAATTGGTCCATATCAGCCATATCTTGGTTAAACTCAATACAACCGAGCAGTTATGGTTTGCTTAATCCTAGCCTTCACTAAGCATATCCATGGACCATTGTGATTACCTCGATTCTTATTTTTTTCTGTGACTGCTTGGCATGCAAAATTTGATTTGCTTTTCTGATCATTGTCATTTTGATTCATGAGCATTAAGGACACATCTCTTTCTATAACATTGTCGGCATTTTGCCTTGGTAAATTGAACATGCTGCATGTCTTGGTGTTAATGCCAGGAATCCAGTGGTGACTGCATGGTTCTAGACTTATGTTTTTCTCATGAAGATAATGCAGACAGTTCTACACTCCTCAAATATCATATATGTTTAGAGGTTTTACGCTGCATGGATTTGCATTAATGCTTGGAGTTTTGTTTATGTGAAATGCTATTATAGGCTCATGGTAGGCATTCCAATCAGATGAATTTGGATTCATTGTGATTCTATGCTTTATTGTATCTTCCTTATACATATTGCGTATTATTTTCCTTGACATGATTTTTCTTGTTGTAACTTTATGTTTTGCAGTTCAGGCAGGCTAAAACAGAAATTGTCAACGCCAGTAGAGTAGCATACAAGTTTATGGCAGGCCTGGCTTCAAAAAATCAAGCTTCACCAGAGTCACCAGGTAACCAAAATAGAGGCGGCCCTACTTTCCAGGGAACTTGGTTCAAGAATATCATTTCAGCTGGCGCAAAGCCTTCTTCGAGTGGGTCAACTGCCCCACAGGAAGCTGAAGATGGATCCCTGTTGCAGCGCCAAAAATCAACAGAACAATCGATACGGTTGTAGCACCTGTCAGCAGACCTATCAACCGTTGGATTGAATATGTAGTGTAACAGTAGCCAATATTTGTTCAAAAACATGTCATGTTATTCACACGTGAATCTATGTGTCTCTACATTGTCTTGCAACGGGAAACATGAAATGTCGAAACACTCATCAAGCTTGACTAGTTCCCTAACCATCCTCATAACATTCAGAAGTGCTTATGCCTGACACCTAAGAAAACTCTTGCCTCCCATTTAGAAGTCACTCCTGACCAGGATGTGGCTGCTTTGGAGGTTTCTCAAAAGTGATTATCTGATGGAATGCATGCCAGCTGATACTACCCTTGCTTTGATCTGCCATCTATTTGGTATAGGTCGTGTACTTCCCTCCTGATTTTTCGCCATTGCAGAAGGGAAGATGGGTGGTAGTGCCACAGTTGCTCATCTTCCTTGACTACAGTACTTGGTAAACTCTGCAGAAGAGAGCTGAACTGTTGACTTACGTGGCCTATCTTGGCTTTGTGGCCAGGCTTGTGACCTATTTATACTACTGCACACGCTATTTTATCTTTCGCCAGTTGATCTGAGTTTGTTGTGTTGGCGAGCTCTATAGCTTTCTGATTCCGCTCCAGGCTGAGATGAACTTCGAAAGGCTGTGCCGTGCTGCCGTTGATTATGTTAGCAGCATGCATGCTGTTTCTAGCATTCAGTGGCAGTCACATGAAAGCTCTTGCGCAAGCACCAATTGTTCCTGAAATGTACCGCCTTAGCTCTTAAGAAGGCTTAGCTGATAGCGTTGTGGTTTTGTACAATTGTACCAAGTAAAACTTTTGCCCATGCATGGTAGCTTAGCTACGGTGTGTAGTGAAATTCTTGGTTTTTTGGAGCCGTTGATTTGGAGTACCGCGCTACCGCTCCTGCAATAGAACTCTCTAAGCCCGATTTCTTGTGCCGTCTAGCGGGTTGTGGTCTTGTGGACAAACCTGATGGCTGGTCCGGACGACGAAGTGGTGCACTGCCACGTTCCAAATTTATTGTCAGGCATAGTAAATTACACATTCTGACGATAGCGTCAGTACATTTTTTGGTGAGTGGCGACGTCCACCCATCAGTTATGTTGTTGCTGGTTATCATTGTCTGATACAATGTGAGAATCCCTGAGCATATTTCAGCTTAGGTGGAATTTCGTTGCGCGAGCTCTGCAAATGGATGAAGCAGGCCTGACGGTCAGTGTCGGATCGACGTTGCCGATTACGTTAATCCATACCTAGTAGTGTAGTTTCTTTTTGGTGCCCAGCCAAGTCTAGAATTGTACTTCCAGAGTTCAGACCTCACACGGTACAGCAGTCCTCTCTAACACATAACAACAATGCTATCCACTGAACAAAAAGGGAAAGAAAGGCTCATTTACAGGAATGTAATGCAATTCAATTTACACCAAGGCCTGCACAGCGGGGAAAAATACAACCCCGCCACGGGGCGGGGGGTAAGGAAACTCCTGGCTCGCGCCAGCCGAAACGTTTCTCAGATGGAGATGGTCATGGTGAGGAATACAACAGGCAGCAAAATCCCGATTCCCGTCCTGGAGATACCTGCTGTCATAACTATGTTATTTCAATTTGCTGACAACAGGCTGGAGCTATAGCTATGCATGGCAAAAACAGTCGAGACCACCCAAAAAAAAGGGAATGAGCTATAAGATTGTATTAGCAATAAAATGTAACTACCTGAGCTTCCAGATGTTGGCGAGACAGGTAATGCAGGCAATGACATTTCTGAAACCAAAAGAGAGAAGGGCAGTGTAACTATGACAACATTTTTTTTAAATGCTGATCCAAAAATGGCCACGGAATAAAAACTTCACGGTTAAAAAAAGTGGATGGATGTTATTTCCTGACCCCTTAAAAACGAATTCCCCCCCTCACCTGGAGCACAAAGCGACAAGGATTGAAGAGACGACGAGGATGGCCATGGTGCTGCAATGTTGTCGCTCAAATCGCATGTGAAGCTAATGCCCGCAACGTTATCAAACACAATATCTGTAGGTAAGCTCCGAAGTAGACAGCCTAGAAAAGGAAGATCAATGTTAGCACTCTGCTGATCCATGGATATTCCAAATAAGTTAGTTGAACAAAACTAACCTTGCTGCCCAAACGCTGTTCCAATTGGAGAATGATGCCAAAGAAAATAAACAAAGTTATGAAGTATACTGATATGAAGCAAAGATTGAAGATAAAGCTCTCATGTCTTCTATGCATACCTTGCAAGCTGAAATCTTTTAAGTCAATATCACAAAGCCCATAAATATCATCCACTACACCAGCTTTCTGCAGCATTGATCCAAACATGGTTGCACAGTTAATTGCTTGCAGATTTGTGACAAATATCTGCTTCTGTCTAGTTGCAATGTAAGAGTGCAATGCTGCGCAGCATGAGGGCGTTGAAGAAGATGCCTTGCCACATGCCTTAACAACTGAAGAAGGTTCATCAAACTCCAGTGGACAAACTGCATCATTTAGAATAAGAGTCGGCTAATTCACTGGTGCCATGCATGATGATGATGATGAAACTGACAGCATTAAGCACCCAGCAGTTATGACACAAGGTGAAAGTCAAACATAACAGGTACTTGTAATTTAAGTATGACAAACTTGGTGACATTTTGGTATACCCAGCAGCCCAAGCAAGCAATTAGCATCAGTCAAATATCCCATCAAAGGATCAACCCAAGCCAACCAAAAGAAAGTGTGACATCACATACCTTTGTTCACCTTGCAACCAGATAATACTCTAAAAGCGGTGTTCGCAGCATCTGATGAAAGCTTCATAGATAACCAGGAGTGAACCACCCCTTTACAGTCGCTAACAACATCGATCCCAGCAGCACTTCCAGGTACGTTAGAACTTCCAAACACGCTTTCCCCACCTGAGGATATGTGAACTGCTGCTTCCACTATTGCAGGTTGGCAAACTGGCCTACAGCACTCTTTCAGTGGGTCAACACTGCTGCATGCATCTAGGAGCTTGCTTACATTAACTATTCTCTCAAATGAGCTAATATCCTTCACAGGACAAGAAGCATCAGTAAGATTTGATGGCCTCAGAGTACATAACTCAGGGATGTTGGTGTTTGCCCCTTTGCTTGCAATTATGTTCATAATGTCAGAGAAACAAGCATTTGCTGCGGCCTGGTTGAGAACTAGAGTATTGTTTCCATGACCATATGCAGCTTGGAAAATATTCATCAAGCTATTAACTTGGGGGCAACATATAACATCTGCAACTAGTGGTGCTAAAGGAATGGAACAATCTGATGCTGTTTTGTCTATAATATAAGAGAGTGCAGAAAAATTTACATGGCATTTCCCAGTCAATACCGGATCATAGGATGTGTAATTTGGATACATTGGTGACAGTGGTTCAACTGGGTTAGTGTTGTGTGGAAGAACAGATGGTGAAATCTCTATTGGATCATAGAGACCAATAGGTGGGTCAGACAGAAGGAATTTGTCTTTTGGTTCAAGTGTTGTTTTCTGAGACAGAACGTGCTGACTGCCACAAAGCCAAACTGCAAACAATACAAACCAATGATACACTGTACCTGCAATGCAATATTCATTTTAGCATGGCTCATCGAAGATAGTAATTGCAATGCACTTCAATAATTCAGTTGCATATGGACACTTATTAAAATGAGCTGCACATAAACCTCCGCATAATGAATGTCTCCTAAACAACCCACAGTAAAGTGTAACTCAGTTCCTCACAAGGAAAGTATCATCTCCAGTATTGTGGCCATGATTAATTGATTATAGTGGCCAAATGACTAGGAATATCACTATGCATTACAATAGGGTCGTAAACCAGCCTCCAAATCCCCCCTAAATTTACTGCAGTTTGAACAATTTCGAGAAGCAGCACAAAACCACAAACTTCACTTAAATATATCATTGGGAAACTTAGCTTGAATTATATATAAAAAAGAGAGACATTTCCAAATAACATCACTCAACTAGAGCAACAAACAATTAGGCACTAGGTTACAACAAAATCACATATTAGTGTTCAATAAGAATCTAAAACCAGAGATAGCGTCAACACATCCTGACACAACCCTAAAATGGTGGCATTAACACCATTAAACTTGTCTTTTTTAGCCTAATGTGTTCAGTAAGTAGCATACCTTGTTATTTACAAGAAAAAGTTATGCTAAAGATGGATAGAAACTATTAAGTATTAACTTTCGAAATATCCATGTATTTTGGTATGTAAAACGATACCCTGTAGATTTATATAGTGCGGATGTAGTGGCAAGCTAAGTCAAACAAATAAATAAGAGCAGTGTTTCAATACTTTCCCTTCCAATACTTGTTGCACAAATCTTAAAACAAGCGAAGGAGTAAATAATCACTATCTACCTTTCATTTATGCTTTAATATTTGTGCAACTGTAAAAAAGAAAAGCATAGAAGCACCTCTCAATAATTAATTAATTATTTTCAAATGTAAAGCCATGTTGCCATATCAGTATTTTGAAGAACAAAATGTCACATGTTTGTACCATGTCACACTGATGTCAGTGCTGATATGGCTGCAACCTAAGTTAGACATCCATGTGCATCAAAAGTGGATATATATTCCTTAAGTAGCTTTAGCATTAGGAATTAGAAGTTCCAAAGCAGAATTGTACATCCATATATGATACAACAAGAACAAAGCCTTTTAGTCCCAAGCAAGTTGGGGTAGGCTAGAGTTGAAACCCAAAACGATCCGCTAACAAAGGGAGAAAGAGAGAGATGAGGAAGTAGAACAAAATCTAAAACTATACCAAAGCCTAAAACTACATCCATATATGATATTTTTGGTAATTTTCCCTTTAGTTGCTGCTGGCTCATGAGAAGCTTCCAAGAGTTACCCAAATAAAATTACCGTGTATAACTATATGCTGATAGACAGTTACTCATTTACGCAACAGAAATGGGTAAAAAGCCACTCAGTCACTCACCCTGTGGACAAGAACCAGAGCTGGAACTCTCCATTTCTTTTAGCCTGAAGAAGTAAATGCCTGCATGAGGCTATGTGTACAAGGTCCTCAGTTCCAGCAAAAGTTTAAGAACTCTACTCATAGGATCATTGGAGGCAATAGCACTGCACCAAACAAACAGGGTAAGAAGCCTTTAGATATATATGTAAGATGAATGCTACTACACCAACATAAAAAAATATCAAGAAAATAAAGTGAAAGAGTTAATATTTTAGTGAATATAAATAAGCTTATGATCAAGCATTTTTTCCTAGAGAATTATCCATTTATAGCTCAACTCACCAAGAAAGTTTTTCTAACAGTGTATTTTCTGCAGGAATGAGATAATATGTGCTTAAACTTTACCGATGTTGCCTTCTTTTAAGATATACATATACAGATGTTCTTTCCACTCGACTTTACGGTGTGATTCAAATTAATTGAACTGAAAGAATACTTGGGAAATCGAAGAGAGAGTTGCCATGTACCTCTAAATTTTTTATGTTTAGCATGCAACCCAGATTACACAATAAAACACCACTTAGCAATTGGTTTTCTAGTGAGAACTTTCTTCCCAAATACAGATTCTGAAACTCTAGGTATCATCCAGATATCAAATGAAAACAACCAAGGAAAACAGACACAGGGAAGTGATGAAGTATCTCCTTATCATCTCACTGACAACCATATAGTAAAAAGCACCTCCTTGAACAAACAAGATAATTTTTTTATTTCTTGCACATGAACCCCAGATGCAACCATTTCTTAGGTATCAAGAGGTAAATCTACAAGAATTAACAAGAATCCAAAAGGTGTTGCCTATCAAGGAAATCCCCAAGTCCCAGAACAAAGAATGAAAAGATATTAAAAAACAACCTCAAATCAAGCAACCATTTATCCTATCAGTCTCACATTTACACATAAAACCCCCAACCACAAGGTGATCGTTCTTCCCATATTTCAACATATTGCATGACCCTATTTGTTGAGTCCCATGCTGTTAAAGCGTTACCCTTGCACATTAATCTTAGACAACATTAAATCGCTGTGCAGGTTGCACAAGGAACCTCTGACAAGTGATGATACATAGAATCATTAGTGTTTATCAAACAGTCGAACTCTTGCTGGAGTTACAACAAATATGTATCCTTTTTTCTTTTTTTTGCAATTGAATTAGAAGAACCGACCAGAGAAAGCATTGCTAAGCAGCTTTTACCTCTCTCACGTAGTCATTATTCCGAAAACGAACAGAAGCATCAGTTATTTCTACTCTTGGAAAGCTACTATATGCGGAACTGAGGAGCATGTGTTTCATCCAAGAGCTTTGTCAAAACCGCCAGCGCCAGCTCAATATGTGCTATTTTTTTGGGAACAGCTCAAATTTGGCAACATTGAATCACTTTGTAGTCCTAGAGCAAGAAAATGTAGCCCCCTATTCTTTCCGACAAAAATGGTTGAGGAATACGAAGTAAATGCCCTATGCAGCTACAGATTTGCTGTGCTGGCGAACACTAAACTAGACCAAAAACACCTCATTCTGAACACTCTAGTAAGCGCCTCACCTAGGTTCCCGCCGAGATCACTGGATCTGAAGCGCGCCGATCCGGCTGGCCCTCCGGTGCGCGTGCGCCGGGCCGCCCCACGAGAGCCGCGGCCGCCAGAGGCGAGCTGGGAGGGCGTGCGCGGGGGGACACACTGCCCCTATGCGCGTGCCCCCGGCGGCGAGTGGTGAGGGCGCAGCGGGGTGGTGGGCAGCGCGAGTGCGCGGGGCTGCTAGGGAGTAGGGATTAGGGTTGGCGAGCGGGCGAGGTGCAGGTGAGCTGGTGCGGGGACGCGGCCGTGCGCGTGCCTCGTGTCTGTGTGCGCCTGCCTGTCCTGTACTCGGAGGAGGAGAGGAGGAGAGTGGGAGAGGCCGAGCCGCGCGTGGGCTGGGCCTAGCTGGCCATTGGCCACGTCTTGACGGCGAAATATTTGGGCTGATCTGGCCGCGCGTTTTGCACGGCTGTGGGTTGCGTGGCCGAGGCGGCCCATTTTCTTTTTCCGCACGTGGCTCTCCGTCAGCTCTTTTCAATCAAATATACTAGCCGAGTGTCCGCACGTTGTAACGGAACAACAACTGCTCATACAGATGAGTTAAAATAGTAAAAAAAAAAATAATTGGCAGAAATCTAAAAGACTAAACCGTGATAATAAGAAAAGTTTTAAGGTGCAATTTGCAAATGCCAATTTCATTACTCAGACAATTTTTCAGCATATGATTTCACAATCTCCCTCTTGATGAAAACATTGGCAACACCATTTAGAACTGAACATTGGCATTCATCTCATAAGAAAATTTTAAAGAAATTTTATTTTAAAATAAAAAGCAAAGTGAAAAATCTCCCCCTAAAAAGAAGAAATAATCTCCCCCTAAAAAGAAAAGAAATGAAAGAAGAAAATATGTGTGAATGTGCAATATGTGTCCAAAATTCTCCCCTTATGATTCCAAAATTCTCCCCCTTTGACAATGGATTTATCAAGAATACAAAAGAGATAACAAAATCTTTTTGTTTATTTTTAGTTTGTCTTTTTTTTTGTACCGAGCATTATAAGTCATGCACAAATGTAACAATTTTATCACCAGGTCATGCTATTTAAAGTACTTGCACTCTCAAATCTACACATAAATAATGTAGAGTAAGCATAACTAAAAATCAAGTACTATTAAGGATTTTTTACATGGCATGATCCCTTTCTCAACAATTTTAAAACACGAAAACATTGAATTTTTGTGCACTTAATTTGTGCTTGAAAAAGCTGATTCATTAATTGATTACCTTGATAACAATTGTAAGGAATTACATGCACCGTCAGCCTTACTTCTCAACCATGCCAAGAAGTCACAATCTTAAGGTTTCATGGTTTCGGTCATACACAACCTCTTCCAAATTCATATCAAAGTGCAATGATAAGCAGTCTCGTAAAGAAGAAGTGCGACAATACATAACCTTGATCTTGCTTTTATCAACAATCACTTTTTGAGCTTTAACACTTAACTTTAATATTTAGCACCTTTTGAGTAGGATTAAGATAGCTAAGAAAGTTCAACCATGACAAGATTTAATTCAAGTTGTCATTCCATTTAAATAGTCATGTCATAAACTACACCATATATGCATGAACATGAAGTTGCAAAGATCTTGAAACATAAACATGGCTTCAAATGACATATGTGTATGAAATACAATGCTCAGTACTTTTTCATTATTTTTCATTTTTTTGTTTTTCATTTAAGAAACACACAAAATAAAGAGCATGTTACAAAATATTACAAAAATTTCAAAAACAACTCCCCCTAAAAAATAACCCATCGGATGAACCAACCCAAGTTCAACCCGAATAAAAGCAAAACGAGAAGGAGACAAATGTTTAGTGAAAATGTCTACCAATTGATGTTCAGTATCCACATGATGAAGCACAATATTTCCCTTTTCTACATGATCTCTAAGAAAGTGAAATTAGATCTCAATATGTTTTGTTCTAGAATGTTGCCAGGGTTCTTAGCAATGCATATTGCACTAGTGTTATCTCTAGCAGAGGAACACTATCCAAATTAACCCCATAATCTTTAAGTGTAGCTACTATCCAAAGAATTTAAGAACAACAACTAGCAGCAGCCACATATTCAGATTCAGCAGTTGATTTGAGCAACAGAAGATTGTTTTCTAGATGACCATGCAATAAGAGAATTACCCAAGAAATGACATGAGTCAGATGTACTTTTTCTATCAATTCTACAACCTCCAAAATCAGCATCAGAGAATGCTCTTAAACTAATGCATGAGGAAGCAGAAAATCATATGCCAAAGTCTTGAGTACCATGGAGATACCTGAAAATCCGCTTACAGCTTGTCGATGCGAAACATGTGGGAAAGCTTGAAAGCGAGCACACAGCAAATTGAATATCCGGCCTTGATGCAGTGAGATATAACAGTGAACCTATTATGCTTCTATATTCCTTTTGATCAACCATCTCACCATCTTCATCCGGATCAAGTGTGCAAGTTCCTCCCATGGGTGTCAAAGGTGCTACAACTGGTTGTGCAATAGGAATCAACACTTTATCTTCAACATCATCATCATCAACAACAAACATACTCTTCCCCTCAACATATGCATCATTTGCCTCTAAAAGATTAAACATGAGAAGGTCCAACCGTGTCAAGATGTAGTAGTTTTACTGAACCTTTTGCCACAAAAGAAGTGAAAGAAGCATCTCCAAAAGTAACACTTTCAGCACGAGATGCACGAGTGAGGGAGGAGAACTAATTTTTATCACCAAACATGTGGTATGAGCATCCGGAATCTACAAGCAAAATGTTCTCCTTCCTCGCATATGAAAAACCTACATAACACTAGAAGATGTCAAGGCTTCGGTACTGGGGTTATAAATAAAGCATTTAGGAATCCAGTACTGAGACACACGACGAGTAGGCACAACACGAGTATGCTTGTACACAAAATCAGATTTAACATGTCCCGTGTTTCTTGTAACAAAAGGTGTTTGCATCACCTTAAGCACAAAATGAGGAATAAAATGTGCCTTCCTGAAATTAGACCTAGCCTTAGCCTTTTCTTTCTTTTGTTGTTTGGCTAGCCTAAAGTAAAAATCTACTAAATGTCCATCTCTACCACAATGAGTGCAATTGTACTTAACATGATGTTTAGCTTTAACAGTAGAAGCAACATTTGCATTCATCATAGTAGAAAATAAAACTCCAGCAGACTTAAACACAGTTTTCTTAGGCTCATTGACAATTTCAAATTTTTCACTTTCAAGTGTCTTAACAACAGTGGAAGCATGTGATTTATGATGAGCATAAGAATCAAAACCTAAACCTTTGTTATGAGTGCTGACTTTTGATTGATCCAAAATCATGTTTAGGTTTTTCTTTCTTGTAGCGAAACGTTCTAAAGATTTTTTCAAGTAATCAACCTTTCGAGAAAGTGTTAAACAGTTATTATAGGGAACGTCCACTTTTCCTTTTTCCTTGCGACAGGTTGAGCATGAAAGAACCTCATGAGTGAAGCGAGCATCTGTCATTTGAGAAACTCTAGCATTTGCATCATGCAACTTCAATTCTAGTGTGGAGCATTTAGAAGCGATGAGTTGTATCATGCAAATCAACAGTTGAACAGCTAGCATTTTTTATATGTTTCTCATTTTCTTTCTTTTCAGCATTGATTTGCTCTAACAAGGTAACATGTTCTTTTCTAAGCAAAGTAAACTCACTGTAAATTAAGTCACATGATTTGCAAGCATCATCATCAGGAATCAAAGATTTAAGTCTAGCAATTTCAGCATTCAAAGATTCCACAATAATATCATATTTCTTAATTTTCTTGTCGCGTTTATCAAGCAATTTACCAAGACGAGCAACAGCAATAGCTAATTAAGAAGCTTCTATCTCATTAAAGTCGCTGTCATGATCGTCCTCGGTGAAGCTTTCATCACTTCTAGCCATGAGACACAATCCTGTCAATTCATGCTTGCTTGGAGCTGTTGTGTCATCTTCACTGCTCTCTGAATCCACATCACTCAAATTTACTTGTTCAAAAGCAGACAGAACCCAGTGGACAACTTTGCGGTTGATGAAGCTCTTCTTCTTTCTTTCACTTGGAGATAACTTCTTCTTCTCTTTTCTTTTGGCATTGTCCTTCTCCCTTGATGCTTTACCTGCAAGTTTAGGACAATTTGGACGAATGTGGTTGAGATCACCACACTCAAAGCATCTTGGAGGGCCACCACCATCTCTCTTCCTCATTCTCACATTCTGCAAAGCTTTATTAAAACGAGAAGAGAGTAGTGCCAAGTCTTCTTCGGAAAATTCTTCAATCTGTTCGTCGGTTAGTGAAGACAAGAAAGACAAAGCAAAACTTGAAGAAGCATTGTTCTGAGATATGCTAGATTGGGAGGTCAATGCAATTGATTTATGATCAGTGTTTCTAGCAAGAACATCCAATTCATGAGTTTTTAATTTAGAAAAGAGAACATCTACAGTAAGTTCACTCATGACAGTTGATTCTCTAATGGATGTAACTTTCATCTCCCAAATAGACATGTCTAATGCACCAAACAGTTGTCTAGCATTAGTAGCTTCATCAAAGAAAACCCCAACAACACGTAAATTGCTAAGAATCTTATTGAAACGTGCAAAGAAATCATCTAGTGACTCACCAGGCTTCATCTCAAATCGCATGTATTCTTTCTTATATATATTTTGATGAACCTCTTTGATAGTGTTAGATCCCTCATGATAATCACAAAGAGATTTCCATATCTCATATGCAGACTTGAGATGGATCACGCGGTCGAAGTCACTTCTTCCCAATCATTGGATGATCAAATTCCGTGCTTTGCTATTTGCTTCAACATGTGCTTGATTGGTTTCATTGACTTGATCATTCTCAGGAACTTGATATGGCTTGTACACCTTCTCCCAGATTGCAAAGCCCTGAGCATGAATGTATGCCTCCATCTTTGCTTTCCAAAACTGAAAATCAATACCATCGAAAACACAAGGTTTTGTCGAATAGCTATCCATCGCTACGGTTTCTAATCACCTGTTAAGATTAATTAGAAAAACTAGGCTCTGATACCACTTGTAGGATCGAAATATACTAATCTAGCAATCAGAGGGGGGTGAATGATTGCGCGGAAGCTAAAATCAAAATTTTGACTTTTGAAACACTCCAAACAAACTCAGATTGCTTGATTTGTGTTCAACAAGAACCTTATTACACCAGACCAAATTTGCACATGTATGCCGGACCAAACTTCACTTCGGACAGAGAGTTGCATGTGTATGACGGACCAAATTTCTACTGTAGCAAAGGAAGTCAGTTTACGACGGATCAAATGAAAACAGCCTGACACATATTTACTAAAATGGTAATTTCTGAAGATCCAATTGTTGGATTGATGTGCAATTTTAACTGTAGAAACTAGACTCAATTTCTAAGCTAACCCAAAAAGAATCAACTCAATCGAACCTATGGATCTAGAGTTATATCTTTTGCAATACGGTTAAAATAAATCCCAATCTAATAATGATGGACCAAACATAAACAACAAGATTACCAAATATCCAACCATTAGATTGACATGAAATGTTAACTGTAGAAACTAAATTCAATTATGAATCTAACACAATAAAAATCAACTCGATCGGATCTACGGATCAAGAGATATTACCTTTGCAAGATGACTAAATCAGGTGATGACGGAAATTGATTTCAAAGGCTACGACGGACCAATCTTCAGAACTTCAATTACGACGAACCAAACTTTAGACGGGACTGCAGCTACGCCGGACCAATCTTCAGACTATGCTACTGCAGTGCAAAGAATACGAGCTTCGTCTGTTGTCGTGGCGTCTCACCGGCCGTAAACAAGGAAATCAAAACTTCTAGTCATCAGGTCTTTGCGTAAGAACTCATGCAAGAAATCAGCCACGAATCACCGTTCCTCCAAGTTGCCAGGATGTCGAAGACAAAATTAGTCACGTAAAAGCGTTCGCAAAAAACTCTCTGGTACGGAAGTGCACAGTAGTAAGCAAAACGCTTCGGATCGGAAGAAAGATTTTTATTTCTTTTTGTCTAATAGTACTCCAAAACAAAAGAGTACAAACCCTAATTCCTGGCTCTCTACATAAACAGGAGACACCTTCCCCTGTTTATACAGAGCAAACATAACGAGATTGAATACAACTTCACTTTCCACATGGAAAGAGTTCGTATACATCTCAACCTGGCCCAATATGGCCAAAAACAACTCTTGCACGCATGTACAACCCACATGCTGTAAATACGTGACTAACCAGCCTCCATGTGCATGTTCTCTAGCCCGAACGTTCCGCATGACATCCTTGACCACCAAGACCTCGATTCCTCCCTGAATCTAGTCCTGAACCTCAGTTCCTCCATGAACCTAGTTCCGGTTCCGTCATCGACCACATTCGCCCTCGAGCAACACCTGCACATGAATAAACAAGAAACGCATCCGAGCACAAGTCTACGACTTGACTCAAAGTCAATCCATGCAACCACTCACACGAGTGCATTGCATCAAGCAAAACCATCATCATGCTATCACCAGCATATCAAACAAATCCGAGCACAAGTCCACGACTTGACTCAAAGTCAATCCATGCAACCACTCACACGAGCGCGTTGCATCAAGCAAAACCATCATCATGCTATCACCGGCATATCAAATCAACATCTCAAATAGCATATGCAGAAGCACCACACATGCTATAATCACAACCACTTTGCAATGCCAATTTCATTACTCAGCCAATTTTTCAGCACATGATTTCACACTTATTGAATGATACCAACTAAGTCTAAGCAAATACATCAATATGCACCGTCTCTCATTGAACATCTGATCCTTTGTAAGACAAATAGCATTATGATTATCACAAAATATTGTAGTGCAAGATGTAATTCCACCAAGCTTACTAAAAAACCTCTCAGCCAAACAGCTTCTTCGCAAACTTCAGAAATAGCCATATACTTAGTTTCTGTAGTAGACAAGGCAATGATAACTTGCAGACTTAACTTTCCAGCTAACGGCGTATCCTCCGATAGTGAACACTAACCAGTAAGAGATCTTCTTTTATCCAAATCTCTAGCAAAATCTGAATCCACGTAACCGGCCAGTCTATCTCTAATTTTGCCAAATAGGATAAATCATCAAAGAAATGTGGTCCTCGCGTGGGAAATCTCTACAAGATGATGCAATGCATCTATTTACCTTAGAGATGGGCATTTGGGCCGAGTTTTTTTAGGCCGACCCAAGGCATGGCGGTATGGTCTGGTTCAAAGCTCGGCTTGGCACGACACTATAGTACGAGCCATACCGGGTCTGAGAACTGGGCACGATGGACGTCACAGCACGCCCCAGCATGATACTGTAGCATGGGTCATACTGGACCAGATAACCCAGGGCATAAGGAAGAAGCCCAGCATGAAGGTCACCGACCCACAGAGTATAAGCATCATGGATGCACCTAGCAGCATAGACAACGTCCCCACCATGACACCTGATAGAGACGAGCAAAAGGTGGGAGAGAGCTGCTCAATCTCTCTCAGCTCTCACACACCCATCTCTCTCAATCTCCCTCTCTCACCCGTCTCTCTCAATTTCTCTCGACTGTTTTCCTCACTCTCTTTCTTGCCTATTGCTTTCTCTCTCGCCGTGTTCAACATATCTTCCTCGCCCTATGTAACTATTCAAGAATAAATAAATTTTAGTTCTTTTTTTTATAATATTTGTATTTATTATCTTATCTCCATGTGTCTCCAGCTCCTTTTCTCTCATTACAATAGTGCAAATGGGTTGGACTTAGGCCGACACAATATGAAGCACAAATGGGTTGTGCCTAGGCTCGTTGAAGATGAGCCGGGCCAGCACGGCATGGCACAGCGGGCACGATGGACCGTCATGGCCTGGCACGGTTCAAATGTAAAGCACAATAGACCTATACCGAGTCGGCCTGGTACGACACGACGTCCACCTCTAATTCCCTTATCCTCGTTGTGTCGCCTTGTTTGATCCAAGCCTGCAATATTCAAATCATGGAGCATGAGTTGTGTAAGCTGAATGGGGAAACAGGCCCAAATTCTCAAGGAAAATTAAATGGAGTTGAATGAACCTGGTCTGAGCAAAACAAAAAATCAAGACCCTTAAACATAGTGCAATGGTCAGTGTAAGCATCTAAAAGAACCACAATACTGACGTGGAGACGAAGTAGGCAATATTACCTTTTTCTGATCTAGACTTGAAAGGTATCTGATCTACCATCTATTTAATAGGGTTCAATATTGTAGGTTGTAGTACACATAATAAGCACTATATCTTTCCTAAAAAAAAGGCACTAGTTTTAACTCTTGATGTAGTGACA